>JANHMN010000002.1:190946743-191021072 GCA_030674055.1 Rhabdomys pumilio | reverse complement strand
CACACACACACACCTAGAGTTGGCTGGGATTCAAACCCAGAGACAGCGATGCACAGATCTGAATGGGCAAAGTAAAAGCAAATGAAACTGGCTGAGGGGTTTTGGTTTCAGTACAGGTCTGCAAACATCACCCACTCTTTGACATCTCAATGTGTATATGTGTAGGTAGGTAGGTAGGTAGGAAAATTGGTAGGTTAAGTAGGTAGGTAGGTAGGTAGGTAGGTAGGTATGAAGGTAGGTAGGTAGGTAGGTAGGTAGGTAGGTAGGTAGGTAGGTGATCATGAATGCCCGTGGAGACTAGAGGTGTTGGATCCTCCTAGAGCTTGAGTATCAAAAGTATGAGCTACCCAACACGGGTGCTGGGGACTGGACCCAGGTCCTCTGCAAGAGCTGTATGCTGGCTGGGCAGTGGTGGCGCATGCCTTTAATCCCAGCACTTGGGAGGCAGAGGCAGGTGGATTTCTGAGTTCGAGGCCAGCCTGGTCTACAGAGTGAGTTCCAGGACAGCCAGGGCTACACAGAGAAACCCTGTCTCGAAAAACCAAAAAAAAAAAAAAAAAAAGAGCTGTATGCTGTAGCTGACTTTTAATATCTTCCGGGTTCTTTTCTCACCCCTTATCCACCTCCCCTCCCCCAGTTTAACCCCCTGTTGCTAGATAGGAGAAAAAGAAGGATAGAGAGAAGAGAGATAGAAATCCCTGAATCTAATTTCTCTCTTTCTGTTTGCTTGTGACTGGTCTTTGCTACTTTGTGGGTTCTTTTTCCTTACCCTATCCCCAGTTTTACCCCTATCACTAGATAGAAAAGAAAGGACAGAGGGGAAACAGAGATCCTGGAATCCAATTTCTTTCTTCTTGTTTCTTCTTTAAGCATGATTACTAACAAACCACAATGCCTCCATTCCCCCAGACAACCACCAACCCCACCTTGGGGCACTAGCATTTATACTAACCCTCTGAAAAGAACCCAGAATTCCAAATGTCACACAATCACAGAAACTATCTGCCACTGGCAAAACCATGCCCTTGCTAGAGCATGAGGCAAATCATGGTTAGCTGCTGCAGTCTGAAGCAGCCCCACATCTCCACACCTGGGATTAAAATAAAACCACACCCTTATAATATTTCTGTGGTTTTAAAAACAAACAAACCAACAAAAAACAAAACAAAACAAAATCCAGGGGCTGGAGAGATGGCTCAGGTAGGAACATGAGCTGCTCTTCCAGAGGTCCTGAGTTCAATTCCCAGCAACCACATGGCAGCTCACAACTGTCTGTAAGGGGTTATGATGCCCTCTTCTGGTGTGTCTGAAGACAGCCATGGTGTACTTATAAATAAAAAAATCTTAAAAAAAAAAAAAACCAGAAATCTCACTACAGTGTGCATTCTTAACCACTGAGCCACCTTGCCAGCACCCAACAAGTGGGTTATAGTCTAAGATACATTACCAACCTTTTGGTTCAACTCTGTTCTACAGTTCTTTTCTTTCCTTCTTTCTTTCTTTCTTTCTTTTTCTCTTTCCTTCTTTTTTTCTGTTTTTTTTTTTTTTTTGACAGGGTCTTTCCTGCACAGCTCTAGCCCTCCTAGAACTTGCTATATAGACCAGGTCTCAAACTTGTTTCAAACTCAGAGTTCCACTTGTGTCTACCTCCTGAGCGCTAGCTTGAACTACCCTGCTGGGCCCTCCTCTACCTTAAAAGGCGTGTTGACTTTAGTCCTTGGGAAACATATCCATGAGCAATGTGCATTTCTTCAAAGAAAAAGACCCTGCTAGAGTCGTATTTGATGCACACTTACTCTAAATGTCTAACTGCAGTGGAATAGCCGTCTATGAGGTGGGCACACATGCCACCTAAGAATATGCCCTGCTCCTGGGAGATATAAAATGGAGGCTAAAGTGGGAAAACAGTGTAAGCAGCCAGGAGAATCTGTAAAGCTAAACATGAGCTTTTGAAAAGATTTTGTAGATCAAGTTCCCAGCCCAGACTACTTGAGGTGAAGGTGTGAAACACAAGCATCACTGGGTTTTCATTCGCCTGGAGTGGACCCCAGGGCCATCTACTGTTGAGAAAGCAGAGGGGTGTGGAAGTAAAAACCAAACAACATTCCTCTCTTTAACAATTATTCAGCAGGGCTATTAAAAAAAAAAAAAAAAAACTCCATGTAATTTGAGTAGATTTCCCATGCTCAGAGGTCTTTGAGTGAACAGTGGGAATGGCCATTCCCAAACCTCAGCTGGAAAACAGAGGAGGAAGACCCAGAGGGACTTGAGACGTCTGGTATGGGGGCTTGAGACGTCTATGGAGGTCTTTAACTGTCCCAGGGCTTTTGCTGCTGGCACTTTCTAGGAGCATCTAGCTCCTCTGTCCTCAGCATGAAATCTACCTCTGAGGACAGCCATCCAAATGTCCTCCCCTGTGTTCAAGCCCCATTCTGTACTGTCTGTGCAACCTCAGGCCTCAGCGCCCTCCAGTGGCACTGGTGCTGTCTAAATTCACAAAGACAACGTACAGAACAGCTGTCAATGCAGCTTCTGATGGCATGGGTCGGGGGACAGGAGTAGAGGGACAAAAGCGTTTGGCTAGCAGCTGAGCCTGACACAGGTGGGCTGAACACAGCAGAGAAAGAACTGACAGTTCTCTGGTCTCTCTGAGCAAACTAGAGTCTCACACCAGATTAAATGAGGCAGCTGGAGTGAATAGATTCTTTTTACAAACTGTGAAGTTTCTGGTAAGTGCGAAGAAGAGATGATTTTCTTATAGATTTTTTCAAACAGTGTACTCCAACACGCCTCCCCCATATATCTGCTTTGCTCCCGGTCCTTTTCTGGGTTTACAGTCACTAACACAGACTACTCTGCCCTCTGAGGTCTGGTGTGTGTCCTGGTGTCAGCACCAGTTTTACAGACTCCAGTTGGCATTCCCACTAACAGCTAGCACTGTCTGGGATTGCTCTGGTGCTGGCACCTGTGTGCACTTCCTATAGCCTGTCAGGAAAGACACTTAGCAAATGCCTTGGATTGCTATCTTCTCCCTGTGATATCATCAATAGAGGATGGGGGTGGGGGTCAGAGGACAGGCCTCCCACCCCAAGACTTTTCCCTAGGACAATATAGATATTTCTAGATTCAGTCTAGAACTTCCAAAACCTTACTAAAAAATTGATTGTTTAAAGTGATTATTTACTGTAGACCTGGTGGGTCTTTTAAATTAGAGTTTTAAATGTAGAAAACTTTCATACACATATGCAGTGTCTTTTAACCACATCCACCCCTCACTGCTGTTTGTCTTGTCCCCCTCCCCTTCCCACTGGTCTTTGCAACCAGTACCCCTTCTACATTTTATTAATTAATTAATTAATTAATTTGTCACTAATTGAGATTAATTAAGGTCACTTGCAGAAGCATGTAGGGATTATTTACATGGGCTACAGCCCTAATGAAAATACCACCCCATCCCCCAGCACCCATTATCTGCTGGCGGCTCCACAGGGAAGAACGGAATATCCTGAGTCCCTTCCACATCCATGACAGAGCGCTGATGGGCCCGTATATAAGTCTTGTGCAGTCATAGCCGCTATGAGTTCATGAGTGTAATGGACATGCAGGGTCTGGAAGAGAGCAGTTCTCAGCCCTCCTCTCCTTCCTCCAGCTCCTACATTTTCCCCTGCACTCCTCATCTTCCACATTCTTGAGGCCTTGGAGTGGGTGATGTAGATGTCTCATTTAGGGCTGAGCACAAAAGTCCCTTGTTCTCGGCGTCCTAATGAAGGACTTGTGTTTTAAGAGGAGCCAGGATGCTGGAGCTGGGTCCACCATGTGAGAGCTGGCTTTCACTCCTGGCCTGTGGTTAGCTAGGTAGCTTCTTACTCCCTCTTCCCATTTTCTCCTTAAGAGCCCAGGATTCTCCAGAAAGGCAAAAGAATTTTTCTTCAAGACAACAGTTAGGAAGGTCTTACAATGGATTGATGGAATGGTTGTACCTGTATCTGTATGCTGGTTAGTTGTAGGCTGAGATTGTGAGGGTTAGGGGGTGTGCTGAGGCAGGTGAACCCTGAAGGCAGGGTAGTTTTCCACTCAACTAGACAGATGTGAGTCTCTACAGAGGGATTTCCAAAATCAGATATGCAGTGGGCAGGTGTATGTGTGGGGTTGAATGTCACAGAGAAAAAGAGATAAAAACAAGTTCTTGATATCACGAGTCAATGTTGTTCTTAAAAGCACTGTTTAGGGCAGGAGAGATGGCTCATGGGTTCTTCAGGAGAACTTGGATTTGGTTCTTAGCACCCACTATGACAGCTGACAGCAGTTCCAGAGGATCCACAGACTTGACCATGAATCAGAGAGGTCAGCCTTCCTCTGTGTGCACACATACACATGTTATGGTGCACGTGTGTAGATCAGGGAACAGCTTGGAAGAGTGGGTTCTCTCTGCAGGTTCCAGAGATCAAACTCTGGTTGTCAGAGTTGGCGGCAAGCTCCGTTGCCCACTTTCTAACTCTCAGCTAAGCTTTTAGCCAGGGATGCTCTGCAAAAGGATCCCCCTCCCATCGACACACAGCAAGCAAGCCCTTCTGTGCTTTTTTTCTTACAGGTATTTGGGTTCTGGGTATGGACTCTGGTGGCTGCTACCAATATCACATACCCCTTGCTGCATGGATGGGTGCTGTATGTCTCACTCACCTCGTTTCTCATCTCCCTGATGTTCCTGATGTCCTACTTGTTTGGGTTTTACAAACGATTTGAGTCCTGGAGAGTCCTGGTAAGAACTAGGGGGTGGCACCTTCTAGACTGGTGTCCTGGGTTTGTAAGAGTGGTGGGCTTTTCTAGGTGGAAAGGGAGAATGAAAGACCAAGATTAGAGATCCCACTAGGAAGAGATTCCTATGAAGCCAACGATTCTTATTTCAGTGAGTTGAGTACTAAGCCAAAGTGAAACGTATTTGTAAATCTTTCCTTGTATTTCCCTCCACTGCCTTCCTTGTTAGGACTGTACACGCCTTCCTGAAGTTATGAATATTATCTGCAGATATAGCTCAGCTGTAAAGGGCACTTGTTGCTCTTGCAAAGGACCCAGGTTTAGTTCCTAGCACCCACATGAAGACTCGCAACTATCTGTAACTCCAGGTCTAACTAAATCTGTCACCCTCTTTGGGCCTCCACAGACACTGCATACATGTAGTGCACAAAAATCAATCAATCAATGCACACATGTATGCATATATATGTATATATTCATATATACATGTAGGCAAAACACTCATACACTTAAAATAAACAAAAAAAAAAAACTATTGTAAGGCTGAGCATGGTGATACGTACCTATAGTCTCCCAGTAACTCAGAAGTCTTAGACAGGAAGATACATTGAACCTAGGTGCAGTAGGTCACACATCTGGAACACCAGGACTCCCATAGTGAGATGGGCAGGAGGCACAGGAGAACATCTGGTTTCCAAAGGCACACCATGGCGTGTGTGAGCTACTCTTCTTTAGAGGTTGCAAAATGCCCATTGGCCAATTACTGCTTTCTCTCAAGAGCTAATGAGCATTTTAGTGGCTGCAGGACATTCCTGTCGAGTTGACAGTGTAACACAAAAAATCAAAACTTAAATCAGGGGCTAGCTAGATGGCTCAGCAAGTGAAAGGACTTGCTGCCAAGCCTAGTAAACTGGGTTCAATCCCCGAAACTCACGTGGTAAAAGGAAAGCCCCAACTTCAACAACTTACCCTCTGACCTCCATACGTGTGCTGTGCTCTGCCCCAACACATATACATACATATATGTAAAGTATTTTTTTAAGACAACTGAAGTCAGAAGTCAGGTTCTTCTGACCCCAGCATTAGCTGAGTCTAAATATTCTCCTCTGTGAATTGGGAATAAGGAAAGCAGCCCGGTGAAGTCAACGGTGAACATTACAGAAGATGAAGCGTATTGTCCAGGCAGTGACAAGCCCATAGTGGGTCTTCATCAGGCTGAAGCATAGTATGGAAGGCCGTTTAGCTGTGTCAGGATGGCAAAGGAATTCACCGAAAGGGGAAAAGGCAGAAGTAAATAGTTTCTTAGATATACAGTGGTACAGAGCAGAGAGAAACTGCAGAAGCATCTGGAATATTCTGGAAGGCAGATCTACCCAGACAGTCTCTTATTGCCACCCTGCCCTGGAACAATCGCAGCTGTGGCTTGTTATGATTAACTCTCCGTGAGGAGATAACAGTCCTATTTGGATGCAACAAGTCCAGCCCTACCTGAAGCAAAACAGCCTTGTTTTGAGGTTAGTACAGCTCAGCATAGCTATCTGTCTCAGGGTGGTGTCCACACTTAAGAACAATGACTTGGAATTTATGAGGCATGGGCTCAGATCTTGGCATTCATTTGGCATCCATCTAAATCTTGAGGTTTCATTTCCTTAAGATGAGACCTGCCTCATAGTAGACAAAGTCAAATGAAAAAAATGCTTAGTAGAAAGATGGACATGGAATGAGAACTGGGTACATTTTAGCTGGTTTTGGTATTTTTACACTTACATATATTATGACTTTTTATTTATCCATTCTTGTATGCTGTATATATATTCCATTAAAAACACTGCAAAGAAAGGCTGGGGAAATGGCCTAGCTGATAAAGGGCTTGCTGTACAGGCATGAAGACCCGAGTTCACATCCCCAGCACCTAAGCATGGTGCCATACATCTGTGACTCCAGCACATGGGGGAGGTTAAGGGTGGAAGGGAAGAGACAGGAGCCTTGAATTTGCTTGCCAACTGGTCTACCTAGATGTGTCTCAAAAAATAAGATGCTAAGGGGAGGGCTGGGGAGGTGGGCCAGTGGTTAAGGGCTTCTGCTGCTTTTGCAGTGAAACTGGGTTCACTTCCCAGCACCTACATCAGATGGCTCACAACTAAATCTAATTTCAGCTCCAGAGGCTGTAGAGGATCCAATGCCCTTTTCTGACCTCCACAAACACTGTATGATACACATATAGACAAGCAGACACATAAATTACAATTAATTTAAAAACCTTTAATCCCAGCACTCAGGAGGCAGGCAAATCTCTGTGAATCTGAGGTCAGCCTGGTCTACATAGTCAGTTCCAGGACAGCCAATCCTGAGAGACCTTGTCTCTATAGTGAGACCTTGTCTTAAAAAAAAAAAAGAAAAAGAAAAAGGAAAAAAAAAGAAAGAGAAAAGAGAAAGGAAAGAAAGAAAAAGAAGAAATAAGGAGAAAAGAAAAAGCTAATATAAAAAAGAGAAAGCAATAGAGGAAGACTTCTGAAGCTGACTTCTCACCTACACATGTGTACAAACACACATACACATGTGCATACAGAACACACATGTACAGATGCACGCACAAGAACACTGTAACAAAAGAGCAGTAGAAGATCCACATGAATGCATGTACACACACACACACACACACACACACACAGAGAGAGAGAGAGAGAGAGAGTACAGGTACACTGGGAAACATTGTAACCAAAGAAGAGTAGGGAATGGGCCTGCCCATCCCCCCCACTTCCCTGCTGTGTACCTGGATAGGAGAGTTGCTTACTTGAGTAACATTGACTCCTGCCTCTGTTCTGCATTCCAGGACAGCCTGTACCACGGCACCACAGGCATTCTGTACATGAGTGCCGCTGTCCTGCAAGCACATGCCACTATTGTTTCTGAGAAAGAGGACCTGGGTCACTACTACATCAATGTTGCAGCATCGGTGAGTGGCTGCACAGTTCCTGGGCAGCGACACAGATAAGCATATACGGAGGGCACTGATTACTTGCCGCTCAGTGCTGTCTTGGGTGTTTTGGACAACTGTATCAAGGCACAAGAGACAGAAGAAGAGGACAGTGTGTTTGTGCATGGCTGTGTATGCACAAGTGTGAGTATGCCTGTGTGTGCACAGTTTGAGTGTGTGTGTGCGAGCACGTGTGTCCAAACTTCAAAGGACACCTCTTGTCTTCTGTTTGTCCTGCTCACCCTTGCTCTCCACAGTCTTGCAGGGCTTTCTCAGATCCCCCTTGAGGTTAATTAACACATGGAACCATCTGTATAGTTTAAAGCTACTGGCCTTTTGCTGGGGCCAATAGCTAGTAGCTAATTATCCTGACTTCTGTGCCATCCCGCCACCTCTTCCTCTCTGAGCCACCCCCCAACCACTCCCCCCCCCCCCCCCCCATGTAGTTCTTGCTGCCTGCTTCTATCCATCCCACCTCTCTTTTGCCTCCTTCTGTGCCTCCCTCCCTCTGTATTTCCCTCCACCTCTGCCTGCCTGGTATTTCCCAGTACTTCCTGCCCCAGCACAAAGCCACATTCTTTATTCAACTAGTAGGCTTGGGAGGGTCACCTTCCCCAAGGCAACTTGTTTGGCTTTTAAATACAGGTGCAGAAGGGACATTTACCAATCCTTCTAACCTTGAGCTGCCAGCTCCGAACAATTATTGAAAACACAAAAACATTCTTTTTCATAGCCAGAAAATACAATTTTGTGGAACATCCCAAAACCACAGTCTTCAGGATTTTGTTCTCTCCTCAAACAAAACCACATTTCTCTTTTCTTACATCTGCTAAGAGATCCCGATGCCTTGTGATGGGCACAGGCAGCTGTTCTGAGTCCCTTTGTTTCAATGACAGAAGTCCAAGGAGGTGGTGTTACTAGGTATGGAAGGCAAGGCTATGTGGACACTGTAAACTATGGAAAGAGCCTGATGCCCAGGTAGTGGCACCCGGGTGGTGGCACCCGGGTGGTGGTGGGCTTCTGAGCCCACCTGTCTCCTTCTCTATTGTGAAATGCACCCTCTTGTGGCAGTAAGCTCACCAGCCATAAGCTTGATGGCCAACTGCACCTTGAATGAGAAACAGCATGACCCTTGTAAATGACATCCAAAAGCTGTCACACCGTGGCAAGGGCAAAGGCTGCATTAATTGGCACTTTCCTCAGAATAGGAACAGGGTTCCAGACAAATACTGTGGACCTCTGGAAACACCACAGCATTTCCCAGCAGTCTTCTAGCCCTCCCCATCCCTTTCTCTTTGCCACAGTTCCTGGACTTTCTTAAACTCATAATCCCAGAGATGGGTTTTTGGTGGCCTCTCCACCACTGTTGGCTCCCAATCAGCCCCCAGCCACACAGCCCTTATTGCTGTCTCTCAGACATACAGACTTTCTCACTCAGGACCTGGGCAGGGTTGTCCACACCTCACATCAGCAAGGTATTTTCTTTCCCCAAACTCCAGCCTCTCTGCAAAAACCCTCACCTAGTATTTTGCCTTCTCTGCTTTATGCTCTCTCGGCCTTATCCCAATCTGGACTATTTGAATAGGACCTGCTGGCTAAGTTTCTTGCTGGAAAATGAAACTTGTTATTTGTTTAGAAAATGCAGCAGGTGTTATTTATTTACTTATCTGTGACAGGATCTCACCTAGGTCACCAGGCTAGCCTCAAATTTGTCATTCTCCTGACTCAGTTGTCTGGGTACTGGGATTAAAGGCATGTGTCACCACTCATCACGTAGGTGTAAGAACTTTTTAATGTTTTGTTCACTGTTGTAGAAATAGCTATTCTTGAAGCACAAGTGCTTCAAAGCTGTTGGATGGATGGATGGATGGATGGATGGATGGATGGATGGATGATGGGTGGATGAGTGGATGAATGGATTGGAGAGTGAGTGGATGGAACGATGGGTGATGGATGAATAGATGACAGATGAGTGGATGGATAGATGATGAATAATGGATAAATGAATGGATGGGTGGATGATGGATGGGTGAGTGAGTAGATTAGTGGATGATGGGTGAGTGTGTGGGTAGATTGACAGATGATGGGTGAATGGGTGGGTGAGTGGATGGAACAGAGGGTGAGTGGACAGAAGGACAGCGAGGCTGGAGTGGCTTTCATCCTAAGGAGAGCCATTGTGCCATTTTAAGCTCCATTTTAACTGTGGTCATGTTTTTCTGTTGCAACAAAATAGAAGAGGCAGAGTAGGCAGGAGATGAACTGAGGCCCTGAGAAATCTAGAGAAGAATGATAGCAGCAAAGGAGACAGATGTACCAAGAGCTGGCAGGATAGCAGACTTTGCAGCTGGCTTCGGCCTTGACAGATGAAAGGAGAGTAAAAAAGATCTCAGGTTTCTGTCACTAGAAGCTGGAGGGAATGTGAATCCTGGGGCTGACTGAGCTTAGAGGCTTTAGGAGATCAGCTTGGGCCGTTAAGAGCTTGAGAAGAACCCAAGACGATCACAGACAAGGTTCTCCAAGCAGAGTTCTGGGCCAGTGAGCATAGCTGTGGAAGTGGCCAGAGCACAGAGACATACATTGAAATGGGCCCAGAGAGACAGCTCAGCATGACCTAGGTCCCAGCTCACAGAGGGAGGAGAGTAGCTTTGAAGCCAGGTGGAGGCGCCGGCTGCAGTTGGAGGAAGTCCAGGAGCTGAACAGCTGGAAACTGTAGCCCTAGCAATGCTAAGGAGAGAGCATCCCTAGAGGATGGAGTAGCTGCCCAGTGCTCACCCTGCACTGACCCTGACCTCCATGTTTCCTTCCAGTTCTTCGCCTTCCTCACCACGCTGCTCTATATCCTGCATGCCTTCAGCATCTATTACCACTGAAATGCAGGGAGAACCAAGCCCAGTGAGACCCTGGAGGCCACGTGATTATCCCTCAAAGCAGGTCTTGCCATTTGCCAACTGGGTGATAAACCCACCAAGCCACCTGCAGGGTCAACAGACCATCTTTCTGGAATGATAAAGAGACTCACTTTGACATTGTTATCTTTGGACATTTTTACTCCTTGTGATGACTATGAGAAAGCTATCTCCTCACCAAAGATGGCTGCCCCTTCTTCTCCCCTGAAGATTTCCTTCCTCTCTGGCTGCCCTGAAGATGACTGCCTTTTGGAGTTTCCCAACGGTGAACTCAGCTGAGCTCGAATTTTCTAGAAAACAAGCCTTGAACCTCTCAGGCACTGTTCAGAATGCCATCCCTGCTGTGGTGCCTGTTCAGGACCTTGTTATTAATGGTGCTCTGTATGATAGGGTTAAGACATAGTATCTTATTTTCTCAAACAAGCAAGGCTCCACAAAGGCTTGACAATCTACTGATCTTGCACATACCTTGCTTGTAGCTTGAGCTGTGGCCCTGGAGCAGTTGTTGAGACCTGCCTTCTTCCCCCATCACACCCCTACTTCCTCTGTATTAAGGGCCCAAGGAAAATGTACATAAAACCAACTTTGGGGGTAAATTTGTGGAAGAAATAAGCTGCTGGGTATGGTGAGTCAGAATGGGAAAGACGCACATGCTGGATCTTCCAGAAAGGTGTTCTTGGCATGCCTGTGTAGCGCCTCAGAGACCAGCTTTCTAAGGACCAGAGGCATCTTTGTCCTTTAGAAAGGATTTCAGTAAAGGAGATTGGAACCTAGACTTACCTTCAGGCTTCTCCCAGAAACACTGGAGAAGCAGCAGCTGCTATAGTATTGTAGGGGCTGTGAAAGGACCTAGGATGGAGGTCTACACTCATTTCTGTGTGCTCTCAGCTCTTCCTGGGGACCCTCTGGGCAGGGCCAGACTGCAGGATTCATCATGGAAAGGGGCTTGCATTTGGCGGCATTTGGGCTTTTTTTCCAAGGACAGGCCTTGTGAAAAGAAAAGCAGAAGTCTAGTGAACTCTCTCCAGAGTTAGCTGGGCTCCCATCCTATCACCATCTGGGCATGTCTCAGCCCCTTGCCAAGGGCCCCTGCATGCCAAGTGTCCTTACCCAACAGTCCGACTGTCTAAATAAGTAATTACCAAAAGGGACTTAACTAAATCTAACTTTTCTCCATTTGTGTGTAAGGGGGGCGGGGCTGAGGCATCTTGGGGATGGGGCTGGGACGTGTGTGTGTGTGTGTGTGTGTGTGTGTGTGTGTGTGTGTGTGTGTGCAGGCTTAGCTTCTACACTGTATACCAGTCACTGACTAATTTCCCCGGCATCTTGAAAAGCCACCATTTTTTTTTTAACCTGGAAGCTGGCTATGATCTTCACCATTGAGTATTTGCTGAATGACCTCAAGCAAATAAAAGATGGGTGGACAGTGGGAAGCGTGGAGTCTGTTGCTTTGATATTGCTGGCCCATGCATCCAGCCATCATTTTTTATTGACTTTATTATGAAATGGTGCCAACACTACCCCTGGGGTGGTTTTAAGTCTTGATACCTAAGTTCAGGTCATAGTGTTCTATTGCTGTGAAGAAATACCATGACCAAGGCAATGGAAGGAGGAAGTGGAGAAGGGAGTGAGAGAGACAGACAGAGGGAGGGATCAAGGGATGGAGGAAGATACTGGGCCCAGCATGGGCTCTTGAAGCCTAAAGGCCACCCCAAGTGGCACACCTCCTCCAACAAGGCCACACACCTTTCCCACTTGGCTTCCCAGGGTCCCATACTCAGGTTACATCTCACAGTTGGCTTTGGAGGGAATGTAGACTAACCCCCTGAGACTGTCCCTAGGGAATCTAATGTGTTTCCTGAGCATTAGGGACACAGGGTTTTACAAGTCATACCCAGGTACCCTGCACTGAGCAAGCTCTGTCTGGTTCAGCCAGAGAGGAGGAAATAAAATGTTAGAATCTGAAAGGCAACAGTCTAACCTCAGGGGCCAGCAGTGGGACTAGAAGGCATCTAAGCTGTTGAGGTGTTGGTCCGTCCATCCCCAAGTCTATTGACCATCCCACTGGGAATCTAAGGTGAAACATCTCAGGACAAACTGGGCCCTGCACATGGAGAGCCACATGCAGGTACTTGTTCAATGGGCTATCCTGTGACTATCACCAATGTCTCCCAAAAATGCACACTCAGAACCCAAGATATGTGTCTCAGTTAGGGTTTTATTGCTGTGAAGAGACACCCAGACCAAGGCAACGCTTATAAAGACAAACATTTAGTCAGGGTTGGCTTACAGTTTTAGAGGTTCACTCTATTATGGTGGGAAACATAGCAATGTGCAGGCAGACATAGGACTGGAGGAGTCAAGAGTTTTGCATTTTGATTGGAAGGCAGCCAGGCTCTCTTCTATACTGGGTGGAGCCTAAGCATGGGAGGAGACCTCAAAGCACCCCACAGTAACACACTTCCTTGAATAAAACCACATCTCCTAACAGTGCCACTTCCCATGGGTCAAGTACGTTCAAACCACCACAGTGTGTGTTAAGAGTCTGACTTAGAGCTGGGTGGTAATGGTGCATATCTTTGATCCCAGGAGGCAGAGGCAGCCAGATCTCTTAGTTTGAGTCCAGCCTGGTCTACAGAGTGAGTTCCAAAACAGCCAGGGCTACATAGAGAAACCCTTTCTTGAAAACAAAACAAAAAGAGAGTCTTCCTTAGTCATATCTGGTCCTCTCTGGAGTCCATGCCAAGGCCCTTTACCTCCTTGGTGCTCTACTCACCACTTCCAGCAGTTAGCTCATAGGGGAGAAGAATGCACTTTGTAAAAGAGGCCTGAATCCTGCTCCATTTGGAACAGTTGTGATAGTACATGCCGCTGAGCACACAGAAGCCTGGCTGAGTGTCTCTTTCCCATCTCATCCCTGCAGCATGGCATCCTGTTAGTTGCACCCTGAAACTCCATGGAGAAGCTGCCACCTAACTTCTTCCTGCATTATGGATAGTGAGCCACCCCCAGCACCCGGTCTGGCCCTGGAGAGCAGGCTATAAGGAAAGCAAGCCTGCTGAGGAAGCTGGACACCCCCCACCACCCAGCCTAGACCCCTGTTCTAGCCACATCACATAGTAGGGCTGGCTAGTACAAATGCATGATGGGCAGCTCCATCTGAGCACATGCAAGGAAGCCGCTCACATCATGGTTCTCAACCTATGGGTCAAGACCCTTCGGGGGGTCACATATCAGAAATCCTGCATATCTGATATTTACATTACAATTCATTACAGCATCCATTAGTTATGAAGTAGCTAGCAATGAAGTAATTTTATGGTTGGTGTGTGTGTGTAACCACACCATGAGGAACTGTATTCAAAGGTCGCAGCATTAGGAAGGTTGAGAACCACTGGCCTAAATGACAACTCTAAGAACCGTCAAATTCAAGAGGCAGGTAGATAGAAACACCCCATGCCAAGACAACTGTCCTCTTAAGAAACAAAGAGGCACAGAGAAGGTATGTAGTATGTGGAGCAGGAGTCAGGGACTGGACAGAGTTCTTCTACCACAGCTCCGGAAATACCTGGAGCATGCCCACGGGATGCTGATACAGCATAAAAATAATCATCACTACCATCTGAACTGCTTTTTTCATGTGCTGCTGTTCCCAAATATTTTGATTTTTCATCATCCCATCTCTTCACTTCTGTTTACAGCTGAGCAAAGAAACCCTCTATCTCCCCTCTTTTTGGTGCCCCTTTATATGGTGATTGGGCAGTAGAAAGGGAGGTGGATCGGAAAAGTTTGGAGGAAAGGGAGAGGAAGGAGAAGTGAGATGTAGTTATTCATATTAAGATTAGGTAATTGGGTTAACAATTCTAATTGTGTGGGGATCCTGTGTATTGGATAATCTTTAAACATTTAGAATCTTCTTTCTACTAGGTACTGAGAGGATGGCGGTTATTGTCTGGGGTTGAGCTGAGCACTGAGGGTGGAGGAGTTGCACCAGGGCGCATGTCTAGCACCATGGACATCATGGAGCTGACTGATGGAGGCAGCAGCCATGCTAATGTTTCATGGATCCCAGGCAGGCAGCACTGGCCACCCGGTGCCACCGACAATGCAGGAATTTAGGGCACAACGTCCCATGACTTCAAATAGTTCAGATTTCTTGAGGGGTTTTCTTAAAAAAGCGACAGTTGCCACAAAGGTATCTTTTTAAAGGGTAAATTGAGTTCATCAGAACATAGATCTTAAAGGGAGGGAGCCCTGTAGAGCAGCCAGATAACGCTATATTTTATGGGATTTGTTTATTTTCTTACAGTCTCAGTAGAGACCCTTTTCTCCATGTAAAACCCATGTACTACTGTGCTTAGTAGAGCACACTACTGTAACAGACTCTGGAAGCGTTCATTAGCATGTACGGTACATGTGTACATACATGTATAGATCTATGCTAAACAAAAAGGCTATCTGGGCTGGCTGGATCCGAGAGGGGAACAAGTCAGAGAATTCTCAGTGAGTCCAGCCAATCATGCCTTGTCTGCCAAGGAAGCCAGGGCTAAGGAGCTCCCAACAGCTGGCTCCGACTCCCCTGCCAGTACAGAGCTATTTGCAACCACGAAGAATACACTTGTAATTGTGAAGAATTACACTTCACAGTAAATTCCTTGCCATCCCTGTGAGTAAATGGAGTTTAACTCCAGTGTGTGAGGAGATTGCTAGATTCTTTGTAAGTTCAAGAGAACTTTAATGTAAAATGATGAGCGTGTAGCACAAAGCGCTGTATTATACACTTGAAAGTTGCTGATACAGACTTACTTATCTATGTACCTGTCTCTCATCTATCTATCTTTCAGAGATTGGGTGCCCAGCCAACGATAATGTTGAAGAAAAATGTAAAAGCCCTGGGAAATGTTCATGACCCAGGAGTGGAACACTAGTCATCAGGTGTGCTGAGAGCCACTCCAAAGAGGAGTGGCACAATCAGGATCACATCTACTCTGTCCAAGAGACACAAGATTTAGGATCTTCTTAAGTGAAGAGAAGGAGGAATGAGCCCTCAGAGAGTCACATTTGCATACATGGATCTAGCCTAAGGTCAGAAACTCAGTGGATGAAGATTTCTTCATTGAGTGGGACCGTCTTCCTGGACAGGGATCAACACACTTGTTATCAGGCCCGGGGGTCTCACCTGCAAAGGCAAAAACAATTGTGACCACAACTCCCCGGTGTACTCTGAAGCAGCAATTTAAAAAAATCTACCCAGGTGGTGGCCATTCCCCAAATCAGCAGCCCCTGTGTCTTTTGTGTTCCCAGAATTCCCTCCTGTTGGTGGTTTACAGCCTTGGCTGCTCATGTGAATTGTTGTAAGGGACAGGGGAGAAGCACCCCAGAACTCCCTCTTGGCGTAAGCTGGGACAGCAACACAGCCTTAGGAAGTCAGTTTCTGCTTTCACAAATTTAATCTAACAAGATTTCCTCACTATTTCAACCTGTTGCTATTTTCTTGATCCCAGTTGTTAAGAAGAACAACAGTTTTATAGCTAAGCCGAGGCATCACCTCCCGTACACGGTGTCTGACACAACTAACCAAAGCCGAGGCATCACCTCCCGTACACAGTGTTTGACCCAACTAACCAATCTACTTCAAGGTCAGGGATTGTTGTACTAAATATTTCATCTCAGTTGGGGTGGGGGGGTCTACACCACCTTTGATTATTCAGTTCCCAGATTTAAAAAAAAAACCCACAATCTTTATATTTATAATAAGCCTTTAAAGCACTAGACCTAGGCAGATATCTACTCTCTAAGCTATTAGTATCAATAACCCCAAGATATGACTTGCCAGGTTCCATCTGGGCCACTCTGACTCATGGCCAATTCTCCCAATTCTCACAATCATCTTCTCCTCTCTCCACCTTCCCTGTTCTCCCTCTTGGTCCTCAGACCACAAGTTCAGGAACTAAAACCCCACCTACCTCTCTTCTGCCCAGCTATAGGCTGTCAGCATCTTTATTCAACCAATAATTTTGAACTAAGGAGCAAGGTCACATAGCATCACTTGGTATAAGTGAAGATTCTCTCATCCCTGAGGCATTCAATCTTGGGGGCCAGCATTAGCATTACAACACCTAACAACATCCCAAACCTCAACAGAGAATGCTTCTGGGGCCAGCACAGCTCAACGGCCTGTCTTTTCTTTTCTTTCATTCAACCTGGTTAGCACAGTGGTGTTAGACATTTTAAAGTTGCTTCTTTCCAGTCTGTGACGCATGTGAGGCTGACCCAGATGTGGTGGGGAACCACAGTTATCCAAGGCTTTGCCAAAACACAAAGCAATGTTGACTTAGTTGGCAGTGTCACTGTCGCAGGCTGAAGACTGTCTAGTTGACACAAACGATATGGGGGGACCGTGTTTTCTCATAGCTTTTCCAAGTGTGGAGGAAGAGGTGACTTACCTGGCCTAATTAGCATGACATTCCCTTTAGCTTGTGTGTCTGAGCCAGATATCCAAGAGACCACATCTTCACAAAGGTTTTCTACATCACCAACCAGTGGTTGCTTGGCCGGTGTGTTGTCTGCTGCAGCAGGTTTCATCCTGTGTGGTTAACACTAAAGTGGTGAGGACATTTCAGTACAAACCAGCTGTGACTTGGTATGATGTTGTCTGTGTAACAAACAGGTTTCATCCTGTATGGCTTATCCTAATGCTGCGGGGACATCTTCACAAGGACTTTTTCAGGGGCCAGTGGCCCAGGTAGGTGAGGGTCTTTGATCCCAGACTCTCTGGAAAGTTTCTGTCAGAGTTTTTCCAGCTCTTCTGGGAGAATAACCCCCTCAGCAAATTCTTCCTCTTTTTTTCCTACAGAGAGAAAAAGACTCAGGCTAACACTTCATGTCTCAGAATAAAAGCCCTTCTCAGTTTGGAAGTGTCCACAGGGTAGTCTACTTGAGTATTATTTCCCAACCCAGAAGTCTTGCTTTCCCTGATACTCTTAGAGCCGTGGAGGAGAGCCTCATCCATCCCCTACTGAGCTATCTTCAAAGACAGTTAAGTCTCCATCTTCTTGGTGCCCTACTGCACTTTTAAAAAATGTTTTTTCGGTGTGCATTTGTATACATGTCTGTATATGTGTGGTTATTTGTGTGTGTATATGAATACTCATGTGTGTGTGTGTGTGTGTGTGTGTGTGTGTGTGTGTGTGTGTGTAATATGTGCATACATGTGTGTATGGGGTCAATGTTTGGATGTGGTTCATTTTGTTTTATTTTTTTCAGGGAGAGACAAGGTTTGTCACTGGTCTGGAATTCACACATTTGGATAGTCTGGCTAATCTGCAAACCCCTGGGATCAGCCTGTCTCTACCACCTCAATGCTGAGATTACAGGCAGGGTCCACTCTCCTGGCTTTTATTGTTATTTTTACATGGATTTTGAGGCTAGAACTCTTGTTTGCCCCACAATCTGTTTTCAGGCTGAGTTACCTCTCCAGTCCTGTACTTTACTGAAGTTTCGGCACACCTTGTCTGCCCCCTCCCCCTATAACTTGTCATTCACAGCTCCTTGCAGAGTCTATGCCTATAATGCATAGTCTGTGTCCTAAACAGGCTGAATGGTTAAGTCCAAGACCAGAGCAACACCTGCTGTTGGAGCCTCCAAAATGTTCCTGATGATCGTGTCAACACAGTGATCTTTAAAACAAGACAATCAAGTTATAAACTCCCTTCCCTCACTAGGTGTCTTAGGAATGGACAGCTCAGGGCTGCTTAGCTCTCAGTCAACTTGGGCATGTAGAACAGCCCAGGAGACACTCAGTGTAGTGTGTCGGTGCCTGCTGTGTGTGTTCCTCCCAGCATGGGAGCACTGCAGGGACCTAGATGTTTTCCGAGAGCTTGAACTTACTCTTCCAGATATGACTCAGTGAATATAGAGCCAGAAAGAGCAAATATGACTATCAAGCAGCCAGATTTCCGAATCCTGTGAGCTCAAGGATTGTACTTCCAGTGAGAAATTTTCATGGCAGTCAGTTTTCTTGCTCTGGTTACAGCAGAAAACAATAGACTTTCTGTCCCCCTTGGACAAGCAGGCTAAATCTGGCTGATGCCTCCACCAGTGCAGTAGCACTTTTTTCTTCTTCTTAAGTTGCTGACCTCTGTCCCCTCCCATAAATTAGCACATTAAAAACCACGAGTCACACTACCATCCCAGATCACAGCCTGAGAAATGAAGGCACCCTCACCTCCCGCCCCCTCTGCTTCTGAGCTGTTATCACTGACTTTACATGGCCCATACCTCTGATGTACTTTTCCCTCCGAGAGTCCAAAATTAATAACTCAGTTCCATGAATGGGCTGTGTTCTTTAAACTCTGCCAGACAAAACAGAAACTGAGTTAGGAGAGTTCTCACATTGCTTAAGAAAGAACTGAGCTGGGAGCAGCAGTAGCCATCTCACACACACTTTAACCTGGCCCTCACATCCCCCTCTGTATTACACTGGAGAGGCAGCCTCAGCTCTTCCATATTGTTCTTAGCGCTGGATCTCCAAGGCCTGAACATCTCAGGCGCTCTGAAACTTTTAGATGGGCCACAGTGAAACTGAAGACCCACCTTCAGGGCACATCCCCCTCCGCCCCTAGGGATGACACACAAGGCTTAAAGTCATGGCTCTTGGACAGGTTTTCAGTGAAGAGACTGAGGAAAGACACAATGCACAGAGAGCATCCACACTTCCCTGAGATGCTGAGGCCCTGTGTGGAGGATACTAGAGGTGCCTGGAAAAAGAGGCGTGTCCTGAAAGACCCTTGTCGTCCTCCTCCACTCCTGGAGAGAAAGGCCTGTGTTTTTCTCCAGAACCAAACACATGGCAACAAACAGCATATCCAAAAAGAGAGCCGAGTAGACTCTGTGCTGTGGACTGGTTCTCTCAGCACTCAGGAGACTGAGGATGGCAGGAACACACTGTCAGAACCTCAAGGAAACAAGTCATGCTTCCAAACTTCAACAAAAGAAAACAAGGGCCTGGGTCTGTTTTCTGCACTCTCAGATCACAATATGGAGCTTTTTACTTTTCTTTAGTATAAGAAATACTGTACCCCAGAGAACTTTAGGTAATCTCAGGAGACACTGGTGGCTGTCAGAGCAAGAGTGATATTGTCACCTTGTGGCTAGACACCAGAGACTCTGCTGTCCTACAACACTTAGTCTGGTCCCAGAAACGAGAAGCATTCACTAGTTAGTCAGAAACACAGGAAAGGAGTATATGATCAAAAACTTAATGTGACGCACCATGACATGCATATTTCTGTCTGTGGTGGAACAACTAGGAACTGATACATGTGTATATCTTTTGGGGTACAGGTAGATACATTTGTACCACAGTTTTAGTCAAACAAGTAAATTATCTCTTCAAAATACAATAATACAAGCTGGAGAGATGGCTCAGAGGTTAAGAGCACTGACTTCTCTTCCAGAGGTCCTGAGTTCAATTCCCAGCAACCACATGATGGCTCACAACCATCTGTAATGGGATCTGATGCCCTCTTCTGGTGTGTCTGAAGACAGCTAGAGTGTATTCACATACATTAAATAAATCTTTTAAAAAAATACAATAACAAAAATACAATACAAAAACATCACCAAAGGATAGCATGGCTCATGACCAAAAGACTGTCTTTAAAGTGCAGAACACCACTAATTGGAAACATGAAAAGGACCTGTGTTGGAAAGGGAGCCCTAATGTTGTGCTCACAAAACCTGGAGTGCATTACTGCAAACTTCAGAACACATAGCTGGTCACTAAGCCCTGGGCTTGCTCCCTCCTCTGTAGAACAGGAAGGTGATGGGGACTACTCAGTGCACACAGTTCTGCAGAATCAATGAAATCATGCCCTGGGAACCCCTCCTGAGCCCTTGAGATCCTTACAGCCTCACACAACTCTTCAGGACCTGGTATATTAAAGACAAGTCTAGCAGTGACAGGACCTGTGTCATTGTTTCCTTCCTTGTTGCATTGTTCTGGGGCTTTTGGTGCTGTTCCCTGGTTGACAGTCCCTGCTGCCTAATCAAAAATGAAGAGCTCAGGCAGAGTTATGAGTGGCACAAAGCTCGGAGGTTCGCCCATGTGTCTGGTGGTTGGCACAATTATAACCAAGGAGAAAAGGAAACCTCTCTCCCACCTCACTCAATGTGCTTTGGAATGAGGAGAGGTGAGAAACCTGGGCTCTGCTAGATACTAGCAGTAAGTATGTTACCCGCTTTAGTAGGGAAACAAAAATACTCATCGACACATTACATGTCCTATTTAGCCACCAACCCTTCTGACATCTGGGCTATGTGGGCACAGGCAACAGCCCCACCACCTCCTGTTCTCCCTGACTTTGAACGGCAAGGACAGCCCGTGCGTAGGAGCTGCCAGGAAGCATGTGATTGACCCTGATGATGCTGTAAAGTTCCCTACTTCTAACAATGACGAGATAGATTTTTGACAAGGACAAGTGGGGTGTCAGTCACAGGAAACAGAAGCCGCAGGCCTCTCCCATGAGGTATTTGTTACACAAGGAGCAGCCAGCTGTCTTCTGTGTCATCGTCTTTGCAGTGGCTCAACACCTTGGGATGATGTTATTCCCAGTAGCAACAAGATGGAAGGTTTGAATTGGGCTGTACCCCCGAGCAGGCTTGGAACCAGCACCACTCTTATGGTGGGAGAATGACATCTTGATGATCAAGTGTGTGGACCAGCTCCTTCTGTGACAGAGAACAGATTACATCAAAACCAGGGTCAGAAAATGGCATATGCTTTGGGTCGGATCAAACACGTTCTCTCTTCTACCATCAAGAAAACCCAAACCATGATGCTAGGACTGGCATGTTCAAAAATCAACCCTTGTCTCACAGTTCAGTGTTGCAAGCAATGTAACAATAGTTAGCATTCAAGTCAGCCACTCTCTGTTTTTAGGGAGCCTGCCTAGAGTACCATGGGGTTAGGAAACAACTTATATTTCATTATTTCTGAGCGCCTACTTCCATTTACCCGTATGCCTGTATTCAGTGTACCTTCATAAAGATTGTTATACTACTTCATATTTGATTTATTTTTTATCAAAAAATAAGTAATAGTTTCTGTAATTTTTTTCAGGTTTGAGCAAAAGGGAATCATGCTGGATAAAAACCCATAACTCTACTCATTGAAACACTTATTTTTTAAGTTTTTTTTTTTTTTTTTTTATGTATATGAGTATGCTGTCGCTGTCTTCAGACACACCAGAAGGGAGCATCAGATCCCATTATAGATGATCATGAGCCACCATGTGGATGCTGGGAATTGAACTCAGGACCTCTGGAAGAGCAGTCAGCGTTCTTAATCACTGAGCTATCTCTCCAGCCCCTGAAACACTATTGACTCAGTCCCTAACACTTCTCCTCAGGGCAAGGTCTCAGCGCTCAAGAGCATCAGCGCTTCCCTAGCCAAGCAGGAGTAAACAAATGGTACTTACCTCAGATGGAGTGGAAGCCCTCCAGTGTACACTCATGGGATTCCAAACTCCAATAATTGCACACCCTTCCTGGAGAGTGGCAGCTGCAGAAGAAAGTTAGATGCCTTCCAAGGGCAGGATCAGGTGGGCACTGTAAGAGAGCAGCCTCAGCCCTTCGTGACTGGAAGCTGCAGGTCCCCCTTTCTTTGGGCTCTTATGTTAAGGAAATCATCTCAGTGTTTCTTAGAAGTCTTCATTAATAAAATTATTTAGCCTTTCTAATCGAGGAGAATCTGTACATATTAAATAGACAGATAATGTCCTTGGCAAGACCTGAAGGAGAGGCTTCAGAGAACAATTCAAGTTCACATGAAACTTTCAGTTCATCTGACTGGAGAACTCACAGCAGTTTCCAGTGGATGAAGGATGCAAGGAAGAGACCGAAGAGCTCTGTGATTCACTGACTGCACCGTATGGGGTTCAAGTCTACTCTTTTATGTCTCTGTTTCCTGGCTTCCTTGGGCTGGTTTGGATCAGGTCTGAAGATTCATATCTCTCTTCTACTCACACGTATCTTTGTGAGCTTTTCCTCTTCCAGCCTTTGTCGCAAGTCTGGCCATATTTTGCTTCCTTGAGCTGCACAGACATCCCTCTACCTCGATTTTCCATACAAGAAAAACATTCGAGTCTTCTCTCCCCATCTCCTCTCTTTCTTTGTCTTCTTCTTTTTGAGACAGGGCCTTACTCTGTAACTCAGCCTGATCTAGAACTTACTACTTAACTCAAGCAAGCACCCAACCTAAGGTCAACCCTCCTGCCTAAGCCTCTCAAATGCTATGCCAGGATCAGCTGTGCTTGGCTGTTTTCTTTCTTCTTACGCACGTGAAGCCGGTGTGACAGTTAGGGTGGTTTAGCGGCCCCAGCAAACAGCCAGTATAGAATCTTGGGCCTCAAAACATTCTCTGCTCTGCTCAGGGTTCAAGGGTGGCAAAATGGAGGGGGAGATAGAAAAAGAAGACATTAGGGGAGCACAGGGGTGTACAGCCTCTGGGAAAAGAGATTCCTGAAGGACTTGACTGGTTTTGGTTTTGCCTCTTTCTGTGAGAGGTGTGCAAAAATTCTGAGGATCTGCAGGGTGGAGCCTGGGTTTCATAGTCATCAGACAAGTGTTTTTGTAGTTTCAAAATGGATGGTCCAGTGTTTTTTGTAGCATGTCCAGAAACTGCTGTGAATTCTGCACACTAAAGGGAAAATCTTAAATGTTTCCTTATTGTGTTTCATGTTACATCTCTTACACCAGTCATGTCTGCAGACCGCAGGTAACTTCAATGGATCCTGTAGACATTAGTATACATTTCATACTTAGCAGTCTACCAAAGCAATAATAAAGATAATAATGTTTAGTTTCCTCTTTTAAAAAATATGTTAAACAATTTTATGCTTCCGTAATTACGATTTAAAAAGTTCAAACGTAACAACTTTGACAAAACAGTACCGTGTCAGGGTAGGTCATCCGCTGTAACCAACAACTGCTAATTGAATTTTTTTCTTTTTAAAACTTAAATTTTATTTATTTGAATGTGCATGGGTGTTTTGCCTGCATGTGTGTCTATGCACCACAGGTGTGTGTGCTCTCAGAGGTCAGATCCCCTAGAACTAGAGTTATATGTGGCTGCAGGGAGTTGAACCTGGGTCCTCTGGAAGAGCAGCCAGTGCTCTTACTGGCTGAGCCATTTCTTCAGCCCCCTGTATTTTTTTTTTTAAAGAACAATGATAATCAATCCTGTTAGCTGTGTTCCTGAATACTTTTTCTGGAGTGCTGGAGAACTCTGGGCCTGGTGTTTGTTAGACAAGTGCTCTACTCCAGGGCTACATGCCAGGTGCATCAGCAACAGAAAGTGCTTTACAGAAAGATCTCATCTTGAATAGATGTGGACAAAAAAACTAAGAGAAATGTCTCTGAGTCACAGAAACCCTGCAATGCCTTTATCTGTCATCTAGTTAATTTCTTTCAGGGCCTAAGGTAAACAGACCCAAGAAGGCTGGTACGCTGCTGGGAGAAAATACCCGAGAGACAATGTGAAGAATGAAAGGTGTGTCTGGGTTCACCTACAGAGAGATTTCAAAACTATCGCTTTGGACCAGGGGTAAGACACAGTGTCATCATGAAAAGGGGAGCCATCATAAGAGACAGGAAGGGACACAACCCCAGCTTCAAAGCCACAGCACCAGCGACCAACTTGCTTCAACTAGGACCCTCCTATTTTCTATCTCTTTCCCATTACATTATGACTGTAAATACGTTAGATCAACAAGTAGATGAGACCCGTCATGACCTCTATCCCGTCAGAAGCTGTGGTGGTTTAAACAGGAAAGGTCCCCAGAGGCTCATATATTTGAATGCTTCATCATCAGGGAGTGGCACTACTTAGAAGAATTAGGAGGTGTGGCCTTGACACACTTGAGGAAGCATGTCGCTGGGAGTGGGGCGGGGAGGGAGGGGCTTTGAGGTTTCAGAAGCTCAAACCAGGCCCAGTGCCTCTCTCTTCTTGCTGCGTGCAGGTCCAGATATAGAACTCTCAGCTCCTTTTCCCAGCATCATGTCTGCCTGCAAGCTCCCTGCCATGCTGATAATGAACTAACCCTCTGAAACTGTAAGCCAGCCCCAATTAAAGGCTTTCATTTATAAGAGTGGTGGTGCACCCCTTTAATCCCAGCACTCAGGAGGCAGAGGCAGGCGAGTTTCTGAGTTCAAGGTCAGCCAGGTCTACAGGACAGCCAAGGCTACACACAGAGAAACCTTGTCTCAAACAACAACAATAACATAAAAAAACAAACAAAAAAAGAAAAAGAAAAAAGAAAGAGAAAAAGAAAGGCACAGGAGGAAGGTGTTATGGCGGGTTACACCCGGTCTCAAGCCTAAGAACAGGTGTTTGCTGCCCATTGGCAAGGAAGGCAAGGCAGGAACTCAAGACAGAAACATGCAGTGTTTCAAGGAAGTGAAACAATGGGGGAGCACTGCTTACTAGCTTGCTCCTCATGCCTCTCTCTCTCTCTCTCTCTCTCTCTCTCTCTCTCTCTCTCTCTCTCCCTCTCCACTTTATTTATTTATTTATTTATTTATTTATTTATTTATTTATTTATTAATGTTCTTTTTTTTTCCAAAGCAGGGTTTCTCTGTGTAGCCCAGGCTGTCCTGGAACTCCCTCTATAGACCAGGCTGGCCTTGAACTCAGAGCTCCACCTGCCTCTGCATCCTGAGCACTGGAATTAAAGGTGTGCAGCACCACTGCCCAGGTCAGCTTGCTTTCTTATACAACCAAGGACTATCTACTCGGGTATAGCACTGCCCACAGTGAGCCTGCTCTTCCTATATTAGTCATTAGTCAAGAGAGTGCCCACAGATTTGCCTACAGGACAATCTGATAGAAGTATTGTCTCAATTGAAATTCCCCTTCCTGTTTGTGTCAAGTTGACAAAAACAAAACAAAACAAAACAAAACTTCCCAGCACGGCAGCTTCCATACTTATTATGAAATACTAAGTTTTCTGTGATTGTGTATGAAGATTTAAGTGTAAAATATGTAAAATATGTCAGTGTAAAATATGGCATAAAATGTGTGCAAGTTTTAAGGACATTTTAGCTCAGCATCAGACTTCAGATAATTTACTTCCATGCTAAGCACTCATTAAGCATTCATTACATGAGGCTTAAGACACACACACACACACACACACACACACACACACACACACCCTAAAAGCCAGACCAATTTCTACATTCTCCTGGAAATCAAGATAACTCACAGTTTCCTCAGGCGAGGCTGGAAGCCACACTAAGACCCATACTAGTGAGGTGAGCTGGTTACCTTTCTGTTAGTAGGATAAAGCACCCGAAATAACCACCTTATAAAGAGGGAAGGTTTATTCTGCTCACAGAGTTGGAGGTTTCTGTGCACAGCCAGTTGGCCCTGCTGCTTTTGAGGACTGTGGTGAAGATGAACAGCGTGGCAAGATCCTCACCTCATGGCCTGGACAGAGGAGAGAGAGAGTCTGGGGTGTAGTTGAGTTAGTAGGATGCTTGCCTAATTAGCATGTAGGAAGCCCTGGATTCAGTCTCCAGCACAGAATATAACTGGACACTGTGTTGCATGCCTCAGTCTGTGGGAGCTGATGTTAAGTCCAGGCAAACAGCATCCTAACTGAGCTAAATCGTAACACACCCAGTTGGAGTCCCAGGAATTGGAGCAGTGTTGGATGGTGGGGTAAGGGTGGCTTGGGGTAGGGGTGGGGACAGCATGATCTTGGAGTAGATCTGCTACTGAGGCAGTAGCAGAGAGGACATGGGACTCCTGAGTCACCACCTCACTCTTAGGGAGAAGGGGGTTCAGAAGTCCCTCAACCTATGGTGGGACTATCCCCTAATAAGCCTGTTGTGCCTGAAAATGCTGTATATGTCAAGTGTAATTTCCTAAACCTAACATCCCAGCGTAACCTAGCTTAATGTGTTCAAAGCATTTACACAGCCTGCTGCAACAGTCCACGGATCCTCTAACATAAATCCTACTTTACAGCTTATTTAGTACTGTGCACTGTGGGGTGTTAACCCCGACAATAGCATAGCTGACCATGGCTCACACTATGTCATAAGTTACTATCTCAAAGAAAAGATGTTCAACGAGACTGAAGTGTGATTTCTACTGAGTGCATGTTGCTTTCCACCGTCATGAAGTTAACGAGCCGTGCTGAGCCCACTATGACGAATGGTATCCCTAACACCTGTGAGACAAAATAAACCCTGTGTCACTGCTGAGACGAAAATAGCCACTACTGTCTTCAGTGCCCAGCCACCACGAATCTCCCCGCTGTAGTGGTTTTGCCGTGTGTAAACTAAAAAGTGGGGTGTCTCCACAATGTCACAGTCAGGTAAGGTTTGAAGGCCCGTGGACGAGACAGGCGTGGTGGTGCAGGCCTGTAATCTCAGGAAGGTGGAGGAAGGACGATCTCGAATTCAAGGTCGCCCTCAACTACATACCAAGTTCAGTGTCATCGTGGGCTACAAGAGGCCCTTCCTCGGCAAAGAAATAAGAGAGATCCTATAGATTGTCATCATTACGACTTGCTTTATTTAAGCAGGTAGTGACCCACTAGGGGGTGTCCCTTCAGCCGCGAAGGTCGACATAAAACACTGACCCTTGTGAAGCACAAGCCGGTCTTCAGAGCGCGGGTCAGTTACTAGGTATTTCCACTAGGGGGCGCGCAGGCTCCACTATGATTCGGGAAAGCACACTCCAACCCAGGCACTGCCTAGTCAGAGTTGAGCGCTCTGCCTTAGAACTCTGGGGAATCTCGCCAGTCAGTGCTGCCTCTGACCCTAGAGCTCACTCAGAAGTGATCCTCTCCCTTGAAGCTTTCTTTGCCTACGTGCATGGGGAAACTGAGATCACAGACAAAAGGTGAATTTGCTTTGGCAAAGGCTGCTGGTTGGATAAGGAATGATGGAAAGGAGATGGGTGTCAAATGGAGATCCCTTCTGTTGTGTCCCTTGTCACTGTGGGCTAGTGGTGGCAAGACCCTGTCATAGAGAAATGACCGACTCTACATGAAAGCCTGTGACTTCAGACGGAAGTCCCTTCCCGACCACTCATACCACCTGCTCCTTTGTACTCAGTCTTATCCACAAAAGAAAACAATAGATCTGAACTTGTGTGCTTGAATAGGACAGAAGTGCATGCTGGGAGAGTAGGATGGACACTCCAGGGAAAGCTGAGCAATGAGATGGGTGAAGTTCTGGGGTCACAGGGCAAGAATCACAGACATATTGTTAAAAACTGTTCCTTCAGGCTAGAGAGATGGCTCAGTAGTTAAGAGTGCTGAGTGCTCTTCCAGAAGTCCTGAGTTCAATTCCCAGCAACCACATGGTGGCTTACAACTATCTGTAATGGCACCCAGTGCCCCCTTCTGGTGTGTCCGAAGACAGCAACAGTGTATTCACACACATTAAATTATTAAATAAATCTAACTCCCCCTCCCCCCAAAAAAACTGAGGTGTGGAAGGCAGAGGGGATGCAGGGAGGGTGCGGTGCTTGGGATGCAGGGAGGGTGTGGAAGATATAGGAAGAGAACAAAACAAATTATCTTTGAAAATGCAATAATGAAACTTAACTCTTTGTAAGCCAATAAACAAGTTTTAGCTAAAAGCTAAAGCCAAATGTTTGTCCTCGGTGTTTGAGATGTCAGTAATTCTAGTCCTGGGGATAGGTCCTGTAGGATTTCTGTTCGTATGGAGTTGGGTTTCCTGTGTAAAAGAAAATAGAAGGTAGACATGTTTTCTCTGAGTAACACATCTGGATACCCCTTCTGAGGGTGAGTCTAGCGTCTGTCTTAACAGATACAGATATGGAAGCAGAGCCAGTATTATAATGTCACAGCTTTGAGACCCTAACAGTGGGCATGAGTCCTCCCTCTTCTTTTTCTTTACAGTTCTGGGGATTGGACCCAGGACTTCATGAATTCTGGGCAAATTCTCTACCACCAAACTACCTCTACGCTCCTTTTTTGAGACATGGTCTTGCTAAGATGCCCATGAAGGCCTTGAACCCCTGATTCTTCCACCTAGTCTGCTGCATTACAGGCATGACATCAGCTGCCTTGATAGCTTCAGCTTGCTGGCATTTTGAGCATGGGTGTGCCTGGCAGCTTGCTTTCATTTGGAGCTTAAAGTAACAAAGGGTTCTGCCTCTTGTCTGTCCAATGTCTTTGTTGTATCCTCCATCAAAAGATACTATAAGCTCTATAAGACAATCGGGACTGTGGGTAGGATGGTGTGACTGTGACCACTGACTTGCAGGGAGCCACTGGGGACTGCTTTTAGCTCCTAACCAGGCCCAGACCACTATGACAGTTCTGGGAAAAGTCTCCAACTTCCACTATAGTCTGTTTGCCTGGTTTGGCCAATGATTTCTGAGTCGCCATTGTGGGAATATCCAAAGTAAGCAGAACTGATCAATTATGTTCATTAGATAGTTAGGAGAGGGTGGGCAGCTCAGGGCCACTCACAAGGCACTTTCTGAGTCAGGTGTCCGAGAATGCTTCTAAGTTAGCGCTTCTGTGACTATCTGGGGCAGAACCCTGGCTCATTCCAGGGATCCCACTGGAAGAAGATATTGTTATCCTGGATGACAGAAGTGGTAGCTGGTCTTCTTGCCATTGTGATTACGCATGGGAGCTGGCAGTCTACTGTGACTTTCCTTTCTGTTCCCAGTCATGGTGTGACTGTCCCTGTAGAGACCAGAACAAGAGCTTCCACTACTCAAAGGAGAAAGAACAGAAGTGGCTTCCGGCCTGGAGGAACCTCTGAAAGTGAGCAGGGGAGCTGGTGTATGAGTAAGAGCCGGGATGTCCTGTACCAGAGGCTTTGTCTGTACAGAAAGTCAAAGTGTGCAAAAACATGATGACATATGAGTCCCAGGGAGCATGAGCCTTGTTAACGCTAAGGTCATTTCCCACATTTTGTTTTTTATATGTGTATATGTATACACATGGTATGTAGGTATGCTATCTATGTATGCATGCATGCGTTCAAGTGTGTGCCCAAGCATGCAGTGACAGAGGCCTAAACAATCACCCTCCTCCCAGTGTCTTTTTCTGTTGCTCTCCACCTCACTCTTTGAGACAGTGTCTCTCTCTAAACCCAGAGCTTACCTTCTCAGCTAGACTGGCCCATAAGGAAACCCTCAGAATTCACCTGTCTCTGCACCCCACCTCAAAGCAATGGGGTTACACTGTATGCTATCACTTTTAAATGGGTGCTGGAGATACACACTTCATCAGTGAGCACTTTACCCCCTGAGCCATATCCCCATCTTGGAGTTTACTTGTGCCAGGCATAAAGGGTGCTCAGCACATTTCATCTTGTTAACCCACAAATGGCCTGTGGGAGACAGATTACTATCATTATTTATAGACAAAAGAAACCGAAACAGAGAAATCAAGTAATTTGTATAAGCAGTGACCAGTAGAAGCCTCTGTGTCTGTTAGATTGCAGCATTTGTGGGTTGCTTCTCTGGAGCTGTCCTGGATGTAGATTTTGAGTAAATACCTGGACTAGACAAGATGCTGAAACACACACACATACATATTAGAGACATAAAATAAAGTTAAGTAAGTTTCGGAGAGAAGCTTTTTCTTACGTGTAGGGAGTGGGAGCTGGATCTGAGAGGAATTGGGTAGAGGAGTTGTTGGTAAACATGACCAAAATATGTTGTGTAAACTTTGCAAAAAATAATTTTCAAAAATTTTGAAGATTTACTTCCCTTGAAGAAAGAACTTTCCTGCACTCTGCTGCACTGTCTCATCAATGATAAATGCCCATTGTGTCTCTTCTGATTTCAGCATGGTGTTCCCATTGGACATGGACTTCCTGGATCTGGGGACTGTCCTATACTGATTAAATTGGACTCAGGTGTCATACAAGGAATGAGTAGGAATGGTGAGTGAGAGAAACGGGAGCTGATATGTCCCAGGGAACCTGGGAAGCCTAGGATCCTGGACTTTTTTTTTCTTTTCTTGAGTTTGGAAGCAGAAGTGACTTAGGAAGGTGGTGGGTTCTGGGATGTTGATGCAGAGGTAGGGGTGGGTCTGAGTCACACTTGTAACACCATAGCCAATTCTACCCTCAGGCAAACTCCCCAGACAGCTTGGGTTGGTCAGTAGAAGGGTTACTGTCATGCTCTTGAGCTGGGTTTGTTTTTTACACACCCATAAGGAGCAGCACCTCTTTCTGAGAGCCTTCTCCATCATCCAGGTGGTGGTGAGGTCCCGCCCTTCCTTTCCAGGATCAGCCGCTCTGAATCATAGCCAACACCCCAGGGCAGGGGAAAAAGAGATTTCCTCCTCTTCCTCAGACCCTACAAAGGATGAAGGCAAGCAATGCTCTGTGTCAAGACTGGCAGGTTTAGGGATCCAGCTGTGCCTGGATCCTGAGCATCACTGGGCTTCCCCAAAGCCCATCTGTATATGGAATCTTTTTATTCCTACTTTCCTTCCCTTGTGCCCTTCTGTCTGGGTTCGTTGGTTTTGAGTGAGTGCCCATTTGCTGAAACCCTGGACCAGGCCCCCAGCTGAGCAAACACACCCCATGCATTGTATCTCTGCAGCAATTTGTCAGCTTAGCTTGTCTGAGGCTTCACTGTGATTTCTGATCTCATGATGTTCCTGATCTCTAGGGCCAAATTCAGAGACCTCTATGCTGGTACCATCTCCTTTTCCCTGCCCTTCCCTTGTTTCTTTTTTACTTCTTCCTTCTTTCCTCCTTCATTCCTTCTTTCCTTTCTTTAAGAAAGAGTCTCAGAGAGCCCAGGCTGACCTCAAACTCAATATGACTGGGAATGACATGGGATGACCTCGAACTCCTAACCCTCTAGCCTCTGCCTCCTAAGTGCCAGGATTAAAGGTGTATGCTATTATAGCTAGCTTATACAGCACTAGAGATTGGACCCAGGGCTTCATGCATGCTAGCCAAAAGCTGACCAAATAAGTTACATCCCTAGCTTGTGCTTGCCAGTCTCCCAGTGTCTTCAGTTCTAGTCCAAGTACATCAGCACTGGCCAGCCATTCCAGGAACTGAAGAAGATTGACACGTGGCACCACTCTGCTCCCTCAAAGGAGCCCACATTGGCCTTGGGAAGGGCTTCAAGATCAGCCTCACACACATACTCTGATGGAAGGTATGAGAGATAGCTTCCCCATCTGTCCTAGTTACGGTTTCTCTTCCTATGAAGAGACACCATGACCACGACAACTCTTACAGTTTAATTGTGGAAAACATTTAACTGGGGCTGTATTACAGTTTAGAGGTTTAATCCATTACTGTCCATGGCAAGAAACATGGCTGCACACAGGCAGACATGAGGCTGGAAAAGGAACTGAGAGTTTTATATCTGGATCGGCAGGCAGCAGGAAGAGAATGCCACACTAGGTCTGGCTTGAGCATCTGAGACTTCTAAGCCCACCCTCAGAAACACACTTCTTCCAACAAGGCCACGCCTATTCCAACAAGGCCACACCTCCTCCAACAAGGCTACATCTCTCAATAGTGACAGTCCCTCTGAGCCTACGGGGACCATGTTCAAACCACCATATCATCATCACCACCACAGTCCCCACAGCCACCACAGTCACCTGCCTATCCAGCCTGGATCCTTGGGCTCTCATAGCTTGAATATGGTGCTTGAGGAATTTACCTGAGGCTGGTTGAATGGACAAGTCACTCCCTGGGTGTAAAAGGTTGGAGAACTACTCTTACCTCTATGTGAGTTCTAGGAAACAATCTGTAAAAATGAAAATAGTTGCTCTGAATGGGAAGAATCAGGGAAGTGTTGGTCAAACCTTCTTTTTTTCTATTTCTCTAACTATAGATCTATTTTTTTTCTTTCAAAAGAAAACAGGAATGCTAAGAAGATCCACAGTTGGAGAGCGTCCACTGCTACAGTCAGTGGTGTGATGTACAGAGGTTTCTCTTTCCCTCCCAGTCCTTCACAAAAGAGTCAGCCCGTGTGTGTGTGTGTGTGTGTGTGTGTGTGTGTGTGTGTGTGTGTGTCTCCTCTGTCAACCTCAGGGCAGGGTGCTCAGTGAAGGTAGCCTTGGGTAGAAGTGTGGATTTTCAGAAAAACTCAAAGCCTGAATTATTCTAGGAGCACCAGCTAAATTTTAGCATTTACCCAGCAAGTGTCTCGCTCTATAAGAACGCCCTGTCAACCAAGGTGATCTGAGGGTTATTGCAAATGTTCTCTCAATGAAAGAGACCCCAACACTGATATTTCCTGAGGTTTTGACAAACTTTGGCTGCCCAGCATTGTTGTGCCTGAGGTCCCTGAGGGCAGAGGGGAGGGGTTCTATCTAGGCAGGGAGAAACTTGTGCACGTGTCCTGCCTCTTCCCCACAACACTTTTCTGCTCTGCCCTAGAGCCTCACACCTCCAACAAAGATTCAAAGCTTTCTGCCTCCAGGTTCTCCAGCCACCACTCCGTTGTCCTCTCTCCTTCCTCAGGGCTCATCTGATTCAGCAAGTCCTCACAGGCTTCTCAGCCTCCCCTGCCTGCATCAGTTTCCCAGGACTCATGTTCCCTGGTGCCCCAGATTCCCATGGCTGAGTATACACTGCCTGCTCCCTCCAATCTCACTGTCTCTTTTTATGAGCTCTGAGCCATGTAGTGGAAGTTGGTAGCACTGTTACACCCCCAAGCAATGTCCAGCGGCCTGTGGCATTTGGCTCCAATGTGAAGAAGGAAGTCTCCCCTCACCCTACTTGGTGAGCAGTTGCCTACCAACTGAAGGGCACTTCCTCCCAAGAGTTGCCCAGACCTAGGCCTGGGTAGGCTCTGCTAATAGATACTGGTGGGACCCTCTGCACTCCATACCCCACACTAAATACTACTACATGGTGTGTCTGACTGATAGCTATCTCCAGCATCATGTGGCAAGCTTAAAAAGGCAGAGGTTTACCTTGCTCCATGAGCGCCCTGCTGGACGGCACCAACTGATTTGGGGCTGAGATGATATTGAGAGTAGGGTCTGTATTTAGTTTGTTGCTACACCTGTAGGGCAGGCCCAAAGACTCCACTACAGGGTATTCAGAAACAGAGCCTCCACTGTGCAGGCAGCCCTCAACTTAGCCTTGTTGTAGAAGGACTGAGGGAGTGTCACCTGTGCCATGTGCTGTGATCTGAATGCTTGTCCTGTCCCTTATTTTCGTGTTGGAGCTTGACCCTCCCCCCTCCCCAGATGACAGTAACAGGAGGTGAAAAGGCTGAACCAACTCGAACACTGCCCTTTATGGCTTGTCTACAGTGACTAGGAGTGATTTGTGCAGACCCACCCTGAAGAAGGCTGTAGCCGGGTATTTGTCAACATTCATGTCATATACCTTTTGGATGCTATTCTCCAAGGGAACAGGAACTTTACTCAAATGCCCTCCACCCTCCATGCAGAGTCTGACTCACCCAGACAATGCCAACCCCGCCTTAGGAGCCTGGTGACAGCTTCCTCAGTGGTGGAGGACCTTGTCTCTCTGGTATGAGAAAATATGGGCATAGAAAAAGCTAGGCAACAAACAAACAAATAAAAACCCAAAGGGTGAAGCCCTTTGTCCTTGGAGGCAGTAGAGCACACGAAACCCCCAGCCCATCAAAAGGTAGCCTTCTGAGAGCCAGCCACCACTTGTAGTCTTCAAATTGTGGATTTTGTACAGCATCCCCAGAAGCAGTAGGGTTCATGATGCCTAGTTACCCACCATGTAGCCTGGGCACACTATCACACTGTGAGTCTGGGTGGTAGGGTAATGGTAGACAAAACAGCTCTGGATATTATCAAATATCATCCAAGCCAACTGTCTACTGCAATGCTGGGTGATAATGCCGGCTCCCTTCACCTCCAAGGCCAAGGTAGCTATGACAGCCATTAAGCCACGCTTCCAGCAGAGGCCTTCAACCTTCACACCATGCAGTGAAACCTGTAGCTGTGAGCAACTGTTGATAAATAAAATTCCTTGTGTTAAGTCACCCAAGTCAGCTCTCTAATTTCAGACCTGCAAAGAGCTTTTCTATCCATAGTGGGCATGATGACTTCCCAACTTCCTTGAGCTCCTAAGATGGAAATTGAAAGGCCCAGAGCCCCACTAGTGGGTGAGGAGCCTCAGGGAACAAGTGCCCAGGGCTATGTCTGAGATGACCACTAAGACTGAATCTGGGAGACACTGGGGGTGGTCTTTTGGGAGCATTGATCACAAGACAAGTGCCGAAAGCTTTGCAGGGCCGTGTTAGCTGACAACCACTCAGTGTGACTCAGACAGCTGCCTTTCCCTTCTAAGCCTAGAACACCAGTAAACTGGAAGTTACCTTACTTGAAACCCTGAAACCAAATAGTGCCTGCTGTTGTTTATTGGCTGTTCCTGTCCCACAAATACTTTTCTAAACATGCTCCTCTCTCCAAACCTCCAAACCTGTTCTCTCCTGACCTCTGCACGAGAGAGAGAGAGAGAGAGAGAGAGAGAGAGAGAGAGAGAGAGAGGTGTGACCTCTTCCTGACTCATGCTATGTATGCAACAATTTTAACCTCTCAGTTCCTACCTTGGAGAAAGACACCATAGGCCACCATATAGTTTAACAAAAGGCCCAGACCCACCTTAGACCCTAGACACTCTAGGAAGACTTGAGGGCACTGTAGTGGATGGTTGACTAGAGCTTGTCATCCATATCTTTCTAGAACCCTAACTATAGCCCTGGGCTCATTAGCAAGTGGCCCAGTGCAGCCTGGGAAAGCTCATCTGAAAGTGAATACAGACCAGTCCACACAGCCAGGGAGCTTTATATTCAAATGGGGACACTCTAGTGCTTCCTTTGCTGCTTGACCCAGACAAAGCCGAATCCCCTATTCCTTACTTTCAATTCTTGGGCTGCCACTTTGAGCAGTCTGCACCGGGAAGAAGATGACAGATTCGGGAAGAATAAGGTGAGCATCAACCAAGGGCTCCAGGTGAGATGAGAGAGTCACCAAATGGGGGCAAATTTCCTTGACATTGGCCAAGATGATCACCTAATGCTCCCCCAGGACTTAGAGCCTCCCTCCATGCCCCCCTTTATTCTGTGAGAGCTGGAACTGCCGAACCTTCCCGATTGTATCAGTCCTTTCCCCTAAAGTCACTAGCCCAAATGTGAAGGACTTAGCAACAAAGGTTCAAAATAAGCAAAACCAAAGATCCTCAAAGCCAGGCAAGCACATTGTACAGTCAACAGCACCTCTGTGGGGTTTTATAGTTAGTATGCACTCCCTTGGAAATTGCTAACCAGCTTCAACTGGGTTTGCTACTTGGTCATCTTGTATCCAGCTGGCGGCGGCTTTCTGTGGCCAGCTTGGGCTTGTTTCCACTAACTACTTCCTCTGGTGGAAGAGACACTGAGGATTCAACAGGGCTAACAAGTTGTAAGTTGCCCAGGGTGAGGGAATAGGGGAAGGGGCTCTGAGGATCTCACAGCCCATCTTGTCTAGAGATCTTGACCTGGGTACCTGGAGATTTGGAGGAGGGAGGCACTCACTCACAGACATCCAAAGCTGACAGGCTGGAGCCTACTTCAAACCTCTGGTCCTTTCCCCGTAAGCAGTTGCTCTGACCAGCCAGCTCCTGGACATGGAATCTTGTTTTTGAAAAATATGTCCAGAAACGTACTTCTCCTAGGAAATGGAATAAGGCTGTCAGAGGGAAAGTGGGAGGGACCCTACACACACAAGAGGGAGACCCTGAACAGTAGTGGCAGCTGGGGTAGGTGGGGATCAAGTTCAGAATCTGAGCTGGAGGTTGAGAAAGGCCATTTCCCCTCTCAGCGAGAGACAGCGTGTTTAGCCTTAGAGTATATTTTTTAAAAAAGGTTAAGTATTGGTGTGATATAAATGGAAGGTACTGGGGTGTGGTACTTGTTTAAAAATAAAGGCAAAAAATAAAACAAAGTTACGGTACAAGAGGAGTAAGACCTCACAAACAACTCGGCAGTCAAAAATTTAAAAGGACACGGAATGGGGGAGGACCGCCCCATCTCCAGAACTGAGGAATCTCCCCTGGCAATCTGTCCCAGGGATGCAACTTGTCCCATCGCCACCGCCGCTGCCAGAAAGCTTCCCAGATTCCTTCCCCTAAGAGTCGCCTCCTTCCGTCCTGCTGGCATAATAGTTCCCCTAACAGCCTGCAGGTGAGATCAGAATCGGGAACGTGTCCTCCAGGAGCCTGGATGTGAAGGCTGCACACATTAACGCACCAAGAGGAAGACTGGAAACGCAACTAGAGTTAAATGGGCATGGATGCCAAAATGGGGAGGTCTCGGATAGGTTATCGATGAATAGTGATCACCTGTATGGCGCGCAACACAAGGAAGTGCGGCGCGAGAGCCGCTCCATCCACTGCCCTCAGGCAGGTGGCACCCAGGGGAAGATCAGGAGAGTACAGACTCCCAACCCAACCCTGCAGATACTCAAAGAGCGCACCGTTGGGTTTCAGGGCGGCAGCAGAGGCGATTCAGCCGTGTCCCCTGGGGCAGCAGACTCGGGCGGGGCGGGTGGCTGGAGCTCCGCCCTCCTCTGACCCAGGCTTTTCAGCTTTTAACCCGCGCCGGAGGGCGCCGCGGCCACTGAGCTCTGCGGAGCGAGCAAGTGGTCAGTGCGGAGTCAGAGGCGAGCCTGTCCAGTCCCAAGACCGACGCCAACTCGCAGGCATGGCCCCGGCAGCCGCTTCGGGTGGCAGCACCCTGCCCAGTGGCTTCTCGGTCTTCGTCACCTTTCCTGACTTGCTCTTCGTCTTGGAGTTTGTGAGTGACAGCGCGCCCTGCTCTGGGAAAGGGACGGGTTGGGTTGAGTTGCTCGGTAGCTGTGCACCGCCGCCCCCAGTCACATCAGCAGCATGGAGGGAACCAAAATCAGGAAAGTTTTCCCCATCTCTCGGTGATTTGTTCCTTTCTAAATTAGCGGACCGGTTTCCTAGGCAGGTGCAGGAAAACCTCTTCCTAGAGTTTTGCTCTTTTCGGAGCGCAGCTTCCTTACAAGGTGCCCTGAGTTTCCCACTGAGAGTCCTTCTGAGTAATCAAACCCAGCTAAAGAACCCTTCCATGCTTCGGGCAGAGATCTGGAGATCAAGAGACCCCAGACTTTTCAGGTCCCTTGAAGTTTCTGGAAAGGGGATGCCTCTGTGCCAAATTTGAAAAACAGTGGCTGTCGTTTGCTGGGTTGCGGTCCCTAAGCCCAGTGCGAGGGGAGGGAGGAGTCGAGGGAGACTGGTGAATTCTGTTGCCTGCCTTGGCTGACCTTGGGTTGACTCTGCGCCTGGGCTGGATTTTTACTAGCCTTACACTCTAGAACCCACTAGCTTCGAGAAACTTTCCTATTGTGAGCTCCCGGTAAAATGTCCCAAGGCTTCAGAACTACTTCAGTTTCCGGTCCCTAGGGTCCTCTAGCACTTACTTGGACAGGAGGGTGTTTGTTTAATTCTGTGGGTGTGGAGACAACATTTCCTGTGCTTCCACCACGAAGAAAGAAGTCTTTGCGTGGAGCATTGGCTTGGAGAAAAAAATGTAGATAGTTTTAACAACTAGATCCCAGCTTCTAACTGGATGGTTAGGAAAGGAGATGCAGACGAAGACACTGGGCTCCATCATCAAGGGATGCCACTGAAATTGAGATGAGTATTGAGTTGAACCCAAACGTGGGTGTCTCTAAAGTGATTTCACACCCCATTTCACACCCCAGGCATAATCATGACCATGGGTATGGAAGTAACATTTATAAGAAACCCTGCACACGGCCAAGCCAAGCTCCACAACTTACAAATAGGAGCACCCAATGCCCAGAGCTGGGTTGGACTTGCCACGGTCATCCAGGTCTTTAGCATGTCTTTCAATGTCATAGAGTTTCTTCTACGTTCAGGATTGCCAAGCAAACCCTGGAACAATGCCAACTTAAGGTATTTGTCACAGGCATCTGGCCCATATGAGAAAGCACCTACTGGGCGCTGGGGGTGGGGGGCTGGGAGGGCATTCTTGTCTTTGACATCTCTTTGCCTATGTCTGCCCATTATTGGTTTTCTAAAAATGAGCAGATGGTATCCAGGAGCTGGGAATAAGTAATGGGTGACTCTTCAGAATTTTACAAAGAGGAATTTACAGAGGCCTGATCAAAGGAGAGCAAGATTTGGTCTGAGGTGTGATGGGATAGGGAGATTTTTAAGGAAAAAAAATCTTAGTCTCTAGAAACTGCTGTTGGCTCTTTGGAGACCATACCAAGTCATGAGATAAAGTGCCAGTTGAGTTTCATGCTTCTTTGTGAAGACTTTGGTTGTAGACACACACACACACACACACAGACACACACACACACGGGGGGGGGGGGGGGCACCTCTGGTGATGGCCTCCAAGGCCTCCAAGGGTCCTTTCCCACTTTTTAGTTATTCAGTATGACAGAAAGACTAGTTCTGAGGACAGGAACAAGCCAGCCAGGCAAGACAATTAAATCTGCAGAGAGGACAGGAGAACCCCACCATCCTCGTGAAGAGAGTTGTTGGTGTGGAAAATCTCAGCACTACATGTTTAGTGAAAATGCCCCCCACTAGTGTGCTCACCACTCCTGTGTGTGATAGCAAGGGTCTCTAGGGTTCCCTCTTGACCAGAATCTGTCCCTTTGTGTTTTAAAAAAACGTGTCTCTTCTACCTCAGCTGTTGCTCTTACACCTGTTCACCTCCCACATCTGTCATTTTCTCCGGAGACCTTCCATGTCTCACTTGCCATCTTTGACTTTTTCTTCCTGGAGAGATTAGGGCTGGCTTCTGCCTGGGAGAGAAGGAAGAAGGCAGACTCAGTCCGTAAGAGCTCCTCAGCATAGACAGTGCATATGAAACAATATGTGTTTTGACAGAAAGCTGGAAAGTTTAAAGCCTGGAAGAGGCGCTGACCACCTCAGGAGTGTTTTCTTATCTGGAATGTTATAACTCAATACATAAAATACAGTTATAATGTGGGCAAGTGGCTCGAACCCGTGAAATGATGCTCAGCTGAGGTAGTCATCAAGAAAAGGAAACCAAAATCTCACTGAGACATCACCTCCCACACATTAGATGGACTATTAGTGTTAAAACAGGTCCAGAAGAAAAGACTGCAATAAGACTTTGAAATAACCCCCCTCAATGGAATCTAACAGACGTGGCAGAAATACAGTCTGCCCTCCCCAAGAGGTGGATTGTCATCAAGAAGGGCTAGAAGTTCAGGACAAAACTTCCTGGGTAAGAGTGTTCTAGAAGGCTGATGTGATGGTTCATACCTGTAATCTCAGTCAGGAGTCGTGAGTTTGAGGCCAGTCTGGGCTATATAGTCATACGCTGTCTTTTTAAAAGGGGGTACTAGGCATTCCAAAAATGGCTGTTTATATACCCTTGCACAGCTCAAAACTATGTGGAAGGAGGCAGGGTCAGTCCCTGGTGACAGCTGGGTAGGTACATATTTAGGGGTGGAGGCAGGATGAGGGAGCCATCCGGAATTGGTTTGCAGTATTAACTCCTACATTGAGTTGGACCTGTTAATTATTAAAATGATGGCTTTTATCGGTCTCAGAATAAAGAGGAACTTTTTAATTGTCTGAAAATGACTAGACAGGCCCTAGTTTTTCACCTGGCTGAGGACAAGCCAGCCCCACAGAGCCTTGATTGGGTCGTGAGATGATGCAGCCAGCCCGCCAGAGCACAAGAGATGTAGAATCCCAATCCCTGCATTTGCAGGTCCAGGTAGAAACTGAGAAAGAGAGGGAGCCACTTGTCTGGGTCTGGGCAACTGTTTTCTTACAGCAAAGGTGTTCGGGAGCAGGTAACTACCAGCTTGGCAGCTCTCTCTCACCCACTGGGGAATGTAGGGACAGCTCAGAGTCACTGCAGAGCTGCTAACTGCAACACTACCAATACATAAAAATATTCTCCACAGGTTCTTAGTCACTACATCCAATAACGATAAGCCTTACGCTGACCACTGACTCAGTGGGTGCGGTCATATGTAATCAGGGCCACCTTTTAAGACCTTTTAAAAGAGGGGATAGAATGGATGTCTGAGAGGCAGGTGAGGTTCCCAGGTGTCCTGAGGTTCTCACAGTTCCATAGCACGGACACTCTCTGTGCAAGGAGAAATTTCCCTGGTGTCCCTAGGAAGTGGAGAGCTAGGGCTCCTCCAAGCTATGTGGTGTTATGTGTCCTGTGTTTTGGGGTCCTCTCTAAGCTCTCCAGAGGGAAGTACTGCAAATTCTGCCCCAGTGTTCTACTCTCCTCTCCTCTAAAGGCAGAATTATAGAGAACTGGGGAGAGGAGTTCTTGGCTTTGAGAAGTGACTTTTCCAGTTCTTCAAGGGCCAGTGGCCTGCTTTGATCAGGAGCTGGTAACTCAGAGCCCGGCAGGGTCACAGAGGCATCTTCCCTACCTGAGAGCCTCCAGGGAAGGAGGACCCACAAAATGAAATGCTGGAAGGGGAGAGGGAGGTTGGCTCTCAGCTGGCCATCCCTGCATGTGTCTGCAGGACAGGTAGAGAGACCCTGGAGCTGCCTACCCGAGAATGCCCGCACTTTGGCATGCTTTGGCACCATGATCCATCATTGAGAGAGAGGGCTGGGATGGACACTGGGAGGTGGCCAGTCTTGAGCTAGGGGGGGCCAGAGGTCGACTCTTAATGAATTAAATAAGTACTTTCTGGCAGGAGACTGGTTAAAATCTCCTAGTACAGCCAGACTCAGTCTTCCCCCTGAGAACTCACTTTGTCTGTCCCTAGATCTGGCATGACTTGAGACCTGCAGTCCTAGAGAAAGGTGCTAGTAGAATATTCAGTAACTGTTGCTTCTGGAGTCACCGAATGTGAAGCCAGTGGTAAATGCACCCTCATTCTCAAAGTAAAGCACCATGGGAGAGTGTGGCTGCCCCCTTCCCATGAGTTTACATTAATCCCAAGAGTAAGGAACAGACAGCAGGTCCCAACTGGTCCTGATTGGTCCCAATTGGACCCATAATGTATGAGTCCTTCTGTATGCTGGTAGGAAGGCTTAGTTTCCCGCTAGCATCTGGCTGGACCTGAGCAGTGGCATTTCCCAGGGTTATTGATTCACTCCGGCCCCACAGCCTCAGGCTCTGTGCGATTAATGCTTCACATGTTGGTAGTTTTCTGCCCTTATCTGGGCAAAGCAACCCCAGTGTGGATCTCAGGAATACATCAAAGTTCCCCAGGCCTGCAGAATGGCAAGAAAGCCTCATTATAAGTTGTGGAGGGTCAACATACTTGAGCAGAGGAGAGAACCCATGGGACACAGCCAAGAGGAGGGTAGGAAGCAGGACAGGTCCCTCTGAAACTCTTGGCTCAACTTCCAAGGAGGCCCCTAAAGGCCAAAGGAACAGGTGTCAGAGAGTGGGCACCTTAGGGAAAGGCCAAAGATTATATCCTCCACCAGGGTGGACCACAAAAGAGGGCATGCTGTCCCTGGGTGTTGTTGCTTTCTTTGTTATTTAGGTATTAAACACAAACTTTGTTATTCTTATTCTGGGAAGGAACAGAGTTTATTGCCACCATTGTCTCATGGCAGGAAGTGCAGATATGAGTTGCCTCCCAAACCATCTCCTCTGTCATTCCCTTCCTGCCCCCGCCCCTTGAGAGCCAAGGAGGACCAAGGGACTATTCGTCTCTCCCTTGGTACTAATAGTCTCAAGTCTAAATCCAAGCCCAGCTACAAGGTGGAATTCATGTTAGACTTAGTGAGAATCCATGGGTAAATGTCACATTAATTTCTGTTGCTGTGATGAAATAACCTAACAAAAAGCAATTTAGGGAGGAAAGGAGTTTACAATCCCAGTTTACAATCCCAGTTACATGTCTTCACTGTAGAAAGTCAAAGCAGGAACTTCAAATTAGCTTGCCCCATTATATCTACAGTAAAGAGCAGAGAGAAATGAATACACACATACTTGTTTGTCTACTTGGGCTCAGGCTCAATTTCAAGACCTCCTGACTAGGGAATGGTGCTGCCCCCAGTGGGCTAGGTCTTCTCACATCAGTTAACTTAGTTAAGACAACCCCCACAGACATGCCAATAGGCCAACCCAGTTCCCCTTGACACTTTCTTCCCAGGTGATTCTAGGTTTTTGTCAAGTTGACAAAGCTAACCATCACAGTTTCATTAGGAAATTTTAATGCAGTGTGAAGGTCACAGTGTCTACTTCCACAAATAAAGATGCCATGACATCACCAGGCGGTAAAATCTTATAGAACTACTCATGTGTGCACCTGTCATTGACCACAATGCCATTATGCATTACACAATGTGTACGCATAACTCTTAAAATAACACGATATAGTTACAACTCTATCGCTATTAGATATAATTATTATTAATTGGCTAATAATTCAGCCTCTGCTCTGGGATCAACTGGTTACCCTGTGCCCACAAAGAAATGGAGGGGTCTAGCCAATCGTCACCATTTTCTCTGTCTGTTTCAAGCCCTGGCATTATAGGATGAGGCTTGAGGATAGGTGGAGCTGTGAAGGACACTAATTTGTATTCCTCAGTCACTGTGTCCCACACAGATGCTTTCTGTGGGGCTTTCCCAGTGGCTCTTTTTTCCCATCAGGATTTAACAACTGAGTTAGCAACTCCCTCCAGTCAGCTTGATGGAGCAGCTAAGGAAAATAGGTGTGGTGGTAACCCTGTCCTGCCTTTTGTCCTGGAAGTTGGGTGCTGCCCGAGCTGCTCTTGGCACCGCTCAGCTAGCCTTTGCCAGAATGGGTGGAGAGAGCTTCTTTGGGGATTCTAAGCATGACACAGATTGCTGTGTCACCCTACAGGCATAGGAACTGATTGTCAGTGGGAATGAAATTAACCTTTCCCAAGTGCGTGACAGTATCCAGACTGTTTGGAAAGGCACAGGTACAGGGAGTGGCACACAGAAGTGTGCTGTCACATTCCTAATCAGCTGTCCTGTCCTGCAGAAGTGAGGTGACAAGTCAGGCATAGTAAGACTAGGAAGCCTGGCAAAAAGAGAAGAAACCCACGCAGTTCTTGGGTTTTAGGCCTTCTAAAACCAGCCACATAGCCCAGTGGGGTGGGGGTGTACAAAACTGCTCCCCGTTCAGGAGTGGCCCTTCAGCCTTACCTGTCTCCATCACCTGGAAGCCGGTCCTAAGAGCACCCTTTCCTGGTGTTCAGTTCATGTTCTGCAGGCCTCTGTGGCTGGTCTTGAGACCATGCCTGAAGACTGGGCACTGGACAAGACTTGTTGAAAGTAGGATTGTTCTCAGCAAAACAGATAGGAAGCAGATGGTGGCTGCTCTCACCTGACTAGCATTTATAGATCACAAGAGGACCCTGATTTTTTTTCTTTGTTTTTCGAGACAGGGTTTCTCTGTGTAGCCCTGGCTGTCCTGGAACTCACTCTGTAGACCAGGTTGGCCTCGAACTCAGAAATCCGCCTGCCTCTGCCTCTCAAGTGCTGGAATTAAAGGCGTGCGCCACCACTGCCCGGTGAGGACCCTGATTTTAAAAGCAGATAAAAGGAGAAACTGGCAGTGGCCACCAAGCCCCAAGAATGCCCCCAGGACCCCCAGAAAGTGTGCTGGGACTCTGATGGGTGTTTTCGGATACACACTTGTTTGTGTGCTCACAGAGTTACTGAGCGATGCCTGTCAATACCTTTTGTTTTCTTGGGTTTAAGCCACTCCTTTCTGGTCTAGTGTTTCCATGGATTCTTTTACAGGTGGCTTGTCTGGTATTTTTTACAGAAACTCTGATTCTGTTTATCTTGTTGGGCACAGTCAGGGAGTATAGGTGTGGTATAAAATTTTCCACCCAAATGAGACCATGTGTGTGGAATTCACTAATACTAGCCAGTCAGAGGGAGCCTTCATTCATTCAGGGACCAGCAGCTTACCCAACCCCATCCCCCTACCCCCTACCCCTGGCTCCCTGGGTGTGCCTGTCACAGTATTGCAGGGTCACTCTTGGTGCCTGTTCAGTGCATGAGTGAGCACTTCGAGAGTGAAGGAAGGTTGCCCTCTGACTCATTAGGAGCTGAGTTTCTCCCAACCTAGGAGATGAAACTAACATCTTAGTGAGCTTCCCTGGGTTTACTTCTATGTAACTGTGTCAGCCTCACCTCTCAGAATAAGAAAGGAGGCCTCAGGCTCCATCCAAACTTATTCTTTGTAGGCAAAGCTAAGGAGCACTGGGAAGACTGCAGTGTTTAGTGGTCAAGGGTGTTGTTCTGAAATCAATCTCTCTCTCTCTCTCTCTCTCTCTCTCTCTCTCTCTCTCCATATCATTCTTCCTCTTGACTATCCAAGGACCGTGGTGCCATCTCCCTCCTTGGCAGTAGCTCATCTTTAATCTGCCTCTCTACATAAGAACACATTCCTATGCAAGTGTTTGCCCAGGTGTGTGTATGCATGCGTACAAACACACATTCACACGTGTGCACACACACATGAACTCATGTGGACATGTATTAGGCACAGATACACTTGTATACATGCACATTCATATATACACACGTGCATGCACACACAGAACAAGAATGTCCCCTGTTCTCTGGCTTCCAGAATGATTCTTTTAGTCATCCAGCCTTATATAGGCACAGCTTGCTGGAACACACAAATAAAATCCTGGCCTCTTAGGGTTTCTATTACTATCACCAAGCACCATGATCAAAAGCAACTTGTGGAAGAAAGGGTTTATTTATCTTACACATCCCAAGTCATTATTCACTGAGAGAAACCAAGGCAGGAATTCAGACAGGGCAGGAACTGATAGAGACCATGGGGGAGTATTGCTTACTGGTTTGCTTTTCATGGCTTATAGCACCTAGGATCATCAGCCTAAGGGTGTCCCCATGTACAGTGGGCTAGACCATCTTCCATCAATCAATAATGTAAAAAATACCCTATAGGCTTCCCTGTCTACAACTGGATCTAATGGAGGTATTTTCTCAATTGGGGTTTCCTCCTGTCCAGTGACTCTAGCTTGTGTCAAGTTGACATAAAACTCACCAGTACACTCAGTGTTGACATAACTCTTGGCTACGGAAAGCTTCAGCATGCACATGGCCAACAGAGAGTTGAGACTGCCGTTCCTGGTGGCCTCAGGACAGCATTCATGGATATGGAGCCTGGCAGCCCTCCCAGAAGCCTGGATGTGCCAACTGGCACCTCTCAGTTGATGAGGCCATCTTCTCTATTCCTCCCAGGGGATAAAGAGAAGACTAGTATTTGATGCTCAGTCTGTGTTCTGTGGTCATTACCTCTATTTCCCAAGAAGTCAACACACAAACTCCTGGTCACATTTACCTATGAGGGAGCTACAGGGAGCCCTGATGCCTGACTCAAGGGGTTTGTATGTGGGTGGCATCCTCCTTGGCTTCTGTCTTGGCATGTTCCCCTGGCAGACTTTCTGCTCTGGGGACTCTGACAGCATATAGTAGTGCTCTCAGGAAACAGCCAGAGAATTGGAACAAGTCCTTGGCGTTGACCTCAGCCACCCAATCCCTGCAGTGGACAAGCTGGGATGAAGCACTCTTTTAGCTCCACAAGTAATAGAAACTCCAGATGAATCTCAAGAATGTCCTGGAGAATTCCTTTTTTCTTTCACAAGTGAGCTCATTGTAAGATGGCCCCATTATTTTACATGGACATTACATTCCCTTAGGCAGGCACATTTTCTATAACCTTCAGTTTGGGGTACACCGTGGTGTTTTCTTTTCTGATGCTTATATAGTCACTTTTTTTTTTTTTGAGACAAGATCTGATGCATCACAGACTAGCCTGAAACTGCTATGTAATTGAGGATGACCTTGGATGCGAGTCTCCTGCCTCCACCCCTGCAGGGCTAGGATTATAGGTGTGTGCCACCAGGTATAGTTCATTCTTGAAGTGCTGGGATGGAACCCAGAGCTTCACACATGCTAGGCACACCCTCTTTCAATTATGCTACATCCCCAGTCTTTGATGTGACTCCCAGCTCTAGTAATACTAGACTACAACCCAGCAGGCATCCAGTCTGGTCTACACATTAAGACCCTGTCTCAAAAAAAAAAAAAAAATCAATCAATCAAACAAACAAAAACCATAGTTAATTAATATGTTAACTCTAGCTCCCAGCAAGTTAGCAAGTGAGAAGTTATACATACTGAAATCACGGGCCATTTGAATTTTTATGTGGTCACAGTCTGCTTTACTGATGTCAGCTCTCTTCATATGCATCACTGTCACCATTTCATACATAAAAGAACAATGGAAAAGTTAAATAACTTACCCAGGGGTCCCGGTGGCCCAGATGCTATGGCAAAGCTATCATTGATTCAAATTTGGAACTCTAGCCTAAAGTCTGTACCCTTGCCCACTCGGGTCTGCCTCCCGTAGGTGACTCACAAGCCTGAGCGGGAGGCCAGAGAGTTGGCCCAGAGGCTAACATACTTAAGCCTAACCACTTGGTCCAACCTCCAGAACCCATGGTGGAGGAAGAGAACCAACTCTCAAAAGTTCCCCTCTGCCTGTTGCATGTGCAGTCACACAATTAGTAATGAAGGAAAACAAAACAGTGGGAATCTTCTTGGGGCTCCTATGGAAGCTCCCCCCGAAACTATCTATCTCCTGAGGAAACTATTTTCCACAAAGATCATTTGATTGAGTGAACTATGGATAAGAACCATTTTTAAACCTTTGGAAACATTTTTGTTACATATGAAACATCCCTAGAGCACTTCCCCAAATCCAGCGCCAGGCAGTGTCCAGCCCAATGTCCTCACTCCAGGCAAAACCCTCCACCTAGTCAGTGAGGCCGTGTCCTGGCATTAGAGGACAACCAGCAACAAGTTATTCTCATACACAAAGCAAGGCAGGGCTAGAAGCCTGAAGACAGAAAAACAAAGTTCCCTGCGATATTTTTGCATCACAAGGCCAGACAGGACCTGCAGTGGAGTTCTCTTTGGCTCTGCTGGAAACTCTGCAGGACTGGAGACAGTGTCTGCTGTCTTTTTGCTTTGTCAGGAACATAGAGAATATCACCCAGAGCCCCATGTTATGAAAACACACTTGCCTTTGGCAAGGAGCCTGGGTTCTCTGGTTCTTAGTCCCACAGTTCTGCCTCTTTCCAGTTTATTCTAACCCTGGGCCTGGGTCTGAATGATGTTGTTTGGTTTTTAAAGGTGTTCTGGATAATCTGATGCCTAGTCATGGGTTAGGACCCTAGAGCATCAATCCAGGTTCTATTCCCATTTTCCAGCTTGGAGCACTGGGACCCAGAGGAACTGGTCAATCCATGTAGCTCCCAGGACAGCAGCTTGGAGAGCATCATTTGAGTTGAGATCACTGTTGGCAGCTACTCTGCTGTCTGTGGTATGATGGAATGGAAGTGGGGGGAAGGGGGAGCCCAGCTTTAACATGAACAGATCCCAGGGCCCCACCATCACCTGGTTGGAGAATGTTTGCTTTTTAACTATTATGTATGTATGTTTGGAGCCTGAGAGCTGAAAGACACCTAGAGTTTTCATTACAGAAGGAAATGGTTTTGAACCCTCACCTATCCCCATGCACTTGACAAATATTTGGCCAGCAGGGTCCTGAAGCCAGGCCTGAGAGGACTGCTCACTGCCCAGGAGTGCCTTATCTCCCGGGTGTGGGTGCCCTGCTTGCTCTTTCTGTTTGCCCTCTGGACAACCTGAAGGTGGAGTGGGGTGCAAACAGGCTTTAGCCTCCATGATTCATGCTAAATATCAGCTCTCCATGGCTCACCCTTCCTCCACCCCAGCTTCTGCTACCCACCACTCTCACATCGTGCCCCACCCTCTGGAGCCCTGAAACCTGCTCCAGCATCCTCTTCTGTGGTATAGTCTCTATCCTCCTACCAGAGAAGCATACCCTGGCCCCACAGTCATCTTAACCAGCTAAATCCACCTCTGCCTCTAAGGCACCATGCTCCAGGCCAGTCACCTCACCTGCTCAGGGCCAGCTATTGGCCTTCCTTTAGGCCAGAAAATAAAGTAGTCTAAACTACATCCAGTTCACTTTCTTTCTCTCTCTCTCTCTCTCTCTTTCTTTCTTTTTCTTTTCTTTTCTTTTCTTCTTTTTTTTTTTTTGTTTTGTTTTGTTTCTTGAGGCAGGGTTTCTCTTTATAGCCCCTGGCTGTCCTGGAACTCACTCTGTAGACCAGGCTGGCCTCGACTCAGAAATCTGCCTGCCTCTGCCTCTCAAGTGCTGGGATTAAAGACATGCGCCACCACTGCCCGTCTTACATTCCGTTCAGATGCAGGCTTTCTTTTCCTCCAAATATTTCATTGTAACTTTTGAGACAGGGTCTCAGTCTACAGTTCAGTCTGGCCTCTAATGCATAAGCAAACCTCAGATTCCTGGGTTTCAGCTATCCACCACTGTGCCTGGGTTTTCCACTTGAAAAAATCTACAATTGGTTAAATCCACAGATGTGGAAGCCTTTGTGCCCCACAGCTGCTGCAGCTGCCAATGGGAAACTTCTGTACTGGAACTGACAGGAGCAAAAGGCTGCTCTCGAAATTGGAAAGTCCCCAGTGAAGAATGATAAAAGCTTTCTAAACACTGTCTGGGAATACACTCTCTCCTCAGCTCTGTTCCCCTCATCCTCTCACCTTCTCTGTGGGGCTGTGAGTCTTCTTAGCCAAATGCCTCATATTCCCTCCGATGCTGCTTAGACACCTTCACAGACTCCTCCCCACTCCCACCCCTGTCTGCTCCGTCCTGCATTCCCTTCTCTGCTCCCCACCTATTCAGCCAAGCAGTAGTGGGCATAGGAAAGACCTATTGCCAGACAGGAGGGCAAAAGCCAGGGCTGGCAATGATGTCTTCAAAGTCTCCGGACTCTAATCCGAGGTGTAACGCAAACAGGAAACTGATGGAAGAATGTCCCTAGGTGTTTAGTAAACCCCAATGGTGTTTGATGACTTCCCAGATGCACACCGTCACTACAGCCAGCTCATCCTAGGAGCCAGTGGCTCTGTGGCTTTCAGACACCTCACAAGGGACTGGTGGGAATTATGATAATGCAGTTGTCATTATGCTAAATATAATGATGAAAGGCTACTGATCGTAGAATTTTGAATTTATGAAAGTTATCTAAAGTTGGCCAAGGTGATGGTTAGTTTGTATATGTGAATCTATTAAACACCATTGAAGTGTAGCTCTTCAGTGCATAGACTGTACCATGTGTGAGCTGCATGTCGTTAACAATGTTATGAAGAGAGATGAACATGATGGCTCAGGTCTATAATCCACCCCCCACCCCCAGGGAGTGGAGACAGGATGATTGACGTGAGTTAGAGACCAACTGAAGTTACATGGTTCCAGGCTAGCCTGGGCTATAGCAAGAGACCCTGTCTTAAAAATTGGACAGAGAAAAAGAAAGGAAGGCAGACAGAGAGAACTGTACCTCACTGTGAAACCTACTGCTGTTTATACTGTTTAAAGGGTGGAAGGGGCGCCTAATCTTCAGAAGCTCCAGGTTGCTAGGTGGCAATCTCAGAGGCAGGTCCTGAGGACTGTGAGGGGCTAGAGGCTGGACTTAGGTACAAGATGGGTTTTGTTCTCTGGACAGTTGTGAACAATGGTTCTGACTGGACTCCAGGGATCACTCTCTTCTCTCCCTCCCTTCCTCTTTCTGTGTGTATCTGTGCCTGTCTATCTCTCTGTCTGTCTTTCTGTGTGTGTGTGTGTGTGTGTGAGAGAGAGAGAGAGAGAGAGAGAGAGAGAGAGAGAGAGAGAGAAAGAGAGACAGAGACAGAGAGAGAGACAGAGAGAGAGGTGGAGAGAGACAGAGAGACAGAGACAGAGACAGAGAGAGACAGAGACAGAGACAGAGAGAGACAGAGACAGAAGGAGACAGAGACAGAGAGACACAGAGAGAGACAGAGAGACAGAGAGAGACAGAGAGACAGAGACAGAGATAGAGAGAGACAGAGACACAGAGAGAGACAGAAACAGAAGGAGGCAGAGACAGAGAGACACAGAGAGAGACAGAGACAGAGAGAGAGACAGAGAGAGAATCAGAGCACAGTCTCTAGCAGAGGATGAAAGCACTCACTCAAGCAGCCTGAATCAGTCAGGCATTGGCCAGAAACTCAGATCCAGCTCAGTGCTGGCATCTAGAAAGACCTTGGCAAACCCTGTGTTATTTCACTCTAGCTTGCTTGCTGCCCCGCCTTTGACTTCCGCTCACAATTCCTGTGTGCGTTCCCATAGTGGAGAACAGAGTTGAAAAGGGTGATATAAGGGACATAAAATACAAGCCATACTTCTGCAGACCAGGAACTGAAAGCTATCTCGAAGTCTGACATTTGCAGGTGCTAATGCATAGTAGCCTAACTAATGCATTTTACACTGTCCTAAAAGCAATGATATAGCCACAGTAAATACAAAATATAGTCATCACCGGGTCTACCTTCGCTGGCTGTGCTCTGAGCGAGTCTGAATGTCTTGATCCACTCAGCCCTTTGGCAAGAGTTGGGAGGGAGGACTGGACTGAAAGAGACGCCTTTCTTCTGTGGCACTCAGTGTCCATAAGCACTTCTGGCCCACAGGATCCCACACAGATTCTACAGAGTAGTGCTCCCACACATGTGGGCAACCTAAACTGCTCCTATGATGGTCTAGTCCGGCCATTTAACAAGCATGGTTGGGAGGGTGATAACATGGAAGATGGCTGGCTCAGAGATGGGGTGGATGGGTTCCCTAGCACCCCCACTCAGGGAGCCTGTTTCTGTGATCAAGGCAGACTTCACTCCCAAAACTACCCGATCATATAAAGCACCTTTTACCTTTTGCCAGATATAGAATTCCCTTGAAGCATGCAAATAGCTTGACTTAAATTGGCCCTGGATGGTTATAAGGTGACCAGACCAAGGGCACATAGGAGAGAAATATCCCACACTAAAGGACTAGATGGACAGACTTGACTGACCATTGCTTTTCTCCATACCGTTCTCCAATGCCTCCTTTAAAGGTAGGTCCCATTCTACCCAAAACACTAGGTTGGGCGTGCTGGCTGCCCTCAGCCCCAGATTTTCAGAAGAATCTTCCGTGCCCTGCTCTACCACAGTGCTCTCTAGATTTTTTACTGCAGAGCTATCGCCACAGGACTCTGCCCGGTCCTCATCTGCATGGGACAGAGAGATGAGTCTTGAGCTGAGTAGGGGTCAGAGAGAAGCAGAGACAATCCCAGGGAGGGTCATGTGACTCAGCCATCCCACTGGCTTCTGGAAGCTCCTTTGTTCCCCTCTGAGAATAGGAGCTCTCCAACCCTGGGGACATCAGTGGTGATCTCTTTTGGCTGTCCCTGAGGTGTACTCTCCTCAAACACAAGGCCAACCTGTGACCCCCTCCACTCCAATTTCAACACCAACAGTTAGAGAACTTCCTACATTTGTGACCCTAAGACTCTGAGTCTGAGAAAAAAGTGCCAATAATATAGTGTAGCTAGTAAGTTTACCCAGTAATAAACCTAAAAAATGTCTCTTGGTTGCTACAGTTTTTTTTTCTGTTGTTGGAGATTGAACCCAGGGTCTTACAGTGGCTACACAAGTGACTTCTACCATTGGCTACATGATATTTTGATACAGGCTCTCACTATGTAGCTTAGGCTGGCCTACAACTCACTGTTTAGCCTAGGCTGACCCTGAACTTGCCACCCTCTTACCTCTACCTCTCTAGTACTGGCATTGGAGACCTGTACTGTCACCCCCAGCTGGCTGCTTACGGTTTTATAATATTAGGAGTACTTTAATAGCAAGGCACTTGTTGGAAAGAACAGACACTCAGAAGGAAGGGTAGGCATTCGGATGCTAATACTAAATACTACAAGTTCTTGCAATGCCTTTACATGCCTCCCTTATACCACTTGACAAGTATGTCCATTCCTCGCCCATAACACTGTTGCTGGAGGTACCAGAGTTAATGTTTATGGGGCGTCTAATACAATACCTAGGTGTGATACAACATTTATTAAATAAAATAAATGAAAATCGTACTTAAGAAATGAAACAAAGTAAGCCAGCAGACAATGGCAAAGGGTGGGACTGGAGGTATAGCCTGTGGCATTGGAGGATAAAAGAGATGTTTTTGCTAAGGCTCATACCTACCCTCTTTGTATGCTTTCTGTGTATCTGCAGCCCCAGAGTCCCTGAGCTCCTGCTATGGCTCCGAGCTAGGGTTTGAGCCCCTTGGTGACCTGTGCTTTGCCCTGTTCCAATACTCTTTCTCTGTGTATGTTTCCTTCCTGCAGATCTTTGGAGGCCTGGTATGGATCCTCATTGCCTCCTCCCTGGTACCCTTGCCCCTGATCCAGGGCTGGGTGATGTTCGTGTCTGTGTTCTGCTTCGTGGCCACCACTTCCCTGATGGTCATGTACATAATTGGTACTCATGGCGGGGAGGCTTCCTGGATCACACTGGTGAGTGCTGGCCCAGGGAATTTGTGAATGGTGATGGGGACAGTGCTGGAACCACATGACTGGAAGACTACTTTTCCAACCCTGAACTGGACCTTCCCTGAAAACATTTTCCAGCACAATTCAAAGCTGAGTTGGCCTGGCCTTGGTTCAGATTCTTCATAGCAGTGAGGTCTCCCCACATTGAGGAGGTCAGAGCAGAGAGGCAGGATACTACTTACAGCAGAGTCTCATGGGGTGCTCTGCTTCCTTATCTGCTATAGCCTTTTCAAGGAGAGCCAGCACCCCAACCCATATGCACCTGACAGCTCTCAGGTACTTCCACTATCCAGGAGGACTGTTGTCCTGAAGGGGAGAAGAGTCCTGAAGGCTGGGCCTAAGCTGATGGCTCCCTAGTGGCCAGACCATGCCTTCTGCCTGGCTTTGTGGTGACTACCATCTAAGCACACACTTTCCAGAAGACTTGGGCGCCAAAATGGCCTGTGTTCTTTCTTTTGTAGTAAGTTCTGCTTTGAGGTCCTGGAGACAGGCCTCAAATAAATACAACAGGGACTTGCTTATCATCCACTAAATAGGGTCAGGCCACTTGGCTAGGCTGATACCTCTCCATGGCCTTTCTATTTGCACTTTTGAAATCACTTCCAAATTACAACCACACAGAACATTGTCGCAGTTCCTTTTTGCTTTGAAATACACCAGGAGCCAAAAGAAATAAATAAGACCAACACAACAAAATGAAAGCAATGGAAATGGCCCAGGCTTCTCTTGCCCTGGACAAAGAGCCTGCATCTAAAGCCAGGACTGTAAGCATGCGCAGTTGATCTTGGGGTCCAGAACCCGTTTTTATTTCTACCTGTAATCCTGTATTTGTTATGTTTCTTGTTGCTATGGAAAAATACCTGATAAAGAGGAGTTTACAGAAGGGTGCATGTGGCTCATGGTTTGTGGGTATAGTCCGTCATGGTGGGGAAGGGTTAACTGCAGAAGAGATGAAGTGCTAATCTCATCTGTCAGTAATCAGAGAGCAGAAGGATGAATGTTTGTGTTTGGCTAGTTTCTCTTCGTTGTTCAGTCTGAGACCCCAGCCTATGGGATGGTGCCATTTACATTCTGGATGAGTCATCCATCCTCAGTTAAACCTCTGTGGGAACAACCTCAAAGACACACCCGGAGGTGTCTCTCAGAGAAGTTTCTAGTCCTGTCAAGTTAATAACAAAGAACAATCAACACACACTCCAAACTCTTCCTCTTTAATACCTCAGAGAAAACAGCATCCTCTTCCACTAAAGGGCTCACTGTGGGATCTACCCATGGGAAGGAAACTCAGCCAACAGCCATCAAACCTCCATTAAGTTGGTAGACTTAGGGGTTGTGGGTATGATTCAAAGGCAGAGGTCAGGGAGAAAAATGGGAGCAGGTAATTTGAGGGCTTTGTCTCCATGTTTGGATTAGGGTGTTTCTTCTCATTTCTGACACAACCCTTTTCACCCACAGGATGCAGCCTACCACTGTGTGGCTGCCCTATTTTACCTCAGTGCCTCAGTTCTGGAAGCCCTGGCCACCATCACAATGTTTGATGGCTTTACCTACAAGCATTACCATGAGAACATCTCTGCAGTGGTAAGTTCTTGCAGCCTGCACCTGTGGTACACAGAACGAGCGGCTCTCACAGCCTGCTGAAGAGGCTACAGGTGGAAGGTGGCCCAGCCCAATGAAATCAAACCTTCCCCTCATTTATGAAGCATCGAAGCCACTCTGAAAGGAAGAGATGAGCCATAACTCACTTGGTTGTCTTCTCAGGGATGCATGGTCCAAGGTTCAGTGGACACAGGGGCTCATGCTAGACTGACTGTGTATGATTGGACATCTGAAGGGTGATGACCACTAAGTACCCAACAAGTATTCTTATCTGACCCTCACAGCAATCCTGAGAGGGCAGTGGTATTGTTACTCTCGTGTCACTGACAGAGAGGCAGCCTGGATTAGTTTCCAGGAGAAGCTGTATGTCCCCTTAAGCAATTTGCAGGAGCCTGGCCACCTCAAGGATCTTGTCACTATGCTCTTCAGTTGTCCTATGTCATGGAACACTTCCCAACATGGAGTTTCCAAACAGCAGCACAGCCAGGTAGCATCTAGCTTGTGCCTTCCTCCCTGAGGTTGGTGACCCCTCTTCTCTGCCACCATCTATTAAGATAGTTTCATCTGCCATCGGAGGAGCACCTCACACCTCCCCCTTCCTAACCCAGAAGCCTTCTGAGCTCACAGAAATCCAAGTGTTTGACAACCATCTCCCTGAAAGTCCTCAGGAAACAGTGTGGTATAGATTGGATGTGATGGGAAAATCTAGGTAGATTGAATTAAAATCCCCACCCACTGAGCAGTTGAACACTACCTGGCTCTACTGCATCCCAACTTTTTACCAAAAAGCATCCTTCACCCAGTCAAGTGCACAGGTTCAAGCAGATGTACTGATGAGAAGGTAAATCCTCCTATAATTAAGAAATAAGATACATGGGGCTGGAGAGATGGATCAGCCATTGAGAAAGAATATTGCCCTCACAGTGTTCCATCCCCAGCATGGACATCCAGTACGCCACAACTGCCTATAACCTCAGATCCAGAGGATCCAGCACCCTTTTCTAGCTTCCATGGGCACTGCACTCACATGGTCATACACCTATAGAAACACAGATATTTTACTATTACTTTCAATAGACTATTTTTTAAAGAACTAGGACATAGGTCTTGAGGTGTATACCAGTGGTAGAGCATTTGTCTGGAGTGTTCAAGGCCTTGGATTCAATCCCCACCACCACCACCACCACCACTACTACACACACACATACACACATACACACACACACACACACACACACACACACACACACACACACCCCAGGGTGGGGAGGGACAGAGAGAGAGACCCAATTCAGTTTTGCCTGCCTCTTAGATGTGGAATTATGCAAGGCTCATTCTTTTACCCTTAGATTCTCCCTTTCCCCTCAACCTCTATGTCCGTGAGAGTCACCCATGTGATTGGATGTAGATGGAGATAGTTTATTGTGTTGCCTCCATTGTAGGCCTTTCACAATATCTACTCACCAGACCTGATTCTGTCCCCAGGTTTTCTTTTTGGGGCTTGGATGGACATGTACATGCCCAGCCAAAGTCAGGTGTGCTAGAAACAAAAACCAGATGTTCTCATTTGCCAAGTGCACTGGGCTGGAACCAATAAAGTGACGTGTGAGCCAGGTTCAAAATAGAGCTACTTCTATTCAGTCTCCTCTGGACTGGCCCACAGGGAATTAACACCTCATCTTGAAGCCTCTCTGGTTCTAATCGGGATCTGTTTCTGAAGCCCAGCTTTTTCACCCTGACTTTTGGTGGCAGTGAGTGGAGTTTCTCTGACAGAAAACCTTCTGGGGTTGTTAGAAGTTGACCAGGGAGATTTCTCACTGTGGTAGGCCATCATGACAGAAGTTCACAAGAAAGAGTTTCTGAAGGTCAAAATGTCACAGCATGCCCTGGACTTGAAATATTCATGGTGTGCTGGGGGATATCTTAATCTTAATTGCAAACTAAATCTTTACTTACTGTCTCTTCTAGAACTCCTGAGGTGCTTCTGCCAAGGGTTCTTCTTGGGCCTGGAAGTCCCATCTGAGGGGGACAGGTGATTTGGGTAGTTAGGAGTTTCTTGGTTCTCAGAAATTTGTCACTAACTAACTCAGATTACACATCGCCTCTGGCCAATGTGGGTGGAGCATTGGCCCATGCTTGAGCACCGTGGGTGCTGTTTATGGGCATTTCCAAGACTCACAGAAGCGTGGCCACCCTAAATGTTGTGCCTGAGCTGGAAACTCTTGACCCTTTGCCCAAGGAAGGTCACAAAACCAGGTGCAAACATTGAATTTGGGAGTCGGCAAGCTTTTAGGGAGGTCAGCCACCCGGAGTAGGGTGATGGAGGCACACAGAGCCCAGGTGAGCACAGCAAGTCAGAGGTGATGGGCTGCACCGCCTCAGCACTGTCTCTGTGCACCACTTCCTGTTGATAGAAGCTAGATGTCCCCTGTCCTCTGCCTTCTCTGCTTCCCCTGAAGCCTGGTTACCTCACCTGTACCTGAGAAATGAAGAATCAGGGATTAAGAGGAAGAATCTGAGACATGGAAAGATGTCTCAGTGGTTAAGAGAGCTTGTTGTCTAAGCATAAGGACCAGCGTTCAAAGCCCATAACAAGTTGGACATCCTTCAAATGCTGTAAAACCCTACCAGTCAGTGGGCAAAGGCAGGGACCTGTAGCACTAGTAGCTGTCAGTAGGGGTTCAGGTTCACAGACAGACTCTGCCTCAAAGACAAAAAGTGAGAATCTTACAGAGAACATCTGATGCCCTCCTCTAGCCTACACACGCAACACCCCCCCCCCACACACACACATGTGCACACACATGCAAATTTTACAGACAACACAGGGAACTTAACCAGAAGCAGTAAGCCCAGACATTCATAATATCATAGCCTACCTTCTAGAACCATAGCTGAGAAATACTGGACTTGGTCTTACTGGTGTTCAAAGGAAAGTCAGAGTCACTGACACCCAGTTGTGATGATTCTATTGAAGGGGACTTTGATGTCCCCAGTCAAGTCAGATGACCCCATGACAGTAAGACAGCAAGGTTAGACTACCTGAGAATCTGGGTGATTCACACACCCCGAATCTGTCCTCTAGTGCCATGTGACAGTGACAGCCCTCATAGCCCCATGTACACACACACACACACATGACTTCACACTAATGACTTTTTCTCTGATTCCAGGTGTTTGCCTATGTGGCTACTCTGCTCTACGTGGTGCATGCTGTGTTTTCATTAATCAGATGGAAGTCTTCATAGAACAGTGGACCGGGAGCTGAAACCCAGATGCAATTAACTGGTCAGCCCATCTTTCCCATTAACTTCATAGAACACAGCCTGGCTGGTGGAGAAAAGAAAACAAGCCAAAAAGAAAACAAAACAAACACAAAAACAAAAGGAAGCCATGTTTGTGTCTCTTGGGTGTTATGTTTACCTTCTGTCAGGGTTTGGGGTTTGTTATATTTAACTTCCAGCTAAGGGAAGAAGGAGTTGTCTTGGCAGGGGTGTTTTCTGCCCTTGACCGGGACGGTGGGTGGGAACTGGGAACCTTGATCTGAAGAAATGACTATTTCCCCTTGACCCATGTCCTAAGAATTTGCCTCTTGGAATTTTCCATGGGCTCTTTTGAGCACACATCCCCTGGTATGTCTTAGTCTTTGTAGATAATCTGGGTGTCACAGGCACTGAAATTCACCCAACAGAGGTCTCCAGATGTTCACAGTGGAAGATGAGCCCCTTTGAAATACTTTGTTAAATACCTTTATGTCTCCTGCTTCAGGTGGGGAACTGGGATGTTTTTCATTCTCTGGGATCAGGGACAGACACCTTCCTGTTCAACTTTCTTCCTGCAGAGTCCTTTGATGTAACCTGAATCTCAAGGGACAATTCAGATGTGTGTGCTGGGCCAGTCTTTCCCAGAGTGACTCACTGAGGACACCGCCCTCACAGCAGTGTCCACCAGGATAGCTTCTCCCTCGTAGGTGCATCCCAGGGAGCTCCACCTTTTCCTTTCAAGACACAGCAGTCTGCTAAATTAGAATCTTCTCAAGCCCTGAGGAAACGAGGTGTGAGCATTCCTTCTCTTCTTAAGGCTGATCTAAAATGCTCTTGTCCAGGTGTCTGCGGTCTCTTGATGTGTTTGGGCATGTTCTCAGACCACTCTTTGGGGGAGAAAAGGGACCTGACTCCAGAGCCAAGGGAGAGATAACAGCTATCTCTGGCTGCCTCATTCCAGGTGAGGGACGACTGACCTGAAAGAAGAAAGTATAATTAGCAAGGACATAGAGAGTCTGCAAAATCAGACTTTATGCTAAGAGATCTGACTTTGTCACCGCAGCTTAAAGAAGTGAGTGACATCCTAGAGATGGAATCCCAGAGGCAGGGATGTCCTGCCAGCCACCAGGAAAGCCAGGATTCACTAGCTGATATTTTATTCTCCGACAAAGTAGGAGATTGAGATCTACAACTAAATTAGGTTTGGGGATTTTTTTTTTCTACCTTGGTTCTGAGGATGGAACCTAGGGGCTAGGCATGCTGGGTAAGCACTCTTCTGCTGGATCCTATCCTCAGCCCCAAATTGGGTCTCAATGGCACATACAGGAAAACTTTGGTTATCCCACCCATACTGGTACCCAAATCTGCCATTTGTCCACTTAACACAACCAAAATTTCATACTAAAACACAAGCAAAAGATTAGGGGGGTTATTTTTTAGAAATTAAAATATAAACTAAGAGATTACATGAAGTTCGTTATAATGTTTAACAAAATCTGTAACTGAGTGCTGACTGGGGTAGTCTTACATTTTCAACAAAACTGAACCATAACATCACACTAACCAGTAGCTCAGCATGAGTGAGGATGGCTTTTAGACAAGAAGACGTGAAAGATGAAGAAGAAAGGAACGAAGGAAGGGTGACTAAGATGAATTTCCCAAAGGTTTCTCAATGTTTCAGATTTTTAATCATTAAAAGAAACTTTCATACAATCTTTGTCTCTTTTGTTGGTATTGTTGCAAATTGTTGTAACTAAAAAACCCAGATTAAAGACCCTGAGGATAATTCTGACAAGTCTCACCCATTCTGTCCTAGGTCTGTTAAACTCTGCAGTTTCTTTTGTTTTCTTTTCTTTTTTAAAGCTTTTATTTATTCTTTGGCAATCCCATACACCTATACAATGTATCTTGATCCTACCCACCCCCACCTCCTCCCTTCCACTCCCAGTACATCCCTTGCCCACCTTCATGGCCTCGCCCCCTTTGAATGCATCCAGTCCAGTTGGTGCTGCCTGAAGGAATGTTGATGGATCTTATTGGCTGGCTTTTTTGTCAGTCTTAACCATAGCTGCAGTGAATCCATGAAAACAAAAGCCATGCTATACTCAGAAGACAGCCTATCACATTACCATTCTCTGCCTCTGTTCTCACGGTCTGTTTCCCCAGCCTTGGGTGGCAGGGTGAGTGAGGTGGGGTGTTGACATGGATGTCCCATTTGGGGCTAAGCAGTCACCAGTCACTTATTCTCAGAACCTTGGCCAGTTAAAGAGTTCCTACATTCACATGCTACCTACTTCTGAAGTTAAGAATTTCCTTTCCTATTTGAATCATAATGCCTTGTTGGAACTCCAGTGGAATGAGCGTGTTTTCACCTCCCCCAGATCGACAGATCCCCTGCCCTCTGCCCATTCTTCACTCCTCCTAGGGCTCAAGGCTTGCAGGTACAAGAGGCTGCTGATGGTAGCCACACATACTGGGGTATGCCCTTCTGGGAATCTACCATACCTAAGAGGAACAACATGGATAAACTACTGGGAAGAGCCAAACAGAAATTAGCTACACAGAACAGGCACCAGGCAGGTACCTATGTGTGGCTCCATTTGTTCCTCAGTGATGGAGGATAGCTAGCCAACAAAACCTCTCTGTTACAGGGCACAACACATTTGTCCTGGGGACTTGGCTAATAGGAAGTCTAGTCTGGAAAATACATTGGTGTTTTCATAAAAACCAAAAACCAAGGGCAAGAAAACATTCTTGGTCAGTCTTAGGCCAAGTACTTACATCCTGATTCCCTCTGGTGTAACTATCTTGCTGGCCATCTTTGGAGCTCTTGCCTGGGGCCAGGCACACCTGAAAGTATCTTTCATATGTAAATATGGTCTCTTGCCACCTTTATGGTAGCCACAGGTGATTGATGGCCTCTACATTATTCCACAAGTGAGGACCCCAAGACTCACCACAGCGGTGGCACAGGGACCTAGCCAGCCCCTCTGGTCCCTGGCCCTGAGCTTGACTCCCCTTCTAGGGCACAAAGACCTGTTCTTAAGACAGTGAGGCACCATAAACATGATGGTTGTGAGCAGAGGCCTGTAGTGGGGGTAGAGCTGGGCATTAGGGACATTGCCAGACCATTAGTAGGGTCCAAAGCATGGGACACAGATGGGCAGAGGCCTCAATCATCTTCTCAAGAAAAGCTGATGGCTGAGTTGCTACATTATCCCAGTGACAGCTTGGATGTCTCCTAGGTTTCCTTTGCAGACAAAAGAGCCAAAAGCTGTCCCAGTTCAGTGGATGCTGTGGGAAGGAGATGAAGAACTGGGTATTCTTGAAGGACAGAAAGTTGAAACCATGGGGCCAGGGATATAATGCAGCCGGTAGAGTGCTTGCCTAGCATGCTGGAAGCTCTGAGTTTGTCCCCTTCATCAGCAGCATGTGAACAATGTTTGGAGGCACATTCCTGTAAGCCTAGCACTCAGACACAGGCAGGAACAGCAGTTCATAGTCATCCTTGGCTACATAGGGAACTCAATTTCAGCCTGACATACTTAAGGCCTGTCTTAGTTAGGGTTTTACTGCTGTGAACAGACACCATGACCAAGGCAACTCTTATAACATTTAATTGGGGCTGGCTTACAGGTTCAGAGGTCTAGTCCATTATCATCAAGGTGGGAGCATGGCAGCATTCAGGCAGGTATGGTGCAGGAGAAGCTGAAAGTTCTACATCTTCATCTGAAGGCTGCTAGCAAAATACTGGCTTCCAGGCAGCTAGAATGAGGGTCTTAAAGCCCATGCTCACAATGACACACCTACTCCAACAGGACTATTCCTTCTAATAGTGCCACTCCCTGGGCTGAGCATATACAAGCCATCACATTCCACTCTCTGGCCCCCTTAGGCTTGTTCAAGCATTTGAATCTATGGAGGCCATACCTAAACATAGCATAATGCAAAATACATTTAGTCCAAAACTTCAAAGGTCCCCATACTCTATAGCAGTCTCACCAAGGTTCAAAGTCCAAAGTCTCTTCTGAGATTCATCTGATCACTTAACTGTAACCCCCAAAGCAAGACAGGAGACTAGCTGGGCAACCCCCAAACTCTGCATTTCTATGTCTGATTTCAAGGAGGTCTTCAGATCTCCAACTCATTTTTCATCTTTGTTGACTGCAATAACTTCTTTCTCCTGGTCTGGTTCCACTCCCTGTTAACAGCTTTCCACAGCAGATAGCCCATGACTCTGGTGTCTCAAACTTCTTGGGTTCTTCAAGGCAACTTCAATGTTACAGCTTCTTGTTTCAATGTCTGGGATCCACACATGATCTTCTGGGCTCCTCCAAAGGGCTGGTGTCACTTCTCCAGCTCTGCCCTCTGTAGCACTCTAAGCTGAGGTTGATCCACTCCACTGCTGCTGCTGTTCTCGGTGATCATTCCATGGTACTGGCATCTCCAGCACACTGGAGTCTTCCACTGCAACTAGGCTTCACCACAGCCTCTCACAGGCTCTCTTCATGGTGCCAAGACTCAAAACCTTTGTGTGATCCCTTCAATCCTGGGCCATCAATTGCAACTGAGGCTGCACCTTCACCAATGGCTTTCCATGGCCTCTCACAGTGCCAAGCCTCAGCTGCTCTTCATGACCCCTCATGTCTTCAAAACCAGTACCACCTGGGTGACTCTTACACATTACCAAGTACAGATGCTTGGTACAACCTTGGCTATTTCTGGGACATGGTTTCTTTGTGCTCTCAGAAAACACTTCCCAGAAGATTTCACTTCAGTGATTCTGGACTCTTCTTAATCACGGATAATTTCTTAGCTCCAACTAACCAGCATCAATTGTCCCTAGTCCCTTCTGTTCTTGACTCTAAAGCCAGAGCCACATGTCCAAAGCTACCAAGGTCTACTGATTGCAGGAGCTGGAACATGGCCCCCTTGTTCTATTACATTATCATTAGCTGATTTCAAACTCCTTCACTGCCTAAGCTTGGCTGTTCTGGATTGACCTCTGTAGATTGACCTTGAACTCAGAGATCTGCGTGCATGTCTCCTGAGATTAAAAATGTATACCACCACACCCAGATTCAAGCTTTTCTACACCTAGAATTTGTTCTGTCTCAGGCTGGTCTTGAGCTCAGAGATGTGCTTGGCTTTATCTCCTTGGATTAAAGGTATGTACCACCATGCCTGGATCTAAATGTAGCTGGGTAGGAATCTTGTCCCAAAGTCCCTCTCCAATCATCTGTTATCTCCTAGAACATAAGATTCAGTTCCATTTCACTTCCTGGTGCTTCTTTAATACTTGAACCATATATTTTATACTTTTCCTTTCTAATCTTGCTTGTTCAAAATATTCTTCATGAGACTTAACCAGAGATCAAAGTCTCTGCTGGGCTTTCTTGGTACTTTCTTTGTCAACACAATTAATATAAATCTCTTTACCTTAACCTCAAGTAGACTCCTCAGACAGGGGCAAAAAGCAGTCATTCTTTAACAAAATACTATAAAAACAGTCTCTACACCACATTCTGAAATTCTCCTTTGAAACTTCTTGGGCCAGGTCTGCACATTTCAAATCATTCACAGCAACAAAGTCTTTTATATTCCTACTAGGATGGCTCATGAAGCCCCACTTAAAACATTTCATGGCTTTCCAAATCCAAAGTCCTCAAATCCATATTCTTCCAAACAAAAGCATGTTCAAGCCTATCACAGAAATACTCCAGTCTCTGGTACCAACTTCTTAGTTAGGGTTTTACTGCTGTGAACAGAAACTATGACCAAGGCAACTCTTGTAAGAACAACATTTAATTGGGGTCGGCTTACAGGTACAGAGGTTCAGTACATTATCATCAAGGTGGGAGCATGGCAATATCCGGGTAGGCATGGTACAGAAGAAGCTGAGAGGTCTATATCTTGTTCCAAAGGCAGCTAGTAGAAGACTGGCTTCCAGGCAGCTCACAAAGCCCTATCTTAAAAAACAAAAAGCCAAACAAACAAACACCAACAAAAAACCAGACAAACAAACAAACAAAAAACAACCAACCAACCAACCAACCAACCAAACAAACAAACAAAACAAGACCAGGTGGATTTATAAAAAGGCCAAATCGGTGGCCACATCTGTAATCTCAGTGGTCACATCTGTAACCTTAGCACACCTATGGAAAGATGGGAGGAAGAGACAGAAACTTGAGAGCCAACAAGACTGCAGTTCACAGTGTAGCAGCAGATACAGCAAGAAACCCTGCATCAGCAAGGTGGAAGGAGAGAACAATTTTCCACCTGTGTGTGCCTGAACACACACACACACACACACACACACACACACACACACACACACACTCAAATAAATACAAGTAAGTTTTAAAGACACTCCATCATCACAAAGAATAAACAGAATCTCCTCCCATGGCCCTAAGGAAAGATTAAGAAGCAGCCAGTTGGCAGAACACATAGAGCCAGAGTGCCCACTGGAGGTCCCACCAAATGTGGGTCCCATGTGAGCTCACAGGAACACTCGGTGCTTGGCAGGTGCCAAAAGAAACCATAAATGTGAATGCATGAGTGAGCAGGGTCCAGCTCTGGGCAGCTCCAGCCAACTTATCTTCATGCAGTCTGTTACTCAGCATCTCAAGCAATGACAGAGCAGAGTCCCTGTGGTGGTCACGTTTCAAATTGGCAGGGGCTTCTGGGATACAGTTGGGTATTTGGGGCAGCTGTGTGGAACTCTCTGGCATAACTTGGACTTGACAATGTGGTGATGAGTTAGTACTGTCCCTTCCCTCTTTCCTTTGTCAGCTCCAGAGACAACTACATGGAAGCGATAACTAGGAACGGCCATTATAGGGGAGGGTGGACACACAGCAAAAAGCAACATGTGCCAAATCCATCCAGGATATAGGTGCTCCATCCTGTAACTTCTCTGCCTTTGTTTCTCTTTCTGGTGATCTTCCCCCACGAAGGGAGGGTATATGGAAGGGGGTATCCCCTGGAGGCCAACCTCTGACATCTCATTCTGCACACAGTAGGTCCAATCAGACCAGCCTGTCAAAGACCACTTCATAGATATTGAGCCTTGTGAAGGCATCTGTGTGGGCACCCTCAGGAATCAGCGTGTCTTTGCACAGCAGTCCCAATGGAGCATTGAAGGCCTCCCTACATGGGCCTTAAAGAGACAGTAAAGGATTCTCACTGCCAGCCGTGGGCTGGAGCAAGCATGCCTGTGGGGATACACAAGGACCTGTTGTTCTCAGAATCAATTGGGGCCACTGTGGGGTCACAATGGAGGCCTTTCAAAGAGACAAAGCGCCTCTGGCCTGCCTAAGTGTCCCTGCACACGTGGGCATCTGCCCAGAACATTTAAAATAACACGATTTGAGAAAACAGATTTAAAGTGTACAATCTAGTGGCCTTTGTTCTGTGTCTACCATGTGCAGTGGCCTTTGTTCCATGTCCACCACATGCAGTGATGGTGGATGAGAGGCGGGTGCGGGGCGGAGGACACCAGAGCTCCCAGCTGGGACCTCTCTCTTCTGTCTTAGATAGCTAACTGGGTATATACACAGTCCCAGGCTCACTGGAGGACTCCAGAGAGGTCTGATCTGTGCACAGATGCCAAACAAGAAGACCTACTCCTGCTTGGGGGACACCAGGGATGCTGGAAGCCTTTCACCTTTTCACTTGATCTCACTGGTGGCCATGCTGGCCTGCCTCATTTCTGTTACTGTAACAAAATACCCAAGACAGTCAGCTGCATAGGGAAAAAGGGTTGTCTTGGCTCACCATGTCCAAGGCTTCAGTGCAGATGATCTTTTGTCCTGTTTCTTTGGGGATGTGGTGGCACAGTACATGATGGCCAGAGCACGTGGCCAAATAGCCTCACAGTAGGCACAGCCTCAATGCTTTCTTTCCAATTGGCTCTGCTTTCAGAAGCCTCCACTACCTCCCCAAACACAAGAAGCTGGTGATAGACCTTCAACATGTGGCTTTTGGGGGATGGTCAGGATCCACATCATTGAGATAAGAAATCTGGGGAATGGAGAGACAAAATGATTTGTCTGTGGTCACATCTTTCTGAGACAGTGGTCTGTCATGCCTTAGTCTCATCACAAGAGGATCTCCATTTTTCTGGAAGCTGGGGCCCCAGATGTGTCACACTTATGATAGATTTCACTAATACCAAAGGCTCTAAGAGGCTCGTGAGGAACACAGAGGAAAGAAGAACCCAGCCCTGCTAATGGTTAAGTCTCAGGTGAGGGACATTCTATTCCTCTCTTGGTCTTGGAGAGCAGAACTCGCAGGCGCTTCTAGGGGCCTGAATTCTTTCAGAAAAAAATGAAAGCTTGGCTCTACTGAGAAGCAGATTCTGTAGACTTCCCACTGGGCTAGGGTAGGGATGCCAGGCAGGCTTGACAAGAGGTAGATACAACTAGATTTTGGGAGCCAGTGGAAGGGTGTGGCCAAGGGCATGAGTCCCTCAGTTGGCCCAAGAGTGTGGCCTCCCTCTCAGCTCAGTTTCCTGGCTTCAGAATTGGAATATTAATTCTACCCCATGGGGTGTCAGGAGTATTTGAGCACTTGATTCAGGTAAGATCTGAGATCAAGAATGCTCCCCATATATTTGATGGAAAATATGAAGGGAAAAGTCTGGGCTATTGTTGAAGTTTCTAGCTGGACATGTGACCAATTATCTGCCTTGTTAACCATGTTCTTGATATCCTGTAATGAATTTGGATTATAAATATTGTCTCCTGCCCCAGAAAATAACATCATTTACTATAATTCCACCTCACAAAACCAACGCAGCCCTCTGGAAAAGAGGCTGCTCCTACCAAAACTCTCTGGCCACCGAGGATAGTAGCTTGCTGCTCCAAATAGGGCTGAACAGGGCTGGAAGGACCCAGGAATTTAGCAGGTCCAAGAACTGGTTGTGGTGGACATAGGAGGAAGTGTCTTGACTCAGGGGCCATTCCTGTGACTCACTCCCCTGCCCAGAGCAGGGGAGAACTGGTGTGTGAGGAGCATACAGGTAGACAGGCAGCATACTTTTACAGACTTCTCACATCTAAAATTAGGACTGGGGCCTCCAGTCTCAGCCAGTGCCCCACCTGGGACAAATAATGACAGGAATGTGCCCTGAGACAGCATGCTCAGCCATGCCAGCCTTGGCCTGATGCTGAGATATGACCTGCCCTGCCCTTTACCCAACTTCTCTGGGTTGAGCAAAATGTTCTGGGCCCTGGTGCTTACAGGCTAAGCACGCCAGCTCTCAGTGGGTAAAGGAGTTGTCTCCCACACTCTGACCCAGCTTTTTCTGTAACAAAAGAGGAAAGGGTCCTGGCCTCTCATGGTGTGGGGAGAGGAGAGCTGGATGAGCAGAGAAAGCTAGCCATCAGCCAGTTCACACACTTCTTGACCTTAGCTGGATGTGATCTCCTCGTGTGTTACTGAGAGATTCCCACAGCATTATCCATAAGGTGAGAGTTAAAGATGCTACCTGACTTCTCTGTTGTCACCCAGTGATAATCCCACTATGTATACTGCTGTCTTCAGTGCCAGATGAAGAGACAGGTTTACTGAGCCTGACTCTCACCTAGCTAACACCCCTGCCGAGAGCCAGAGATGTGTCCTAGAACAATTCACACAGGCAGAAGAGTCACACAGACTAAAGGGTGCTCTGTGTCGACTTCCCAGTCTGGGCCCCAGGCAGGCTTAGCTGCTCTGGTTCCCTTGATAGTCTAAAAGGTCTATTGCCCACAAGGACTCTTCATTTTAGCGGGGACCCTTGAAATTTTGCAAGAAATTCTCTCATCGTGCTGTATGGGATGATACAGCTGGAGATTTCCACAGTTCACATGTTTCTTTTTCTATTTTATGTGTATGGTGCTTTGCCTCCATGCATGCCTGTGTACCAAATGTGTGCCTGGTGCCTGCAGAGGTGAGAAGAGAACATTGGCTCCCCTGAGACTTGAGTTACAGTTGAGTTACAGACCATTGCAAGCTATCATCTGGGTGCTTGGGATCAAATCTAGGACCTCTGGAAAAACAGCACTGATCTGTCTCTCCAACACCAGTTCTTTCCTCTCTGTTATGTTCCCCAGTGTCTCATTGTATACATATGTCTTAGATGATCTGTTCGTCCCTCAATGGACAGGAGCTAGATCATTGTAACTACTCTGAAGGAAGCTGCTAACAACAATTGTGTAAAAATCTCCTGTCTGAAGGAGGGTATTTTCTTTATTCTTGGATAAGTGCCTAGCTGTTGAATGGCTGAGTCACATGCTAGTGAATCTTTAGATTCATAGGAAACCATAAAAATGGTTCCCAAAAGAACTGTAGGAGCATTCCAAGTGCTGTACATCCTCACCAGCACTGGGTGTTGTCAATATTTTCTAGCATTATCTTTTTTCAAATATGCATGGTGGCATCCTATTATGATTTAAACATGTATTTCTCAGTACTGATAATGTTAGATTTTTTTCATGCTATTATTGACCTTTTGTGTGTGAATATATGTGTGCACATGTATTTGTCCATGTATGTACAAATGTACATGTACATTTGGCATGCACACGTGCTCATAATGTGCTAACGTGTGGAAACAGGTATTATTTCTCAAGTAACATTTATGCTGGTTGGTCAGCAAGCCCCAGGGATCTGCCTCTCTCTCCCCAGCACCAGGATTATACACACATGCCATTGTGTCTGCTTCTGGGTTGTTAAGTGTGGATTCTAGGGATGAAGCTCAGATTCTCATCCTTCCAAGGCAAACACTTTCCTGAACTGACTCCCAGCTCTAGAGACCATTTTTATATCTTTTAAAAATGAATCGTACCTTCAAATTTATTACACATTTTCTATTTGGAGATGACGTTTGATTTAGATAGATTAGATGATAGAAAGATAGATAGATAGATAGATAGATAGATAGATAGATAGATAATAGAAGACAGATAATAAATATTTTGTTCCTGTTACAGAGTTATGTCCTATGAAACAACTGACTACTGAACTTCTGCTCTTAGGGTAAATATAGGATTTGGTTCCTTTGAAGGTATGGTCACACGTTCATCATCTGATAAATATATAAATTTAAATGAATTTCTGTTTAGACACTATTTATTTAATGTATCTTATTGTTTTAGTCAGGGTTATCTAGAGGAACAGAACAAAGAAGGTGTGTGTGTGTGTGTGTGTGTGTGTGTGTGTACGTGTATTCATATTTCAGAATTTATTTTTTTGGGGGGTGGATGGTTTTAGTCATTTTATTTTATTTTATTTTATTTTATTTTATTTATTTTTGTTTGGTTGGTTGGGATTTTTTTTTTTTTTTTGCTTTTGCTTTTTTTTTTTAATGTGAAAATCTTTATTGGATATTTTATTTACATTTCAGATGCCATCCTCTTTCCCCATTTCCCCTCCCTAAAAAACCCCTATCCCATCCCCACTTCTCCTTTTTGCTTTTATACTATTTTTTTAAATGTTAATCAAAGGCTTTATACGTTTGGTAATGCTCAATATCAATCAGAAGTGTAACCCAATACCCAACCTATATATATCAACTATCTTTGACTGGTGGGGACACACAAACATCTACCTTCATGTCCCCCACTTGTCACCTAGCTTCTCCTCTCCTTCTCCTCCTCTCCTTACTCCTTATCTTCTTCTCCTTACTCCTCCCACCTTAGATCCTCCTACATACCACTGTTCCGGTTAAAATAAAATTTTTCTCTTAGAATACAATTAGAGCATAACTATACCAATTTGTGCCAGTAAGGTACATGACAGACCTAATACCCAGTTCATCATTTTGTTGACTAACCAGAGCCTCTGTCATCTCTCCTAACTAAAAGACTTAATTCTGAACCTGGCTTTTTTTCTTGACTTTAGAATGAATGTCAGCTGAAAACCATCCTCTTAAACCTTTTCTCTCAAAGTAAATAGCTGGGATTGGCTATGAGACTATAAGTCTTCAACCCCGTCAGAAATCCAGAATGACTGAGTTAACTGAAATTATGGGAAGCACCAAGCACAGCTTCTAAAACTTAGCCAAATTATAGAGACCACTGAGCACCTGGACAGTCCCTATGCTACAGAACGTTGGAGCATTCGATCTTCAGCCTTCTGGCCCAGGATCATCTGATAGACTAAGTGATGCAGAATTATTAAGGGCTGATTACTCTGTCTTGGCAGATATAATCAGTCGACTATTCTGCAAGTATGTCCTTTTCTGGACAGTGATTTGTCTGTAGATGAAAAGAGGCAATTCTTGCCTAGTGACTATCTCACCACAACTGGAGCAACTCAAAGATGCTCAACTTCTTCTTAGAATCCAAGACAGGAAGCTGTCAGGAGCAGACAGGTCTCTAGTCAAAATGGACATTAATACAGAAATGTTTGTAATGTCAATTCTGTGGACTTCTGACACTTTGAAAACCAACTATCCATGTAAGACAATCTGGACTACTGTTTGTTAACTCCTCTCAGCTAAATAAAATATAGAAAACACCCTAACAATAAACTCAGAGCCATGAATTTGCTATAGGCCCTTAACTCACAGGCTAACCATCTCAAATCAGTTTAAAAAGTTAAAGAAGGACAGGGTCTAAGCCTTGTATTCCTAAATGTGTTATATAGGCACAATGCCTATGAGAGTAACAATATTAATCTCACTTTATATCAATAAGAAGCTCATACCAATGAAAACCTTAAATTTGAAATCAAAGTAAATTTTGTACCATTTAAGAAATTATAACTTCATCTTAATAACAATTATACATATTTCTATGAATAGATTATGGCTATGCAATAAATCCTGGGTAATATTCTCTGTTCCAACAAAACCACTACTTTTCCCTAAAGAGACAGCCCTATATTAACCACCTCAGTCCCCAAGCCCAGGGAATAAGGGTGCCGACTCTTCATTAACTTCTTCAAGCTGATTATGGATGTTGAGATATTAGAAGAGGGGCAGGGGGAAGAGTAAATTGATAAGCCTCTGACATCTGTGTCTTCACTGCATCCAGGTGCAATTCCAGGACATCAGAGGTTTGAGCAGGTCTGCTCTGCTCACTTGATAAGTAGATACACTGAGGCTGTGTATTCTGCAACATACACTTCTCAAAACAAATTTTAGTATCAAGATAATTTTTTGTTTGAATTCTGGAATCTAGTCTCCTGGCAGCCTGCCTCTGTCATGTCTAATCCATATAATTCTGGGAGTTTCTATGAGGGTGTACTCCCACCATCCTCCCATTTTCACCTCTCTGTTCTCAAATTTCCCAGCACTAGGGAATCCAAATTTTCAGGCACCAAGGCCCTCTACTTTCACTGATGCCTAACTCCTTACCCCATTCCCCCCTCCTTCAATTACTATGAGGGTATGCTCCCACCATCCTCTCATTCCCACCTCCCTGCTCTTGAAATTCCCCAACACTAGGGAGTCCGAACTTTCAGGTATCAAGGCTGTCCACTTCCACTGATGTCTGCCCTCAACTACCTATACAGGTGGAGCCATGAGCCCCTCCCTTTGTGTTCTTGGGCTGGAGATTTTAGAATGGCTACTCCAGCTTGTTTCTTAGGGCCATTTGCTTGAAAAATTGTTTTCCAGCCTTTTACTCTAAGGTAGAGTCTGTCTTTGTCACTGAGGTGGGTTTCCTGTATGCAGCAAAATGCTGGGCCCTGTTTATGTATCCAGTCCATCAGCCTACGTGTTTTAATTGGGGAATTGAGTACATTGATGTTACGAGATGTTAAGGAACAGTGATTGTTGCTTCTTGTTATTTTTGTTATTAGAGGTGAAATTATCTTTGTGTGGCTATCTTCTTTTGGATTTGTTGGAAGAGGATTACTTTCTTGTTCTTTCTAGGGTATAATTTCCCTCCTTGTATCGAAGCTTTCTTGCTATTATCCTTTGTAATGCTGGGTTTGTGGAAAGATATTGTGTAAATTTGGTTTTGTCGTGGAATATCTTGGTTTCTCCATCTATGGTAATTGAGAGTTTTGCTGGGTATAGTAGCCTGGGCTGGCATTTGTGTTCTCTTAGGGTCTGTATGACATCTGTCCAGCATCTTCTAACTTTTATAGTATCTGGTGAGAAGTCAGGTGTAATTCTGATAAGTCTGCCTTTATATGTTACTTGGTCTTTTTCTCTTACTGCATTTAATATTTTTTCTTTGTTTTGTGTACTTGGTGTTTTGATTATTATGTGATGGAGGTATTTCTTTTCTGGTCTAGTCTATTTGGCGTTCTATAGGCTTCTTATATGTTTATGGGCATCTTGTTTTTTAGATTAGGGAAGTTTTCTTCTATAATTTTGTTGAAGATATTTATTGGCCCTTTAAGTTGGGAATCTTCACTCTCATCTATACCTATTATCCTTAGGTTTGGTCTCCTCATTGTGTCCTAGATTTCCTGGATATTTTGTGTTAACAACCTTTTGCATTTTGCGTTTTCTTTGACAGTTGTGTCAATATTTTCTATGGTATCTTCTGCACCTGAGATTCTCTCTTTTATCTCTTGTAGTCTGTTGGTAATGCTTGTGTCTATGACTCATGATTTCTTTCCTAGGTTTTCTATCTCCAGGGTAGTCTCCCTTTGTGATTTCTTTATTGTTTCTACTTCCATTTTTATGTCCTGGATGTTTTTTTTCAATTCCTTCACCTGTTTGGTTGTGTTCTTTTATAATTCTTTAAGGGATTTTTGTGTTTTCACTTTAAGGGCTTCTACCTGTCTACCTTTGTTCTCCTCAAATTCTTTGAGAGTGTTATTTATGTCCTTCTTAAAGTCCTCTATCATCATCATTAGAAGTGATTTTAAATCTGAATCTTGCTTTCCTAGTACTATGGGGAATTCAGGACTTTCTTGTGCGGGAGAACTAGGTTCTAATAATGCCAAGTACCCTGGGTTGCTGATGCTTATGTTCTTGTGCTTGCTTTTGCCATCTGGATCTCCTTAGTTCTACCTGCCCTGTCTCTGACTGGAGTCTGTCTTTCCTATTGTCTTGATTTTATCAGAACTGTGTGGTGTGGGTATTACTACTGGGGTAAGAGCCCAAAATCTGCTCAATGCTCCAGTCCAGGAGTGACTTAGAGATTGGGGGTAGAGTTGCCACCCGGGATCTGCTCAGTGCTCAGGCCCAGACCAGAAGGAACCAGTGCTCTGGGCCAGGAGTGACTTCCTGGGTCCTTGTGGATTCCAGTTACTCCCTGTTTGGGGCAGGAGTTGCTGTCTTGTTACCTAAGATAATGCCAGGGAGAGAGCACCTGGGAGCCCCGCTTCCTCTGGATTCTTAGAGATTGGGGGCAGAGCTATTTCAGAATTTATTAAGCTAGCTTAAAAATAGCAATGATAGCCAAGTTACACCAGAGACTCTGAGAACCCAATAGTTACTCAATCCTTAAAACTGGTGTGTCATCATTCAGAGTAGTCCTAGAATAGCTGTCTCTCACAGAGAAGGTGACAACCAGCAGCCACTCAGCCTACAAGATAAGGCACCTCAGTAGTCCCAATATGATGTCAAAATCTCAGTCTCAGAAGATTTTTGGAGAGCCCCTGATCCTTAGTTCACCATGAAAGCTTGGAAATACTGATTCTGCTCTAAGTGAAGGAGTCAGTGGGAGTGAGAGGCCAAATCTTTTAAGTTCAGACTCCATTTTAGAGAACCTGACCTAAGTTTGAACCCAGGTAAACTAACAGGGTAGTACCTAGCATTAGTTTTCAAGTTCCCACCCCCCCTCTAACAAAACCTGAGCCTAGCTCCAGTCTCTGGGCTCATCCCCAACAAGACCAGTATCTCCAGGTTACACCCTCAACAAGACCAGTGTCTCCAGGTTATTCCCCCAACAAACTGCATCCCCAGGTTACAAGCTCACTCCCTGCCTAATGACCACCAATGCAGAGGAGAGCAGAAATTACATTTATGATATGATTCCCAGCCAATTATGTTAAAGGCCACAGCAGTGGCTTTCCAAGAAGATGCTTGCACATGTACTTCCTGCTTGCTGCTTACTATAAAGCCTTGAATGTCTATAAAGACATTCAGGGTGCATTGGGAGAGCCTGAGGTAGCTTGAATAGAATAAAGACTGAATAAAGACGGTGCTGTGAGTTGCATCAGATCGACTCCTGTTTTTGGGGGGATCACTAACATTTCCCTGCCACTACAGCAGCAGCCACAGCAACAAGGTAAATTAACTCTGCAGCAAGAGGGAGAGCAGGCCAGCTAAAGGAGAAAGAGAAAGAGAGAGAGAGAGAGAGAGAGAGAGAGAGAGAGAGAGAGACTTCTGAAAACCTTTTTACCTGGTCTGCTGCCAAGAACCACCTACA
>JANHMN010000002.1:190906176-190939565 GCA_030674055.1 Rhabdomys pumilio | reverse complement strand
ACTCACGATTGAGTGTGCGTGGGTGAGCACCGGTCCAGACTGGAGGTAGGGTCCTTTAAAACCACTCTTAGCTTCCTTACTGAATCTAAGAACTTGTTGTTCCCTTTAAAAGCAGCTTATACCGACAATTAGCTGTTAAAAAGGCTTTTTATTCAGCTCAGCTCTAGCTACAGGTGTTAAACTTATCAGCCGCTGCTCGGCATTTTAAAACTGTCTTTGAAAACCAAGTTAAACTCGAGCAAGGGTTGAATCAAGCAATTTAAACGATCTTTTGAACATTAAACATAGAACACCATAAGACATAGACCACCAATCATTCATACAATGAGACACGTGGACAAAGACACACACAGAGACACGTGGACATTGGCGCGCCAAAGACAAATATTACGTAGGATCTTTTTTGAAATGAGTAACAGCTGGTTTTAGCCTACAAGGGTCGAGATGAGCGGATGCATCTGGATACCATTTAATAATCTTTGTAGAGGATGCACCAAAAATCTTGTCTACTGCTTCTGTCATCCTAGCAACAAAGTCCGAGAATGGCTCCTGGGGACTCTGCAAGATTTTGGTCAAATGTCCCCCAATTTCGCCTTTCTTTGAAAGAGCCTTCCACGCCTTAATGGCGGCGGCGGAGATTTGGCTATAAGCCGCCCAATCATAATCTGTTTGGTTATTAGCAAACTGTCCCTGCCCCGTTAACAACTCAAATGTCCACTGCTTTTGGTTGCCTTCCGCGTTAGCGTTGGCATTTGCCTGCATTTGGGAAGCATCGTGCCATAAGGCTTTCCATTCTAAGTATTGTCCCATATTAGGGAGAGCAGCCTTTACTGTATTCTGCCAATCATTCGGAGTCATCGCCACAGCGGCGAGTCTCTCGAGTTGCATGACTGTGAAATTAGCATCAATTCCATATTTGCTAACTGCTTCAGCTAACTCTTTTATCACGCCGTATTCTATTGACACGTGGATTCGGCCTGTTTCTGCGGCCTCAAACACGGGAAAAGCTTGTAACATCTTTTTTTTGTCTTCCTCTGAAAGGAAGGAATCTGAACGGCGCTTGTCCGCGTAAGGCGGAAGAGCGCTGGGGATCGCAAGTTGGGAGGACGCGGCTGACTGAGACGCCACGCAATTCCCGCCTTCCAACTTCTCCCGTTCTCCATCTTGTAACACCCGCTGGTTATCTGCATGAATACTCCTTTTATCACAAAACTCTCCCGGGGCTTTTATTTTTTCCCACATTCTCGTTTCCGCCGACCGAGGGTCTGCGGGATGGCCTGAACTTTTTCGCGCATTTCTATTCTCATCTTGAGTGGCTAGCCTTTTCCTCGACTCTGTTTCTGACCGTCGGCCCGTTTCCACGATCTTTAAATGATTTTTTCCCTCCCCTAAAGCTAACAGGACGAGTATGGCCACTGCTATCACGGCGGCCAAGGCTATTGAAACTCCTGTCTCTTGGGGGAGGAGCTGGCTCAATTCCAGACCGAACATGCCTCTCAAGAATTACCTTATCACTCCACCACGATTCTGGATCCACTCGGAGCGCAGAGATCGCTCGCTCGGTGCGGTGATGTTATAATCCCGGGTTTCGGCGCCAGGTGTAACGCGCGTGGTATCCCTGCCCGCAGGAACTCACACGAACACGTGGGGAATCCTTTCGTGGTGATTTTATTCTTTTAACCTGAGTGGGTGAGACAGAAAGAGTAAGATAGAGGAAGGACAGAAACACAGAGAGGTTTACCCGCAAAAGGACCTGCCGCATGTAACTTTTCGTCTTTTATACCCGGTGGGCGTAATCAATCATGGTTGGCTGTTCGCTCAAACTCCCAGGTTCCTTTGCTATATACATGCGCAGTTCAATGGCGTGACGCCGGAAAGTAGGCGTGCCCTAAGACCCTGTGCCCACAGCGATTACGGCCCTCTACACTTCTCTATGTCCAGGTCACAAACATGATCCAGCCTTTTCACTAAGACCACAATAAACCTTTTATGTGAATTACCAGTCTGCCAGCCCGGGCTTAACCAGTCAGGTGAACAGTAGTTGTCTGGTCTGCTGACTACTTCCTGGGGCTGCTGTGAGGATGAGATGGTTGAGACAGGTAAGGTGGTCCGCACCGTGTCTGACCCACATGGAGCACTCAGTTGACACCCATTATAAAGCAGTTGCTGCAGTTACCATAGCCCTCGTGCACGGATGCACACAGTTGTAACTATTCCCCAGGCATCTGCTCGCCATTCCCATGTAAGGACGTGCACAGTCGTTACTGTCACTCAAGCATCTGCTCAGGGGACACATATGGTCATAATTATCGCTCAAGCTTCTGCTCACCACCATTTTACTCTCTACCTCTATGAGTTTGACTTTTTAACATTTTTTATTTTAATTTTTTTTTTTTTTGAAATGGGGCTACTCATAGCCCAGGCTGGCCTTAAATTACTGATCCTCCTGCCTCCATCTCCTGAATTGCTGAGATTCTGGGTATGTGCCACTGTGCCCAGGTCTGAGTTTTGTGTCTCTGACCTCTCACTCGTGCTCGCTCTCGATCTCACTCTCTCTCAGACAAGCTGGCCTTGAACTCTATTTGTAGCTGAGCTTGATCTGAAACATCTGGTCCTCCCAGGTGTGCATCATCGTGCCTGATTTACACGGAACCCACCCAGATCATGCCTTCTCTTTTCTTTGAACCAGTCCTGTACTTTCTCTCTCTCTCTCTCTCTCTCTCTCTCTCTCTCTCTCTCTCTCTGTGATGATTTCTCTTTCCCAAGGATAAAGACACAAAGAATAAAACCAGGATCTGAGGTGTGCAGACACCTTCAATCTCACTCAATGAGCCCCTCTTGACAGGTACAGCAGTACACAGATCTGTGAAGCTTTCTCATCTCTTTGGAGATTGGGTCTGGTCATGGTTCAGTGAGCAGGTTTAGATTCGGGCCCTGAAGGATGAGCCACATTAGGCTGAGCCCCAAGCCCATGTCATTTGCTCTAAGGATTGTAAGGAAATTCCGAGAACACATCCACGCCAACCAGGTCCGTGTCAACATCTGCGAGCACCAAGCTACCTGTTGTGGAGTTAAGGATGTTCAGGCTGGGAAAAAGTGTGCACTGACAGAGGTGGCAACCCCTCCAAGGCATTCTTCTCTCATTGTTCTGCAGCTTCTTCTTCCAGACAGCAGATATCTAAGTATATCTTCACTCAGAAGAGAAATAATAATGAATTGCAGCAAGTTCCATCAGAGGAATACTCTGGGTTTTGATTGCTTTATCGGTCTATAATTTTATTTATAATTTTATTATTTATTTATTTATTTATTTATCTAAAGTATTGAGATTTGGATCTCATGCATGATAGATTAGTACCCCACCACTGAGTTATATTTGGAGCCCGTATGATGGGCTTTGAGTGTACCATGATTTATTTGGAGTTGTGAGTCACCATATGGGTGCTGGTAATTAAACCTGGGCCCTCTGCAAGAGCAAAGAGTGCTCTGAACTGCTGAGCCAACTCTATCTTCATCGCCTATCACTTCTTAAAAATGAACCTCTGCTAGGCCAGGTGTGGTGGGCACTCAGGAGGCAGAGGTAGGCAGATCTCTGTGAGTTCAAGGGCAATCTCATATACAGAAGTAGTTTCAAAACAGCCATGGCTACAAAAACTTAAAATAACAAAACCCCTGTGGCTTATACACTGAGGGCTCTTGTAAACTGGGTCTGAGCCCCCCAACCCTGCCCAATTCAAGTGCCCAGATACCTTACAATCCTAGGCTTCAAATATATGCAACTATAGATGATGCCTACAATGAAAGCATTGCTGAAGACAGAGCGACATGTAGATTGATTGCCTCTATCACGGTCTCTAGAAGTGTGCCTATTACCAGTATCTGTCACGGATGCTGTTCTCCAAGGAACCCAGTGCTCCGTGGTGCTCAGTGGGTTTCCACTGCTGGAAATGGCCAACATATTACTGTTCTCAGAGGGAAGCCCAAGCAGGGCAGATCGCTGAGGTCTCAAGTCTTGCCTACTACCTTGGCAGTGCCAATGCCAGTGGCAAGGACGATGGCAGTGGTGGATAGCAACAGTAGGGATGGTAGGAATGGCAGGTGTTAGCCCAGCCTGTTAGGGGGTGCTAAGGTCTAGCAATGAATGATTTTTGGTGAAATAATTTGTGGACTTTATTCCATGTGAATAGAGACTTTATAAACTTTGAGGAGTAGTGAAGTGGAAACTTAAGGGTTCTTTGGAAAGTCAGTTGTGTTGGATTGTATGGGAGAGGTCCTGATGCTTTGATGGGGAATCTGTGTGTCCACACACTAAGGTCCTTGTCCCCAGTTGGTTCTTGATTAATCATTAAAGATGCCTGTGGCCAACGGTTGGGTGGAAAACAAAAGAGGAGGAATTTCCAGGTTCCTGAAGGCTAGGAGAGAGGAGAGGGCAGGAGGAGGAACTGGGGGAGAGAAACAGAACAGTCTCAGAGCTGCAGGAGAGACCTTCCAAAATGTAGGTGGAAAAGGAAAGCGGCCCATGGAAGGGCAGCCTGAAAACATCCTGGGCAGCAAGACCAATGGGCTTCACAGAAGGTGACTGGGCAACTAGGCTAAGGGAAGATTAGAGGTGTTGAACTAGGAGTAAAGGGAAGAGCATGCTAGCCGCAGGAGGCTTTGAAGTGCCTTAGCATGGGGATGGAATTCAGGTGTTTTCCCTACATGGCTGATTGTCCTGGTTCTACATGGTAGGGTGGCATGGTTTCCTGTTTCAGAGCAGGTAGAGTTTGGCAGGGAGCTGGCCCCACATCTGTCGTACTCAATTCTGAGTTCACAGGGTTTGGGCTCACTCAACCTTACCAGTTCTTCTGTCTGGTGGCACAGTCCACTTGCCCCATGCCAGTAGAGGGCCAACTGTTTTACCAAACAATAAAATAAAATAAAATTATAGGAAGTGGCCCAAGCTGCCTTCAGACTTACTATGTGGACATGGATGACCTTGAACATCTGATCCTTCTGCCTTTACCTCCCTAATATTGGGATGATAGACATTCATCACTGTGATGGCTATTTCTGGTTGTCAACTTGACTACACCTGGAATGAATTACAATTGAGAAATGGAGAGCTCACCTGTGATCCAGATCTTGAGGCTGGAAGACACAGACTTTTGATCTGGATTCTGACATGGGAAGACACAGGCTATTGATCTGGATCCTGACATGGGAAGACACAGGCTATTGATGTGGATATTGAGGCATAGTGGCCATGAAAAATCTTAGACCCAGGCAAGGTGATACACACCTTCAACCCCAAGAGACAGAGGCAAGCAGGTCTCTGAGTTCAAGGCCAGCCTGGGGCAGAGCAAGCTACAAGTAAAGAACAGCTATGTCCAGGCGTGGTGATGTATGCCTTTAATACAGGCCATAGCATCTGCTGGAGGCCTACGTAAGGACAATTGAAAAAGGAAGGGTTCCTTCTTCTTTACCTGCTTGTACTTACCTCCTAGCATGTCTGCTGGAACCTACTAGATGCTGAAACATCTAACAACATGGGACTGAGCAACTACAAGATTCTTAAACTTCTCATTCACAGCTGCCCATTTTTGGGTTAGTTGAACTGCAGACTATAAGTCATTCTAATAAATAACCTTAATACATAGGGGCATTCCAAGGCTCTGTGACTCTAGACTAAACAGCCACTGTGCCTAGTTTTATGTAGTGCTGAAGACTGAACCCAGACTTTCATGCTTGCTAGGAAAGTACTCAACTGACTGAGCTACAACACCAGCCACATTTTACAGATATTTTCCAGGTTATTCACATGTGGACAGGCTGGCAATTCTTGGATAAGAGCCTTTCTGGAGCAGCAGTGGCTAGTGGCTAGTGGCCTGACCACCGGGCAGGCTATCACCCCATTCCTCCCACCCCACTTTGGTGACCAGCTGTCTTGGGTGCACTCCAGAGCTTTTGTCATCTCATCATCACAGAGGAGAGGACAGAGTGAGCCTTTGGACCACAGAACAGCTTGGGGTGGGGGTGAGAGTACCACAGCTGCCATCTTGAGTAAGTTTCTCACCACTACCTGACACAGGCTGGCTTTTATTCCAGAAGAGTTCTCAGCCTGTCCCGCATCTAGTGGAAGAGTCTAGATGTCAATGGGCCTAAAGGCTCTAGTCAAAACGGTCACTCTGAGTCCCTCATCGCTATCCACTGAGAGAACAGACCTTGCTCCCTTGAGTCTATCTCTCTAGCATGAGAAGCCAACACGTAAAGACCTTGAGAAAGGCTGGAGAGATTGTTCAGTGGTTAAGAGCATCGGTTGTACTTCCAATGGGTTCGATTTCCAGCACCCACATGGCAGCTCACAATTGTCTGTAACTTCAGTCCCAGAGGCTCTGACACCTTCACACATGCAAAACACCAATGCACATGAAAAATTTTAAAATATTAAAGTATTTCTCCAAAAACAAAAATAGACCTTGAGAAAACACTGGACCTGGGGTGCTATTGGGGTCAGAGACTGCTCCTGAGCTATCTAGAACCCCTTCTTCTCAAATCACCTTTTCTAAGCCCACTCTCCTCGGCGGAGAAGTTCTACTTGGTCCCAAGTAAATGTGGTCATTAAGAAAGAAATGCTACCTTCTCAAAAACACTTCAGAGGCCCATTTTTTTTCTGCCCTCTGAGAACCAACAGAATGCTCTGAACTTGTTTGCATTCTCTGAAGTTTTATGTGGTAGTGAGAACAAGCAATTCCTCCATGTTCTCTTCAACCAGAGGAAGGGAGGGACCCAGTGGAACCTGTCAGGTCCAAAGGAAACTCCATTTCCCCAAGTTCTGATGGTTAAACAAAAGCCAGAATTCCTCAGATACTTGTGAAGCTGGTTCCTCTCTATCAAAAGCAGCCATTTCCCTTATCACTGGCAGAGGGACAACTGGTTACCTGTGGTACCTTTTAGTGTAACAACACACATGCTAGCCTCCAGGTTCCCTCAATATCACAAGTACCTGTTATACACTTTAGAATCTGTGCTGGCATCCTGGCTCTTCTTATAAGTTAGAGGGGAAGACTTGATCTCCAGGGGTTCAGGCTGGGGTTAGGGCAGTACCTTGGAACCCCTGTTGGTCCTGGAGAGCATTTGGGAGAAGACTGAAACTGGAAGACAAAAATCTTATCCAAACTTTCCTATTGTATCTGTACTATTCTTCTTTAAGATGATGATGGTGGTGGTGGTGGTGATTTTGATTTTTAAGACAGGGTTTCTCTTTGTAACCCTGGTTATCCTGGACTTGATTTGTAGACTAAGTTGGCCTTGAGCTCACAGAAATCCACCTGCCTCTGCCTCCCAGAGTGCTGAGATTAAAGGTGTGCACCACCATGCCCAGCTTTAATATTATTTGGGTTATTTTTATTCCCACAAGCTGGAGTTACAGTTGTGAGCCATTCAATCTGGATGTTGGGAACCCAACTGGGGTCCTCTGGAAGAGCAGTCTGTGTTTTTAACTACTAACCATCTTTTTAGCCAACCCATGCACTATTGCTAACTAGAGAACTTTCTAGTTGCTTACTAGGTGCTGCAGGAATAAGATTAAAAAGTCATGCAGCCCTGGTGTATGGACACTGATGGGTGCCCCCCAACAAGGGATAGCTTACTTTCTAGGAATCCCCACAGTTGAAGATTGCCTTCAGCTAAGAGCTTCCCTTGCTGAGGCCCATCCCTCCACCGGAGTCTGTGCAGAGAGTCAGTCTCCCCTCTCCCCAGGTAGAATGCTGTAACCCTGACAGCATGCTCTTAGTCTGTCAATCACTCCATCTGTCTCTTAGTTTTCTATATATGTAAACTGAGGAAGCAAGCAAGAGCAGCCTGGCCACGTGTTCCTTTTTTATTTTTCATTCACTGACTCATGTGGGTAGAATTTTGACTCCTCATCATGGGGAAGAGATGGATTTTCTTTCAGTCCTTCAATCAATCCCAAGACTCTGTGTTTAAAAACTTCTCAGAGCTTTGATGTCATCCAACTCTGTTGCCCACTTCGTATCTGGACATGAATGTGAAGTTCACGGGTTTACTGCTTCCAATTGTGTTTGAAAATCAGTCACCACAGAGTTCTGGCCTTGGCCGCCCACGATGTGTTTGGTTATCCAGGAATAGTTCCCTCCCCATCCTCTGCAGACATCAGGTCGCCAGGTCTCAGAGTGCCTGGTGCCTGGCGCCCCATGGTGGTACACAGCCAGAGATTTGTTTGCTAGCAGCACTTTCCGCTGGGGCCTGAGGACTTTAGGTCCCTGCACAGAGCACCCACCCCTCCTGCTGCCCCAGCTCAGTGCTTGCCACACAGCTGCAGTTCCTCGAGGTTCATGGCTGGCCTCTCTGCTCCTCAAGGCCAGCCTGGGAGAAGTCCTTTGGGGCAGATCCTGCGGGGAGGAGAAGCCCTCTTCTGGATAACAATGCTACAGCATCCGGCAGATGAATCTGGCCATTAGCAGCCCAATTGGAGTGCACCTGCCCAACTGCCTGGGGTGATGTCCCTGCTGGGTGCCACCTTCCAGCAATGACCTAGGGTCTATGGTGGGTCAGGATCGACTGGGCATGGGTTGCGGGAAGCAGCTAGGGGCTGGCTATCCTGGCTTGGCTTTGCTGTTTTGAGTATTCCCCTAGCTGCGTTCTTCACTGGCAGGGGGGCATAGTGTGACCACAGACAGACACATGCAGCCCCACCTGCCCTCAAGACCCTAAGAAAATAGCCATTCCTTCCTCCCAACTCGCCTACCTTCCTTTCCCTAGAAACCCAGTAAGCCTCTCCTGTCTTCTCAGCATGTCTCTACCCCACCTCCCACAGAAAAACTAAACCAAACCCTGGATAAAGGAACTCACCTTGCCTTCTTGGCATACGAGGCCTGGGGAGCTGGCTCTGGAGGCTAGCTGCTCTGGCAACCTCTAACCAGCTGTTACCTTGAGCAAATTCATATAATCTAGAAATCTCAGTACTCAAGGTTTTTAGCTTACGTGTACAAGTGGACTGAAACACCATCTCTCCATGTTTAATGCTCAATAAATGCCAACCTTTCTGTATCCATCATAAAAGCATTGTGACACCCCCTCCCCAATAGTATTTTCTGTTCAAAGAAGGGTCCTATACGGCATCAGAGTAACAGCCAATCTCTGAAGGGCAGGGATCCGATTTCATGCTAAGCACTGAGTGCCTCAGCTTGCACTGGCTGCTCCTGTACAGTAGGGACACTGACACCCAGCTGCTCCCCAGTAATTCCAGACTGAGACGCCTCCTGACTCCGCCAGGCTCTCTCTCTGTTCTCACTCCAGTTACTTCTGGAATTTTCCTGAAACAATGGCCTGCTGTTAAGATGCTGGTGCCTCACAAGCCAGAGCCACAAGGAGTCCCAACTCCTTGATCTGTCATTGCTGTGCCTGGCTCACATGTTGCTTTCACTCACCTATGTTGCCCTGGCAGGAAGCCTGGGCTTTGTGTATTCCAATTCCCTCACTATTCACCCTTAGAAAGCTAAACTGGGTCTAGGGGTAGAGAGTAATTCAACAACTTGATAAGGTCACACCTGCAGGGCAATGACTTTGGAGTTGTCCCACAACCCTGACTTCAGGTTGGGTCTGCCTGTAATAAACTTGTCTGAGGCCCAGCGTGGGTACACAGCTTTAATCCCAGTACTCGGGAGATAGGCAGGAAAGGATCACTGTGAGTTCTAGGTCAGCCTCGTCTACATAGCAAATCCCAGGCCAGACAAAGTTCCAGAGTGAGACTCTGTCTCAAATAAATAATAAAATTAAACAAACCTTTCTGAACCTGGTGATCTGTGGCTTGGAAGATGCCAGGAACACACCCACACCTCCCGATGAAAGCACATGTGTCTTCCATGACAGCATTTGCTAAGGCAAAGTTGATGTTTAAATGGAATTGGTATTCTGTATTTGAAAGAACAACCCCCTTTCTAGTAGACGGACACTTCAAACTGCATATCTCAGTGACAAGACAGTCAGATTTCTGTCTACATGGTAGCTAGTCCAAAAGGGAACAGAACTATTTGAGGAACTCTGCCCTCTAGTGGTTGCAACCTTAAAAAACAAGTGAAATTTAAGAGTGAAGAGTCCAACCTCCCCCCACAGCTATCCTAGCTGGTTAGAGCATCAGGAGGCCCCCAACATCTGTCTGAGCTTCACAACAGCACATGTGCTGACATCTGGGTGCTAAGGCAAGCACTAAATCCGACCTCCAAAGCAACTGCAAACCCCAGTTCCCAGAGCTGCCTTTGACAGATTGCAGCCATAATGGATTGGACCCATCCCACTCAAGATAGGAACTGCCTCCTTAAACAACAGGTTATTTACTCCTAGTGAACAGAACTTTAAAAGCACAGATGGCACAGGACCCAGAGGGGAGAGGGCCGCCATTCTCGCTGAGGACCCACTCAGGTCTGCCTGGCCTTTTCTTTCCCCTCTTGGGTTTGATAGATCTTTCCCAATTTACATTTTAATTTCACTTGCACATGGTGCCCCACCAGGCACTGTGTACTGGGGAACACCACATCTCTGCTGAGTCCCAGCTAGGGTCAGGGAAAGTTCCCAGACTTACCTGTTCCCTTCAAAGGAAACCCATAGATTTCAGAGTCTGGCTCCCAGGGAAGGAAGATGCTCCAGGGACATCCACCCCTAGTCAGACCTGTAGACTTGCTGCATGCAGGAGGGACTGGCACCCACTCCTGCTAGATACAGCAAATGCTCCGCATACAGGGCAGCAGAGGAGAAGCCATTGTTTGCCACTTAAGCTGCAAGTAGGAGGCAGGGCCTGAGACTTCTGTATTTCCCAGGGACCTGCGCTCTGCATGGTCACCCCGAATGTAGAGACCCTGCCCTAAGAGCTTAGAACTCTAACATTTATTGACAGTCTCTCCCTGACACCCAGAAGCTAAGTGAGGATAGAGCTGCACACTAGAAACCTCCCAGCTGGCATCCAGTGGCCCTTGATGAGCTCAGAATATCTACCTTTGTATTTACATTGTATATCTCACTGGCCAATAGAGGGTCACCTCTGTCTGCTCACCCTTTGTTGTCTGTCCTCTCCATTCTAGGAGGGAAGGTTAAGAGCCCAAGCTAAGACCCCTTTCGACAGCATGTTTAAAGCATACTCTTAGGAGTCTTGATGTCTGTACACTGTGAAACTATTACCACACCACCACGACATCGACCATCTCAAAAGCCACCTCGAGCCCCCAGTAACACCCCATCCACCCCTACACGGTCGTTTCTACTACTACAGTTTGCTTTTCTGGAAACTTTCACGTCTCATTTTAAGGAAACCTGGCTTCTTTCGCTCAATACAATTATTCTGCTAAGTATCACTCTCTAGTTCCCTTTATTGCTAAGTAATGGATGGTACAGATACATCAATGCCTCCTGAGGCCAGGGCGTCCTCCTGAGGCCAGGGCATCCTCCTGAGGCCAGGGCATCCAGGCAGGGGTCTGTTCACCTGGCACATCTCTACACTTTGCAAGTATCACTCCTAGGTGTGTTTCTCTCCATGTCTTAGCAAGGCAGGGGGCTGCTAGCGGCTGTGTTGGACAAGCCAGGCTGCAAAGTCACAGGGCCTCCACACTTGAGTTCTACCTCCACATCAATAGGTTCCCTACGCTTCTGGGGGAGAAGCCAAAAGGATCCTTTGAAACACAGCGTTCTTAGTGACAAGGCCTCCCTTCCAAGACAAACTTCTATTTCACTTTTCATTTTTTTTTTTTTTTTTTTTTTTTGCCAAGTTATTTGGAGGAATCAGATGTCAAACATTTTTTCCTCACTCTGAAACAGTTTTCTTCTCAATGACAATACGGTTGTCAGTAGTTTGGGAAAATGACATTTAAAAAAGATAAAAGTATCAGGTATAAAAAAAAAAAAACCAACTTAAATAATAGAGAAAGGTGAATAAAGCTCATTGATTTTTTTTTTTAGGACAATAATACAATTTCAAAAATGACGAGAGGTCTGGGAGCACAGCTCAATGGAGAAATACAAAGCTCTGCCTTCACACTCCAGCATTACCAGACCCAACTATTTTCCTGTGGATTCTACGTAAAAAGAAAAATCTTAGATGTTTCCAATGTATCTAATTTAAAGGTATTTCTTTCATAGTAATTAGCTTCTCTCTATAGCCTTGAATAATGTAACTCTAGAAAAAAATTTTCTTTGGGAGTATGTATGTATGTGCAGGGGACTGGATGCGGGGCATTGAACACACCAGGCAGGCGAAGAGAAAGTGCTTTAGCACACTAAATCACTGTTGGTTTATTAGACTGTGTGACTCAGGCGACAGGGATCCTCCAATACCAAGGGGTAGAACTGAGAAGCACCCAGTAACAGGCTCACCAGAAGACTGAGGTTAATCCCATCACCACAGACAACTTCCCTCATCTCACCCCTTAGATCACTAACCACTACGTCCTCAGCTCCTTACCCAGTACATCATGTGCAACAGTGACAGGCACACAGGAAGCAAAGGTGCAGGCTGAACAAAGCAGGCCTGAGATACAGCAGAAATGAGGTGTCAGAGTCAGCACCCCAGGAATGCTTAACACAACTAAAATTAGTATGATACCGGAGAACAGACACCACCAAAGAACAGACAGTAAAGTATGCAAACAGGGAGAGTCTATGAAAGAATCAAAAACATGCTGGAGGTGTGCTTCGGTGGTAGAGCACTTGTCTAGCTCATTCAAGATCCTGGGCTCTCTCTTTAGTATTGTAAGTGGAAAAAAAAAAGGTGGGGCATATTGGCACACGTTATCACAATACTTAGCAGAAGGATCAACCCTGGCCACATTGTGAGTTAGTCACTGTTCTATTGCTGTGAAGACACACCATGACCAAGGTAACTCTGATAAAAGAAGTCATTTAATTGGGGTTTTCTTTGCACTTTCAGAAGGCTAGTTCATGATCATCATGACAGGAAGCATGGCACCAGGCAGCAGGTATGGAGCTGAAAGCTTTAAATCCTGATCCAAAGGCATCAGGCAGAAAGATAACCTTAAGGCCCATCCCTAGTGACATACCTTCTCCAACAAGGACACACCTCCTAATCCTTCCCAAATAGTTCCATTAACAGGACCAAGCATTCAAATATATAAGCATATGGGGGCCATTCTCATTCATTCAAACCATCACACCCTGTCTCAAAATATGAATAAACAAACAAAGTTTGTTTATAATAAACAAACAAAAAATGCTACAAGCAAAGCAGGGAGCATCTCTGATGCTAGACTGAACACAACAAGGACTTCTAGGTGGAGGCTACATCAAGAGAAACTTACAAAGCAGGAAAAAGGAGGTAGGATGGGTCTAAGTAAGACCCACACTCAGCACATCGTAGTCTACCTGCTAAAGACCAAAGATAAGGGGGAAAGAAGTCTTCAAAGAAGACAGAAGAAAACATTACCTAAAGAGGGGCAGAAAGAAGCAATGCACCTAACTTCTCAGAAACTATGAGAGAAAAACTATTCAAAGAGAAGTCTCATGGAGCTATAATTAAGCAAAGATTCAGACAAACAACTGACAGGCTTTGTTGCAATGAACCTGCCTTGTAAGCTAAGATACACAAAAACGAAGAGATGAGGGTCGGAAACACAGACTTATGTTAAAACTGTAACAGTAACAGTGACTCAATGAGCATTGCTCACGGTTATGAGGCCTGAATGAACCGAAGCAGGGACATGAGGGAAGAGAGACAGGAACTTAGCCCTCCATTACTGTAAGGTACCTGAATAAACTAGCTACAAAGCAGGACGGTGCTGCCTAGGGCAGACCTGGATTAGTTGCAAACATATAGAGCAAACTCTAGAGCAACTACTAAAAAAAGAAAAAGAAGTGTAATTGATATTGTCAGATACTGGCTTCACTACATCACAACCACTTTATATGTCAATGACCTAAAAACGCCAGTTAAAGGTAAGTAAGCCAAGTCTACCAGAGAAGACAAAAACAGACCAGCAAACGAAAACCCCAGAGCCCAACTGTATGTTGTATCTGATAGATTTGTATCTGTAATACACAACAAAGAACAATTACAGCTGAAGTAAGAACACAAATAACCCAATTATTTAAAATGGGCAAAGGATCTGAATGGGCCAGATGAATACCTGATAAGCCAACGAGGACACTCGACACCATTAGCTTTTCGGGGCATGTGAGTGAAGGTGACAGTGAGACACACTTCAGACACAACAGAATCACTACCACCTAGAGACCAGTAAACACAGCCGAGGGTAAGGTCACAGCCTGGGACAGTACTGAACACAATGGCATGCGACTGCCGGGGGAACTGCCTGGTAATGGCTCGGCGCGTCAGGCTACCCAACTTCTCTGTAAAATGTAGCTGAAAACATTCATTCTTGGATGACTCCATAATAAACACGACCGTAGTTGTCAGCGCAACGGCTGATGTGCACGTTACGACTTGGCCGCCTCCTGATCCACTTACACTTACTAGTTTAAATGATGAACTGCTCCTGATATCTGCAGTAACGTTCCCATCACACCACTATATATCCTGTGCTCAGTAAAACAAATCTGTAATTATTTATTTGAAAAGAAAGAAGGTTGGACTTTTTTTAAAATAAAAAAGACAACACATCAGGTGAGGGGTAGAGTCTTCCAGGTGCTGTCAGCAGCAGCACTGGCTGGGGCAGGCAGGGATGTTCAGGTGGCAGGTCTCTTTAAATCAAACCACACAGAGCGCTTCATTCCCTGCATGGCCTTCACTTCTTGCCAGTCCAGTTTGGTATCAGGAACCTCAGGTTCAGGCTCTGGCTCCTTACTCAAGGCCCCATGCGGGGAGGCGACCACAATAGGCAGAGGCCCACATTCCTCCCGGAATTCCACCACGTGGAGACCCTTCTTATCCGCCAAATGTTGATGGGTTTCCTGAAAGACAGCAAGTGGAGGACAGATTAGATTTGTGAAGGCCACCTGAAACTTAAAGGGTCAGGGCTTCTGTCAACTGGAAGGGAGCCAGCATCAAGACCCCTTAGCAGCTTGGGAAAGTGAAGTAATTCTTTCACTTGGTTTGGGAAATGTGTGTGGCCACCAGACTGGGAGGGTGTGTCCACAGAGATTTACCTCAGTCTAATAGCAACACACAAACTGATGGAAGAAGACCATCTACCAAAGTCACAGGGTTACAGCCAGCTTCCCAATTATAAACCATGCCCTTCAAAAGGGGTGGAAGGGCCATGAACCAGAGCCCACTGGATAGCAACTCAGGGTCCTATCTCTGGGAGGACATGGCACTCTTTGCTTCCATGGCTACACCAGAGTAACTGCACCACTCAAGAAACTTTTAAACAAATGCTTCATGGACTTCTTCAAGTTTAAGCTTCAACATTTAGAAAGTCAGTAATTACCTTGTTGAATGATAAAAATATGTTTGGTCTACCATTATATGAAAATGCTAAATGAAAAAAGAACGTCTATTTGCTAGTTTATCCTATTTGTTGGATTTGGTGAAGCACCTAGGGCCCTTCCATTCGGGAGGAGCACAGTCAGTCTTTGTGTCACCCATGCAGGGTTCAAACTGACCTGAGCTAGTTGGAACTATGACCATTAACAACATTAACAAGCAAGGATGTGTTTCCTAACAGATGAGAGCCCTGGGTTGTCTAACTAGGCCTGGGCCTGGCTTAGAATCCCCCTGCCTCACTGGGAGAGGTTCTGAGGAAGCCACATGAGCACAGTCTGGAACATAAACTAGCACTTCTGCCTTTCCACCCAGGAGGTTACCTGGCGGGCAAGCCCATGGAAGAGGCCCCGGGTGAGGTTGAGCATGTTCATGGACCCAGTGACCTTCGCGTACATGTCCTTGATGCCGATGAGGCGGCAGATGGTGATAATGGCCCTGTGGCAGCGGAGGCCGTAACCTGGAAGAGGATCAAAATGAAACACCCAACAACTCTGCTACAAAAGGTCTCACTCAATCTGCTCTTTCATGTGTCTCTGGCCTCTGCATCAAGAGAATAAATGTGTCTAAACCAACTCTCTTTAAAAAAAAAAGGCAACTCAAGATACAAACAGAAGCCCTGTGATTTAAATTTTTCTAATAGATAAATTAAAGTTGCTTAAAGCACAATGCATTTAACCAATATATTTTATTAATTCAACTGGTCCAAATAATTATCATTTCAAAATATACTTCATATGAGAGACTTTACACTCTAATTCATAGGAAATGTGGTGTGTACTGATTTGAGTAATCTCAGCAGCCACATAGTAAGTCCACGATCACCTACTGGCTGGCAGCCATTCTGTGGAACAAAGTGGGTCTAAGCAGGCATCTGCGTGAATAATTATAGCTGAGAAGCAGAAGGCAAGTTCTTTTGCATTAACACACTGATGTGAGTGCTTTGATTTGTTTGTGGGTGGTGACAATGCTTTACCCCACAGCTCTAGCAGAATTGTATTAGAAGCTCTGATACAAAATTTTAAATGTTTTAACTGCTCAGACCCAAACTTCTAGAGAATTGTAGAACTAGGGTTATATGAGACCATCTTTACTGTAGAATCACAAGTGAGACGTGAAGGAGAATGTGAGTCATCTGGGGAATGACTGTCACAGCCCCTCTGTGATAGTCACAGAGGCAGAAGAGCCATTTCCACATGTCCAGTGCTTTGACAGAGACTTCACAGAAGTGTGGAGGAGGGTCTGGAGACATAACTTAGTGGTTATATTGGCTGTGTCAACTTGACACAAGCTATAGTCATCGGAGTGGTGGGAATCTCAGGTGACAAAATGCCTCTAGAAGATCAAGAAAGGTGACAAAAAGGGGCAAAGGCCCAGGCTGAGTTATAGTCAAACAGTGAGAGCTGTTACCTCTGGGTTGTTTCTTCATCCTGATTTGTGTCCTTTTGAATCTTAGTGAAATATCATGGAATACTGGAGGTAAAAACAAGCACAAGAAGGGTCAGGTTCGAGGTCTGAGCAGCTCCGCAGTATCACAGGGCAACGAGCACATCCTGGCATTGACCAGAAACACATAAGCCAAGGACAGACAATGTGGTCTCCAGGTTAGATCTGTTCTCACATCTCATGAATAACAGAGAACAGGAAACGTCTTGTGACACACCCTGCAGACTGCAGACGTGCCCCACACCCGCCCCACACTCACTTGTATGTCCTTCGTATCGTTCTATGTAATACAAGTAATGAATTGCTCGGTTCTTTGCCTAAGAAAAAAAGGGAAGAAAATATTTTTTTATTTTGTTGGCTAGCTGGGAATGGGTACACACTTTTAATCCTAGCACTCAGGATGCAGAGTCAGGCAGATCTCTGGAAATTCAAAGCCAGCCCTGGCCTACATAGTGAGTTCTAGGACAACCAGGGCTATTTAGAAAGACTTCTTTCTCAAAAAAAAATTTTGTTTTTGCTGGTTCAACTGTTGAATCAGGGTTTTGCTAGTATTTTGTCAAACTCAAAATCATACTTGAGAGGCTGGCTGCCATAGCCTCTCAAGTGCTTGCATTAAAGAGGTGTGTCGTCATGTCAAGCTTCTTATTGGAGTTCAAAAACATCTTTTATAACATATTTTATTACAAGTAATTCTACCTATATGAAAATTTTAGTATTTAAAACAACAACAAAAACCATAAGCATAATTTCACTGTTCCTTGCAGTGAACTTCCTGAGTGCCTCTTAGTGGCCTGTCAGAACACGCAGGCTCAACACAGACAGCAATCACAGATCTGTAACAGGCACGTGAGAAATGGCTTCTTATGAGACAATCGACCTTCGACAGCAGGCCTCATTAGAAGGTTCTAGAACAAACTGTTTTCTTATGGTGCCCAGGTTGTATGCAAAGCTCATTATCTTTTACTAAAAATGGAAAAGAAAAATGTACGTAGCTGGGTGTGGTAGCACACACTTGTGAACTTCCAGGCAGGAGGACCTGGAGCTCAGGTGATAGCAGGACCCTCTCTCAGACAAACAGAAAGATAAAGCACATACCTTTCTGAAAGCATCTGCCCGGTCAGCGGCTTTCCCAACAGCAAAACCTTTCAAAGAGAAGGGCAGACGTAGAGATGGAAAAGCTCTGCACACAACACACTTGCCTCCTCAGTCCCAGTTCGAGCTCCTGCTGTTCCCAAGCATTTCATCTTCCCACCCCACAGAAAAGCTGCTCCCTAACCAGCAAGCGCAGAGCCACAGCCCTTCCCTGGTCTGTTTTGAACATTCTACTTTTGAATATGTTCATCAAATTCAACATTAGATGCACTGCATTGCCTTTAACAAACTTCTACTGAAGTAAAGTGAGCTTAGGTTATTCATTTATTTATTTATTATGGTTTTCTGAAACATGGTTTCTCTGTGTAGCCCTGGCTGTCCTAGAACTTACTCTGATGCCCAGGCTGGCCTTGAACTCAGAGATCAGCCTGCCTTTGCCTCCTGAGTGATGAGATTAAAGGTGTGCACCATACCTGGCTCTGATCTATTAATTAATTAATTAACTAATTTAATTTTATGTGTATGTGTGTGAATTTATGTCTGTGAGCCACACGCATACAGGAGTCCAAGGGGGTCAGAAGAGGTGTCAGATTCCCTAGATCTGGAGTTACAAATGGTTGTGAGCTGCCATGAAAGTGCTGAAAGAGCAACAAATGCTCTTAGCTCTTGAGCTATCTTGCCAGCCCTGCTTTCAAGTTCGAAGTTACCGGGCATTGATTGTGACCGCCTTTGGAAGCAGAGTAGAGTGAGCAGCAGGCGGGATGCCTTGCTCCAGAGTGACATTTCCCAGCTCTCACGGGGACTGTCAAGCCCAATCTAAGTTTTAATTTAGCCAGATGAGATCCATGCTCCTTCAACCTGTGGTTATTTTAAAGTTTTGCATAGGTTCTTGGAAAGCTCCTAGCATCTGATGTCACTGCCAGTTACTGAATGTGAAGTTCAAAAATTGTAACTTTGTAAGTTATACAAAGATAGGCATCATCTGTAAGCTGTGACACACACAAGAGACCTGATCCAAGACAGAGAAATTGTATTTTCTAATTTTCAGATAAATAAAAGAAATAAAACATAGATATTGCAGAGAATAACATAAGCAGACTTATTTCTAGTTTTCATACAGAGACTCTGTAAGCAAAACACACATGTAAGTGATTAAAGAGTGGCAGATTTGCTATACAGAAGCTTACAACATCTCTGGATTTAACACTGTGAAGAAGGAAATTAAAACCAAATCAAAGCATCTGAAAGGCGGAGGGCTGATATGTCTTCAATTTATAAAAAGCTTATGCTAATCAGGAAAACAACCACCACTCTATAAAAACTGGGTCAAACACATGAGCTCTCAAAGCTCAAAAGAAAATGGCACGATCAATAAACAAGCAAAACCGTGCCCACTCTTCCTAGTTAAAGGTACACAAATCAAAACTAAGAGTATGCCACTCACAGCATGCTGTCAGTCACTGACAGTGTCACAGACACTGCTAGTGTCACAGACAGGGGTGTGATGGGAGCCAATCTGATGATCCATACCAACACATAGAAGGGAAGCAACCTTACTGAAAGAAGTCTCCCCTATTCCTACACCAGCAAAAGTATAACAAACTACATTGGTTGGGTTTTTATTACGTAGTGAAATTCTGGGTCCATGAGCCCAAACCACTAAAAGATGTAATCAGGAGGACAGATCAGGCCAGCAACATGGGACTCTCTCTTCAGCAAGGCCAAGCAAAGCCCACCCACCACCAGACATTCACCTGCAGCCCCATTTCCATTCCCAACGGCAACCAGGACACGGACCGTCTTCTTTCTTCCTTCTTTTGCTGTCATATTGAAAACATTTCTTACCTGAAAGACAAAATGTCTCATCAATATTGCCTTAGGAAAATTCTGAAAGAGACCAGTTGGTGCTTTGAGACAAAAAACAGACTTTCTCCAAACAAAGGCTCCCATAGCTGCCCATGGGTCATCTTCTCAGGAAAAGAATGGAAGTAAGGCTTTCTATTTCACAGGCTTAGTGGAAGATTCAACTAAGATGTTTAAAGGAATTTGAAACACATACAACTCAAAGTGGCCTACTTTAATGAACATGCCAGAGGAAAGAAAACACTTTGGATAAAAACGGAATGGCTCATCAGTGAACAGGAAACAGCCCAGCAACAGATGTTCACCCATCTACAAAAGATGAAACACGGGACATAGAAATAACTGCACAGGACGGGCCGACAGGTAGGGACCAAAACTAATGGGGAACAGAAATATTGCTAATGCTGATTATGAAGAACTAAAAACCAAATCTACAGGTGTCTGCGTCTGGTTCAATCTGACCCATCTTAAAGGCCAAGAACCATGAAACAGTTAACATGGCAGCTACACTCTGGCTCACAGTGCTTCTGTACTATGAAGTGGAATTGAAGGGAGAGGGAGTGCATCACTCTTGTGGATAGTCATACAGAAAACAATTGACAGAACAGAAGTTAGCCCAAACTCTGCCTTGAATAACAGCAGCAATACATGGTGCACGCACACTCGGCACAGCTCCAGCTCAGGCGAGTGCTTCCAGGCTACAGAACAGCAAGTGTGCAGCGCTCGACCAACAGTGGCGTCTCTCTCAGAGAGGGCTCTGGAAATTCACCTGACAGGGTTCAGCTTCAAGGGCTCATTTCCCAGCAAAACTAGACATCGGCTACCGTCATGCCCAGCTGTGCATCAGTGACTGTGCTGCACCCCAGGTGTGTCCTTCAGACTGAGGGCTGGCTACGAGTAGAGCCTCAGTGATACACTGCTAACCCTTCTTGAGTTTTAGGTTGGAGGGATATAAACATAAGCTCCAAATCTGTTATTAAACAACCACGGAAGTCATCTTGTCGTGAGAGCTCAATATGGACCCCTGAAGGGAAACAGGACAGCCTGTAGTAAGTAATGCAGCATCAAGTTTCACTGTTTCCTTACCCAGATTAGCTCTGCATCTGAGAGACTGCTATCATCAAAAACTTTTCTTCCCGGTCCTCTTGCCCCAGCCCCACTCCTTACATCCCAGCCTCTCCACAGGCTTGGCAGGATGCTTAATTCCATGTGCCTACCTCAAGAATCCTGGTATCAAAGTCTTCATATGTTTCTACAAGGAGAAAAAGCATATAGATAAACGAGTCTGTAGTATTAATGTATGGAAGTACTTTTCAAAACAGGCACCATCACAGATATTTTTCTTTGATGGGATATTCATTAAGATTGAACCCAGGGCCTTGTGCCTGTTAGGCAAGCCTTCTACCAAGGAGTTACACACCCAGCCCCATCACAAACTCCAAAGTTAGTAAGTCTAGGGTCTTCTGGTACCCCTCTCAAGGCCATGTCCTGCCCCTACCCCCCGCCCATTCCCCTATCCTCAGTAGATGGTTCTACCTCTAGATTCATGACTGGATCACCCTTTGCCTCAACAGCTCCAGACCTTTGACCACCATTTACTATTGGGTCAAGACACTGAAGCCCATCACTTTCCAAACTCCCTAAGCTTCTCCCACACTCCCTTCCCTGAATCAGTACAGCTCTCTGGCCACACCCCAACTACTGGGCATGGCGGGACAGAAGTCAAGGCACTACACACTTAGCCACTCAAAACTCATGCTCTCTAGTTCTACCAACACCCGGCTATATGGTGGTCTTCACCTCAGTCTCCTTTCCACACTCCATTTTCTAACTTCTTAAAGCTTTTCTATGCTTCAACAATTCAACCGTGTATAGCGTGTCACTGCGCCACCCCTCCTCCCCAAACACTTCCACTGAAACCCTTCTTCTCAGCGCGCCTCTCTGCTGCTTTCATGGCTTTTGTTTTCCTTAAAAGGAAAATAATAAACCATGAGTGTAACTTCTTGTTATAGAAAATTTCTATGCACTCTTCTTGGCCGTGTTTTCTATGATACAGTTTGGACAATAATGTGGTTTTACTCAGAGATGCTCACACTCTGTTCAGGAAAAAGAAAACCCTAAAAAGGCAAGTAAATAAAATCATTTCAAAAGCCACCCTAGCACTGTCACAAAGGCAAATAAGATAGAAACTCAATTACCTCCATTGGGCCCCGGGTCTGGAGGGCCAATGCTGACACCTCCCCATGTGTTCCCACTCCAGCCGCGTTCCCGTTTAATTTTTATCTTCCTCTTCCGGTCCCACTCTTCTCTCTGCTCGGCCATGTTGGCCTCCACCCTCTGCTGCTCTTCTTTACTTCTCTGGCCAATGTTCTGGACGACTCCACTTTTTATAAGAGGAACATTCAAGCCAGGCCACAGGAAACCAGAACGCCCTGAAGATTAAAAATATTCATAAATAAGAATTTGAAGATCCATTTTCTAGTATCGAAATACCAAGCAAGATATGAACAGATAACCCAGGCTGGAGAGCTGAAGTAATACGATTGCTCAGCATGTCCCTTTGTGCTATCAAAGCTGTAATGTATGCAAGCTAAACCACTGTGTCCATAACACCTAAGGAAAGACTCATCTCAGGACAAGGCATACCTGGGCCTGGACAAGCATATCCACTGAAATGTTACTGCAAAGCCCTAAACAGTACTATCTGAGTGTTCAGGCTAGGCACAGCTGGTATGTAGAATGTTCTGCATGGAATTCACAAAACAAAGTCACTTTCTATGGTTGGATGTGGACTGATACCCAAGACCTACTATTGGCCAAAACAAGCAAACTTTAAGGCAGAATATACTATTTCCTTTTCTACTATAATAATCCGATGACAGCAACTTAGAGGAAGATTTATGTTAACTCACAGAGTCAGGTTCCGTCTGTCACTGCAGGAAGTCAAGGATGCAGTGAGTCACAGCCAGAGTCAAGAGAAGACACAGCACACTTTCTCCTTTTTATAGAGTCCAAGAACCAAATTGCACCTCCTACTTTTAGGCCGAGTCTACCCACATCAATTGACACAATCAAGATAGTCCCCACAAACATGACCACAGGCCAACTTGACCTAGACAACCTGAGGCCCTTCCCAGGTAACTCTGGAGTACGTCAAGGTGGCAATTCACCTCTGCACAGCACACAGCATAATTAAGTTATCTTTATAAAGGCATTTAGATAAAAGCATTTAAAAATATTAAAAGAAACTTAACAAAACCAGATGGGGAGGCAACAGGACTACAGGCAACTGAAGGGTACTCAACATTCTCGGCAATCCTTGCTTCTTTTTTTCTTAAACTGGCAAGATACACATGTCATTTTCTAACACTACAAAACAAAGGTCAGCTCATTAACTAGGAGTTCTGGTACATGCCTGTAATCCTACTTCCAGGGAGACTAAGGTAGGAGGATCATGAGTTCAAGGCCAGCCTGGGACATACAAAACAGGAGATTAGATGTTTTAATGTAAGTTTACCTTCACCAATAATCTGGCCCCTGTTCAAATCCTTCTTCTTCCTCCTCTTTGTTCTTTTGCCTCTGCCTTTTCTTGCTCCAGCTCCAGTCTCTGCTAACGCACCTTTCCAGAGTTGTTCTGCAGTGACTGCAATGAAACAGGTTTGCTGTCTTAAATTCTGCACTTTAAAAGCAATGATCTACAGTCTCCTATTGAATAAAATGGTCAGAAGTCACTTCATGTACACCCTTGTGGTGACATTAGAAAAACAGCAAAGTCACTCTGCTTACCACACATTTACATTTGGAAAGCCCAAGAACAGATGGTGCTATTACTCCTCACAAAAGACAGCCACACTGGAGCACCAGGTCTTTACCAGCGTGCTTGCCTGACGTTTGGTCAGCTATGCCTTAGGTTGTTTCCCTGTTCTCTTGCCTCCACAATAATTACTCCACTGGAGTAATCAATAAGTATCTTTCTCTGTTGCTGGGATAAACCACTCTGACCAAAAACAGTTTAGGAGAAGAGCACCTTCATGTGGCTCACAGATCCAGTTCACAGTCCATCACTGAGGGAGGTCAGGCAGGAATTTAAGCGTCAACTTAAAGCAAACACCATGGAGGAACACTGCTTGCTGGCTTGATTGCAGCCTTGGGCTTACTCTGCTTTCTTACATAATTTAGGACCACCTACTTGCAGTTGGTGCCTCCCAGTGTGTGAGGCCTTGCTACATCAATTAACGAATAAGACAGTCCCCACAGACTGTCCACAGGCCAGTCTGACTTCAGGTTTTCCTGAGATGACTCTAGGCTGTTTCAAACTGAGAAGACAAACTAGGACACTTTCTTACACACAAGAATTAATGCCTCATTTAGACAGTTTGCTCTACCCTTCTACCAATATCTTAACATCAGTTTCTTTCAAACTAGATATGAAAGATATCCCAGAGTTTCATAGCTAATCCCCATGTGTGTATGTTTCTTCTTGGCTTCACATTAAGTCTTTTAATAACACCTACACTATAGAACTGTTTATTTCCATTTGTCAGTTTCAAATGTCCCAACATCTATTTCAATCCTGAATCTCAAATCAATACTTGTACATGCCTAGATTTTTTTATGTTGATTCTTATTGTATTTTATTGCTTTTTAAATTTCATCTTTCCAATTCACCAACTATTTTAGAACTAATTTTATTCCAATAAATATATTATAAAACAGTTGAATTCAGGGAAGGGAAGAAGGCTTCCTAGGCAAAGTACTTGCTTTGCAGGCACAAAGACAGGAATCTGATCTCAGGACCATGTAAAAACAGCCAGGCCCAGTAGCACATGCTTGCAATCCCGGCACTGGACAGCAGACAAGGTGGAGCCTGGAGCTTGCTGGCCAGCCTAGCCTGAATGGCAAGTTCCAGGCCAGCAACACCACTGCAGATAGGAATAGGATCCACAAATCCTGTTGCATAAAATTACCTTTCCCTGAACGGTTTGTCTCAGCTAAGAAACAACTAAAAGGAACCAATGGGTTGGTTTGGATTTTTTTGTTTTGAGATCCAAAATCTGGTCATTTATTTGTTACTCTTAAATTAGACTTAGTTTTGACTGGACATGTAAATAGAAGCACTCAGGGGAAAAAAAGCCCACATCTTGTGACAGTCTGTCCCTGGCACTTTTCTTTGGCTTCCTTCATTCTCTTGGTCAAAAGCTTAGCATGTTTTACAGCTCCCTCCTCATTTTTCTCAGTGTGCTGTTTCTCCAGAGCAATAGGTCGGTGTTTGTGTTGCAGGACATGTGGAGTGACATGATGCTAAGCCCTGGTGCTCCAGTCCTGGGCTTCTTACCGTCTTTGTTTAAGGCTTCCTAACAACATATTAGGGGGACTGAAAAGCTTTCATTTCCTATGAGATCTTCTCAGCCCCAACTCATGAGGTGCAGGAGTCTCTGTCGGTCCAGGGATATCCTTCTCTACTTTTTAAAACAATGACCAAGTTGAAAGCCCTCAGCCTGGCACCTACAGCACATCCTCGAACACACTTGCATTACATCGTTCCAGTTCTCCTTGTCTATAACAAGGATGCCCTTGACCGGATACCAGGTGAGTGAGTTGTGCTGCAGGTCAAGACCCTGATTCGTGGGTAAATCTTGTCATTCCTAACACCAATTCAGACCACAAAACCCTTCCACCTTTCACCCTGAGCATCAGCAGCTACTTCTGTGGCCATCTGCTTCTCAGAGAAAGCATAAAGCTTGGCATTCACCTACTTCAGTGAGCTTCTGAGAGCCCATGGTTGGAAAGGAGACAGACAACTTCACCTTGACACAGTCGACCACCTAAGAGGTGCCACAAAAAAGAGCACCAGTGTATTTTTTTTTCTGGTTCTACATCAGCAGGTTATTGGACCATGATCCAATACCACTTGGACTTCAGGTGCCCCAAATGAAGGGCCTTACATTTCCTAGAGAAATGTTTACTGCTGAGCTATACTACCTAGCATTCAAAGTAAATTTGTTATCAATTGTACAGTTGATGACAAGTAGATAATTCTAGGGGTATATCAAGAAATGCTTTTATTTTAACAGGGTATTATAAACTAGTTACTTTTTTATTTAAGAAGAAAAATGAAAGTACAAACACCTTCCATTTTCTGGTGCCATGAAAAGAGAAGTTTATCATCCTACTTACGTTTGGTGAAGAAGCTGTAGGGTCTGTACTGCTGGCTCATCCACTTGCTGGGAGAGGAAATGCAGCACTGTGTCTGCAGCGCATGGCTCAAGCTGTTTAGACAGTGGTTGTGCCTTGTTTCCCTTGGTGACAAAGAGCCTACAGGCAGACAGAGTAAACCTGTGTTAGATGCCCCATGGCTGTAGAAAAACACTACCAGCACCATTTCATACTCATCACACTAATACATATACTAATCTAATCATACTAATGAAAGTAAGTCACTACGAGCTGATGAGACGCTTGGACATTAAAGGCACCTGCTGCCAAGCCCGGCAACCTGAGTTTGACCTCACTGACACAAGCGGTAGAAGGAGAGCCAACTCCTACAAACTGTCCTCTGGCTTCCACACATGTGGTAGAATGTGTATCCAAACATACACATACACATACACACACACACACACACACACACACACACACACACACACACGTAATAAAAAATATTTAAAACACCAATATCTTGACCTTTTAAGAATTTTATTTTGGGGCTGGAGAGATGGCTCAGCAGTTAAGGGCATGTACTGCACTTGAAAAGAACCCAGGTTGGGTTCTTAGCACCCCTTTTAGATTTCTCACAACCATCTAACTCTTCCTCCAGGGGAATCTATGCTTCTGGCCCCTTAGGCACCTTCATACATGTGTACAGATCCACTCCCACATCCAGTCAAGACACACAGACATAAAGAAATCTATTTAAAATAAAAATTGAGACATCTTCAAAACAAAATAACGTAAATGTCTCTGCTAGTTACAGGAGCTGCACCTCCTCCACACATTAGCTGTCACATCTCTCTGCAGTACCCACAAGCACATAGTCTACTGTGGGAGAACAGAGCCCTCTGCTGTGTGCCGCAGGAATGTGCGCTGATCTGCAACTGTCCCGGCAGAGCAAAATGCCAGAGTATGCAGCCTATCCTGTTCCATGTTTAGAAACAAAGCAGGTGTGTCTGTGAGTGTATCTTACATACCCCAGCAGCACATACAAGAAACTGTAACTACAGTTGCCTCTGGGGAGGAAAGTTGATGAGTGTATAACTAGCTTCCAAAGTGCCCTAGATGGCAGCTCTCACCTGAAACCTTGTAACAAAACTGCATAGCAAATAAACCTTAAGAGAACAGAGGTAGTAGAACCTTACCGTGGCTGAGAGCTGTCTTCACTGACAAAAAGGAAGTGGCTGCTACTGGAAAGGTGTTTAAACAGAGCTGCCTAGACAGGAAATGACCTGTGAATTGGGAGGAAAAGAGTATTTGTTTCAAGATACTTTTCTACATGAGACAGAACATTTTAACCAGTAATACCCATAAGATAGTGGCACCTATATAACGGAAGAATTAAGACAATGAGTAAGCCATCTCATCTCCACCTTTCACTCTTAAACCCATGCAGTTTCCAAGCCCCGTGACAGTCCCTTGAATGTCACCTGCACTGTGCCATCTTTGCTGGTCCTTTAATGCTACCCATACTCCTGCAAACAACCCCAACAAAACTCATGGATTCACTATGGCAGACGTGGGGAGAATCATCATGCCACTCTCTGGAGGTGAGTAGAACATGTGTGTTGTTGGGGGGAGGGGAGTCTATTTCAAGCAACAGCTCAGGTGAAGCCTTGCAGATCCCCACTCATGCTCCCTCTGGTGCCCACCAGGCCTCACTTAATGTAGTGTTCTAGAACAGACTCTGACAGCAGTGCTGAGAAACTCATGTATGCAGAAGGCAGGGCAGTAAAATCCAGATGGATGAAGTGTAGCTCTGCCTCAGATCACATATAAAAACTAACACCAAAATTGGTCAGAGGTCAAAGGTAATAGTTAAAACTATAAAACTTTTAAAAGAAAACAGGGGTAAATGATTACAACCTTGGATCTGGCAGTGGTTTCTTAGATACAACACCAAAAGCACATTCTACCAAAGGGAGGGGGGGGGGGAAACAGATGAATGAGACCATCAAAATTTCAAACCGATGTGTTCAATGCTAGCAATAGCTTAGTGGTACAGCACTTGCCTGGCGTGCAATAGGCCCTGGATGCTCAAAAACAAAAATCTGTGTTTCAAAGAACACTATTAATGTCAGGTATTATAGTATATCCCAGCACTTGAGAAGCTGAGGCAAGAGAATCACTGTGGATTTGAGTCTAGACTGCATTCATAGTGAGAACCTTGGCAGGGGATTGGGTCTTAAAAGTCAACATGCAAAATGGGGTAAAAAAATGTTTATTCATGGTACACATGCCTTTTATCCTTGTCTGGAAGCAGAGACAGGGTGATCTCTGTGAAATTTGAAGCCAACCTGCTCTACATAGTGAGTTTCAGGATAGCCAGAACTACACAACAAGAGCCTGTCTCCAAAAATCCTTTTTTTTTTTTTTTTTATTTTTGTAAATTATATATCTGACAAAAGACTTATTTCTAAAAAATGCAAAGAAGTCTTCCAAATCAATAATAAAAAGTCAACCCAATTGAAAAATGAACATGAAGCTAAGCCTGTTAGTACAGGCTCACAGACCCAGCTATTAGAGAGGCTGAGACAGGAGGATAAAAAGTTCAAACACAGCATGGGCTAAAGAGTGATTTCAACAACAGCTGTTGAGACATGTCTCAAAAAACAAAAACTTTACTTCTTGTTTCTGTGATAAAATATCCAGGAATAAGCAACTTAAGGACGAAAGGGTTTATTCTGGCTCACAATCCCAGAGAGATACAGTCCATCACGGAAGAGCAGTCATCGCAGCAAGCAAGGATGACAAGACAGCAGAACATCACATCCACACCCGGGAAGCAGGTGATCAGGAACGGAGAGCAGGCTATAAAGCTTCATAGCCCCCTCCACTGACTCACTACATCCAGAATGGCTCCTCCTCCTAAGCTTCCGTAACCCTTCCAAATAGCACCACAGATGGGGTCCAAGTCTTCAAACACTAGAGCTTAAAGCTCAGCACTTGCCTAGCATGCACAAGGTTATATCAAGTTTTTCCAATCTTTGGCATCTTAACATGGCACAGACCTCTAATCTAAGAAATTCATGGTCAAGAACCACACAATCAAGTTAGACACATGTACAGAAAGAGAGGGAGAGAGAAAGAAAAGATTTGAACAGATATTTCTTCAAGAACATACACAAATAGCACATGAAAATGAGCCTATCGGAAATCAAACCCACAAGATTAGTGTATTGTCACAGCTTGTTATCTAAACAGAACAGACAATAACAAGTGCTGGCAAAGAGAAACTGAAGCCCCTACACACTGCTGGTGGAGCTATAAATGGTCCAGCTACTTGGTACTTCCTTAGTTAAACATGGAGCTATCACTTCAACGTGCAATTCCACTCAGGAAATACAAACAAGAGGACAGATATGGGAACAGACAGAAGCACAGCATCCTAATGTTTTAACATCAGTCAAAAACGGCCAAAACAGCCAAAAGATGGAAACAGCTCAAATGTTCATCCGCCAATGAATGGATAAACAAAATGTGGTGTATTGACACAAGAGAATTATTGGCTCACAAGCAACATGGGACTAGTATGTCACAGCATAGACAAATCCTGACAACATTGCATTATTGGCAGATGCCAATCACAGAAACCAGATGCCCAAAACAGGCAAGCTATGGACAGATGGGAAATAGATCAGTAGTCACCTACTGTTAAGGGCTAGTGAGAGATGGTGTGGGGTGGGGACAACAGTTAAAAGGTACAGTTTTTTCTTTTGGAGTAATGGAAATGTTCTCAAACTAACTGTGATGATAAATGCACCGTCCACAAAAACACTAATACAAAACACTGAGGTGTACACTTTAAATGGATCACGAGCAGGAGAGAAACGGACAGGACTTGAAGCAAGGCATTATGGGTGTAAGCTTTTAAATCTTAATCTGTGAGCTAGTTTCTCATCTCTGTGTGCTGTAATTCCCTCATCTATAAGAGTAAAGATAGTAAACAACTGTAATTCCAGTGTTTAGAGCTGAGATAGGAGGCTTAAAAAATTAAGACCATAATGAGACCTTGTCTCAAAAACAAAAAGGCCAGTGGGGAATGGGGTGGTATGAGAATACAACAGAATCATCAAGGTACCGTGAAGAAAATATGGAGGGATAAAATCATAAATAGCTTAAGATCGTTTCTGGCACATGGGTAAGCGCTAGTGAATGTTACAACTCACTATCGACAGAGGCCTTAAGGAGATGGTTTCAACGCAGGCAAAACAAACGAAGGCTCAGGTCACATACCCTATCAAGTGACTGCAAGTCAAATATTGCAATAAAATGAACGTTCAGAACCTGGATCTTGTAAAAGAGTACACTGTCCAGCGCGAAGCCGTTCGTACAGGTCAACGCTATACTAGAGATCTGCATACAACTGAGAAGGGCGGGAGGAAGACGGTGACAGCCAAAGTATATTCTGGCAAACGGATCGTCCCTGACGCTAAAATGACAGCTTGTTAATCTAAAGACTCTGCAAGATTCTGATGGTCTTTTAGTTTTGAGCTTCGCTGAAAGCACTCTGACTCGAAACAGGGATTGACACCACCCTATGAACCAGAGTGGGCGCGAAAGGTTTCCCCGGCTGAAAGCACACTGCTCAGTTCCTTATAATCTCAAACCGCGCGACCAGGAGAGAAGGCGCACAAGGTCACACAGCCGGCCGGACCCGAATGGGAGACCCGGATCAGAGGTTCAGTGACTTCTTGCGTTCCTGGAGCCTGGACTTCACACACCTGAGGGAAAGACCCCTGATCGCGCGCGATTTCAGTCCGGGTCCCAGCGCTCACCTGCCGGCACGCTACACAGTGCAGGGAGACAGCCCGCAACGCGTACGGCCGCCGCCATGCTGGAGCCGGAGCAGCTACACTGCCTGCCTCTGGGACCGCCTTCCTCACCGCCTGCAGCGACTGGCGGCTACCGTGCCTCGTCAGACGTCCATTATCAATACAAAGAGGTGTGCTGAGACTCGAGGGTCACCATTCAGCGAACATGGAGGTCGAAAAACTGCCTACATGGACCACAATGAAAACTGAGTCAGGCTCAACCTCGGACAGCTTCTCAAGGGTCCTCGCGCTAGGACCCCGGCAGGGGCGGGGCGAGGGCGGGGCTAGTTCTGGGTTCTTTTTCTCAGGTAGTAGCCAAATCGATCAGATCCAATCAGTACCTGGTATGACCCGTGGGCGTTGGTTGTGCGGAACCGGGAAAGAACAGCGGGAAGGATCCAGGGGGTGAATGAGACAAAGTTTGGGAAGTTCGTATCTAACTCCAGTTAAACGTCTAAAGTTTATTACACATATGTTGCCTTTGACATCAGAAGTATTTGTGTATTCATGGTAGAGATTGTTCACATACAGTCATGTTCCAGCACTAGGCCACTGTTTTTACCTCACCTGCTCATGCCTTTATACTATCCCTGCTTGCCCAAATGAGTCACATATGATGGTTCTGGAGTCCCCCTCTGAAACAGTAAGTCCCCAATAAACTATTTCTATGTTGCCCTGGTCACGGTGTTTTGTCACGGCAATAGAAAGTAACACGAGGGTTTTCTTCATTAGCTTCTTCGGAGTATCTTTAAGGCTTCTACCTTTCCTGGAGGTAGAAGGTTAAAGGGCAGTGGTTGTTGGGCAAGCTGCATTCGCTATCTAATGTCTTTGCCATGATTTGAAACACCTGCAGATTCTGAGCGAGTTCAAAATTGCTTGTGAGAGTGCCTAGGCTATGTCACAAGTCTTTTCAGCACAGGCTGGAAAGGCTTTAGTTCATTCAGTGAGGGTATCCATGAAGACCAATAGCCAGTTGAAGACTTGGCAAGACTTAGTGAACTACTCCAAATCGGTCTTAGGGTAGTGACCATGTCTGAAGCACATATCATGCAGTCCCTGGGAACTCTCCTTTTCCTGAGAAGAGGTGGTTGTATGTTTCTCTTGACTTTGTCCAACCAAAATATCATAGGGCTCCTTTACAAGCTTCCATTAAATACTCAGGGAACATAGTTGAGGATTTCTGTATGCAGTCATCCTTCAGGATTACAGAGGAACCCTTTCATAGTTGCCTTTTCCACTGCCTTAGGAGCAGACTGAGGCTTAAGGGGATCCATGAGACTGACAGAGGGGAAAGGAGTCAACAAAAATTAGACAGTAGAGATGAGACCTTGGCAGTCTAGTGACATAATTTATTCCCTCTATTGACAAGTGAGCTACCTCTTTAGTGTCCCCTGTAACAGACATAGCAACATTAGAGGGTTTCTGAATGGCATGCATGAGAGACAAAACCTGTGGTCAATATTTGATGGAATTGCTCTTGGAGTTCAGTAAACCTCTTTCCTTCCAGATACCAGCATGAACATGTAACATCCAGAAGGTATGTATTTACTCAGTAGAAGAATTTACTTCTTTGCCAATTCTAGATTCTATTTAAGAAAAACTGATACTGGAGAGGTCTAAATGATAGCCAAAAATATCAAATTTTTAGGAAGGGGTGTACAGTAGTAATGGGAGATCAAAGAGTCATTGTCAGTCCCTGGAGATACTGGGGTCATCTTGGGTTTCAGAGTCCAGTTGTTCAGACAGGTATACTATGGACCATCTGTGACCATTCAATGGCCAAACGAGGATTGTTATCAACCCTGCTTTTTGGTAATGTATAGCTGAAAGAGTCCATCTCTTTCGGAAGCACCAATGCTGGTGCTTTCTTAAGCCTATCAAAAGATTGTTCCTTAGTTCCTCTACTTCAAATGGTATGGGTTTGGGACCCTCATTTAGTTTCTCTTGATTGGCCTGGTTATTTCTTTAAATACTGTATTCCATATTCTGCAGTATCTAGTTATTTCCAGAAAAGCCCCAACCTGTCTTTTAGTTCAGAAAGGGGGCAAATCTAGATATCATAGGGCCAATGAAGGTTGACTTTTTTTGTCTCACAAATTGAGATTTTTCCCTAGAAATTTTGCATCCTTTTTGAGCTACAAAAAGGCCAGGCAGGGGTGGTGCACACCTTAAAGCCCAGTTCTTTGAAGGCAGAGATAGGTGGATCTCTTAGTTTGAAGCCAGCCTGGTTTACATAGTGAGTTCAGGACACACACACACACACACACACACACACACACACACGAATAGATTGAGCTACAAAGTTATAGTCTGTATAGCCCATTGTTTGGCTAGTATCCTCTGAAGCAGTAGAAAGAAGGTCAATCTCATACAGGATTATGGCTAGAGTTGAGTGTAAATTCCCTAAGGTGCTACCAAATCTGGGATTAAAGGTATGTGCCACGGCTGTCTGCCAAGAATTCTCATTCTCATTCTCTCTCTCTCTCTCTCTCTCTCTCTCTCTCTCTCTCTCTCTCTCT
>JANHMN010000002.1:190881351-190906166 GCA_030674055.1 Rhabdomys pumilio | reverse complement strand
TCTCTCTCTCTCTCTCTCTCTCTCTCTCTCTCTCTCTCTCTCTCTCTTTGAATGAAAAGAGAGTTTATTTTGGTTTCTGGTTCCAGAGAGGTAGAGAGGTAAGAGTCCATGATAGAAGTGAGAGAGAAAATTGGGGGTAGTATCACATTTTGAAACCTCAAAGCCCCAACCACTAGTGACTACTTCCTACAGCAAGGCTATACCCCATCAACCTCTCCAGACAGCACTGCCAACTGGGGACCAGATGTGCAAACTCCAGAGTCTACGGGGGACTCAACACTCACTTAAACCAATACAACTTACCTCCAAATACTGCTATATTCTGAGGTGTTGGGGTGAGGGTTTCAGCTCAGAGATTTGGGGCAGACATTATTCATCCTGTGACATGGCTTTGTTGAGACTACCAGTCTCAGAAACCTGAGTACTAAAACAAAGGACCAATTCTGTTGTGGGGAGGGTAGGACTTCCAAGGCTTTCTAGAGACACAAGAGGAAGCAGGGACAGTTTTGTGCTAGAAGTGTGCCAAGAATTCTTGATGGAAGACTGTAACAGGTATGTTTCTGGGCTCATGCATCTGGGATAGTCCACTGAAAGGAGACTAAGAACCGGGAACCCTGGCTTTCAGAAAAGATTGGCACGTTGGCAAACCAGAAACGGACTAGAAATCAGATTTGTGCTGTTTAGAGTCCTCCCCAGCTGCACTGTTCAGGTCTGCCTTCTCTGAACAGCCGGGCTCCAGGTTTCGGCGAGCACACAAAGCCTGGTCTCATCCGTTTCAGCACCACAGACCTGGAGTGCAACCTTGTGCAGGATTTTACGCGTCATCTTACGGCGCGCCGGCTGTCGACACTTCTGGGAAATGTAGTCCACGCAAAGGCAACACATTGATTGGAGCTCAGAGTACGAAAGATCTTCGCGCAGGCGCACTGCCTTCCCGACTCGAGGTGGTGGTGTTCGCAGGTTCCCAGCACTCTTGCCGAAGGTGAGGGTTGCGGGTCTAGGTCTTCCAGAAGCCAAGTGGAAGCGGTGGCGGAGAGACGGGGACTCTGGGAACTTGGGGGCGGGTTAGTGGGCGTGGCCTAGAGGAACCAGATTGCGCTAGAACTGCGGACAGAGAGTGTGTCAGTTCCGTGGGGAGCCGGCACGGTTACCAGTGTCCTTTTAGGGTACGTCCACTGTGTGTCAGAATCCTGTACTTTCAAGTTGGAGATCCCGGTCTTCCTTTCGTTCCTTCTTTCCATGATGGGTGCTTCGTGAATGTGGATGGTACGGACCCTGAATCTTGGAGCATCCACTCCATTCTCACCCAGTCCCCTAGAAAAACGTTTCACTATGCGTCCTTCAGCTCCTCGCCCTGAGCCTGCGCTGGAACGTCTTGGCTTGAGCATAGGGTGTTCCTGGAGGATACCGGATTTGAGGTGAAGAAAACCCTGAAGGAAATTGCAAATGGCTTTAGGCAGTTTTGAGATAATATTGACGGGAGTGCACTGTTAAAGAATAGTGGGAAATAAGGGTGAAGGGATTGTACTGCAGCCAGACCAAGACCCACAGTACCATCTTTACCAGGTTAAGACTCACCAAGCAGGATATTTTGTGAGTCCCATATGAGGTCAACATAAACAAAATTTTGGGAAACAATTCTACAGGATGACATTATGACCACCATTAAGTCGAACTAGCACAACTTAGTTCCAACCACCAGTAACCATCAGCTGTCTAGAAGTCTGTGATGACCAGTTGTCTATTACTCCATTGAAATTGTTAGCATTTTACCAGTGATTTTTTTTTTTTTTTGTACATTTGAGATACGATCTTGTTTGTAGTTTAACCTGGCGGTAAGCCTTGGCCTTCCAAGTGCTAGCAGTGCAGGTGATTGTTACCATACTTCTGTGTTCCATGAAATTTCAGTGGTTTGAATCAAGCTTCCCAAAACACTGAGATGTGTGGCAGGTAAAGATGCGCTTAACTTTATGGCTATCTTTCAATGAAAGTAAATTATAACAGAATTAAAAGCTTCCAGGCAGACTTTTCCCACTTCTACCTCAGCCCTTTACAAAGCCTGAATCTCTTAATTGCTGTGAAACAATACATCTCTTATTGATGTATGAAGATGGAACTAAAGTATCTTTATAAAAAGCACTCAGCGTAGGGCCTCATGAGAGCAAGCACTCAACAATACTAGTTATGGTGGTGTTTGATAGCGCTCCACTGTGTCTAGCCTCTAGACAATAAATTATTTAATCAAGTTTTCTGTCATAGATGCTTAGGAGACTCTAGATTTTAGTTGCATTAAAGATTAAACAGGATGATACGTGTAATGTGCTTAGGAAGCTGGCAGGCAGACAACCTTCAATAAAGATGGTGTGTTGGTGATGGTTAATTAAAAGCTTTGTAACTATTCTCTCTTACTTATTGAATAAATTCTAGAAGAGAGTTGACCAATCTAAGAATGTTTGCGTTTGAAGACTCTTAATACTCATCCCAATGATCTTCCTAAAGTGCATATCTAATGAGGACCCAACTATGCTGAAATCACCCTTGCCCAGAGTACCTTTTGATGTACTTTGACCTCTGCTGGTTTCTCCAGGCTCATGTTCTCTCCAGGGTTGTTCACGACTGACTTTCTCCTATCTAATTTCAGTAGTAATTCTTGGTGTGATGAAGATCTGCCTCCTGTTTATTCAAGACTCGAAGTCTTCCCTGCCTATGATGTTGTTCCTCCCTCACATCAAAACTATAGTCCCAGTTGTGCCAAGAAAGCTGCTGCATTTCTCCCTCAACCTTTCCTGTGTGGGCTAAGGCAGTGCTGAGTGGGCTAAGGCAGTGCTGAGATCGCCATACCCAACTGGTCTTTAGTCACTGTGAGATCCAGTTAGCTAACTTAAGCAAAGGGAGGTCGAGGAGGGTAGCAGTCTTCTGGAAACCCGAGAATAAGTAAAGCTACAACCGGAGCTCACTAACCTCATCTGGAAGCACCCATGAGCACCAGTATCTCAGTACCGATGGAGCCGCAGCCACCGGTTCTGTCTCCAGAGGACTCTGCTCCTCCAGTCCCTGTGACTACTCAGTACCTCTTCATAGCTTTTTGACTCATTTCCTACATATTGTCCCAGCATTTAAAAATTCATGTTCACAAAGAAGGATGCCATCTTTTCACACCAGATCACATCTGTCATAGTTTTTGTTGACTGGATACAAACTTAGGCACACCTGGGAAGAGAGAATCTCAACCGAGTTGCCTCCATCGGCCTGTTAGCATGTTTGTGGGACATCTTCTGAATTGCCAATTGATAGAGGATAGGCCTAGCCCACTGTGGATAATGTCACCCTTGGAAAGGTAGACCTGGGCTGTGTAGGTAGCTGAGCAAGCCGGTAAGCAGTGTTCCTACAGGGTCTCTGTTTCAGTCTCTGCCTCCAGGTTCCCGCCAAGGCATCCCTTGGTAATATAAGTAATCTGTGAGCCATATGAACCTGCTCTTCCCCGAGTTGCTTTTGGCCAGTGTTTCATCAGAGCAAGGGAAAGCAGACCAGGATGTATCTGGCAGAACAGCTAGTTACTCACTCACTGCCTAGCTGTGATATGATCATTCTGGTTCTGGAAGTGAGGTGAACAGTCTTACAGTGTCGGAGACGGATGCTTCATTAGCTGAAGCTATAAATGGGATGCTACTCTGAAGAGGTTGCAAGACTTGTCTCATCCATATAGTCGTTGTCTAAAGTTCCTCATGGTTCTTGCTTAGTAAGCATTCTGGGCAATACTAAATGTGAATATATAAATATCAGACGGATCTCACTGTGTTCTGACTCCTGGGAATGGACCTCGGCCCTGAAGATCATGGTAAAGCAGACAGTGTGCTGTGGCTTTAATATCCATAGCTTTGGTTGTAACTCTGGAATGAACATGGAGTGCTCTTGGCCTTGCTTTGTCTGCTCTTTGTGAGGTGATGGGGATGAAGGTGGCTACATTGCTCTGATATCTGGAGGGGCCTTGCCATGTGGGTCAAGACCCCAGAAATGATCATTCTCTTATCTTTTCTCCCCCACACTTTTTCCTCACTAGGACTCTTGTCCTTCCCTACCAGAGCAGCATAGGAGGGAATGGCTGCTGTGGCTCCACCTACCAGATGTCAGGTGAGGCAAACCTGTTTTGTTTCTGAAAGACTGTTATTAGTTGCCAAAATGTAGTCACTTTCTTTATCCTGAGTGTCTTCCTCTATAACCCTCCACTCCTAGCCCAGCGAAAGGTCCAAAGCAAGATGACCTTCAGTCCCTGGAGCCTGTGCTTACCGGCCTTTCCCCAAGCACAAACGCCTGTGGCTGTTGCTCTATGTGATCTTCCAAAAACTGACAGAACAGGTCACTGGAGGATTGTAGGCTCAGTGGTTCTGTCTTGGCTGTCCCTTTGGTGCAGCCAGTTATGGACTGAGGGTCAGCCCCCATACATCAAAGAGTGCCGGGTTAGGCTGGAGTATATGCTGCATGCTATAGAGCACTTAGAGTTAGACCCTGTCTCAAGAAAAACAAAACAGACAACAAGAAAGAAAAGGGTTGTAATGGGGAATATGTTGTCTTTTCAGGCATCGGTGACATTTGAAGATGTGGCTGTGACTTTCACAGATGACGAGTGGAAGCGTCTGGTGCCTGTGCAGAGGGCACTCTACAAGGCCGTAATGCTAGAGAACTATGAGAGCGTCATCTCACTGGGTGAGCAGGCTTCCTGTGAGGAATGTGAGGAATCAGAACTCCTCCTGAATGAGTGTGGGGCACATGATCTGCAGAGTGCTATCCATCTGAGTTCAGAGCCACCCGACAAACAAAAGAGCCAATGGAGATGTCTTTGGGTGCATAGCTGGTGAACCCAGCCCTGGACAGATGAGTTGCTCTGGTGTTAACAGCACTGGGCAACCACAGGCCCCCCTTGTTCAGCAACTTGTTCCACAAAATAGAAGGCAATATAGAGGATAGGGCAGAATATGTATTGTATGTGTGGATCTGGTTTTCCACAGGCAGCAAGAAAAATCATCAATAAGTCCAGGTCTTCTCCTGGCATATCAACAGGTAATGTCTTCAGTTCCACCTGGTAGAACAAGGAGTCATCTTGGTGACAGGGATAGTGGTCCTTTCATGGAAGCTAGAGGAAGAAGCTACAAAGATGTGACCCTGTGAAAAGGAGAAAAGTTACTAGAGATATGCTTGATTTTTGAATATTTGTTTTAATAACAATCTTATCAAAGATTGTACCTATAAATGGCACTTTGTAATTATACTTATGTGACAAGGGGGAAACTAAGAGCTGTTGTTGATATCAGCTGTTAGTGAAGTAACATGAAGTCCCCATAAGTGATAAGGAACTCTCAGAAGCTTCCAGAATAAGAGTCTGAAGCTAAGCAGAGTGGTGTGTACCTATAGTCTTGGCCACTCTGGAAGCAGGAGTACACAGATGTAGAAACAAGCTAAAACAGCAGATAATGGTCACATTTGCACTGCAGGTTTATATTAAAAAAGCAAATATTGGGCTGAGGGTGTAACTAAGTGGTACTGTGTTTTCTTAGCATGTATAAGGCCTTCTACTTAACACCTACAAATACACACTTCTGAATTGGCTTAACAGGCCAAGTCATATACTAAACAGAACAAAATGTTTTGTTGGCATTGAGCAAGATCCTGAGCTTTGGAGAGTGAAATATTAGGCAGTGTGGAATCCCTGAAGTTAGAGACCAGAAGTACCAGGAAGGGATGAGAATGGCCAGTCTGTCAGGGGAGAACCAGCACACAGCAGACAGATGCTTCTCAGGTGGAAGGAGAAAGCACCTGTCTCCCAGGGCAGAACCCTGTGCATGGGGAGCCCAGGTGTTTCCAGGCGTGGGATCTAACTTTGTTTATATGGCTATGGGTATGATTGCTTCTGGAGAATGATACAAAGAGTTTTATAAGATTACCAATTCATACAGCTCACAGGGGCACATTTACCACAGTAGTGTATAGCCATTAAAACATTGTAGAAAATCTATGCCAATTAAAATTAATATTTTAAATTTGTTGCATGAAAATTACTTCAATTTACAAGTCAATAGTATTTCATTATCCAATTTTTTAAAGTTCTTATAACATTTAATTGCTTTTTCTTTATTGATTTTGGGGTGGGGCATACATAGGCCAGATCATATATGTGAATGTCAGAGGACAACTCTCGGGATTGGTTCTTTGCTTTTACCCCGTGGGTTCTAGGGAGCCAGCCCAGTTTAGCAGACTTGGTGTATCCAATAAACCATGTCACCAGCCCCCTCACAGAGTCACATGTAAATGAAGGAAAGAAAAACTAATAGAAAGCATGACAGGTGATTGTTTTTCTTTTTACTTGTACATAACTCTAATTTTCCTACAGTGAACATAACATGTTTCAATAAGAGCATTATACTAAATATGAGCAAACAAAATTGAGTCCTTTAGCTTTTTTTGTCAAGATGATTCCTTTTTTTGTTTTTTTATACTTACCTCTTGAGCCAAGGGCCTTTATCCTGCCAATGTCCAGTATTCACTGTCCACTGTCCAGTGCCAATGGAAAGCTCTCATTAGCCACCTGTGGACTGAGGTAGCTCTTGTGGGCACTGCCCTGGTGCCTGCCATTTGTTCCTTTCAAGAGCCCCAGTACTGACCTTCCCTCAGGCTTTCTGGTCCATGCTCTGCATTTCTGGAAGACTTAGAGGCCAGGATTAAGTTTCGGAATGGTTAGACATTTTCATCCCAGCAGCCACCTGCCTTTCTTTTCCTCCATGAGCAGGGCTTCCCGTTCCTCAGCCTGATGTGATTCTTCAGTTAAAGAAAAGGGGTGAGCCCTGGACTCGGGGTCTTCATGAATCTGAGGAGACAGCATGGCCAGAGAGTGTCTCTCTAGGTAAGCAGGTTTGAACAGGATGGGCAAGATTGTGTTTGCTTCTGTTGTTTGGATTGGAGGAGTGTTAGGAGTCACCTTTGCTCAAATGCAGGTTGTCTGTCTGGTTGTCTGGGTCAGAGGAATGTTAGGAGTCACCTTTGCTCAAATACAGGTTGTCTGTTTGCATGTTTATTTCCTGTCAATTACTGGTTCTCTTTCCCCTTCTACACAGTTATGTGTTATTTATCTGTATTCACCAACTTGTTTCTCAGAACTGTGACCTTGCCTGTGTACACTTCTGATATTTTTATTGGTCACCCAGCTCTCTACTCAGCCTACCCTAAAAAGCTATTGGTCCCACTCCTAAGGCCATTTTCTGGTATCCTGAGACATCTGCTGTCAAGTTCCTTCCTGGCCTCTTCTCTTATTCCCAAGCCTTTGGCTTGAGCTCTGCCATGACTAGGCATTACCTTTACGTCTGTCACAGAATTTCTCTCCTGTCATGTCTCCTAGTCCAGAGAAGAAACTGCATCTGTTTTCTCTTTGTTGCAGACTTGGAAACTAAGTCTGAGATCCTAGATGCTTCAGAAGGCACACTGAGAGAAATCTATGGAAGGCAAAGTTCTCTCTGCCCTAAACGTGAAATCCAAACACTAACAGGTAGGTTAGAACCAGAGAAGGAAAGTCCCAAGGCAAAGACTTGCAAAAAGCCCCTTCCCTTGGATAAAAGCTTGCAGCAAAAGTCAGCTCCATTCAAGAAAACCCTCGCTAAACACCAAGACCAGGAATGTAGTGAGTGTGGGAAGACCTTCTTTGACCATTCGTCCCTCATCCGCCACCAGAGGACTCACACTGGAGAGAAGCCATATGACTGTCCTGAGTGTGGGAAGGCCTTCAGCCACAGGAGCAGTCTCAGTAGACATCTGATGTTCCACACAGGAGAGAGCCCATATGAGTGTAGTGCGTGTGGCAAGGCCTTCTTTGACCGTTCATCCCTAACTGTACATCAGCGGATTCACACAGGGGAGAAGCCGTTTAAATGCAATGACTGTGGCAAAGCCTTCTTTGACCGCTCATCCCTTACTCGCCACCAGCGAATCCATACTGGAGAGAGTCCCTATGAATGCCAGCAGTGTGGGAAAGCCTTCAGCCAGAAGAGCATTCTCACCCGTCACCTGCTGATCCACACTGGCAGGAAGCCTTACGAATGCAGTGACTGTGGGAAAGCGTTCTATGGCGTCACCTCCCTAAACAGACACCAAAAAGTGCACACCGGGGAGCCCCGCTATCAGTGCAGTGAGTGTGGCAAAGCTTTCTTTGACCGCTCTTCTCTTACACAGCACCAGAAGATACACACTGGAGACAAGCCATATGAGTGCAGTGAGTGTGGGAAAGCCTTCAGCCAGAGGTGCCGGCTCACCAGACATCAGAGAGTTCATACGGGGGAGAAACCCTTTGAGTGCAGTGTGTGCGGCAAAGAGTTCAGCTCCAAGTCCTCAGTCATTCAGCATCAGAGGCGTTACGCCAAACAAGGGATAGACTGAGCAGGGGGAAACAGGAGCTAGACCACGGGTTTTCCTACAAGCTTGGAAGGTTTCCCTGTCATCTACAAATCCAGCATTTGTTCGTTCTGCCAACTCTCTGACCGCTGTCTTCTGCCCGACCTCTGCTCCAGGGTCTGAGTAAATGGTGTAACTCCTGTGCTACAGAGCTAACATGGAGTACAGAAACTAAACCACGAATCTCCACATTCAAAATTCCGCACAGAGGCTGTGCGTAGCTCAGTGACAGACTACCTGGCATGCACGAGGAGCTGCAATTTGATCCTATGCACTGCACGAGAAAGTTGGAGAGATTGTCAGACAACAGAATACATGTTAGGAGAGGAATCTGCAGACATAGTGAGATAGGCTTGTTATCACTGCACTTTAAATAGCTGTAGGCTATTACAATTGGAGAATGTCACAATTACGGGAGAATACCATTTTCTCCAAAAATTTCTATAGCTCTTAGTTCTTCTGAAGCTTTTTGGCACGCAGACCTTGTTCGTTCCCTTGTGCCCCAGTTATTTAACCCCGCTAGACTAGTAGTAGTGGTAGCACTTACTAAGCACTTATCTTAGGGTAAACTCTCAGTGGCGAATTGTAAAAGGGCTAGATTGACTGATCCTCTCACTAAATCTGTGAAAAGGGTCCTTTTGCTGTCTGAATTTCACAGAGGAACACACTGAAGTTTAGAGAGATTAAGTCATATAGTCTAGGGGACACAAGGCGAAGCCAGGTGTCTAAATTATTTTTCTATTGCTGTGCAGAGACATGATGGCCAAGGCAACTTAGAAAGCATTTGCAGGGCTTGCTTATAGTTGCAGGGGATGAATCTATGACCATCATTGTGGGAGCATGGCGACAGGCAAGCACAATGCTGGAGCAGAACTTAGATTTGATCCACAAGCTGTAGGCCAAGCGATAGGGAGAGACAGACAGACTGGCCTTGGCACACTGTTCTTGGCAAGGGCTTTTGAAACTTCAAAGCCTACCCCCAGTATACACCTCCAAGAAAGCCATGCCTCCTAATCCTTTCTAAATATTCCAGCAATAGGGAACAAACATTCAAATAATTATATGAGCCCATGGGGACAATTCTTATTCAAGCCACCTCATTCCACTCAAGGACATGATCGACAACCAATCCTCACACTTGAAATAGGCCTTTTTGTTGTCTGAATTTTACAGATGTGCTCACTGAAGTTTAGAGAGATTAAGTAAAATACTCTATATGACACAAGGTGAAACTAGGTCTTCAGTATGGGTTTGCCTTCAGTGTTTTTACTATAGATTATGCTCTTAAATTTTGTCGTATAATTGGCATACCTGAACTATCTAAGCTGGATTGTAAGCACTTAGAGGTGTGATTTAATAGGTCTCTCTGTCTTACAGCGTGCCTTGCAAATATTAGGTGATCAATAAATGTTTAAATGAATACCAAAGTTTCTCTATTCAAAACCTGCATTGGTCCACCTCCTTTCTCTCTAAATTTTCACAGTCCAGCCTTTTAACATACTAGTCATCACTTCCAAGATCTATTTGTTCCTTCTTCATTGTTCATGGTACAGTGACAAGCCTCCTAAATAAACAGAAACCTGTGACTCTCATCTGGTGTGTATGAGTGTCCATTCAATCTGTACTGTTTGCACCCGGCACATCACCATGAATAAGAAATGCTAAAGGATATTTTTATCTGATACTCTGATTACTTCTACTTGAGCCAGAATTCACACCTGTAGGGACACAGACAGGCAGCTTGATATTTGGATGACACTAGAAGCCACTCTCAAAGTTAAATTTTGCACACAATTTAGCTCAGTAGTTCCACATGGCCCCTTTCTACCCATTATTCCAGACCTAAACTAGCTCTCTATTGACTGAAATATCTCTGGATATTTAAAATCTTCATCAATACACTTCCCTGTCACCAAACTTTAGATCCTGAGTACCCAAATGCATCTATTTCCTTGGCTAAGCTCCGTATTGTATTGTATTGTATTGTATTGTATTGTATTGTATTGTATTGTATTGTATTGTATTAAAGGTCAGGTATGAGACAACCTTGACTTTGGGAGTCTGTATTCCCTTTTTGCAAGATAAAACCTGGAAATGAGCTTGTGTATTCCAGTAGATCCAGGTGGGTTTCTCTTGGAACTGAGAGGAGATTAAATTGCCAAACAGTCCTCTGCCATGCTACTAAACAAATTCATTTTGGTCTCTTGAAGCAGATGAGTGTCAGAGAATACATTTTTGTGTGTATTTTATATAATAAGCAGCTTGAAGAAAAATATCACAGGATCTGTGTGTAGATAATACCTAATGTTTTATAATATTGAGTAAAAAATAAAGGAACTATTGACACATGTCTGTTGACTGTCTCTGAGAGTTCTGAATCTTTCAAAATAAACTCAGTGTCAAGTACTGTGTTTGTCTAAGACACTGTCATTACCAGTGAAATGGGAAAAGTGACTGAAAACAGTGGGGAGGTCAATGCATCGCTTCCTTTTGGAAAGGTGATCTGCACGGCTGCACAGTGGTCACCATGTAAGACCCTGCCATCAGCCCAGGCTATGGGTCAGTGAGTTTACAACCTATGATCACTTGCTGTGCAGAACCCTAGTTTTTCCTTTATTCTTTCCCCTTTAGAGCCTACAGCTATCTACCACTGATACCCAAAGACAACTTTTATGTAGGGCTTCCCAGTGTGACCACACCAAAACTGAATTGTTTATTGAGATTTTCCAAAAGTCCAGCTAGACTCCCTCTGAGCTAAGTGGTAATACTTTCACTCGGGTTTCAATGATCTCCATGCTTATTTGCACGAACCCTGATGACTTGCTTGTGGTCCAGCCAGCATAGAGAAGGACACAAGAAACTCTCCTAAGAAGCACGTTTGTTCTCAGCCCGCTGGCAGGAGGAGAAGTGTTGAGAAAAGGAGGTTTTACCCAACAAGCTTTAGGTCTACTTAAAATTTAGGCACTAGATTGGAGAAAGGACAGTCTGACATTGTGGCTTGTTCCTGGAGACCTGGGCGGATCAAATTTTCTCTTCTGTAAATACAAACCGTTGCTCAAATTAACTTATCTCCTGTGGGAAGATAAGTGAGAATATACCAGCTGACAATTCACAAATCTACAGAATCCAAGAGCTCATGTAGGTAGTCTGGCTCATAGTTCAGGGGATAAAGTTATAGATTACTATGCCAGATCAGAGTCCTTAATTAGCCAGTGTCTAAGAGCAGGCTCTTGTCTCCAAAGAACTCTTGGCACTGAATCTTGGGTACTGAGTGTTTATTAGGCAAAAAACACAATGATATCATTGTCAGGTATGGGTCAGCAGAACCTGGTAACATCTGTTTTGGTAGAACACATCAGTTGTTTGGGTTATACAGCTGGGCTATGGTCCAGGTCAAGGAATAGTCTTGGATATGTTGATATTATGAGTCTAGGGTTTTTCAGAGACTCACTATGACCATAAAAAATTTTCAATAAGAAAAGGCTTTTTATTTTAAGATACTAGCGCCCAATATGGGGCCAGGACTGCACCTGAGAACATTCCCAAGATGCATCACCTAACTATATCAGCCCAGGGCTTATAAAGGCAAAACCCACTAGAATACATGCATCCTGTCTATGAGTAGGTAGAGTCTAATTTTAACATATATATCTTGCAATTGTTCTAGTTATCTTCCTGAACAGAATAAGCAAGTTCAATTACAAAACCAGAAATAGCAGTCTTATGACCTACTATCTTGATAGAACAGTAATTTTTACAAGATCAGTAAATTTAAGAATAGTCCAATGTCTGGAAAAAAAGGGAGGTGGACTGCTAGGGTACAGCCTGTGTAAGTTAGGGACTGTTGTGTTAGAGGCATTCTTTTTTTCTCTTTTTGGTCTTTCAAGCATAGAAAGTCTAAACTTTAAGTGTAATGTTAACCATCACACTGACAAGGTAATAGTGACAGACCGTGGGATAAGGACTGGAAAATGCCCAAGCAGACACAAAATGGAGTCAGAGTACGAACAGGACAAAAAGGTGTTGCTTTGGCCACTCCAGTATGGTTAACAGTAGTACCAGTTCAGTAACACTTGTTGGAACTTGGTCATTTCTGAACTGAAGTAATTTGTAGAGTTGAAAATCCACATTTCCTTACTCAGAACAGCCTGGCACAAGCATCTTTAATTACTTCATGTAAATCAAGGTAATAACAGGCCTGTCACTAAGACAACCTAAATAAATTTTCTATGGCTCCACTTCCTTTGATTTCATTTTGGTAGTCATTAATTTAGGGAGAAGTAGACCACCCCAAATTTATCACTACCTTGGTGCCTCTCATATGTCTCTGAACACAAGCCTCTGTGCACATGCATTGCAATCCCCTGCTAAGATGGTCTTTGTTAACTATAGCTTCCACTTTCCAAATAAATCTGCCCTTACCCCCTGAACACACACACACACACACACACACACACACACACACACACACACACACCATTCTCCTCAAATTACTAGCTTTTTAAAGCAAGGGGCAACTGAAATTATCAACATGAGCTATTTACTGACAACTATACCAATTAAGTCAATTAAAAGTTTTGAGTCCTCTTATTAATGACCAGACCAAGAGGGAGCCTGTGCCTCTGAAAAGTCTCTTGGTGTGCAAGCTCAGGGTACAGCGTTTTTTTTTTTTTTTGTTTGTTTTTGTTTTTGTTTTTAAAAAAAGGCAGCCACCACTACATCAGAGCTGGAGGAGCGAGGGTGTTATATTACTGGGGGAATCCAGGTGGCCTAGTAATATCTGCTTTCTTTGTAAAGCTCAGAAGTATTTTCATACATTACAAAACACATCTGGGCTATGGTCACGACAATCCCCAAAGCATCGCCAAGGTGGATATGGCTATTGGGAGTGGGAGTGGGAGGCTGAGAAGTGTCTAGGCTGCCACAAAATAAAGTTGAGACAGGATGGCCTTACCTTAGTCATTTCAGAGCAGGTATCAGTTCCCAGTTACAAGTTTAATGAACGTGGAGGCTGGAACACAGCACAGTGGATAAAAGAAACTGCCACCAAACTGGAATCATCCTGGAGGGACAACTTACTCTAGCAAGTTGTCTTCTGACTGCTATAGGCATTTTGTGTCATACATACAAATAAATAAATAAACAAAACAAATATAATTTAAAAATAAAAGTGAAAGCTTGGTCCAGGCAAACAACCCTGTAGGGGACACATCCAGGCATTTCCTCTTAAAGAGAAGAAATGAGAAGCCTGCATGAGTAAGGTTCACGATCCTTCGGATACTGTAACCCGGAGAGAAGGTCCCACGGCACGCGATACACAACGCCTGCATCGAAGGACCGGCGCAATGGACAAGCCACGTGCACCCATCTGCGAAATTGAGAGGGTTTAGCCTTCGCAGGAGTAGTAGAAGGCTTCCGCTAGATCCCCTGGGAAGCCGGGTGCTGTGTGCAGAGGATTCTGGGAGTTGTAGTTCGGTTGAGCAGCTCACTGTAGCGGCTCAGGCCAAGGTAACTTTCTAGGCGGTGAGAAGGCGGCTTAGTATGGAGAGCTGATCCTAGACCTAAGTTGCTAAGCGCTGTGAAGGACCCGGATGCGCCCGACCACTACAAGCATGAGAGCGGCACCCTCCCGTCCTGCCTCCTGGCTTGAGGCGGGGCGCAAACGGTGAGGCAGTCCTCGTGGAGCCCGGGTTCGAGGTGAGGCTCTGCAAGGGAGCCCTTTGCTTTCTGCTTCTGGGTCCCACATTGAGGTTTTGAGGTGAGGCTCTGCAAGGGAGCCCTTTGCTTTCTGCTTCTGGGTCCCACATTGAGGTTTTGAGGAAGAGCCTTCAGTGGGCCGTCCTCCTAAAACCCATTGCCTTGACAGTTTAGCTTCTGACACTGACTTGTTTTTCATCCCCGTGAGAACTCCCTAAGGAAAGAGAAAACCCATTTTGGCAGATAGAAAAGAAAAGCAGGGATTTGAAGTCTCAGGTTTTATGTAGAATCCTGTTTGGGTTTGGTTTGTTTAATTGTTTTTAGTTTTTAAATGCTTTAGATATTTTCTCATAAAACCTATCACTGGTCTGAGAAAGCAGGTATTGCATTTGAAAAGACAGTGCTCAAAAGCTTACAGGAATATTTCGGCTTCGTGCATCCCTTGAGCCTGGAGTAGAACAGAGACAAATCATTAATTAAAGCATGGATTTTTGTACAGAGAGATCTGTATTATTTTGACTAAGTAGAAGAAAAAGAAGTACGTATTTGTATAATGTACTCAGGTTCTCATAGGATTCTACTGTAGTGTAACTGCAAAGGTGTCCAGGAGGAACCTGAGGTAGAAATTCGTATTAACTATCTTGTATCGGGGATGTTATGGGATTGTTCCCTGTGTTAACTTCTAGGCAAGGTAGCCAGTGCCTGCCAGCTGGACTAATTGTAATGGCTCCTGGCATCCACTTCTAGACTCACTTTCTGAGGACTCAGACTCTCGCAGTGCTGGAAAACCAAAAGAAAATGGCATAACCATTTGGGTGTTTTACTGACTCCGGGGACTCAGGTTCGTCTGTATTTCTTTTCTCTTGCATGGATATGTTTTCTTCTATTCTTTAACTTTCTCTGCCCTGTTTCCTAGACCACTAGGGTCATCCTGAGAGGCTGATGAGTGGTGACCCGTACAGGAAATATTTCTCACTTAGATTTCCTTCCCAGCATTGCTTCTTGGCCATTGTTGTACTGCACATGGTCTAGCCTCTCACAACTATAAATGGCCTTGTGAGATGAAAAGTACTAACAGCCACAGGCCCTGTCTCGAGGTGTTAGCTGAAGCAGGAGAATGTACATAAACTAGAGAGCATGGAGGAACACATTTATAAATAAGCATTTTAAATGCAGAAATGATTGTCTCTGACAAGTTATTAATGACCCCGGAAGAGTATCTATCAACTAGACTATTTGAAAAGGATTTAAGATAAAAGTTCATTTTGAAAAACCAAGGAAGGTAATAGGTAGTTAGTTGGAGAGTAAAGTACAGGGATTTTCCAAGAGAGAACAGCTTTGGTTGGAGGGGAAAGTGTCTACAAGTGATTGGAGAGGCCAAGGAGTCTGTGTCAGTGTGGTGTGAGTTCAAGTCTAAGGAGGAGATGTTACAGCCAGATCACAGGAAAAATCTGTACTGAGTCTTTAGTCACGTGGTAAGCCACATGGGCCATATAAAGGCTTTTAGAGACCCAACAAGGTGAAACATGTCGTAACTGATTGGAAAGAGATTAGTAAAGGTATCTCTGTGGAGTCTCAAAGACTCGCATTTCTTTTGTATGGGTTCTGGCACAGCCTGTCCACGTCATACTTAGCTTCTAGGAAACATCAAAAGGGTATATGGGTGCTGATGATGGTAAACGGGATAAAATTCCAGTACAGAGGGTGAGAGAGTGGAGGGAGAGAGACAGAGAGACAGAGAGAGAGAGAGAGAGAGAGAGAGACAGAGACAGAGACAGAGACAGAGACAGAGACAGAGAGACAGAGAGACAGAGAGACAGAGAGACAGAGAGAGAGTTTTATGGTCACCAGCACTTGCTATTCCTTCAGAGGACCTGGGTTTGGTTCCCAGCATCCACACAGCAGCCCACATCTTTGTCTATAACTCCAGTTCCAGATCTGACATCCTTTCTGGCCTCCTCAGGCACCAGGCATATATGTGGTGCATATACATACATGCAGTCAAAATACTCATACTTAAAATAAAAATAAACTCTAAAAAGAAAGCAATGAGACAACCAGACATTACTCATTCTTTCTATTCATATGACTTAAAAGGACAAAGAACAGGTCTGAGGAGCACAGCTATGCCAGAGGGTCTTCTAGGGTCATTTCATCTGCTCCTCCTGTCATCCCTCTACTGTCACTTCGGGTCTTCTGGTGGGTCCCTTTGGCTTTTCAGGAATTGCTGATCTGGAATATGGGTGAGACTCTCACCTAATGGGAAGAGCTGAAGGCAACCCAGGGAGATGTGCCTAAGAAGCATAGAAGCCTGGTTTTGCTAGGTAAGGGTGGTACCTCTCTCCTTTCAGATTCCTGAGAAAATGCCTCCGTAAGTCTGGTTGTAGGGCATTTTCTTAATTAGTGATTAATGGGGGAGAACCCAGCCCACTGGGGGTGGGTCCATCTTTGGACTGTTACTTCTTTTAGAAAGCAGGCTGAGCAAAACCATGGAGGAACAAGCCAGTAAGCAGCACCCTTTCGTGGCCTCTGTGTCAGCTCCTGCCTCCAGGTTCCCACCCTGTTTGAGTTCCTGTCTAGACTTCCGTCAATGATGAATATTGATGTTGAAGTTTAAGCCTAATTTTTCTCCAAGTTGCTTTGGTCATGGCGTTTCATCACACCAATAGTAACCTTAACTAGGCCACACCCCACAAGAGCTCTTCCACCCTCTGTGGAGCACTGTTGAAGAAATCCAGACCTGCCACCTCCTCCCTCTCCCTTTCTTCTCCCCTTCTCCCTACTCCACCAAATCTTCCCTTAAGACCAGGACACCATCAGTCACTCCTTACCAGACTCCTTTTCTTTCCTTGTGAACAGGGCTTCTGATTGCCAAACCTGATGTGATCTCTCAGAGCATAGGGAAGACTAGAGAGGGATGTCTTGAAAGCAGCCAGTCCAGGTGAGTGACTCTTGGGGACAGTGGGAATATAACTCAGATGGTCACTTGTAGAGGAGCTATCCGGGTTGCCTGTACCCGTGGAAATGGCCACCTGGAGACCTGGTCTCTTCCTGTATTGTCCTCTAGCCCTGTGGAAATGTGACCCGACCCGCGGGTCCTGTAATTCGTGGGAGGGCGAGGGAGACCCCAACCTGAAAAAGAAGAACGGGCGAGAGAGAGAAAGGACTCAAGGAAGCAGTTGCTTGTCAAGAGTCATATATTTGGGCGCGGGGCGCCTTTTTATAATATGCTTTACAAGGGGAGGGGGTGAGAAAGGCCAGGTGGTGGGAAAGTATAGTGGGAAAGTACAGAATCTTCTCGGCCTGTGCCTTGAAACAATTGGTGATCTAACTCCTTTTCTCAAAAGACATGGTACACTGCTTTGAATCTACCTGCAGCTGCCAGGCAGGATCTTATGGTTGCCAAGCTGCAGGGGACATTGCGCAGGTGGGGAGAGGTTGTAGGTGGGGAGAGATAGGGGGTGAGGGTGAGGGGCTAGGGTCCTGGCTTCTGACAGAAATGATTTGATATAAAGCCAGAATCAAATCAAATACTATGAAAAGGGATGGATATTTTAATGTTCTAGTTCTTGCTTTGCAGGGGTTCCTGCAAACAACATGGCCCACAGACTGTCGATATGTGAGAGTTAAGAAGGCAGTCTGGCTCAACACAATTCAGTACTTAGTTTGTTTATTCAAACTTTATGATTTGTCTGTTGGTTGAAATTTGTAGATTCTGATCGCAAGTAATTATTTTAGGAATATTTAAGCAAAGCACAACTTGGTGAAAATTTTTCTTGGTGATAATTAACTTTATTGTGTTACAATAAAGCTAAAAGACATGACTACATCAAAACTCTTTGTAAAATACTTGTGGCACCATCGATAAAGATTGGTTTTATAGACTGAGAAGAACAAGCTAATGTTTAGGGTCTGAGAGAGGCTCTGATGTGGTCTCTGCCACACAGACACGGGCTGCGCTCCCAGCCTCTGGGTGAAGAACAGGCTATACATCTTTCCCTCTGAAGAGATGATCCTGTATGTTTTACATTCCTGGTTTCCCAGTGCTTATCTGTGAACACAGGGACCTCTGGCCCCTACATTAACTGACTGTCTGTTTTTTACATACTCTTTTATCTTTGCTTTTTTTATCTTTTTACATACTCTTTTATCAACGCTTTTCTTTTTCCATCTTAGTCACTGTCTTTTGATTGATTTCTGTGTTCCTTATTCAAGCATTAGCAGCATGGCATAGCGCTTGATTTTCTACCCTCAGGTAAATTTGAAATCAGTCTTCTGGGTTCAAAGCTGGTCTTAGTTACTCAGTATTTCTGTGGGTTACCCTCTTTTGTGAGTCAAGGTTCCCATTCATAAAACAATATAGCTCTTAGGTCATTGTGGTGAGGATCAAATAGTTTAAGAAAATGTTTAGAACAGCACCTTCCTATATGCAAAGCAAATGAGTGTTATTGATCACCTATGGTATTTTTTTATGATGTCATGGGTGTTTTAAAATGATGTCATAGCCGGGCGGTGGTGATGCACACCTTTAATCCTAGCACTTGGGAGGCAGAGGCAGGCGAATTTCTGAGTTCGAGGCCAGCCTGGTCTGCAGAGTGAGTTCCAGGACAGCCAGGACTATACAGAGAAACCCTGTGTCAAAAAACAAAAACAAAACAAAAAAAAAATTAAAATGATGTCATCTTAACTTCTGTCAAAATGAATTATTGCAACAGATTGCCAGCAAATTATATTTCTTTGGTCTTGTCCACTACCTCATATATGATTCTGTTTCATTCTGTGTAGGCATACATTTTTTGCAGCCGACTTTTAATAAGGGTTCAACCTCTCCTCTAGCCCACCACCCAACAGTGGTAGTGGAAGAAAAAAAAAGTTATTAGGATATGGGGGAAATGGACCTGTTCAGCAGTAGTTCCTTGAGGGCAAGCTTGATCTTCTTTTGCAGCAGTTGAAGCCACGGAGGCAGCAAGTTGCCACAGGAACCTCACAAGCAGTTCTTGGGCAAGTTTCTCTCAATGGTGTCATCACCACAAGTTGAGCTCAACAACACTATGTAAAGTGAGCCGATACATGTGTATCTTTAGTGAAGAAAAGTGAGGTGGAGCAAACCAAGGCTCAGTGCTTGTCCCCCACTGTCTGTGGGGTCATATTTATACTCCTTCATCATGGGTCCTTTCACATTGTGATATCCAAACACCCTCTCACCTGTGTCTGCTTCAGGAAAACATTCTTTCATGTGTCTTCTTTAGTAAGACATCCTTTCACTTATGTGTCCCATCATTTGACAAAACTAACTTTCCAAAGAGCTAGAAGTTTCCATTTCAGTTCTGTGTATTTTTTTTTTCTGGTTGGGAATAATAGTAAGCAATCAGAGACTAACATGTTTTATTTCTTTGTTGTTGTTGTTGTTGTTGTTGTTGTTGTTGTTGTTTTGAGACAGGGTTTCTCTGTGTAGCCCTGTTTGTCCTGGAACTCACTCTGTAGACCAGGCTGGCCTTGAACTCAGAGATCTGCCTGCCTCTGCCTCCCAAGTACTGGGATTAAAGGCATGTGCTACCATGCCCAGTCATGTGTTTTCTAACTCCTAAACTTTTTAATAATTTGATTTAGTAGATACATCCAACATTGAATACTAGCTTCTAGAATTTTCATCTTGTTTTGAAACAGTAGCAACCAATTTGTGTGTGTGTGTGTGTGTGTGTGTGTGTGTGTGTGTGTGTGTGTGTAAAAGAATAGTTTTTAGTTACAGTTAGGACATGAGAGAGCTTGGGAAAAAGTTATAGCAAGAAGGAAAATTAAAGATGACCTTTGTTTGGGTATTCAGTGAAAGGCTGTATGAATACAATGACTAAGTCTCTCTTAGAGGCTTCTTTTCTGGTCCCATCCTTGTGTCCCACAGACCCTGTTTTTGATTGTCATCCCTCAAGTCAGCATTGAGAGGCTTTATTCTGTTACTGTTCTTCTCTTCCTATCTTGCTGATTAAAGCAGTACTGCCCGGCTGCTCACCCCTTCCCTTTTTGCAGCGTCTTTTCTCAATCAGCCATCTTTTTCTCATGCTCTCCCGACAGTACAAGGCTCTTTTTGAGAGTTTTGAAGCTTATGTGTTTCTATGTAGAAGTTATTTTTTCTCTGTGTATGTAATTTGTTTCTTTCAGAGTGGGAGACAATACCAGAAAGCATGAAGCTAACTCCAGAGAAGCTCTTTTCTGGAGAGGAATTGTCCCCTGGAGTGTTACTGGACAGCTTTCCCAAGGAAAGGGCCATGAACTGTGAAGACCCCATAGAAAATCGGCAGGGAAACCATGAGAAGCATCCAAGACGGGAGCTGGTCCCTCAGAAGAGACTTTCTGTGGAGAGAGGCTACCAATGTGATGAATTTAAAAGAAATTTTAGTCAGCAGTCACTGCTTGTTCAACACCCAGGAGAGAAACTTTATAATCGTGGTTTGTTTAAGAATTTTACAAATTCAGAAATGATTAAACGAGAGAAACCGTGTACAGGGAGGAAACCTTGGCAGTGTAAGGAGTGTGGGAAGACATTCAATTACTACTCAGCCTTCGTCCTGCAACAGAGAACTCACACTGGAGAAAAGCCCCACGAGTGTAACGAATGTGGGAGGGCCTTCAGCCAGAGCATACACCTTACCCTCCACCAGAGGATTCACACTGGAGAGAAGCCCTATGAGTGTCTCGGGTGTGGGAAGGCCTTCAGCCACCACTCAGCCCTTATTCAGCATTACATAATCCACACTGGAGAGAAACCCTATGAGTGTATCAAGTGTGGCAAGGCCTTTAATCAGAGTTCCTACCTCACTCAACATCAGCGAATTCATACGGGAGAGAAACCTTACGAATGTCATGAATGTGGGAAGGCCTTCAGCCAAAGCACGTTCCTCACCCAGCATCAGGTTCACACTGGAGAGAAACCCTACAAGTGTAATGAATGTGGCAGAGCTTTTAGTGACCACTCGGGCCTCATTCAGCACCAGAGGACTCACACTGGGGAGAGGCCTTATGAGTATAATGAGTGTGGGAAGCCTTCGGCTACTGCTCAGCCTTGACACAGCACCAGAGAACACACACTGGGGAGAAGCCCTATAAATGTAGTGACTGTGCCAAAGCCTTCAGTGAACGCTCAGCCCTTATTCGACATCAGAGAACACACACTGGGGAGAAGCCTTATAAATGCAAGGACTGTGAAAAAGCTTTCAGCCAGAGCTCATCTCTTACAAAACACCAGAAAACCCACACTGGAGAAAAACCCTATTGTCGGTAGCCGACATCAGAAGATGGCGCCGACTGCCTGCCTGCCTCTTCAGATTTTTCTGGTAAACAGGTATTCTGCACATGCGTCTGCATGATTCTGGAGTGTGCCCCTCCCGAGTGGGCATATGCTAACGAGGTACTGTAGCCTTAGCCAGTCCTTACATAGGCAACATCTGCTTCTCTATATAAGCAGCACCCTCCAGCTGCACGGGGTCCCCCATAGTATTATTATTAGTTCCTGCAATAAAGGCTGTTGAGAAGAATCCAACAGTGTTGTGTCTGCTTGCTGGCCAAGTTGGGTGGGACACCCTATAAGTGTTAAGAATGTGGAAAAGCTTTTAGCCAGAGTTCATCTCTTTCTTAACATCAGAAAACTCATGCTGGGGGGAAAAACAAGGCATATGGACAATCCTTTAGTGGGTATTCAGTCTGTGGCCAACAAAAGAGAATCCACACTGGATAAGTGTAGTATATTCAAGGGTATTTTTGGTTGGTTGGTTGGTTGGTTGGTTGGTTTTGAACACTTATCATATGTTATGAGTGCTACAAAGAAATTTAGGACTGTTATCTTAAAAGTTATTGAAGCCGGGCAGTGGTGGCGCACGTCTTTAATCCTAGCACTTGGGAGGCAGAGGGAGGCGGATTTCTGAGTTCTAGGCCAGCCTGGTCTACCGAGTGAATTCCAGGACAGCCAGGGCTACACAGGGAAACCCTGTCTCGAAAAAAACAAAAAACAAAAAAAAAAAAGAAAGAAAAGAAAAAAAAGTTATTGAAATAGCTGCTGATGTGAGACATGACCTACTACACTGTGAAAGGGGGTTTTATATTTTAAAAATATTTCCTGAATGGAAAACAGAAATTTGCTTCCAAAATCCTAATGTGTATGAACTTCTTGGTGTGCATTTCCCTGAGTGGGTATCTTTTTGTAGATGTTGAGATGCTTCAATCCATAGGTCAAGTTTGAGGAATTTTCAGCCTGATACCATTTCTTCAAAATTCATTTTTAGCCCACTACCCTACCTGTTCTTTGTTTCCGATTTTGGATGGCAGAATCATTAGCTCTGATTATAGTTTTACAGGTTTCAAAGACTCTGTTCATCTTTTTAAGTCCATTTTTTTCAATTAGTCTTCTGGATCTGCTGAAACAGAATCTTAGGTGACCTAAGGGAAGTGTCTCCCAGAGTCCTGGACTTTGAGGAGTCGTCTGACTCCATTTCCTGCCAGGCTTCTTTTCCTGACTCATAGACATCTGCTTTTCCTTTTTTGGTTTTTGTTTTTTTGTTTGTTTGTTTGTTTATTTTTGGTTTATAGAGACAGGGTTTCTCTGTATAGCCTTGGCTGTCCTGGAACTCACTCTGTAGACCAGGTTAGCCTTGAACTCAGAAATCCACCTGCCTCTGCCTCTGCCTTCCAAGTGCTGGGATTAAAGGCGTGCGCCACCACCGCCCGGCTTCCTTTTTTGGTTTTCTTTGGATCCTGCGTAGTATGTAGTCCAGGCTGGTGTCAGATAGTCTATGTAGCTGAAGATGTTCTTGGACTCCTCATCCTCTTGCACCCCCTGTCAAATGATGGTATTATAGGCGTGCACCGTCATCTTGATGACTTCTGACTGTCTTCTCAGTGTGTCTTCACACAGACTATTGTTGGTTCATGTGTGAGGTGAAAGAGATGTCTCTCTCATTATGTTATCAGTCCCATTGGACTAGAACCCTATCCTTAGAATCTCACTTAGCCTTAATTCTGGAAAGCACTGTTTCAAATTCATTTTGCACTAGGAGCTAGGCCTTCAGTACATGTGTTTAAGGAGACACAGTTTATTCCTTGTCACGACGCTGCTCCTGCTGCTTCCCACCAAATTCATGTCCATGCATGGCGTGCGTTCACTCTGCTCCAGCACCTCCCAAATTCTGACGTTCCAGCTCCAGCTGTAAAGTCTGAAGTCTGGAGTTTGGTCTTTCACCTGAATCAGATATGACTGAGATGCTTGATTATCCGACCTAAGCTGTGAACCTGTGAGACCCAGTAAGTTATATACTTCTAAAATATTGTGGCAGGACAGACATTCCTGCACCAAAGGATAGAGATGCCAGTGAAGGAATGGGTGATGAGTGCCAAGCAAGTTCAAAACTTAGAGAATTCCACTAGATTGTAAGATATAAAAATAGTCCCTTTTCATTTTATTCATAGCCTGTGGACCTGTTGGTAAGGCAACCCTTCCTCTATGGCTCTTCCAGATCGCTCCATCCCCAGTCTTGGCTATCAGGTTAAAGTTTAAGGCCATCTTGCCTGTTGAAATCAAACTAAACAGCTTGAACTTGCTTATGAGCTATGCCCATCATTGTATTAATCCATGAGCTGTGCCCATCATCTTATCAAATGATTGTTCAGACAGCATTAGTACGTTCTTCCTAACAAACGTCCTCAAATTCCCCCATATTAGTAGACTTTTCCCGTATCTTTGAATTCTTATTCCTTCTTGATTAACATTCCAGTATGTTAGCCCATCTCTCCCATCTCCCATCTTCACTAAAAGCAATGAGACTCCACCTGTCACTTTTGGTACTTTATCTAGAGATTGCTACTAACTACCAGCTTCATCACTCATCAGAAAGTTCAACACTATAAAAGGCCATCTCCAGCTCCAAGAGCATGTTCCTCATTGCGGTCTAAGTCCTCACCAGAGTAGCCTTTACATTCTGTACGACCGCAGAGCTCTTCTGGCCTTTACCCACTATCCAACTGCAAAGGTGCTTTGACACATTTAATGTTTGCTGTACCAGCATCCCACTTTTTGGCACCAGGATCTTAGTTGGCTCAGGATGCCATAACAAAATACCATGGATTAGTTGGTTCAAACAAAAGAAATGTACTTCTCACAGTTCTGGAGGATAAAAGTCCAAAATCAAGGATTCAGTTCCTGATGAGAGTGTTCCTTCTTATTTGAAGATGGTCTTCATTGCCTTACCCCTGTACATAGGGAGACTCTGAGAGCTCTCCTTTGCTTTCATCGGCCAGCAGTCCTGTTGGATTAAGACCTTACTCCTATGATCTTTAGCAAATCCATTCCTTCACTGGCATTAGAGCCTACTTCCTTGAGACTCTAGCATTCAGTGAAGACCAGTGGAGACATCCCACCTCACTGACGGAGCATGGGTGGAACTGGATCCTCTGACTTTCTGTTAGAGGACAGCTCTTGTTGGACTGACTGGACCACAGCCTGGAAGTCACTCTAAAAAACCTGTGAGAGAAAGGAAGCATGTGAAGGAGGGAAGGGGAGGGAGGGACAGAGAGGGAGGGACAGAGAGAGACAGAGGGAGGGAGGGAAGTAGAAGGAGGGAGAGAGACAGAGACAGATGGAGGGAGGGAGGAAGGGAAGGAGAGAGGGAGGGAGGGACAGAGAGAGACAGAGACAGAGGAAG
>JANHMN010000002.1:190809476-190881341 GCA_030674055.1 Rhabdomys pumilio | reverse complement strand
GGACAGAGAGAGAGACAGAGAGAGGGAAGGAGAGAGGGAGAGAGGGATGGAGGGAAGGGGGGTTGATCCTATAAGTTCTGTCCCTCTAGAGAACCCTGACTAATGCAAGGGTAGAGTTTCCATATGATGAATTGAGGCTGGGTGGGGAGGAAGAGATGGATACAATTCAATCCCTTGTCATTTTATCTGTTGGTGATATTGGGTATTTTCTTTTGTTCAGTCCTCAAGTTTGTAGCCAGTTTTTTCCTCTTTCCTTTGAACTTATTTCAGTCACTGTATTTTTCTGCTCCATTTTTCTTGAAGTGTGCGTGTGTGTGCTTGTGTCCATCCTAATATCTTGGTAGACAATTATAAAACCTGTGCCTCTTTTGGCACCGTGGTAGAGGACTTCAATACCACTAGGGAGGGGTAGGATTTGTAGCTCTCCATTCATGCTGCCCTGGCTAGGAAATCCACGAATGTCATGACGACCAGTATTAGGGTGGGATGAGACCTCGTTACTATGGGGCAAATTCTGACTCTAAGCCCCACTGATGCCAGTGAGGCTAGGAAGGGATATCTTGTCTCTGGGTAGATTTGGAAGCCTCATTCCTTCATGTTTCCTCCATTGGCATTGGTAAGAAGAGGCTGGGATAGGATTTCAAAACCTGGCCCTTCGAACTCTGACACCACCACAGTGGAGGGTGGAGAGTGGACATGCAGGCTTCTCAAATGGCCCATGCTGGTAGGAAAAGGACTGCATGTTCTGTTGTGCTAAAACTGGGCAATAGAACAAGTAGATTTTTTTCTTGGGCCTTTAAAAATCTACTCGCTTCTTTCCCTCCTCTTCGTCTCTCCCACAACCCTGAAGTTTTGGGTTGTCACCTGCTCCAAAACGCAGTTTGTGGTATAAGGCAAAAGAAGTGCCATGAAACCCTGCTGTGGGGTCCCTCAGGTTTCTAGGTCCTTGTCTATTTCATCTCTCTCTACCTGTTAGAACCTTCTGGTATTCTCTTACCAAGCTTTCCATCTGTGCTTGAACTGTTAGGGAAACAGCTACTACATTGTTCCCTTGCCATTCTCACATTGGGCACTGACACGCATGTGGAGTTCCGTGGAGCACAGCCTGCAGGTCTGTGGCATACAGATGTTAGTACAGAATAGCCAGCTAGAACTGGAATGGTCACTGGTTCTGCAGATAGGCTCCTGTGGGAACTATGCACTGCTTTCTCTAGCTTTGGTGGGGCCTATACTTTTTCAATTGAAATAGCATCATTTAATTTGTGCATTGCAAACTCGAGAAGGAAAGATAGCTACAACCATGAATATAAACTGTAGCGTTAATATTTTTATCTCTGTCTTTACTCCAAGAACGTGTAAGAGCCATTGGCAAGTTGAATTTACATTTGTCACTTGGTTTTATTTTTCCCAATTATGTTTTACTTATATATGGCTGTTAGTTCATTTGATATATGATATTATAGAGAACCAACAAAATTAAGATGATAATTGATATTTGAGATAAGTCGCTTCATGTTTGAAATGTTTCTTCATATATGTATTTTGAAAATGTCATACCTATTTGAAAGTGGCTAGAACTAGGTAGAGAGTGGGTGCAAAAGTGATTTGTAAACTATCAAGTGTTAGGTAATTATTAGTGTAACTAATTAATAAGTGTAAACTATCAAGTGTTAGGTATAGTCCATCCTGTATTCTTTGTGATCCTGTAACTTGATAAAAATGACTGTGAATATAATACAGTTTTTGTTTCTTGTTTTACAACTAAGTTTTCTTAAGCAGTAGTAAATACATGTGTGTCTTTGTAGTAAGCATATTTTTCATTTTTAATTCATGTGATTATATGTGTTTGTGTGAGGGTATGCACACATGTCGGTGGGTGCTCACAGAGGTCGGGTCTCCTGGAGCTGGAGTTACAGGCCATTGTGAATTATACACGTAGGTGCCAGGAGTTGAACACGGGTCCTCTGCAAGAGCAGTACACATTCTCAACTGCCGAGCCATCTCTGCAGCCCTAAGCTGATCGTTACTAATGTGACAAACTGTATTGATTTTTTTTTAATGTTAAAGAATCCAGGCATTCCTGAGATTTACCCAATGTCATGATTTCCCCATCTCTGGAAGAGATGGTATTCTTAGTGTCTGTATTTCCTGTTAAATTGAGATTAGTGTGTTTGTAGACTTGTTAATTAGCTTTAGGGACTAGCTATATTTCTGTTGCTTAAATTTTTTAAAGTTTTTCTTAAACTTTTTCTGTTGTCATTGAGTTCATTTTCTTTTCCTTTTAGTCTCTGTTTGGCTTGCAGTTGTGTCCTTTTTGAGATTGCTTCTTTCTAGTCTTCCCCTTGGTTCTGTTTACAGAGGTTCGTCAACTTTACTAGGCCTTCAAAATAATTTGGGGGTATTTGGAAAATCAACTTTGCCAATACTTACTTTACATACACCAAAATTCACCCACCTAGTGTTCAATAGGCTTGAAAAGTTAATGGCAGATACTTAACAAACTGTAGCAATGCCAAGAAGTGGGCTTGCTAGATCACCTGGTAGTTCCGTTTTTAATTTCTGAGCAATTTCTGTGGAGTTTCTTATTCCTTTACATTTGACTGTATCTGAATGTCTTACCATAACACCCTTACTTAAACCAAGAAATCAAATGTCAGTGTAATACTTTCTGTCATCCGTGGTTTCCCCAACATACCATCTGCTGTCCCCCATCCTGTTTCCAGTCAGTAGTGGCATACATGGCATTCATTTGCTGTGCCTCTTGTAGTCTCTTTCAGCCTGAAGAGGTATTTCTATCTGATGTAATTAGAGTCTCCAAAAAGCTCACTTGTTGAAGACTGGGTCTTTAATGCAATGTTCAGAGGTCAGACTTTGAGGAAGTGACTGGCTCATGAGGATTCTGACAGGCTAATTTATTGGTGAATTCACAGCTAAATGGATTGAAGGGGTGGGGAGAGCCTGGGAGGCAGTGCCTGACTGGAGTGGGTCACTCTGGACAGGACTCTGAAAGGTAACTGTGCTGGCTAGTTTTTGTGTCAAGAAGGGGTGTACATCTGTAACCCCAGCATTCCCTGGGAAGTGGAGATGGGAGTATGCACCAGAAGTTCATGAGCCAGCTGACCTGGAGTAAGCCATTTAACAGCAGATACAAGAGGAACCCCACTTCAACAAGGTAGAAGGAGAGACCGGGCTCCCAAAAGTTGTCCTTTGATGTCCACATGCATACCATGGGACGTGCACACCAACACTCACGCGTAAACACACTTAAAATTTCTTTACATTCACATTAAACACTTTTTTGAGATTTGTTTAGGTATGTGGATATTTGACCTGCATGTATGTCTGTGCACATTTGTACAGTGCCCATGGAGGCCAGAAGAGGGTGCCAGAACCTGCGGAACTTAAGTCACAGGCAAACATTAGCCACTGCAGTCATTAGCTGCCATGTGGGTGCTGAGAATCACACCCTGGTCCTCTAGAGGGACAGCCAGTGTTCTTAATTGTTGAACCATCTCCCCCACCCTGCATTTACATTTTAAATGTTTTAAATTAAAGTTTAATTACATCACTCACCTCTTCCCTTCCCTCCCTCCAACTCGTCCCATATCCTTTCCCTCCACCTCCTTCCATGTACCCCTGCTTTCTCTCAAGGGGGCTAGAGAGATGGTCATGGTTAAAAGAACATGCTGCTTTTACAAGGGACACGAGTTTTATACCCAGCAGTCACGTGGGTGGTTCACAACCACCTGTAACTGCAGATCCTGGGAATGTGATCCCTCTTGTGGCCTCTGCACTGAACTCATGCGAAAAAACATACTCAGCTATACAGATACACATACTCAAAAATAAAAACTTTTTAAAAATGGATACCTGAAATGTTGGCAGGAACTGATAGGCATAGAGCCTGAGACCTCCCAAAGGTCAGTATGCGCTCTTCGGTAGAGCTACGTCCACAGTGCCTCTGAGTGTTCGCCTGTTTTAAAAGTTCCATTTGTATTCATCTTTGGAAGCCTAGGTGGACATTCTTGTAACATTGTTCTCAGATACAGCTGTATCTATCCATCAGAGCGTGTTCCGTGATGTCCCAGTGGAGCATGAAACCTCATATAGTTCTGTATTGTATGTAATTTATTCTCAGCCTCTCTGGTGTATGTGAATCATTGGGCTTGTGCTCCTGAGCTGTTACTGGTAGAAGCAGGGTTTCCCTAAATGCGAGCTCTGTGATGCTCTGGCAGTCGGTCATAGTAACTGTGATGGCTAAGTGACTGAGAAGAAGTAGTGTATACAGACAGCATTGATGCATTGGACCAAGAGATGATTCATGTCCTCCCTGGAAAAGATGGAGCAGAGGCCATGACAGTTCGTTATGCCACTCAGATCAGCGAACACATGAATTGATTATTGCTGGCACTTTTTATTTAATATTTTCAGATGGTACTTAAATTTTCAGAAAGTGAGACCAGAGCTAGAAGACCCCTTATGTCTGTATTGTCACATCATCTCCCATCATGCAATTACAAAACAACACCACCCATAGAGGGCCAGTGAAACAGCTTAATGGATAAAGGAGTCTACCACCAAGTCGAATAACACAAATTCAATCCCACATCGACTTGTGGGTGTGTGCCCAAGAGAAGTGAAAACACATTCACAGAAAGATCTCCCTGTGTTACTAGCTCACCATTACAGCAGCCCGAGCTGGAAACGACCCAAATGTTCATCATCAGTATAATAGAAAACAAATTACAGCATGTTCATGCAATGGTCCATTAGTCAACCATAAAAGATTGGTCTGTTGATATGCAATGAATTTCACAAACATCCTGCCCAGTGGAAGGAACCGGAGCCTGCAGAACATTGCTACAGGACTTTCAGGGAACCCTTCAAAGGAGGCCAAAGTAGTGGATAATAACAGAAAGTAGAAGGTCTTGCTTGTTAGGGAAGGACTATCTGTGACAGGCACAGCGAGCTTTCTAAGGTGTTTCAAAGACAGATTAAGAAGTCAAGGGTATGGTGGTGTGTGCCTGTTACCTTCACACTCAGGATGCAGAAGTAGGATTACAAGTTTGAGGCAAGTGCGCGCTAAAATGGGGTTCCGTTTCAAAACAAGGATCTGTAAATAACAGTAGCCTAATAAAAGCCCAAGATTGGCCTAATTTGGGGTAACTGGGGCCGCCTGCACACTAATTGCCTCCTAGGATGCTCCCCAGGCTCTCCCCTATTGTTTTCTTGCTTAGGATTCCTATGCCTAAGGATTTCTGTGTAGTTCTCATACCTGTCACCAGGTGGCAGTGTCGACCAGTCTGTCAGACTCTTGAGGCTGCTCCACGGAGATCCTAGCCTCTGCAGCTCGGCAGCTCTTAAGTAGACCGCATTATTCACTGATTGCCTATTTAATCCACCAGTCTCAGCGGGAAATGACTTATCTGTTCATTCAGAACACATCTGTGGCTCTGGTGTACGAACCTAGGGTCCTGTGGAGGACTGAACAATAGCAGAGTTCACAGACACTGCAGTGGCACGACCTTCCTGACAGGTGGCACGTGTGCAGCACAGAGCCCTGTGGGAGGCTTTGGAAAATCAGGGGGATCCCCTCTGCAGCCAAGTACAATGGCACAAGTGTAACCTCCAGCTGCTCGGGAAGCAAAGGCAGGATGATGGCAAGGCCAGCCTGCTCTACAGAAGCAGTCAGTGCCAACCTAGACAATATAGTGAGCCCCTGACTCATTAAAAAAAAAATGCTAGAAATGTTCTGGCCGTGAATCTCAATGATGGATTACTTGCATAGAGTAGCCATGTGTTCAAGTTGGACTCCAAAGCGGTGATGGCCACCCACACAAGACTGGCCCACCAGCCTTCCATTGTGAAGAGGGGACAGGCTCGTGAAGTCCTAGACCTCCCAGAGGAGCTGCAAGTACTTACTGGTTGCTAGGAGATGGGAAGGCATATCCTTAATGGTATAGTTGCTGGTAAGGTTGCCCTTCCTCAAGTAAATGTCCCCCACCAGCCACTCATGGATGCAACACTAATCAAATGCAGAGGGGCTCACTCAGGGACAGTGGAGCAAGAAGGGGTGATTTGGGGGAGAAAGGAGAAAGGTTAGGGGGAGGGAGGGGGAGAGGGGGAGAAATATGATCAAAATACAGTGTATGTGTGTGTGAGAGAAACAGAGACAGACAGACACAGAGAGGAAGAGAGAGGGGAAGGGAGGGGGAGGGAGAGGGGGGGGGGGAGAGGGGGGGGGGGGGGGGGGGGGGGGGAGGGGGAGGGAGAAGGAGAGGGAGAGATTATTTATGACAGTCAGTTGTAGTGGTTCACACCAGTAGGATATCCTGAAGAGGTGGAGGCAGGAGGATCACAAGTGTGAGGCCAACATGTGATTGATAGTACGGTAGAACTGGTGAGCTGGCTGAGCAGGTGAAGGCACTTGCCTCCAAGTCTAACCGTGTGAATTCCATCCCGGGAATCCACGTGGTAGAAGGAGAAAATCAACCCCTGTTAAGTTTTCTTTACTTGCATGTGTGCAACATAGCATGCCCCACCAGATATATAAACAATACATTAATTTCTTAAAAGAACTTGTGGAGGGGTAAATAAATGTAAAAGAAAGCTTCCTGTCTCTGCTCAAAGGCACACGTCCATAGTTCCCTTCCTAGCTGCACTGAAGAGCTCTGGTCTTCGTAAGTAATTGCTGGCCTTTGTGAGCACATGTCGTGTCCCCTGAACGCACCTGATAGCTTTAAGATGTAGGGACTACTGACATCTCAGTTTTGAGGGCAAGAAACAGGTAGCTAGGGGCTCTCTGTGTCCAGTGCCGGTGGCAGGACAGCTTGGTCATGACTGACAGGGGCACAGCCAGGGCAGGAAGATCTGAGGTGCTCCTGGCTTAGCGGCTGGGAAAACAAATGATACATAATTGCTAGTGTTCTGTGGTCCATTCCTAAAAATTCTTGAGAAGTTCTCAGGTCCACAGTCCTCTGTCTTAGTGCTGCCCAGGCCAGCCAGAGCAACACAAGACCCTTTCAAACTCATCGACTCTCCCGCGTGCAGTCTTAGCACAGCTTTGCATCCTGACCCTGCGAACAGCTCCTGGCGTGGGCTGCTCATCGTTTGCATTTAAGGGATTGGGGCTGCAGAAGCTTCCCCCTGTTCTGTGCTTTCAGCCTGGGATGGCTGCATCATGTTAAAGGAAGGTGTGCGCTTGGAATGGCCTGCTGATTCTTGGCAAAATGAACCTGGAGTTATTTTTAGTTCGCTAATCCTTGCTTGCCTTATTATGTGGGAAGTCCTGTTCCTTGGCAGACTAATTGTTTTTGAAAGACAACTTTTTCCAAGGGGTGACTCCAGTCACACACTTGGCTTTGCCCCTGCCACCCCCATGCCACTTTGTCCAGGAGTTCTTAAAAGGACTCCAAACACCCAGGCAGTGGTGGTGCACACCTTTAATCCCAGCACTTGGGAGGCAGAGGCAGGCCAATTTCTGAGTTCGAGGCCAGCCTGGTCTACAGAGTGAGTTCCAGGATAGCCAGGACTACACAGAGAAACCCTGTCTCAAAAAACCAAAAAAAAAAAAAAAAAAAAAAAAAAAAAAAAAAAAAAAAAAAAAAAACAAAAAAAAAAAAAAAAAAAAAAAAAAAAAAAAAAAAAAAAAAAAAAAACTCCAAACTATAGTTCTTTGGTTTAGCTTTGTAAACATACACAGGTGCACACACACACACACACACACATACCCTCTTTCACATATACACACATACACATAGACACATATACTCTCTTTCACACACACATATTCTCTCTAACAAACACATATACACATTCTCATACACACATTCGCTCTCTCTCACACACACTCACACACATACTGTCTCACACACATACTGTCTTACACATATACTCTCTTACACACAAATATATACACATTCTCTCTCTCTCTTTTTTTTTTTTGTTTTTTGTTTTTGTTTTTTGTTTTTTTGAGACAGGGTTTCTCTGTGTAGTCCTGGCTGTCTTGGAACTCACTCTGTAGACCAGGCTGGCCTTGAACTCAGAAATCTGCCTGCCTCTGCCTCCCAAGTGCTGGGATTAAAGGCATGCACCACCACCGCCCGGCCTACACATTCTCTCATACACAGACACACATACTCTCTCTCTCTCTCTCTCTCTCTCTCTCTCTCTCTCTCTCACACACACACACACACACACACACACACACACACACACTAACTATTCTGGTTTCTCCCTCCATGCACAGCAGGCTGTCCTAGCGGACACACCCGCCAGCTGCTGTTTTGTGTCCCTACCGCTGTCTTTCTGAGCTGGCAGGACCAGTAGCCAGCCCTTCACCAGCAGTTACCTGCAGTATCAGGTCTGTAAATTTGTTTCCATAGATACACCTAGGGGACTGGAACTTGGGAGGAGGATCCAACCTAGAGTGGAAAGATGGCCCCACCTTATCGTCTGCTTGTCAGAGAGGAAGAAGGAGTTCTTGGGATCTTGGGAGGGACTCTAGGAAAGAGCTTGAGGAAGTCCCTCTCGGGACCTCACATGAGACAGTTGGCAGGAGCTCCTTTTGACTTTGTTTGAAGCAGAGCCTGAGATGCAGTGTCTGGAAATGTGCTCTTACAGTTTGGATCTTGAATGCCCACCAAAGGCCCATGCATTTAGGGCTTGATCCCCCAGCCCACGGTGCTGTTAGCTGTGGAGCCTTCCGGATGAAGCCTAGGGGATGGAAGTGAAACCGTTAGGGTCATGTGCTCAAAGGGAATTTTGTGGTTCTGGGCCCCTCTTCACTCTTCCTCTGCTTCATGGCTACCAAGAGGTGAGCCGTTTCCTCTGTCTTTCACTTCCGTAATCATGTGTGCTATCTCACCACAAGCTAAAAAGCAATGTGGCCAAGGGGCCGTAGACTGAAGCCTTCAGAACCGTGAGCCAAGGCATCCCTCTTTGTCAGTTGGTTTATCTCTGCTACAGGAAGAAAGCTAAACACTGCACAAACCCTCCCGCCCAGCCTGCTCTGGTTGCTTTCAGAGACTAACTTACTGCTCAGAGACACACCCTCTCTGTGGTGGAGCCACTTTGTTTTACATTTACCCCTTCGCAAGTTCTTTTTAAAAATTATTGTATTGTTTATGTATTTGGTGGGGCATGCTATGTTGCATACATGCAAGTAAAGAAAACTTAACAGGGGTTGGTTTTCTCCACGCGTGTATGTAGGGGAGAAGAATATAATGGGTGGTGAGTGTGATACATAAAACATATAATGTGTGAAAATTATCACAGTTGAAACACATTTAATTCATAGTTAGTACATGCTAATAAAACATTTTTAGAATAATTATTTTAAAGAGAAAGAAACACCTTCAAGTAGAACTGTGAACTGGAATAGTTACATCATGAGAAGGAAGGGGCACCCAAGCAAATAGGTGTTCCAGCCCCCGGGGGCCCCAGTCCAGATGGTACAGTCAGAGGTTTAGCTGCTAGAAAACTATGGGAGAGCATTCAGGTCAGGGGACAGCATGCACTTGTAGAGGAGAAGAGGCTTGAAAGACTGGGGTGTACTGGGAACAGGACAGCCTCAGTGTAGCTGCTACTGGTGGTAGTAGACTGGGAGGTTTGCCAGCCTGTGAAGAAACCTAGAATGACTTCCACCAAGTTTCCAGGAGTCTGGGGGATGCTTCAAGAACTACTTAACTCCAGGCCTTACTCAGCCAGATTTGTTTCTCTTGGGTCAGGGTTAGTGGCTGACGCTGGCAGATGGGAGGGAGGCACAGGTTTCTCCCCTGCTGTCTCAGCTCTAGAATTAGATTAACAGAGACAAGTTAATAGATATTAACAGAGACAAGTTAATAGTAATAAAGCATGCAAATGTAATATAAGTTGTTTCATGACACCAGAGCCTTTAAAAGGAAATGAAGAGCCAACACAATTGTTGTGTGGGACTCAGCAGTACTTACTGCTCCTGCAGAGGACCTGGGTTCAGTTCCCAGAACCTGTAAGGTGATAGCAAAGAGAGGGGCCTCACAATTGCCTGTAACTCCAGTTCCAGTGGATCTGACGCCCCCTTGTGGCTTCTGAAGGTTCCTGCATGTATGTGGTGCACACTCAAACATCTTTTTTCTTTTTCTCTTTGTTTTCCTCTCTCTCTCTCTCTCTCTCTCTCTCTCTCTCTCTCTCTCTCTCTCTTCTTTCCTTTTCTTTTCTTTTTGGCTTTTCAGGATAGGGTTTCTCTATGTAGCCCTTGCTGTCCTGGAACTATCTCTGTAGACCAGGCTGGCCTTGAACTCACAGAGATTCTCTTGCCTCTGCCTCCCAAGTGCTGGCATTAAAGGGTATGTACCACCACCACCCAGCCATAAATATTTTTTTAAAGGACATGTTTTGTATGATACAGAATTGAACAAAGTGATGCAGTTGTGGAGAAGAGACTAAGTTAGTGGGGTTTGGGGAGGGGGACTGTGGTTAAAGGAGGATGTGCAGAATTCAACAAAGTCATCTGTAGAGAATTCTCTTGGTTGTGACTCCTCCTTTAAGTGTGTTTCTTTCTTCCTGTTATGAAGAAAGTACCTTCCTCTCAGGGGTTTTAATCTGCCATCTTGAGGAATAGAGAGATAAGTGTGCCTTACATGTATCTGCTGTCCTTGAAACTGTCCTTGAGAGGATCGACCCACCCCACCCTCCCCAATCAAAGCATCATGCTGTGTGGGTGGCTCTAACACCCTTCCCAGGGACTAAGGGTGTTTGGTGTACATGGGTAATTCTGCTGACCTGGGGATTCAGTTGACAGAGACATTGCTAGTCTATAATAATATGCAGGTTTAGGGGACAGGACTGGGTAGCTGTGGCCCCTTATTGTTGTCTGGATGAGGTGTGTATCCCAAAACCCCATTACTGAAAGGTTGGTTTCTAGTGTGATCAGGTTAAGAGGTATCGAGATTTTTCAAGGGGTGGGACTCAGTGGGAGGTTATTACCGGGTGATCCCCACTGGGCTTTCCTACCTCATCCACCATGTGATTACGATCACAAGCATCTTTCCCAGGACTCTGTCAGTCGTGATGTTGCACGGCCGAAGTGTCCTCGCCAGAGCCAGTGATGTGCTAGTTAGATTGTTTGCCTCCAAAACTGTGAACTAAACGACTCTTGTTAAGAACTCAGCTTCAGATTATTTCATTACAGTAACAGAATAAGGACTTCACTCTTGCTTTGCTATGCTTCAGGCAGAGAGTGTTCTTCATTTCCATCAAAAGACTGTTCTTCGGCAGCAGTCCCACAGTCTCAACCCAGCTGCAAGAGAAGCTGTAACTGCTTACCTTCCCAGCACATGGGAGAGGAAAACAAAATGGGGCTTGGGGCTTGACTACAGTGGCCACCAGATGTTTGGAAGATAACTATTTTTATTATTGTTTTTAATTGTGTGTGTATATGATGTGTGTGAATGTGACTATGCAAGTGGCTCGAAGGACAACTTTTGGGAGATAGTTCTCTCCTTTTACCTTGCTGAGGCAGAGTTCCACTTACTTCTGCTGGGTTGCTTCCTCCATACTGGGGCTCATCTCCATCTCCAATCTCCATAGGAGTGCTGGGATTACAGATGTGTGTCACCACATCTGGATTTATACATATACCCCACATTTCTAATTCAGGTTGCCCAGGCTCATGTGAGCCACCTTCCCAGCCCAGACCTTTAAAAGAAATTAATTAACAAATTATTCTTTTTACGGTGCTGGACATAGAACCAAGGTCTTCTGTGTGTTTTTTAAGTACTCTAACTAGTGGATCTCTTGCTGTTTTTTCAAGACAATATCTTAGTTAAGGTTACTGTTGCTATGATGAAGCACCATCACCAAAAAGCAACTTGGAAAGGATTTGTCTGGCTTACATATCCAGAGTCACAGTCCACAGAGGGAAGCCAAGGCAGAAACTCAAGTTAGGCAGAAACTGAAGCAGAGGCCACGGAGGGTGCTGCTGACTGGCTTGCTCCCCATGCTTGGTTAGCCTGCTTTCTTATAGCACCAAGGACCTGGTCAGCCCAGGGAAGCCCCACCCACAGTAGGCTGGGCCCTCCACATCAATCACTGATTAAGAACAGGCTCCACAGACTAGCCTCCAGCCCAATCTTATGGAGCATTTTGTCAGTTGAGTTGTGTCAAGTTGTCATAAAACTAGCCAGCACTGACAGTCTCGCTAGATAGTTCAGGATGAACTTGATCCTCCTGCATCAGCCTCCCTTCGTGCTGGGATCACAGATCTGGACCACTGTGCCTGGGGCAGAACTTTAATGTGAGGACATGGCAGCCCTGAAGTGTTTTGAGTAGGACGTGTTGTCACCACGTGGCAGCAGACTGTTTTTCATAATGACGTAGACAGTACATGAGCACTTGAACAACAGAACAGGCAGCTGATTGGTCTGGAACCACTGGACAGCACAGAGCCTGGAGATGTACCATAATGTAGCAGATGCTGCTTAGCCTTGAGAATTTCCTTTGTTAGAAAGAGTCCTAAAGGGAACTCCAGCAAGACCCCTGTAAACAGGGTACCCCAGGGAGTCTGACACCCACCCTTCCACAAAGAACCATATTAAAGACTGACTTAGTTGAACCTGAATCCTTGAGCCAACTCTGGAAGCTCAAGAATTCTGCCTCCAGAATTTCTGTCCAGATCCTGCTCCCCTGGCTTCCTAGCAGGCCCTGGGGCCAAGGCCTTCTCCTTGCTGCTTGGGCTCTGCATTGCCCGTTGCTCCTTAGCCTCTCTAGGCTGCTTGCTACCTGCTGAGGCTTGCCCGTGCTGGGGCTCTGGTATCTGTACTCACCTGCTTATCTAGTTCCTGCTCTGCCAGGCAGCTGCCACCCCATTTTGCCAAATTTCTGTGTACCCCTGCACTGGCCATCCCATCACCTCACACTGATTTGAAAGTGATTTGTGTGTCTGGCCACTTATCCCAAGCCCACTGTGTTGTATAAGCCTCAGCTCATAGCTAGCTCTTCCTTTCCGGGCTGTCTGCTGACACCCCAATATCAAGGGTCCCACCTTCATTTGGGCACAAACCTTCCTCACCAAAGTACATTCCTGGACATCCAGATGCCATCTCTTCTGCCAGCTTGCCACCAGTCACACCATGCTCCCCCTCTGTGCACCGCCCAGGTGGCCTTCTCCCCCAAAGACTTGACCTTGAAGCCAGTTTCTTCATTTCCTGTCCTGTGCCAGAGGGGCCAGGAGGACCTGGATGTGAGAGCAAAGACCCTGTTTCCCTCAGCTCTGCCTCATCTGGGAGGACCATGCTTCCTCATCCTCCCTAAACATAGGCGACCAAGTTTTTTTTCTCCGTCTGTGGAATTAGCAGTAGATCTGTAAAGCCAGAGGCCAAACTCCAGAGGTCAGCAAGGTCAGACTTCAGTTTTGCTCTTGGGAAGTTGAGGGTCTTGTGGTTAACAGGGCAAAATTTTGCGGTGAATAAGCCTGCCATAGGCAGCCAAGGCCAGCTTGGCCACAGAGTGGTTTTGAGTGCACCACACCCAGCTCCTACAGTGACAAGCAAAGGACCAGGCATGTGGAGGTGTCGACTCTAGCCCAAAACAAAACTCTCTTGTGTTTACCCAGTTTGGGCTTTCACTACCAGGATGTAAGACAGAAGGAAGACTTAGTGCACAGCTACTGTTTGACTGCCTTCCCTTCAGAGTCCAGGCATTAAAACCTAGTGGCTTATGGAATGGTATTGAGAGATGGGACTCCAGGCTCAGTCGGTAGTGTTTACCCAGCATTTGAGAAGCGCTAAGCTTGATCCTTAGCACATCAAAACTGGACAAGGTGGCACATGTCTAGAATCCCAGTACTCAAGGGTGGAGGCAGGAGCTGCAGAAATCCAGTGTCATCCTCTGCTACAGAGTAAGTTGGAAGTCAGCCTGGAATATATGAGATCCCGTTTCAACTGGGGTGGGGAGAGGGACTGGAGAGATGGCTTAGCAGTTAAGAGCACTGGCTGCTCTTCCAGAGAACCTGGGTTCAATTCCCAGCAACCACATGACAGCTCACAACTGTCTGTAACTCCACTTCCAAGAGATTCTTGTCATCTTGTAATCTCCACAGGCATCAGGCATGCTTGTGGTACATACAGGCAGGCAGAAACACCCATACACATGCAATAAAAAAATAAATATCTTAAAAATTAAATTTAAAAAAAAAGATGAAGGACCTCGGTCAGAAATGGATTCTGGAGCCCTTCTAATAAGGGTCTTTAGATTAAACATGGTTTAACCAGATAAAAATCATAAGGGTTTTCAAGGGAGCCTGTGCTCAGGGCTTCTCCTGTAGAGAGTCCCACAGAGGTGATGCTCACACGCTGCACGGCACACAGACACTCTGGGAGTGACATATGGATGAGACCCTGGAATGACACGGATTGGATAGTATCACCATGCCCCGCTCCATGGCGAAGACCCCGCCTACAGCTGGGTAGAGCTGTTATATACTGCTTCCAGAGCAAGTTTTAACCAAACAGATAAAGGTTTGGGAGCAACTTCTCAGAAGTCGTTTAGAAAAAGTCCCTTCAATCAGGAGAAAGCTCAGCCCCTCACAGCCTGGAATATGACAGCAATGGCAGCAGAATATGCGGCTGGTTTTCTCCACGGAGCAATCTCAAGTTAGACACAGAAGTGTGTTCTTCTCTAGGCTGAGAGGTCCAAGATCAAGAGACCACCATAGAAGACCAGATAGGAATGGAAGAAGGCGGTCCTTGGTGCTTCTGTCCCCACCCACAGAGGGCTTCCCTGCAGGTCCACTGCCCCAGCCTCTCTGAAGACAGCAGTGCCCTCCCCCACTGGCTTTCTTTCTCTTCTACAACTGTAGGCACTGGGCCTAAGGCCGAGACCTGGTGCTCTGATGACTTAGTCTTAAGGTCAAGGCTGCCTGCCTGTTGCAGACAGACGGTCAGGGAAGGAATGGAGTCTCTCCACACTATGTACAGAAGCCTCAGAAGGGTGGGAAGTAGGGTTGCCTTGTTCCCTCAGGTAAGGGCTGCTCCTGGGGAAAGGGCCTGTGGTACCCCAGCTCTCAGTCTTCCTGTCCCACCAGAACTCTCCAAACTCCGAATCCTGACCAAGGAGAGTCTCATTTGTGATCTTGACATCTGTAGGTAGTTCTGATGGGCAGCTTGGTGAACACCTCAGCCCTTCCATGGTTGCCAGGCCTTTTCTCTGCTCTTGCTCCATCCTTTCTTCTGGCTGTGCAGTCAGGGATCTGCTCCTTCATGGCCCCACCCCCAAAGGACCTGCCCTTCAACTAAGAATGTGGAGGGTTTTCATATGGAGAGTAACCCAGGAAAGACAGGTGGGCCTGCAGAAATCAGTACCTTTGCCACTGTCTGTGGTTTCAACAGTATAGACATTTTTTGCTTTGATTTTTGAAATAGAGTTTTATGTAGCCGAGGCTGGCCCCCAACTCACAATGTAGCTCAGGATGACCTTGAACCTCTGATTTTCCTGCCTCTGGGTTGAGATTACTAGTGGGTACCACCATGCCCAACTGTAACAGCTGGCATTTCTTTCAATGAAGGCATGTAACCCAAAAGCCTCTCCAGATTTTATATCCCTCCCTCCCTAGTGTTTCGGGGCACAGGCAGCTGAATAATTCATACACTACATTGTCACTTTCAGGGGAATGTGCCCACACTTTGTTTTCTGAGATGCTTGTGTTTCAGTGAACAGTAATTTGCATCAGATAAGCACATCTGTCCCAAGAAGACCCTCATTTGTATGTGTGTGCATACATGTGCATGCTTCTGGGGTGTCTGCTGCAGTAGATGCTGGGTGACTCTGTGCTTATTGTCATTGGCAGGGTTGGGAAGTGGGCCTAACACTTTCAAACTCATCTCAGCCTGCAGAGGGCACTAGCTACATGAGAAGGAAGGGCTTCTGGGAGTCATACCTGTCCTCACCAGCTGTGGCTGTGACCCAGGCTTGGTGGCTGCCAGGTATGTGAATGAATGTGAGTGCTGGATGAGAAAAAACAGGTGATGCTTTCGACTGCATCCTTCCTGTCCTTGCTCTGACCTTCAGGTAGCCCCTGTCCAAGCATCCTCTCCTGGCTTAGTGCCCTTTGACCCTGCCTGTACCCTGCCACATCACTCATGGTCATCTGTGGAGGGCACTCAAACTGCAGGGCTGCACTGTACCAGAGGGCAGCCCTGGCTCTGTGGCCTGACCAATGACATCTTAGCCTACTAGTATTACAGAGTTGTCTTAGGTGTCTCACCTCATTATTGACTCTGGATTGTGGTCAGTCAATCCGTTATAGACTCTGTCCCCACACACAATAGAATCTAGAATCTAGGAATCTGTGTTAGGTCGTTCTATTTCTCAGGCCTCTATGCACTGCTGTGTGTTTGAACCCATCCTTCCAGTTGGTCAGGATTCTTTGAGACTTTTGATATGCCATCCGGGTTTGTCCCAGCCCGGCCCCCTACCCCCATTTGTGTAATTAGCCTTTTAAAAAATAATTTCTAAATGTTGAACAGGCTCTGAGCAGAGTAGATGGTGGTGCCACCAGGAATTTCCTGAGAGATTTGGGGAATCTCAAGGTTTTCTCCTCTCTCTCTCTCTCTCTCTCTCTCTCTCTCTCTCTCTCTCTCCATCCTAGCTGGCTGCTCTAACCTAGTCACCTACTCTATCTAGGTAGGTTTGTCTGCAAGATAAACCCTGTCTGCCAGCACTCCCTGAAAGAAGAACCTCTGCCCCTACATGCCATGTCTTTCCCAAGCACACCAAGGAAAGAGAGCATAACCCTTACTAGCTATAATATTGCATCTCCTAGTGTAGTGAATGGTCAGAGCATACTTAGTGTGAACAGTGCTCTGAGAGTGTGAGAGATGTTGCTGACATGATATTGTGTTACAGAACTTTCACTGGGAGACACAACTTATACGTCTACTCATCCCAGATAGAGAACCCACAACAGACCAAGTATGGATACTACCAAAGTCCAACTTGGTGAAACGATGAGTTTTATTGAGGCTACTTACAGGAATATAGGTCAGGAGTTACTTACAAGGGCAGAAATGACTCAAAGACAGCTGTATCACCCCAGCATGGGTGACAAAGCTGGTTCTCACAAAGCTGGGAACCTACTGGAGCACACCACACAGCCTGCAGGCAGCTCAACAAGTAGGAATGTGTTCTTTCCAAGTGACTCAGTTGATCTATACCTCTTCCAGGCTGCTTGGCTGATTTTCTGTTTCTTCCAGGCAGCTGGTTTGGTCTGTGTCTGCTTTGCAGCTGGGCTTGTCTAAAAGTCTTCTTTGTAGCTCAGATTTACTTATCTGAGAGGGACTCAGTTTTTATTGCTTACTCTGGCAGGGAGGGCCCTAGTGAATCTGTTCAGCTTCAGGGACTTCCTGAAGCTATTTTGAGTTGTTTACCTTAAGAAGTTTCCCTTCAGGGTTATGTTTCAATCTTGGAGAAAACTGTTAAACAGGTGGGCCTAGACAAACCCTTGCACTGACCAAAGTGACTTAGACATTGAGACCACCGCCCTTCCTTTAGCATCACTGTGACCACTAAACAGAAACAACTTGTTTTAAAGAAGAAAATGGAAATTTAAAATTTTTATATACTGGTTTGTTTCTAGGCTGTTTTACAAAGAAAACTTACATTATATTAGTTCAGAATTATACATCAAAGTATATTTATTCAAGTCCTAATTTTACAAACTTACAATGAAAGAAATACAGATTTTATGGATATGTATTCAGAACAGCAATTGTGAAGTATTCAAAATATCAACCCCAGATTTTCTTCTTTAAATATATAAAATTCCCATAGACTTCATAAGAATTCCTTTTCAAGAGCCAAAAATTTCATCTTAAAAGGGTCAGATAAGCTCTCATCAGACATAATCAAAGATAATATAAGAATACCAAGAAATAGAAAATTTCTGTACAAGGGAATACAGATAAAACACAGGAAAATCCAATCACATCATGCATGCCTTCTGTTTTTTTTTTTGTTTTTTTTTTAATGCTTTATAAAACTGCTGCTTACATATGAGTGGAAGCACTTGCCTGACTGTGGAAATGTATATGTTATCACCTGACTAAGGAAATGTATGTGTTTTCTCCCTTCCTCGTGGGTGACAAGGTTCCTCCGACAGGAGCTGGGGAGAGAAGTCACCATCATGTTCTGAGGAGGGACCCGAGCTACAGAGAGAGACCTCTGCTTCCCTGACAGTAGCTTTTCCTAGTAGTTCATTCATTGTTTCCCCTCACTTCTAAAACTGCTCTGCGATCAAACAACTGGCTGGAAGGCGACCAGATGAGAGAGGCAACAAATGCAACCGTTCTGTTTATTTGGTCACTGGACTCTGGAAACTTGATCTATTACCACTGCACCCAGACACCCAAATCCAGTGAACCGCGGGGTATAACCCCAGCTGCCCCTTTTGTCTTTTCTCTTCTGGTCTAAGCTGCTCTGTAGCTGCGGTGTGTCAACCACTGTCTCTTCCAACATTTCTGGAAAGAGCTCATTTTAGAAACGTGATACCCAGGTGCTCCATGTACTCATTTTGAGCCTGAGCGCTCTGCCTCCTTCTCTCGCTTTGGATTTACATCTGCCCCATAAAAAATATCTTCCAATTGCATGTCAGAGGCTGTGGCTGCTGTTACCCTCTTGGTCCACTCTTCATCTAAAGTACATGTGTCTTCCCTCTTCATTGCTATCTGGGATTCATCTTTAGACTCAGCCTGGTACATACAGACAGCAACTTATCCAAGATATTTTCCCCCAGAGTTTACCACCAGGGCCATGTGACCTGGATGACTTTTCCCTCAGCAGGAGGGCCGGTTTTACACGGTCTTGGCTCACAGTATCCTCTGGAAATGTGTCTCTGCTGAAGACATAAAGCCAACCCAAATGTGAATCCCAAAACTTGTGAGAAAGCCATCTCTGTGGGTTACATGGTCATCACAAAGCATCGCAGCTCTAGAGAGATGCCATGAAGTTGCAAACCTTGTATGGGGATATTAGATGACTGCTCCTTCAGCTCCTTCAGAGGGTTTCAGCTCATCATAGCAGGCCAGCTCCACTTACAGTGGGTAAGGCTGTTCACAGCACGCTGGACCAGGAAGCAGAAAACAAGTTAGGAACCAGGAACCTGCATTCCACCAGCTAGGCCCTAACCATGTGAGAACCATGTGTTTAAAGCATGAGCCATGGTTACATTTTAGATTCGAGTCATAGCTTTCTTGGATGGGATTAAGGCTGATCTCATGGAGTTAGATCTGTCAAGAGTGGGTTCTTGTAAAAGAATGTCTAGTCTCTCTCGAGTCCCTCACTTCCTGTCTCTCCATGTGCCCCCTTACACATGAGCTTCCATTATTGAGGTGCTACCTGTTAAGAGGCCCTCAGTGGAGCCAAGCAGATGCTAGCACCAGGCTCTTAGACTTCCAGAACTGTAAGAGAGTAAGCCTCTTTTCTTTACAAGTTACTGGGCTTCAGGTATTTGTACTGGTAAGCCCAAATGCACTAGGATTGTTAGAATGGACCTAGTGTCTCATCTCCAACATGTGTTTGTTATCTCTCTTGGGCTTTCAGAGGGGCTGGGGAGGGGCTACTGGACAGCATGTGGCCCCTCAACCTCAAGGCTCTATAAAATGAACTTCCATTTCTCTCTTCTTCCACAGAGGCCATGAGAGGAGGAAGACTTGACATTGGTATGCAACATGACCTAGGCCATGATACTGAGCCAAACCCTCCCATGACTGAGAAAAAAAGAAGCAGCAGAGGAGTCTCTGGGTGACCAGAAGGATGTGTTCCGAAGCCAATAGCCCTGGGGAGGTCTGGCTCAGGCCAAAAGGTGCTGTCCTTCCATCTGACACCATTTTTAGGACATAGTGATCTATTCTAGGGACTCACTTGGCCATGCAGAGAGTACAGAGCATACCCGGTGAGTTTGTGCTGTAGGTCTGAGGTTTTAGCTGGCCCTGGGCCTCGAGATCAGCTTAGAGGACCTATTTAATATTAGATTGCTGCTTCTAGCTTCTTTGCCATGACTAACCAAAGCTCAGCCATCTCCGCTTGCATGGGCCCTGGCTCCCAATTCTGGCCACTCTAAGCTGCTATGGCCTCTGCATATCTGACACCTTCCAGCACATGCTCCACAGCTGCCTGGAAGTCAAACTTAGTCTATAGTTATTGTCAGGAACTCTCAAGCACTTCCCTGAGCCCAGAGGCCTTCCTTTACTGCCTGATGAGGATATGAACACATCCCCAGGGATAGCTGCTCATCAAAGAGCCTTCCCCTCCCTGCCCCACCTGCTTTCTCACCACCCTTCCTCCCCAGCTCTCCCTTTCATTCAGAACTTTAGTCTGGGGCTTGCTCATCTGTTTAATTTATATACTTTTAAAAAATTACATTTGTTGATTTTGAAGGGATCTTACTGTTGTACCTAGGCTAGTCTCAAACTCTTGGCCTCAGATCATCCTCCTGTCCCAGAATTCCTAGCAGCTGAGACTACAGAGATGTGTGCCTATAGCTTTTCTCCCCACCTGCAGACAGAGTCTTACTCTATAGCCCTGGCTGCCCTCAAACGCACCGTCCTCATCTCTCTACCCCAGCTTCCCACATGTTGGAATTGCAGCTGTGTAGACATGCACCGCCACCTAACTTCACCATCCATTCCAGACTCACATTCTGTGCAAAGACAAGACAACCCCTCATTTAAAGACAGTGTGCCAGAGGTTTTTAATGCTATGACCATGTGTACGGGAACCTATACTTCCTGTACTCCATTGTCAGTATTTAGCAAATTATATGAGTCATTCAACACTTCATTATAAAAGAGGCTCAGCAAGTGAAGGCACTTGCCACCAACCAGATGACCTAAGTTTGATTCCTAGGATCCACATGGTACGGGAAGAGAACCAACTCCCAAAAGCTGTCTTCTGACCTCCACACATGTTTTCCATGCCCCCATCTCACAAGTAAATATAATTTTTTTAGAATTGGGGAGGTGGATGGATGGCTCTTCAGTTAACAGCGTATTCTGCTTTTGTAATGGATCTGAGTTTAGTTCCAAGCCTCACACCAGGTGGCTCACAATCATCTGTAACTCCAGCTCTAGGGGATATGCTGTCTCTGGTCTCTGTCGGTACCTGTTGTGCCCGTACCTGTTGTGCCTGTGTGCATATACTCTCACAGAGACATACATATATCATTAAAAATTATAAAAATGAATCCTAGGCAGACATGATGGTATACACCTTAACCTGCACTTGGGATGCAGAGGCAGATAGGTCTTTGTGAGTTTGAGGCCAGCCTGGTCTACATAGAGAGTTTTCAGGCCTGCCAGGGCTACACAGTGAAACCCTGTCATAACAACAATAGCAAGTTGTCTTTTAAAATGGACTTTGTACTGGATGATTTTTCCCAACTGTAGGCCACCTTAAATGTTCAGAACCCCATCCTTTGCCCTGTGCACTCCAGATAGGCCACATATGGCTTGGGTAGAGGAAGTGGTCCTGAGCCAGGCTGATCATCGTTCCACTAAGGTCTGGCTTGGTTGTGGCTTTGGATTCCAATCTGGAGACTGGCTCAGGAAAGTTCTCTTCCCTGCCTCAGTTTCTTTACCTGCCAAATAAGTAGGTTATCTTTATCAGCCTTCTTGCCCCAGGAAGAGGCTTGTTTTGTTTTGTTTTCCTGGGGAAATCTCACCTTCAAAGTGGTGCATTTTTATTACAGACATTTATAAAAACAATGGTGGCAGGCAGTGATTGTCTTAATTATGATCATTAAGGAGAGAGAGAGAGAGAGAGAGAGAGACCTACTTATTTATCAAATCCTCAAAGATGGCAGTCTTCTCCTGCCCTCCCCAAAACCCCAGAGCTGGGACATAAACTCCTATACCACTAATTCACCCAGTTAAGAAAACACACACACACACACACACACACACACACACACACACACACACACACTTGCCTCTTTTTAACATCTTCAGTGGCAGCTTCTATTTGTCCAACAGATGGGCTGTATCAGGTTTGGTGAGAAGCTATTTTCATCCTTCTGGAGATGGGGATAGACTTAGAGTGATAGCTCAGGAATTGTTCTAATTCCTGAACCTAGGAGAGGGAGAAAGACATCATGGGCTAGCAGGGAGGGTGGCAGGCGGGGCTGGGTGGACACAACCTGCATTCGGCTTTTCAGCACAGTCTGGGGCTAAATTAGTCAGGTATCTTCCTTCACATAGCAGGGCTGGGCTGCAGGGAACATGTGGGTCTGATATATTGCCTGGGTACCAGGGCACCACAACCCACTCCTCACCACAGCCTTGATCTGCATCTCTGAATCATCCTTTAATGAGGTCCCGTTTTCAGTCTGCACCCAGTTATTAAGTGGACCATTCCTTCCATGACTACACTGTTGTCATCGTCGTCGTCCCCCCCAACACTGAGAGGACTGTAGGGGTAACAGTGGGAGGAGCGAGGACGCTGCTGTGAGCTCAGCCCTAACTTGACCAGTAACCCCACCAGGGCAGCCCACCCACCCCACAAACCAGTACTGAACTGAGCTGGGCTCCGTTCAGAGAAGCTCACAATTTTCTATTACCTTTTATTTCTAAAGGCAGAATCTCATGAGCTGGCCTGAGCTGGCCTTGAACTTACTATTCAGCTGCAGATGACCTTGAACTCCTCATCCTTCTACCTAAATCCCCAAGTGCTGGGATTTCCAGCTCTCCCCACCACACCCAGTTTTACACAGCGCTGGGAATGGAACCCAGGGCTTTGTGCCAGCCAGTCACTCTACCAACCAAACTACACCCCACCCCTTCTGTTACTTCTTCACCTGTCAGTTACCCATGTTCCAGTCACAGAATCGAAGATGCATAGTTGAGCAAAAGAGAACTAAACCCCGCCTTGGTGGGTCAGCCAGGCGCTCCACTGGTACAGACGTTTGCTGCACAATCCTGACAGCGTGAGTTGGGAATCCACTTTTTAAAGGCCAGACATGGCCATTGGGGTGGCTGGGAGGTAGCCTGGTGCCAACCCTAATGGGCTGAGTTTCATCCCCAGGACTCCTGCAAGTTGTCCTTTAACCACCACATGCCCACACACGTAAACACATGCTCGAAGTAAATAAATACACATGGTAAAAACAATTAGTTTTAAAGCCAGATGTGGTGGCAAGACTCTGCAATCCTGACACTCCTAAGTCAAGATGAGAGGCTGAGACACAACTACCCAGAAGCTCTAGGGCCAGCTAGCCCAGAGAGCACAACTCCGAAGAAACCATGAGAAGCCTTGCCTCTCAGCAAGGTGGCTTGGTAAAGCTGTCCCCTGACCTCCATACTCACACCATGGAACTCCTGCACTCATACACAGAGAGAGACTGAGCAATTTTCAAAATTTGTGTATTGTTATGTGTTATATATAATATATATGGAATGTAATATATATTATATATATTGCCCATGATTCTACTGGAGAAGATCACTGTTGTGTGTCTTCATGTCACAGACTGCTCTGTGATAACTGTTAGTGCTTACTAATGCATGAGGATCTATCCAGGCCACGGGGACATTTTCAGTTCATTTTGATGGAGGCCCGTTGTGTTCTGAAGGTTGTCTCTTGGACCAGTTTGTTTCTGGCTCCAGGAATACTGCTGCTAGGGATATCCTGCATCCATCAGGAATATCTCTCCATCATCTACTCAATTACAGGGTCCTGAGGATTCAGTCCTTTACAAATCGCAGACCTTTGGAGACAGGTCTCCAGGCATAACTTGTATCAAGTTCTTGACGTTGGTGACCAGATAAGCATGGCTAGGGCAGATGGCAACCCTCTGCGCTCCCTAAGGACAGTGCCTGCTCCAGATTGGCCTGGCAGAGGTCACTCCTGGGGACAAAACAGTGCCCAGAGGAAGCAAGGAGAGCCAGGCTGGTTCTTGGTTTGTGGGTCTGGTCTTAGAACTGAGTCACTGGGCCAGGGTTTCACTAGGGGGTCATGTTTAACCAGCCCTCAGGCTGAGCTGCTGGGATTGAGTGTGGAAAATTCTATTTGAAATTGGACCATCCTAGATAATCCAGAGACTCTGAAGTACCCCTGGACAGGCTCCGGGCTGCCCTTGCCCAGCATGCTGGGAGGGGAGAGAGGCACAGACTTCACTGAGACGGCCAAGGGCGGCAGGGCCGGGCCCTGCCCCCTATCCGGCCTCCGCCCCTGCCCTTCCTACGCTCCCGGCGGGCGACCTGGTAGCTCGGGAGCCCAAACCTGTCGGGCCGGTTTGTAGAGCCACAGGGACCGAGGGAAGAAGGCTACAGAAGGATGCACGGCCTGCCCCGTGCTGGTCCGCACTGTCCGCCGCCTGATCCTGTGCTGCCCACCCGCCCGAACTCATGACGCACACGCCCGACCTCATGGTGCCCCTGCTGGGCCTGAGCCTGGGATTGGCCCTGAGCCTGCCCGGAGCTGTAGCAGCCGAATGCGAGTCCCTCGGGCGTGTGGAGCACCTGGCATTCGCTCAGGTGGCCAGGACACGGGAGCTGGCCCCTTATGACCGCGCGACAGGGCCTCTGGACTCCCTCTATGGCACCGTGAGACGATTCCTCTCCGTAGTTCAGCTTAACCCCTTCCCGGCAGGTGAGTGTCCCTTCCCCCCAGGGGACCTCTGCAGGCACTGGGTCTCCAACTAGCCTCTGTGCACATCCTGACTACAGGCACTTGCAGGGTGAGGTTTCTGGCACTACACAGCCTTTTTCTTCCACACGTTCTTAGATTCCAGAAGCAGCTCCCTAGCCCTCCTGTTTGACCTTGGGCCAGCCCCCTTTCCTCTCTATGTGCACGTGCATTATGTTAAATCTGGCTCATTGTCCCAGTGCCAGGGTGTCAGGGTTCAGGAAGGCCAGAAGAGGCAGGAGGAGGGGAAGGACTACCAGGCCAGCCGCAGGACCTACCAGAAGGGGTCTGGAAAGGTCTGTGGGGCCTTCCACCAGCTGCCTCTTCTGCAGCATGATGAGGCCTGGCAAGGTGTCACAGCCACATGACACTGCCCTCTCTAAGAACCTCCCTTAGCTTGGCAGTGAAGAGAGGCTAGACACAAGGGCAAGGCAGTGGCTTTCCCCAAACCCTGAGCTTGCTTCCTTTCCCCAGAGTTGATAAAGACCCTGCTGAATGATCCATCTTCTGTGAAGACAGATGAGGTGAGGAGAGAGTTACAGGTGCTGGGGGGAGAGAGTTAAGGGTGAGCAGAAGGGCCACACCTGCTCAGTTCAGCCTGCTTTGCCAGAGTGGGGTCTTAGGCATCCTTTCCCTTCAAGGTGGGGTTTGCAGTGATCTAGACCTGAGCTGCCTCATCTGTGCCATGGTAATTAGCAAGAATGCCACTTGCCTCGTGTGTCCTGTGAGGGTTCCCCAGGGTACATGGAGAGGCACACAGGCATTCTCTGACTTCTGCTGGAATAGGGGAGAGGCAGGACGGCCCCCTCAAGCCTTGCTGCCTTGCCCAGGTGGTTCGGTATGAGGCAGGCTACGTCGTGTGTGCTGTGATTGCTGGCTTCTACCTCCTGTCAGTGCCCATCACTGGGCTCTGCTTCTGCTGTTGTCGCTGCCGCCGGCGCTGTGGGGGCAGAGTGAAGACGGAGCACAAGGCCATGGCCTGTGAACGTGGCACCCTCATGACCTTCCTGCTGCTGACTACCCTCGTGCTTCTGTGAGAGGCTGCCTAGGTCAGGAGGGAGGACTGGATGGCAGCCCTGTGCTCCTGGGCACACTGAAAAACCCTTTCTCCTTGCCTCCCTCCCTGCAGGATCGGTATGGTCTGTGCTTTTGCTACTAACCAGTACACACATAGTCAGACAGGCCCCAGTGTGGAAGCCGTCCCTGAGACCCTGCTCGGCCTAAGAGGCCTGATCTCTGACGTTCCTGAAGTGAGTACTGTCCAAGCCCTCATCTGTGTGTGCGTACCAAGCCTCAAGCCTGAGAAGCTGCAGAGCAGAGAGTGTGTCCCTTCCCATGTGTATTTGACTGCTCCCCCCCCCCACACCCCCATGGAAAGTCCCTGAAATACCTAAGTGTAAGCCAGGGCTGCTGAAGAACAAGGGAAGATGGCTTACTCCCCTGTGTTTGCTTAGGAGCTGCAGGCCATGGCTGAACAGTTCTCCGTGCCTCAGAAGCAAGTCTCAAAGGAGTTGGATGGTGAGAGTTACAGTTGGCCAACTCCAGGTCCCTCTGCCCTGGCCTGCCCTAGGGAAACCTCTCAGCTCCCTTAGCCTGGACTCCACCAGGGTACCACTTCACAGAGATGGAGCTCCCTGTGTAGCAGCCATATTACTGCAGAGGCCAACACCACCTTGTAGAGGCCATGGCTTATAGGTGGCAGTGGGTGTGTCCTCAGCTCCTGGAGGACCAACCCTGCCAAATGCCCTGTGTTGTCCAGGTATCGGTGAGAGCCTTGGGATCATAATTCATAACCGGCTCAAGAGCACAGTGTACCCGGTGCTAGCCTCAATGCACAGCCTGGGCCAGGGTGAGTTGGACCAGTGCCCTGTATGTGGGTGGGTCCAGCAGGTGTCCTCTAGGAGCCAATTCTACCATCCCCCACCCCTACATTTCACATACTACCCCAGCTCCACCCAAGTCTTTCTCCTCTCATTATTCAAGAATCCAGTATGTGGCATCCCTGCCTACCTCCCGGCCTCATGTGCCCAGCGGCAGTTCCCATTGTGGCTATAGACAGTATATGTCCCAGGAGGAGGGAGTATGGCGCCTCTTTTTCCTAGGTTACTGAGGGCACCAGGAATTGAGAAGATCCTCAGGCCATGTATCACTCTCTTAGCCCTGCAGGTCTCCACAGACCACCTTCGAGCCCTGAACACCACCTCAGTGGAGCTGCAGGAGGGTCAGCAGTACCTGGAGCCACCTGTGCAAGCGCTCCGGGAACGCCTGCTCACCCTGCTTCAGAAGAGCCGGTGCCATAACTGCAAGGGGTTCCTAAGCTGGGCCAATGCTCTGCAACTGGATGCTAACTTTACCCAGGTGCAAGCCCTGAACAAAGCCACTGGGACTTGGAGGGACTGGTCTAGCCTGCACCTTTGGAATCCTCTGTCATTCTAGTGACCAGGCAACTTTCCCTCCTTGCACCAAGCCTTCCTTTCCAGAGCACCCAGGATTAATGACCCTTCATTCTTAGAGTGAGCCAAAGCTCTCCATGTGCCACACGCTGAGCCCCAAGCTTCGTGTGTATTAGCTTCTCAGGCTCTTCCTCCCAGAGTGCTAGGGACTCTGCGGTCCTCATTTTATATTTGAGTATACTAGGGCTCAGAGGTACCTCCTTCCTCCTATAGAGATTTTTCTCATGTCATAGACACTCCTTATTTCAGGTGCCCCATGTGGGTGATATTCTGCTTCAGCTGAAGGATGTCTCGGAAGCCAACTTCTCCAGCCTGGTCCAGGAGGTAAGCCCTATTTTTGTTACCTGGGCTCTTGTTCCACCTACCTAGGAACTAACAAGGGAAAGGTCTCAGTTTCACTTTCTAGAAGAAGAAGCCTGTTAAGCTGGGCAGTGGTGGCTTTAATCCCAGAACGTGGGAGGCAGACACAGGCAGATCTCTGAGTTCAAGGCCAGCCTGGTCTAGAATAAGTTCCAGGACAGCCAGGGTTATACAGAGAAACCCTGTTTTGAAAGACTAAAGAAGGAACCTGATTAAATTGAGTCCACTCTCACCCTGTGGCAGCCTGGACTAGAGGCTCATTGTGCCAGTCCCCACTGCACATAGCCAGATGGGAGAGACTGATCTGCAGCTCAGAAAGAGTTGGGCTCCCATTAAGGACAGGGTCTTTGGGCCACAAGGGAACAGGTGCTTTTGCTGTACCACAGAGGGCAGGCCTGCTCTATGGGTGGAGACAGCCAAGGCAGGGGTGGTACCATGTGAGTCAGAGCCTGTGACCCAGGGCCTGGAGTTGGAGAATCAGTGAGTCAGCTGTGCTGGGAGGCTGGGAAGAAGGAAGCCAGACTAACACAGATGGAAGGTTGGAGCTGGGCTGAGGGAGTAGAGCCGGCTGTTAGCATGGGGTGGATACACAGTGAGAGGATGAGAGCCAGGGCTGTCTAGGAAGTGGCTTCGAGTGGAAATGGGTGAAGGAGTTCCATGTGTGGAGACTTGAGTCAGGCAGGAGAAGCCATGTTTGCAAGGACAAGACCACTTCCTTTGCTGGGAGCATTGGATAGCAGCACCCTCCCTCGGGGCCTGTGACTTTGAAACCCCAAGGTGGGATTCCAGACAGCAATAGACACAGCTTTGCTTGGCTCTGCAGGAGAACACCACCTTCAATAACCTCCCGATCCTGGTTAAAATGCAGACGGTCAGTGTGGTCGAAGGTGAGGGCCTGCTTAGGGGCCTGGCTGGCTGCCTGGAATGCCACCCCCAGCACACCCCTTCAGGGAGGCTTGCTGAGAGAGGAGCTGAGCAGTGGTGGAGGTGGCTGTCTTCCCTGTCTGTGAGTCCCAGAGATTTGGCCCTGACTCCTGGGTGCCCCCCTTTTTCTTTTCCCTCCGAAACCCTATGGCTTTGGGCAGATCTGAAAAAGGCACTGGCTGAGCAGCCTGAAGGTGTGAGGATGCTGGCCCAATCGTTCCCAGGTTCAGAGGCAGCTTCCCGCTGGAGCCAGGCACTGGAGAGGCTGGAACAGTGCAGCCGCCCCTACTTGCAGGATGCGCAACGATATGAGACATACAGGTGGGTGGTGCTTTGAGCCTCTACCCATCCATGGTCACTTCCAGCCTGACACTACCACTGTCTCCTTTTAAGCCAAGAACCCTAACTCCTATGGCTTCCATGTCCCACCAGGCTGTGTATGACCAAATCTGAGCCTGGGTCCCTGTAAAAGCTCTGAGACCTCAGCAAATGTTCACATGTCTACTTCTAAAGATCCAGTCTGGTGCCTAGAGGCCTAGGTCCTAGGCTAGCCCTCTAGTACCAGATGGCTTTTTTCTCAGTAAACCCCATATTCTCTCTGTGGCAGGTGGATTTTGGGGTGTGTGCTGTGCTCTGCCATCCTGCTTGTGGTGATCTGTAACCTGCTGGGCCTCAGCCTAGGCATCTGGGGGTTGTTTGCCAGGGAGGACCCCAGCCACTCTGAAACCAAGGGCGAGGCTGGAGCCCGCTTCCTCATGGCGTAAGGAAGGTTTGGGGAGGGGAAAGGGGCTCCACTGTTGGATTGCCAGATTCTTCCTGGTATAGCTACAGGGGTGGAGTCTGGCAAGTCAGGAGAATGAGCCTTGATGCTTACCTGGTCCCCACTCCTTAAGTGACTCTGGGTAAAGCAATGACCTCCCTGGGTCTCAGTGTCTTCCAAGAGTGTTGGGCTGAAGAAAGAAAAGCAACACCAGTAGTAACTATAGTACTGCCATCAAGCCGAGACACAGCTTCAAAATTCTTCTTAACCCAGCCTCTAGGTAGTCCCAAAGCCATCATCAAAGGCAGCAAGGGCAGAATCTGTTTGTCATCCTTAAACTGATGGCCTTATAAGGACAGGGCTGCCACATACAGTTGGCCAAGCTGTTCATATCAGGTACATGGTCAAAGGTATTAGTAAGGAGTTGAAATCCACCCTATACTTTGTTCTCCAGGCCTCATGACCTGGCATGGGACTGTGCCAACTCACAAAGACACTCCGTAAGTCAGTGGCACCGGTCAAAGTGTCCTTACTGCTCAGCGTCTTTAGAGTGTTATCTATGTAGAAAGGTTGGGCACTGGAGCAGTTACTTCCATGATCCCTAAGTTCAGATATGGCTCTTTGAACAAGCAGGTGTCTTCTTCTAGGCTACTATGGCAGTGGAACCCAACAGTAATATGGGGGTGGATGGGTGAGGATGCCAAGGAGTTGCCAGGAGTACTGGGTTCTCCTTTGGCCAGGAGACATGCCTCTTGGTTTACGCTGACCCCAGGATGTGGGTGGGGACAAGGATGGTTCAGGGCAGTCAGCTTCCACCTTCCCTCAACCATGTCTTTCACCTCCAGAGGTGTGGCCCTCAGCTTCCTCTTCGCAGCCCCCCTCATCCTCCTTGTCTTCGCCACTTTCCTGGTGGGTGGCAATGTGCAGACGCTGGTGTGCCGGAGCTGGGAAAGTGGAGAGCTATATCAGGTGGGCCTGGGCCTGTTCCAGCTCAGAGGGAGCTGAAGTGAGCTTGGGCCAAGAGACTGAGTCAGGAGGAAGTGGGAGCCAGAGGTGCAAGTGGAAGATAAAGACAGGAGGAAGGAGGATGGGTGGGGGAGGAGTTTGCAGATAGACACCCATGAGTCCCAAGCCCCTAAGGTGCTCCCTAACAAGGACTCCGGGTGGTGGCACCTACACCCCCAACCCCAACTCTGAGTCTGGGAAGGATACTGTACTGAAGGTCCTGCTTGCATCACTGCCAGAGATGCTTGGGCAAAGTCCCCATAAGGGGTCAGGTTTGGAGTCATTTGAATTAGAGAGTGGGTTTGGTTGGAGTAACGGGTGGCACGGAGCATTAGGGCAGCCTTGCCCCTCATCTCTCTGTGCTCCACTTCCTCCTGCCCACCTGCAGTTTGCAGACACCCCGGGGAACTTGCCTCCATCCATGAACCTGTCCTACCTTCTTGGCCTGAGGAAAAACATCAGCATCTTCCAGGCCTATCGGTGAGTGGGTGTCCTGGGACTGGCGCTAGGGTGGGGGAAGAGAAGAGAGGTGCAAGAGTGGATGTCTCCTTAGGGTGATGCCAATCCCACCTGCCATCCCTGGTGGCTCTTTGTTGATGGGTATCTTTCTTCCCCAGACAGTGTAAGGCAGGGGCAGTACTCTGGAACGTTCTACAGCTCAATGACTCCTATGACCTGGATAAGCACCTGGATATCAAACAGGCAAGGAAGTGTTTCAGAAGATTGTGCATCCCTTTCTTCTGTTTTTCTGAGGCGTTATCTCTTAACTAAAAAACAAAACTAAACAAAATCTCTTATCAAGGTACCCAAGCCAGAGATCTGAGCAACCAACTCAGGGCCTGGCCAGGGCTTGAACTCTGGAAGATTCTAGGGGTATGGGTAGGTGTGTGAGTGACTGGTCACCATGGGCCTCTCTAAGCATGTGCTCCAGGGAAAGATGAATACAGCACAGGTTATGGGAGGAGAGGACAGTGACAGTGGAGGAGGGAGGGATGTCCCGATAGCGACAGGTACCATGTTCAAGCTGGAGTGGCGTGTTCCTGAGCCAGTTGAGTGACAACTGGTGGAAAGCTCACTGGGACTCTTGCTGAACCCTCAGAGCCAGTAGGTGGCGGTGGAAGATTCTATCCCTCCAGTCTGATTGGCTATCCTCCCAGGACTCATTTGCTGGAGATGGTGCAGGTCCTGGGTGCAGAAGTATGCAAAGCTCTAATGGAAGGGGTGGGGAACAGAGGCACTTGTCAGTACAGACAAAAGAGCCTCGGAACCTGGGACTGGGGATCTCTAGAATGTGGTTCCAAAGATATATGAAACATGCCCTCTTTCCTCTTTCCATCCCTAGGTAAAGTGGGGAGAGAGCCTCAAGGAAGCCGTTCCTCTTAGCATGTCCTAGGAAACAGGACACACACACACACACACACACACACACACACACACACACACACTGGATAGCACTCTTGCTGCCCATACAAAGCTGGCTCGTTTTGATATGCCCAAGAAACCTCTTGGATTCATCTCTATCCCTAGTTATAGGGATAGAGATAGCACAATTAAATAAGACCAGTCCCAACTCCATGCCTTAAGCCACAGCCAAGGATGTTTGCTTAATGTCAGACCTTTTCCCTCTAGTGTCTTTAACCAGAGACAGTTGCCCCTCAGTTGAAGGCTTTGCAACAGGGTTCTGGTTACAGTGGACTTCCAACCCTGCTGGCTAGAAGTTATCTCAGCCTTAAGTGATCTTGGTCCCAGAGAACAAGAGTCCACTTTCAGAAATGTTTGGACCCATGAGGCTTCTGGTTCTGAGGGACCAGGACGTTCTTTGAGTTTTCATGGTATTTTATCAAATGTGACCTTGAAAAAAACTTCTCAGAAAAGACACCAAAAGGCAATTATGTACAGGAAGATAGAGGAAGATAGAATGTGCCATCCAGGGCACCAGAACGTCTGCTGCTTCATGTCCCGTCTCTGTCAATGATGCCCATTAAGACAGTTGGGGAGCCATCTCCCTGGAGGAAGGTTACCTAGTAAGATGAGGGGAGGTGACCAGAGATGGGCTGCCTTGTCTGATAGTGAAGTTGGATGTCATGACCACAAGAGAGGCAAATGCCAGATGTCTTTCCTGGAAATGTGGATGTGTTCACTCACTCACTCATACTCCTCACTCACTTAAAGTCTACAAACTTGTATCTCACCTACCACTCGACAGACTCTGCTGCAGATGAGAGTGTCTCAGCAGTCAAAGTCCCCGATATTACGGAGCTGACGAGCTTGCATTAACAAGTCCAGGAGTAAGTGATGTTAGAGCATTAGATGCTGCAAAGACCTTACAACAGAGGACGTGATGCAGAAGTTCCAGGAAGCTATTTAGTATCAGCTGTCCAGAGAAAGTCTGTGCCACAGCCCAGTTTACCACATGATCCAAGTAGAGGTCTCTTGGGAGCCTGTGATGTTGTATCCAGAGTTGGAGCCCTGGAGATGCAGGTAATGGCCCTTAAGCCAAGTGACCAAGCTCAACAATGTCCCCCATCCTGTCCTCTCCTCCAGTATACCTACAAGCTTCAGCAGGAATTTCAGAGCTTCAAAGTGGATTTGAAGGATCTAGACCTGTTGAGCCCTGCTGCCCGCCAGGACCTGGGGGCTTTGCAGAGCATCAAGCTGGAGAATCTCCACTACAGAGATTTTGTTGAACAGGTCAGTGAGGGGGACATCTGGTGCCCCAGAAGGATGTGACATCCCATAACAGGGCCATTCTGGGTATGTTTTGCATCTCTCCAGCTCTCCCCACTCTCTCCACTCCTGGGGCTTTTTCCTGTAGGCAGGACCTACAGGCACTGCCCCAGGTCCCTCAAGCAAGGGCATGTCGCTGTTCATGGTCCTGAACGCACCGCTGCTAAGAACTGTAGTGTGACACTGGCTCCCCTCCACACCCCCTTTCTTTCCCACACACATATGGGTGTTTTGCTTGCATGTGTCTGTGCACCACATGCAATGGCTGTGGAAACAAGGAGAGATAAGCCGATACCATGGAACTAGAGTTTCAGATAATTGTGAGCCACCATGTGGGTGCTGGAAATCCAACTGGAGACTTCTGAAAGAGCAGCCAGTGCTTTTACCTGCCAAGTCGACTCTACAGCTGGACAGTGACTTTCTTCCAGTCATTCCGGAGGGCACCTTGTTTCATTTTTTTTTTTAATTCCATTGGAAACTTCGAAATACCTCAAAGTTTCAGTTCAAATTCAAGATGACCCCTCATAATGGACTTACTGGGGCTGGGGATTGGCTCAGTTGATGACGTTCTTGTCTCTCATGTGTAGAGCCCTGGGTTCTGTCCCAAGTCCTGCATAAAGCCTTATGTGGTAACACACACCTGAATGTGCTTGAGAGACAGAGGTGAATGTGCAAGTTTGAGTTCAACCTAAGCTTTACGAGATAAACCTGAGATAACAGAGAGAGTGATGGGGGTGGTGGAAATGAACAGGCGTGCTTGGTACCGGGCACATTTGACAAGTCTAGAAACTCAAAGGCTGAGGGTAACTGGGGACATCTGTCTTCTTGGTGTCTCTTGTCTTTCCTCAGATCCAGAAGCCTGTGGTGAAGACTGACATGAGGCAGCTGGCGCAGGAGCTAGAAGGACTGGCCCAGGCCCAAGTAAGAAGGGAGCAGAGACCCTTTAGCCAGACAGCCATCAAGAAGAAGATCTGGGCAAGAGGAGCTAGGAATGCTGGGATTGGAGAGGGGACAAGGACATATGGGGCTAAGGCTTTTTACCCTGCTGTTAGGCTTAAAGCTCTGCACCTTCAGTTCCCATTCAGGCCCTGCTGCCAATTTTGAGTGGCCTTGGGCAGGTCATTTCCTATCTCTGTCTCTCCATCTGTAGACTGTCCCAGTCTCAGATCAGATGAAGTATCTGGCCTAACCTCACACAGCTCGGCCAGCCTCAGAATCGGGACAGATGTCATGAGGACCCTGAATAGACACGTGCAGTCAGTAATGGAAGCCACTCTGTATTTACAGATATCCCACATTCCTGAAGTTCCCTTTCAGAAATCTTGACCCTGGGGAAAGCAGAGAGCAATGCCCAGTTTTAGCAGTAGGATCTATAGCTCATACTTAGAGTATCCAGCTTGCCGTCAACCTAGAGCAGGGAAAACTGGAGCTTGGGGGTTTTCTGTCTCTGAGCCCAGCACTTTCCACAATCCCTTTAATAAATCCCTTTAAAGGGCTGTTCTTCCTATTGGGGTGGGACCCATTCCCATCCTTTTGTCTACCCTCAGAATGACTCTTCACTGAGGCAGCAGCTACAGGACGAGGCCAGAGAACTTCGAAGCCTCTACCAGGAGAAGGTTGTCCCCCAGGAAAGCCTTGTGGTAAGCTCGGAGGGATTCTGAGGCTTGAGGAAGAGGAGGGATGGAGAGAGGACAGTGAATGAGGGAGGGGATAGCCACATTCTTTGTGTCTTGCCTCTGAATTCTTGCCTGTAACAGCCCTGATTCTTCCTCCGCAGGCCAAGCTCAACCTCAGTATCAGGGCCTTGGAGTCCTTGGTCCCCAAACTGCAGGTGGCTAATGGGAGTGGGGGGGGGGTGGGAGGTGGGGGCAGACTCAGAACAGGTGGGCAGTAGCAGAAAACAGAATGGCTGCTTTGAGATCTCTAATTGTCCTGTGTCCTATTAGAAGGTGAAGGGGCGAGGTCAGATCATTAAGGATCCCCTTCTTTGGCCTCTGGGTCCTAGAGCCTGCCTCTCCTCCCTTAAGGTGGTGTGTGGTATAATGTAGGATGGATGGTGAGTGGAGAGATGGGTGGCTGAGCTGGGATCTTGTCTCCTGCAGGCGAATACCTCAGACTTTCTTAACACTGTCGCCCATCTAAAAGGAGAGCTGCCGGTGCAGCTCAACTACATCCTGAAGAATGTGAGTTGAGGGCAGGGTGTGGCCTCTAAGCCAAACATGAAGTGTCTATCCCAGGCTTCTTCAGCTCATTCTCACTGTGGATTCTGTGAGAGCGAGGCTTGTCTTGATGATCCCAGACGTGGAGGGGTGAGGAGGGGCAGGACTCTTGCCAACCCAGGGCTTCTCTCTTTCCTGCAGGCCACTGAGTGTTTCCTGACCAGGGAAATAGGCTACTTCTCTCAGTATGTGACCTGGGTGAGAGAAGAGGTAAGTGAGAATACAGAAGGCCGCCTGGACCTCAAAGCATACCCAGCACAGTGGCCCAGCTGTGGGCCCTTCTGGGGGGTACCTAGGCCTTTGGGATTGATCCCAAACTCCCAAACTGCCATCTGCATCTTGCTCACAAAGTGAATGCTGTCTACTCCACTTCTACCCCCAGCCATTTTGTGAGACCCAAATATGGACGCGGTTGGCCATAGCTTTTAGAATATTTCATCTACACCTTGCCCCCATGCCTCTCCATGAACAGGTCCTTCATGCTTCTTTAAGGCCAGCCATCAAAGCCCACCTCCTCCTGCACACTCTGTGGGCCACAGCTGTTGGGAAAGGCTTCACAGGGGGTTGGCTTACCTTGAGTATCTGTATGTATGTGCACATGCATGTGAAGTCAGACATGTGTGTGCCTCTCTAGTGAGGATGGTTTAAAGTCACGGTGGGGGACATGGTGAGACTTACACATAGGCTGGTGAGTATGCAAAGGGGGAGAGCTGAGCAGGAAGTTCAATGTCCCAACCTTCCTGTGGACCCATGGCCATTATGTCTGTGTGTGTGCCCACTACTCTCTGTGCAAGTGTGAGGTGTTCCTCAGAATATGGGGTACACATCTGTAGGTTCAGGTGTCATTACATCTACCTACCTCATGTTGGCATGACAGGTGACTCAGCATATTGCCACATGCCAGCCCCTCTCTACAGCCCTGGACAATGGTCATGTGATCCTGTGTGACATGATGGCCGACCCCTGGGTGAGTGTCCCCAACCCACCATGGATACAGAGCAAATAGAAAGGGGCAGGAGGAGGGCATGAGCCCAGACATGTGGAGTCAGTGCAGGGCCTCTGGGCACTGGGCTGGTGGGAAGGCACCAAGCCCAGCTCAGTGAGTTGACCTCATGGCTCCTGTCCAGAATGCCTTCTGGTTCTGCCTGGGGTGGTGCACCTTCTTCCTCATCCCCAGCATCATCTTCGCTGTCAAGACCTCCAAATACTTCCGTCCCATCCGGAAACGCCTCAGGTGAGGGGCTGCCAGAATCACGGTGGGTATCAGGTATCCAAGAATTCTTTACAGCCATTGGACAATACCCTGTCCGGAAATCTCCCAGGCAGAGAGTTTCTGGCCCAACTCTAAGGAGTGTTGGGCCTGAAAGTTCTCACATAAGCCTGCTCCGTGTCTTTCTTGCTGGGCACATCCACTTGGGGGAATAGCTTGGAAATTCTCATCCTCTGGAGGATTCCTGAGGCAGGGACATCAGAGCTCCGGGTGTCCCTGTGTCAGGGTTGAGGGTCTGTGCTAGGGGCTCACTTTAGTTCTGATGTCACAGCTCCACCAGCTCTGAAGAGACACAACTTTTCCATATACCCAGGGTCACCTCCCTGAAGCTGTAGAACCCGGTGAGTTCTACCCCTCCATAATCCCTCAGTGCCTGAGCTGAGGGGCTGCGATTTGGGGTTTTCAATATACAGGAGGGCAGCAAAGCTGGGGTCTCTGTCTGGGTTTGGATGGGACCCATCCCCCCCAACACCTTTTTCCTTTTTAATTTATAACAGGGCAAGGTGATCCCTGGGGCTTCCTGTCCTTCCTTGTCTCAGCCAGGACCAGAAGACATCTGCAACCTCTGTCCCAGAGCCCAGGCTGGCCTCTAGTGCTGGGCTGTCTCCTCCTCTTCTCTAGCTTACCCAGTTCCACGTTTGCACTCTTTCTCCTCGTGACCCAAATCACTCTCAGTCTTTACTGAACTGCAGAGTGAACAGGTTCTTCTGGGTGTGCAGGCTTGTCCTCCTTGCTGTGGTATCTCAGCAACAGGAAAGTCCTCTTCACCCATGGGAGTTCTTTCTCCAGCCTTTAGATGGGACACAGCCCCCTCCATTTGCCCATTTTTTTTCTCCCTTCTCTGATCTAAGCTTCTTTCCCCTTGTCTAAGTTTGGTCCCCCTACCTCCTCCAACATCCTTTTTGTTCCCTCCCCAGCCTATTGCTTGCTCTCTCCATGGAGGTTCTGCCTCCCCTCTTTCCCCTTTACTTTGTTCTTACTGCCACCTTGCTGGCTCCCAGGCCTGTACAGACAAACATCATGGTTGAGGTCATGACCTCTGAGCCTTCTGCAACTCTCTTCTGGATCTCCTGTTCCCAGTAGGGCAAGAAAGGCCTGTCTAAGGGCTGAGCTGTCCTGTCTGCATCCTGGGTTAGAAATACCAGTGCGGGCCCTACCTTCTCTCTGAGCATTAGCTCTTAAGAGAGAACCAGGGATGTGGGCCATGCTGGGGACCCCCCCTTGTCTCACAGACAGTAGCATGGGTGGTCCCACTATCTTCCCAGGATGGATCTGGTGGTAAGAACAGGGTTTTGTACTCCCTCTGTCATCCTGCATATATGGCCTGGGATCACCCCTCACTTATCTCTGTATGGTCCCCATGTGCTGGGCATTGGGTCCAGAAAGGACAAAGAAAAGAGAGACAATATGGACCAATCTCTGCTGCAGTAATAGGTTCTTACTTTCCTATGCTTTGGTTCTGGGTCCCTGAGGCTGGGTCTCTAAGGCAAAGGCTCAGTATACATTTGGTATTTAGTGGGAAGAATTCCGAGGCCTCTCTGACTGCAGGAGTCCTGGGACTGTTATAGTAATTCAGTAGGAGGAGCAGAGCCTGCCTTAGTCGTGTGATTCACAGCCTGGTTCTGATGCTGCTAGCTGGGGCACCTCAAACATGTTACGTAGGTCCCCCAAGCCTCAATTTATTTTATTATAAGATGGAGAGGCTCCTCGGAGCCTGTGTGTAGGGTTGTGAAAGTCAAACATGGTGATAGGTGGAAACCCTTGACAGGCCTGGTGCTGACCGGGAGTTGAGAGCCAGGCTGAGGACAGAGCCAGGGTCTTGCATGAATCGGGTGAATGCCCCTTATGGTGGTAATCCTCCCCATCTCTGGGCATGTTGATGTGGAATTACATTATGAATGTACCAGCACCAGTTTTGCTGCTAGGACTAAAGATGGTAGTACCCAGTGTACAAAGATTCCAGCAAGCATACTCTCAAACAGGCATTCTGGGATGTGCTTTTCTCCCCCCAGAGGTTGGAAGGTTTTGTTTTGTTGTTTGTTTGTTTTCAGTTGTTACTCATTGGTTAACTTGGGGGTGAGGAAGTGACACCCTATTTTTTTTTTAACCGCAACTGATTGGATTTAAACAAATGAAATAAAAGCAATTAAAAAATCATTTCCAGTTAGTTCTCTGTCAGAGTTGCTCTTCGGATCTATATACCTGAGCACATCTAAGCAAATCTATTTTACTTGATTCTCTAGTGTAGATGGGAGTCGGTAGTGATCTGCTCCTAGTGGCTGTTGTATCCCTTGTTTTTGTTAGTTTCATCTTGCCTCTCCTATATGGTTGGGCTACTTGAGTATTGGCACTCTTGTATCTGAAAATCTGTCAGAATAGTTGGAGGCCTTGGACGACATCATCTTCCCTGGGATGTTGTGTATATCTAGCAGGGGTACAGGATGCAGCAAACAGGGTCACCTTAATCCTTTGGCAGGGACCAAGCAACTCAAACTTCCCTGGGAAGTAGGTCAGTGCCAATACTTCTTTCCTAGGGTGAAACCCACCCCAAAGCATGGAAAAAATCACACCTGTCTTTAGTGGGCTTGGCTTTAAGCCAGGTGTTGGTTAAAGCTCTAATCAGCATCTTCTGGGGTAAGAACACAGCCACCATTCCCACCATGCCTGGTTTTTTTAAGGTGCTGGGATTCAAACCCAGGACTTCATTCGTATTAAGCAAGAATTCTATCAAATGAGCTACATCTCCCTTCCAGCTCTGTGGTTCTTTACAGGCTCATTTTCTCTCTGCAGCATGTATGTGTGTGTGTATGTATGTATATATGTGATATATACACACACACACACACACATATAACATACATATGCATACATATATATGTATATATATTATTTTAAATGTTCAAAAGGCACATAAATCACAATTCTCTTTTATAAGTGGTGTCTAACTGGGAATTATTCCTCAAGTTTAGCACCCAGAAACCTTGTCACAGCCATGGGACACTAATTTGAAGAAGGGGTTGTTCAGAGATACTCAGGGATGGAGTGCTGCTGGCAGTTGACAAAGAGACAGATAAAGCCATAGAGGGAAACATGGCTACTTTCCTGGTTTGAAATACTCAGTGGTACCTGGCTTGAGCTGCTTCATATAGAAACTGAAACCCCTCACACTGGCAATTTTCTGCCACTACCACACTGTCTGAGGAGGTCAAGTTGTTATCTGTGGTTGAGCCTGATGAAGCTCCAGGAAGTTACCTGGTTGCTTCAGGCTCATCTAAATTAGTTTCAGGTCCCCTGGTCCTGTCCCTGGACATGTTCTGGGTTCTCTGCAGGTCTCCATCTCCTGTGAGCACACAGGAGGGAGGCTCTGTCTCCAGGGAAGTTTGAGTCAGATGTCCTTTGATGTCTCTGTAGCAGGAGGGATGGCAGATTGGGAGCCCTAGGAGTCCTGCCAGATGCTCCACCTGGCCACTCAGCACAAGGCCCTGTGGCAGATTCTGTCAAAGGAGTACCATGTGGGTTAGGGCATCTGAGGTTCTAGGTGAGCAGGTCGGGGCAGCTCAGGGTACAAAGCAAGGGCCACATGGCTAGGGGGTGCAGCATAGTGAGCAAACATCTATTCACTGAGCTAAGTCTGTAAACCAGGAAGTGAGCTAGGCACTATGAATTAGCCAAGAAAGAGGCAGCCATTTAGCTACTTGGTTTAGAAAAGGAAGGCACAGGGATTGAGTGTGAGCAAGATACACCCAGAGGAATTCCCTGGGTCCAGCCTGAAGTCCTACTCAGGTCTGACAACGGACAGTGTCTCTCCCCCTATTGTCCAAAAGCCAAAAAAACATTTCCTTACCTCTTCAGGACATGTACTGAGCTAGGACGCTGACAGCCAGCTTGATGGAACAAAGCCGTTTCTCCTTGCAACTTATCCTTCCCTGAGTACCTCAGCTATGCCATATGGAGTACTTCACACTCTTCAGTCTTAACAGACAGTAATAACATTGTAGACCTGGGTGAGGAGAGTTGGAGTGATGGGAAGTGAGACCTAACCTGACAACTGCCCACAGGTGATGTGGGATTTAGGGATGAGGCAGCCACGCCTTCATCTGTATTAAGGTACCAAGAAGCCTGGGCCAATGGGGACTTGAGGGAGGGAAGCTAGGCCTGAGGGTGAAGTGAGGTGCATTCTCTTTACTAAGCCAGAGGCAAGAGGCATCAAAAAAGAGCAGGAGGGTCAGCAAGATGGCTCAGTGGATAAGGGAACTTACTGCCAAGCCTGGTGACATGCCCTTGAGCTCTCAGACCAAGTGGTTGGAGAACCAACTCCCACAAATATGTTTTGAGCACCGCACGTCCACTGTGGCCCATGTCTGCTTCCTGCCTCCTTTAAATAAAAAACAAGAGCAAGTGGGGTTCATGGACTCTTAAAATGCAGGGACCAGATGTTTCCTTCTCCCTCTTTAGGGGTCACTGTTAGCTGTGTAAATGGCAGAGCCTGGGGAGGGTTCAAATGAAGGTTCAAATGAAGGCTCCTGTGAGAGTTGGGGTGAGGCCACATTGGTTGGCCCTGCTCCAGGCCTGGTGAAGGCACAGGCTTCAGGCAAGAGCAGGTGCCTCTACCCCTGGGTGTTGGAAGTTCCTTGATAACCATGATCCCCAACCCCAAAACAGCCACCTGGAAAGATGGACCCACCATCTGCTAAAATGCCTCCAATCAGAAGTCCTGGAGGCAAGTGTGTAGGGCATTATATTGATTAATGGTTGATGTGAGAGGACCCAGTACACTGGGGGCAGTGTCGTCCCTGGGCAGGTGGGTGTTGGCTGCATAAAGAAAGCAGGCTGAGCAAGCCAGGAAGCAGTGTTCTTGGTGATCTCTGCTTCAGTTCCTACCCTGCCCTCCCTCCATGCTAAACTGTTTGCTGAAATAAACTCTTTCCGCCTACAAGTTGCTTGTGGTTTAACACAGCAACAGAAAGCAAACTAGGACGCTGGACCCTGAGGACCCTTGGAGCTGCCCACGACAGAAAAGGGAGAGCCAGTAACTCCACCAAACCCAGAGAGAGGTGCTTATCCCGGGCTGACCACCCACCCTTCCTAGCAGTAGGCCTCCTGCCTTCAGAAGCTCCGTCTGAGGCCAGCAGCCCCCACTTCAGTGCAGGTATGATGAAGATGAGTAAGCCGAAGAGAGCTCCTACTGTGCTGTGTAGCCTGAAGTGACTAAGACCTGCTCCTGTTCGCCTCCCAAGAGGGTCCTGGCCTGTAAGGTTTCCATGTGGCTGGTGGCAAAAGTGAGGTCTGAGGAAGACGGCAGAAGTGACTCTAGGTGTTTGCAGTTCTAGGCTGTGTTCACGTCTGAGAAGAAGGGAGACAACAGACATTTAGGGGAACAGACATTTTTGGAGCTCTTATGAGATTAGACCTGACAGCACACAGTGATGGCCCCCTCACAAGTAAGGGCTGCGAGGCGTAATCCCTGAGAGATGTCCCTACTGGCTCTCCAAGGCCCAGACACAGGAATGGCCTGAGGTAAAGACATGAAACTTGAGGCTCATCATAGTTAAGTCTGAGAGGCCAGGGGAGGAAATAATTAAACTTGAGTCTGGTATGGAGAGGTCTTGAGCAGGAACTGGGGAGGGTTCAGGAGACTCCAAAGTCTTTGGTTGTGTTTTTGTGAGTTTCTCTCTTAGATAGGAGAGGGCTCCAGTTGGCTGTAGTGGCCCACGGCTGAGTCTTCAAGTGTTATAGTACAAAGAAGAAAACAGCCTCCTGAAACTTGGAATTATCCCTCCCTCTTTCTCTTGCAATCTGTACCCACCCCACCCCCTGGCCCACCTGAGGAAGTCACAGCCAAGACTCATCAGCCTAACAGTTGTCAAACCACAATGGGCCTCCTTCAGCATCCTAAACCTTTTTTGGGTTCAGCAGGCCCCCAGTCTCCTCAAATCCCAAGAGTTTAACGGAATTCAGCCTGTGCCCATGTGGAAGAGCAAGGCTGGGGTCTGCTGAGGGGCTCTGCTTCAACCTTCTCATTCCTCCATCTCCCAGAGACCCTGGAAGGACCCTGGAAATGGCTGTGGCCCTGGGAAGGTCCCTGAGAGAACTGAGGAAAGGGAGTCAGGTGACTTGAGGCTTCTCACAGGGCACAGATGCCCATTCAAGTGTTTTATAAAGAAGACCTGCTGGGTAGGACTGGGGAGGTTGCTGGCTCCCTGGTAGGCCCAGGGCAGGAGGATTCTGGTCTAGGCTAGCTCTGCCATAGTCTGTTACTCTCAAGGAACTCATATCAGAGGAGTGGAATCTCAGCGAGGGTGCCAAGCAGAGACTTGTGGCTCTCCAGAAAGAGGCACTGGCTTGGAGTGGAGTGCTCAGAAGACCCTGCCTCTCAGAAAATGCCACGAATAAGGACAGGTCTTGATTCCCGAATCGTGGACATGTAACTGGTGGGTAGAAAGTTCCCCCAGAACTGGCTCTGAGTGAAGACAGCCTGGATCTACTACTTTGTTGAGTAGGTGAAGACGCAGCTTTTCTGAGTTTTGCATCATTAGCATAGACTGGGACGATGACCCTTTTCTCCTAAGCCCACTGTGCTACTCCAAGATGTTGTGGGAACTTGCCTAATGCCAAGTCTGCTGGGAAGATTGGCCCTGACCCGGGAGCCTCTGGGGACCTTGTCATTCTCTTTTCCAGAGAGGCCTACATCTGCTAAGTTCCTTGCCCAGAGTGAAGTCCTACTTCGCAGATGGCAGAGTTGTCACCTTCCCTCTGGGGACAGCTTTCCTGCCTTGGGATCAGCAGCCCCAGGGTTTTTTGCCCAGGAGGGTCTAACAGCTCAAGCTAATTGGCTGACACAATAAAAAGGGGGTGGGACAGGGTAGAGAGGACAAGGAAGGGCTCCTGGGCTTTCTGGGAAGGAGGAGATGGCTCAGGCTCTGTTTCCATGGGAACTACTGGCACAGGCAGGCTTCTCCAGGCGCCAAAAAGGGAAACTTGGCGCAGGTTTCGGCACCTGGCTCCTGGTGGATTCCCTCAGGCACTAGAAAATGCCCAAGAGCTTGTCTCCTATAGGGCAGGAAGAAGCCTTCCCAGGGATGCTCAGAACCCTTGATCCCTTCCTCCATCCTCAGGTCCCACTCCAGAAGATCTAGGGGAGGTCCTGTGGTTGCTTTGAATTTGGTCCCAACCTCGGAGTCAAAGGACAGTAAAACTGGGAAAGTGTGAAGTGTTTGCTCGGCTTGGAAGATTGTCATACTGCAAGGCCTATGAGGGGTGGCACAGAGGTGACTAACGGATGGGAGAGAGAAACAAGAGGTGAAGGACCCCAGGTGTTACCTTAGTGACGTAATCCTAAGGGCTCCTCTCTGTCCTGCCCAGGGACTGGTGGTGGAGTACCCTCCCTTCTTTCCCTGCGGCTGGGAAGGGTGGGAACAGACCCCGTACCAGAGGGAAATGAGAGCCAGGGACAGACTCTGAACCTAGACAGGGGAACAGATAGGCTGAGAGGCCAGGACTAGGAGCCCAGGGGAAAGAGAAATTGGAGGTTGTCAGGATGGAGGCGAAGGAGGGGGGAGATAAGAGGGGGAGGGAAGAGGCAGAGGAAGAGAGGTGGAGCTAAGACCCGGGAGGAAGGGAGGGTGGAAGGAGTGGGCAGGGGGCGGGAGAGAAGCCTCCAGTGACAATTGCGTCTGGGTCCAAGCAAACATGAGGCAGCTGCCAGCCGGACCAAGCAGTCTGGCTTTTTCGGGCTGCAAAGCGGGAAGATTAGTGACAGTCTCTTTCAGCAGCCGAGATGCAGAGGACCAAGGTAGGTGCTGAGGGACTGAAGACTTGCCTGGACCTGGGGAATGTGGGGCTCCGTGTTGGTCTTGACCAGAGAGTATCGTCACAGTGGTCCTTGGCCCCTACTCTTGCTGACCCATATAAGGGAAAGTAATTGTTCAGGGCTTTCTGCCTGGGAGCCTGGAATCCTGTAGTCTTTTGGATGGAAGAGGCTCTGGGTGTCTGTGGGCAGAGGAGAAGCTTGAGATTAGCTCCATGGCTTGTCCTGTTCAATTAGGTCCTTAGGGCAGGGGCCAGGGTAGCTGACCTTGACCCTAGCCTCATAGACCTTAGTGAGACGCAGGCACATGGAAAAGGGTGTCTTGTGTGCGTGGGCTAGCCAATGAGCCCACAATGTAACCCTACAATGAATGAAGGCCCCCTTCTTAAAGTACTATGAGACCCCTAATAAGATCACAAACATCTCTGCCTCTATGGAGCTGTGGGGGGGATGGAGAGAGAGGGGAAGCAAAGAGGCTCCTGGTACAAAGTTCAAGAAATTGTAGCCAGGTGAGGGGAAGAATGGAGCCAAGAAAAATAAGCTGTGCTCTGGCTTAGCGTTGACCCTCAGAAAGTCTGACCTGGAGCCCGGCATGCTGCCCACAAGTCTGGGATGGTCTTGCTCAGGGAGAGAAAGGACCAAATCCAGGACCAGTTGAATGCCCCAAATAAGGAAATCAAGGTCTTTTTTTTTTTTTTTTTAAAGAATAGATATTGGGCTGGCATCTTACAGTCTCTCCTAAAAGATGGCTTCCTGCCCCCCCTCCCCATGAGGATGAGCAGCCCAGACAGGGCTGGAGACTGGTTTAAGGCCATATTACTCCAGCATCCAGGATACTATCCCTGTCCTGTCTGGTTCATTTCCCAGGATATGGTGAAGGATCCTCAGATGGAACAAAGCCTTTGAGCACAAGAGCAGGGTATACTTTCTCTCTTATCACACGTGTCCCTAGCAACCTCGGGACTGGCAGGGCAGAAGCACGAGTATCCCTCTGTCCCAGACTCACATCCACACTCACAAGCGTACTGAGTGCAGCATAGCTGTGTGCATTCACAAACATTGGATCCATATACCCTGTGATTGTACCCCTCCCTCACAGAGCCCAGCAACATGACTCTGTGTGCCCACAGATACAGGGATTTCTACAGCCATGTGTGCATAGATGTGCACACAGCTGGCTCTGTGTCCACATAGCATAGCCCCCTTCCCTTTACCTCTTTCTGGTGGCTCTAGTTCCCAGAATTCTTCCTGGGTCCTTAACCACCACTCCCCTACCAGTTGGGCAGAGTGAGTGGCCAGAGTCCCGTAGTCCACTTGACTGTTCTCTTGGCCATTGTGAGCTCCACCGTGCCCACAGTTGGCTCCTGGACGCCCATGGAACTCATTATACTTATGGCTGACCCTGGATTTTCAAGCATAGCCTGGGCCAGGATGGAAGCCAGCACCACAGTGACAGTGGTGGGAGATGGTCCCACTTGTCACAGTCAGTAGCTGACCCAGTTCTGTCCCTGCCTTCTCTCCATACCCCAGCCATTCCTTTATTGGCTTTCATTTGGCCCTGCAGAGTGGACACTACCATCTTCATTCTACTTCTACCAAAGCTCAGAGTGGGCACTGACCACAATGCCAGGCCTCCTGGCCAAACCCCGGGTCAGGAGGAGCGAGCCAGCAGCATCCAGATTCTGAGGAGGTAAAGTGGACACCAGATCAGTTTGTCTCTGGGAGGATCTCCAGTTTCTTGCAAGACTGACCTTAGTTTGCCCTGTTTGCAAAGGCGAGAACTGAGCACAGACAGGGCCACCCTGCCCTCTAAGTCATCACCCTCATGCAGCCCACCAAGTAGGACTTGGTGTTGTTCTTACTCTACAAGCAAGGAACAGAGGGGAATCCTGAGCTACAGGCAGTGTTGGGACTGGATCTGAACCCTGTCTTGTCTTCTGCAGCACAGACTCCAAGCTCTGGGTGAGGGTGTCCAGTGGAGAGTGGCAGGAGCAGACTCCAGGGGACAGGGGCATGCCTTTAACCAGGCAGCCAAGGAGATTTGACTGGAGATTGACCTGTTTGTGCCTTCTTAGCCTGTCACTTAATGACACTGGGGACTCTGCCTCAGCCATGCATTAGCCCCTACTTCCCCTTTCTGGGCTGTGGATCCAGACATGAAAAGGAAAGAACCTGAAGTTCCTTCCATCCTCTTTTCCTTCCTTTTCTTTTTCTGTTTCTTATAGCCAAGCAGGCTTTGCTATGTCTAGAGGATGACCTTGAGCTTCTGACCCCCTGCCTCTGCCTCCTGAGCGGTGGCATTACAGATGTGTGCCAGCATAGCCACTTCATGCTGGGCTTAAACCCAGGGCTTCATACACAGCAGACAAGCATTCTACCAACTTAGCTCAACTCAGCCTGGTCTCTTTCTCTTATTCACATCTTCCTCAAAAGTGGAGAGCTGTTTGGATAAACCAGGCTGGCCTTAAGAGTACCCTCTGCTCCCTCAGCCCCCTGGTCCTCACTAGGATTCTCAGGGGAAGTTGCTGGTTCCCTGATGGCCTCTGTGAGGGCTTTCATAGAGAAGGCAAAAGAGGGAAAGGAGAGAGCATCAGCCTTGACCAGCCCTGCCCCAGGCGGGATGTGTGCACAGCGTGGGTGACTCATAGCTCCCCCCAGCTCCCAGCTGACTGATGTTCCCCTCCCCCCCCAGAACAGGTGCATCTGTCAGCTGTGATCAGCCCACATCCTAGAACACCACAGAGCAGCCATGTGACAGTGCCAGAGTCAGAGCACGGGGAGATGACAGGCAGGGGGACAGCCAAGAGGGGCCTGTTCCTCGGCTCTCCCTCTCTGGGCTATCTCAGCACTCTATCCTTCGGTCAGGGTTGTGCTCCACTCACACTCAAAGAGGCTAGACCGAGGGCATCACCCCTGCCTTCCCATGCTTCCAGACTATGGGGGACTTCTGGGACAAAGAGGAGATTTTTCCCTGGTGACATGCCCTCACCTGGCATTGTGGGAAAAGCCTCTTTTCAGACAGGCAGGCAGGGAGGTTGTCTCAGGAAGCTCAGTTCTAGCTAGGGCTCTGTCTCCATACCTCTGGGGCAAACTTGTCTCTCTCTGGGCCTCCAACTTCCTGCTAGAGACTAGGATATGCCCATAACCTCTGCCCAGGCCCCAGATAGGCTCAGCCCCTTGGGCTCTTCTGTGAGAAGCTGGAAATACCACACTGCAGCTATCCCCAATGCCCCATAAATATATAGAACAGCCCACTAGCCCATCAGTACCGACCCTCATTATTTGGTACTGGAGAGCCCTGGCCACAGAGGCTTAGTGAGGGCTCAGGGCTGGTTCTGTTGTCTGTGAACCCTGGTTCTGTATCACACAGGTCTGGGCTCAGCCCTAGCTCCTTCATATATCAGCTATGTTCACAGACAGGTTGCTTAGCTTCTCTGTGCCATGGTCTCAGATCACTAACCTCCTAGAGAGATAAAATCATTTACCAACACATTTAGCCTGGACCTTATCTATCTGGTTGCTTAGTATAACTTAAGAAGGCATTCTGAAGAACGGCTTAAGTCAACTCCTGAGTTAATGGGGGGTGTCCTCATTGCCAAGGGGAATGGAGCTCATGAGCTGGCAAGTTGGTAGGTGCCAGACAGAAGACTAGGACGGCACAACTCCATCTGCTGCTGCATTGCTCTGAATGTAAGGACCAGGGATGTGTGCACACACACATGTGCACATGTGAGGGTGTATACATTCCTGTCTGTGTACATGCTCCCACCTACAGAAACATGTGACTGTCTCAGCCTCCCGTGCCAGGATGATCTACCTAGCTCACATCTGTCTGTGCCCAGGGTGGGTGGAGAGAACTCGGGCTCAAAGCTCTCCAGTCCCTGGGGGCCTGCACGACACAACACCCACCACTGCTTTCCGCCATCTGTCCCATTCGATGGAAATAGAGCAAACAATATTGGGTGCTGGGTAAGCCAGAATGCATCTAGGCAGTCCCTGTAGAAGGAGGGGTGCAGGTTAACCCCACATCTGTCTCAGAGACTAGCCTCTGAGAACCTCGAGCACTTCTCCCCTGTCAAGGCCCAGAATTTTCTATTTGGTGGGATAAGTACTCTAACTCTTGGCTGCACTTCTGACTCTACTGAGTAGAGGTTTGGGGGGGGGGCGGTATTTGTTTTGTGGCTGGTTTGTTTTTTGTTTGCTTGTTGTTTAACAAAAATGAGGCAGGTGATACGGTCCCCAGGCAGCAGACCCCTCCTGTTCAGGTGGACACAGCTATTTAGATCTCCAGATACAATGTTCCTGGGTTAGGGGTTTGGGGATTCCTCTTGCTGCCTTGCACAAGTAGTAAGACCCCTAATTTGGGCCATAAATAGCAATAAGTGCCATGGTTCAGGGTAGGGTGCTTATCTTTGTATTTATAACTTCTCCTGCATTTCCTGTAACTCTGGGAGGGCATGCTATGAGCCCTATCTACAGATGAAGAAACTGAGGTTTGTGGTAGTCAAGTACTCAGTCCAGGATTTCCCAACAAGGACATAAGGATTCAGCATTCAAGTCTCTGCCTGGCTGGCCATGGGTCTCTTCCCTCTGCACTCAGCTGCCTGAAATAACACCAGCCTTCTTGGATTCTTCCAACTGCCCAAAGCGAGGCTGCTGCCTCTGCACCAGCATCCAGTGTGTCCTTGTTGCTTTTAGAAAACTTCTCACTGTTGTTTTCATTCATGAGGCAGAGTGCTGGTTTTCTTTTGTGGTGTGTGTGTGTGTGTGTGTGTGTGTGTGTGTGTGTGTGTGTGTGTATGTGCTTGTGCATGTGTATCAATGCACTTTGCATGCACATTTATGCCTAAGATATACCCCTGGTGAACTGCTGGGTATTTTAATAGAAACTTGTCAGAACTGTCCACAGCCTTCAGCTATGAATCCAGCCCAAGTAGCTAGCATATGCCCACTGGATACCTCTACTAATCTTCCCCTAGGCTAATGCTTGGGCTTCTCTCGGGCCATGAACTATACCAGCTACTGAGAGTCTCACCTTTGGGCTCCTGAGTAGTCTGACTTCATCCTTTTCCCAGTCGGGCCCTCAAAGGGGAAGCTATTCCCTGAGGTCATGAGCAGTGTGCCAGGTCACGGTCCACGGGTATCACGGCTTCAGGGAAGCCGTGTTGGGTGAGGAACTGCATGGTAGGATGTCGAGGGTCCATGGGCTACTGTGGTGAAACTCTCAGGACAACAGTGTCCAGTGCCAAGCTGGACCACCATTGGGGAGATAGAGGCTTGAGGGGGATGCTGTTCTCCCTCTGTCTCCATTGGGACAGGCTTCTGACCCTGAAGCCTGTATCACTGCCTTCATCTCAGCACATCCTAAGCATCTGACTTTAGCCTCTTTGTTCCATCCCACATGGGCAGGTACTCAGGTCAGAGGATCAGAGGATAATCTGCAAAATTCAGTTCTTCTACCATGTGGGTCCTGGGGATGAACTCAAGTCCCCAAGGGTGACCCCAAGTGCTTTTACACACTAAGCCATCTTATCAACCCCAAAGGAAACTCTTATTGAGCAAAGCATGGCTCTAAAAACAGCACACGTCTACTTTGCCAAGTTTTCCTAGGGAAAACTCATTAATGTCATACTGGTGGCATGTACCAACAATCTCACTATCTGGAAGGTAGGAGAAGAGGCATCAGGAGTTCAAGGCCATTCTTAGAAAACTGAATTTGATGCCCACCCTGGGATATAGAAAACCCAGACTCAGACAGACAGACAGACAGACAGACAGACAGACAGACAGACAGACAGACAGACAAAAAAACAAAGCAAAACAAAAACTCCCAAACCCTAGTACAAGGTGGGTTTACAGTGCAGGTCTTTAACCCTTGAACTCAAGAAGCAGAGGCAGCACTCAGGAGGCGGAAGCAGGTCGATCTCTGTGAATTTCAGTCTAGCCAGTGCTAAATAATTAGACCCTGTTTAAAAACAAAACCCAACTAGTACAATCTCACACCACATGACATGGACACTGATGCAGGCACCACTCTCAGGCAAGTTGTCTCAGTGGCTTGTGTGTGTGTGTGTGTGTGTGTGTGTGTGTGTGTGTGTGTGTTGGCTGTTAGAACATTGTCACCTGTAATTCGTGAATCCACCACTACCATCAAGATACACATCAGCTCTGTCCCCAAAATGTCCTTCTGTCGACCTTTCATATCCATACCTTTCTCGTCCCTCTGCCCTTCCCCCACCCAATTCTTGGCCTTTTAATCTGTTCTCCATTGCTAATATGCTGTCATTTCAAACTGCTATGTAAATAGACTCACGTGGCATGTGACCTTTCAGGACTGGCTTTTTCATTCTGCTTAATTCTGACTCTTCAAGTTGTGATGAGTGTCCAGGTCCTTTCGTCTCATGGGTGGGAATTTCTGGGACACCCTTCTGTATTGTCCCTCAGGTTCATCATTCCCCCACTGAAGGACATCTGGCTGTTTCCAGTTTGGGGCTCTTACAAATAAAACTACCATGAATATTCAGTAGTAAGTTTTTGTTTGAACATACATTTTCAACCACCTGGAACAAACTCCCAAGACTGATATTGCCAGGCTATGTGTTAGCTGTGTTCTGTTTGCTGAAGACCTGCCACGCTGTTCTCCTGAGTGGCTAAAGTACTCTGTGTTCCCAGTGACTAGGTAGAAGTGGCCCAGGGTCCCCGTCTGCATGGCATTAGTTTTAGTTTTTATTGCAGGCACAAAGTGTTTCTCATGATGGCTTTCTTTTTTTTTTTTTTCCTCTCTCTCTTTCTTCCTTTCTTTTAAATTATTTATTTTCATTTTATGTACACTAGTGTTTTGGCTACATATTTCTGTATGAGGGTTTCATATCACCTAGAACAGAAGTTACAGACAATTGTGAGCTGCCATACAGGTGCTAGGAATTGAACCCGGGCCCTCTGGAAGAGCAGCCACTGCTCTTAACCACTGAGCCATCTTTCCAGCTCCCCTCTTGGTGACTTTCTTTAAAAATGTGTGCATGTGCGTGTGTGTGCATGCGTGTGTGTGTCTGTCTGTCTGTCTGTCTGTCTGTGTCTGTGTGTATGTCTGTTGGGGGGAATAGGTAACAGATCATTTTGTTTATCCCACTCTCGTCATCTTTGTGAAACCCGCCTTTGTGTAGGTTCTAGAAATCTAACTCAGGTCATTAGGCTTGTAGGCACTTTATCCACTTTAGTCCTCTTTCTGGTTCTCATGGTGGATTTCAATGGCATTTCTGTGGTGGCAGAAGATGGCATTTTCCCAGGTGTTTATGTGCCATCTCCGTTCCCTTGGTGATATGTCTGTGCATCTTTCTTCTGGCTGGATTATCCTAATACTGTAGGGTTTGGAAAATTAAGGGCTCCTAGGTGCCCGGTTCTATGGTAAAACAAGCAATTACACACACACACACACACACACACACACACACACACACACACACACACGTAGTCTCAGAGCTGACATTCTGGCGAAAGTAAAATAACAAGCTATTTGATGCTTCCAGGAACTGCAGCCACAGAGGCTGAGGTGGAGACACAAGGGAGTGACCTAGTTAGAGCAGTGCTTCAGGGGTCTGACACCTGAGTGTGGCCTTGAGCATTCAGAGGACAAGCGTCCAGTGCAGGGATCAGCAGATACCCAATACCCAGGCAGTGCTGTGGAGAGAGACAGCCTGAGAGGAGCACAGTGAGCTGGGGGCAGGCATGTGACATGGTTTGATTTGCAAAGTGACAGAAAGCCATCAGGGACTCTGAGCAGGGGCAAACGGATGTTTAATGTCTTCCACTGTCCTCAGTGACCCAGAAGCCCTCACTCTGTCACCTCCCCTCACAGAGCCCATAAGAGTGAAGGGGTAGTGGGGTCACCTCCCTCCCCTCAATGCCTTTGAGCCTGGGAGGCAAGAAGAGGGTGTCAGGAGAGCTATTTAACATTCCTTGGCAGCTCAATCAGACCCTCTCCCAGACAGACAAGTGTCAAATATTCATGAAGATGACCCGTGTTCACCCATCTCTGCTCCTGCCTCCTTCACAGTGGGATGGGCCCAGGCCACAAGCTTGACTCTGTGGGGAATGAACAGGTTCCCTTTCTCTGCCCTTCTTTCTCTTCAGAGATCTCTGCTACCTCAGGAAGGGAAATTGTTACATCCCTTTCCTTGAGGGGCTCAAATTGAGAATTCTGGCCACTCCACCAGGTAGAGGAAGCCAGTGCAGGTGTCTAGATATCACCCTGACTCTTTACCAGGGAGAAAAAAATGGCACTAGGACCTCTTAGCCCAGTACGTTCATAAACAGTTACTCTGGGAAATTGTAGATCTAGTTAAGGGACCCAAATTCCCACCTTCTGAAATCTCTCCAGGGACCTGGCCCCATGAACGGTCACTTTGGAAGCCTATGGTCAAAATTATCTGAACGTTGGAGTCAAAATGCCACACCACAGAGTGATGTGTGCCCACACTCCTCCTCGGGGATTTAGTTTCCTTACCTGTAAATAGGTGGTGTGATCCACCTCACAAGATTGTGACAAAATGATTGGAACATGCACTATGGGGTCTCAGCCTGCCCTGGGGAAATCACAGGGTCCACCACACCTGCCTAGGGTTTGAGACAAATTCTACTGGTGCCAGCACTGTGGGTGGAGGTAGAGTGGGGTGGGTTTCTAATGAAATGCCCTGCTAATGGTGTTGAGGCTCTGAGGTCCATCTCAGCTTCTGCTCCCCTGCCCATGTGCAGTCTTGAAGCAATGAATTCATGAGAGGATGAAGGACCAGCTGCCTGACCCACCCTGCCTGCTACTCCTTGACCAATATACAGATTTTACCCATCAAGGCCGTTCCTTTTCTGAATGAGATGCTTGATCATGTAGAAGGTGCCTCTGACCCAGCCAGGGCAGGGTATGTAGGAGCATGTGCCTGTGTGTGGGTCTGTGCATGTATGCATGTGTACACACATGTGTGTTTAAGTATGCAAGTGTGTATGCACAATATATGTAGGGAGATGCCTCCTTCCGTATCCCTGGCATCCCTTTCCTCCGCACCAACGTTCCTCACTACTTTGGTGAAGGCATCTCCAACGTTCCCTTGGAGAAGGGAAAGACTGTAGGGGTTGTTGCTGAGAGTATGAGGTGACAAATGTGAGCCAAGACCTACCTGTTCCATGGCTGTGCTAGTGGAAGACAGGACACAGCTGAAGCAAACCAGATGCCCAGAGGGCTGTCATGGCTGACTGCAGCCTGCCCAGCCAGGAGCTACCGTGCCACCACTAGGGACTAATGAAGGCAAGACAGTTTGATGGACAGGATTGAAGGCCAGTATTGCCATAGGCAAACAAACCTCTCTGCTCTGAATCCTCCACAGTGGCTCTAGGCTGACCTTTTCTGATTCACACCTACTCAAATTTAGGTCCTACTGTCTCTCAACACCCCCAGCCCCTGGGTTCCCCTAATTAGCTGGCCAGACGGCCACGGGAAGGCTTCTTTAAGTGGTCACACAGTTTTCATTCACAGCAAGGCTCTTACTGGGAGAAATAAAATGCACTTACCTCACGGTATCCCCTGTGTGAACCCTCTCTCTTCTCTAGGCTTCAGTGAGTTCTCTAAGGAGTTATTCAGTTCTGTCAGCCAGGCTGGTGAAAGGGAAGCTTGAGATAAATAAGACTGGGCTCACTTATGGCCTTGCTTCTCTGGAACACTTCTTCTGGGACCCTGCCCTATGCCAGAGCCTAAGTACAGGATGGAAAGAAACCATGAAGGACGATGGGGGCAGCCGGGCTCAGGAGGTGGGGCTGAAGGGGGTCTTCTAGCCAGCACTTGCAGAGGACGTTCCTGATAGGGTTAGGACTGGCCTCACCCAGGATATCAGAGTGGCTGATAGGACCTTCTGGAGGTCCCTCCTGTGAGCCTGTGCTTAGGAAGCCTCCTCCCTCCATTCCCTCTGCAGGAAGCAATGAAGGCATCGGATGGCAGCCTCCTGGGAGACCCTGGGCGCATACCGCTGAGGAAAAGGGAAGGCATCAAGTGGCAAAGGCCACGGTTCACCCGCCAGGCACTGATGCGTTGCTGCTTAATCAAGTGGATCCTGTCCAGTGCTGCCCCACAAGGCTCAGGTAGGACAAGAGTGACTGGTCCAGACAGAGACGGTAGAGATCACACTGGGCTCTGTCTTTCCTGGGGCCACAGAGGCCACCTTGGGCCATACTGCCTCCACCTCTGTTGAGAAATGTGTCTCCATTCCTTCACACTCTCCCTTCACTGATGCTCTGTTCCACACAGAGACCTGAGCTCTGGTACAGGATTGCACTGCAGGACATGGAGACAGCAGACCAGGACCATGTGCAGGCTTTTCAGAATGCCTGGGAGATGGAGGCAGGCTGGAGGCTGAGAAGCCAGGCTCTCCTTGCCCAACACTCCTGAGCAGCTATCTTGAACATCTCACACATCCTTTCTAAATCCTCCACAGAAAAGGGCCCTGGACCTACCCACAGGGCAGATCTACTACCTCCTGGTTCTTGCCCCACATACCCAGAGACTGAGGCTGACATTCTGGAGTGTTCGTGGCATGGGAGTGAGACCAGCAGCAATAATGGCTTCTTCACAGCTATTTGGGTGTATTTATGAGGAATGGTAGTACAGAAAATGCAGAGACAACCTCACAGAGCCCCTGCAGTCTCTCCCATACACACTCACACCTTTGCACATGAGTGAGCATACACTCATACGTGTGCATACGAGTACATATGCATGCATGTGGAAGTGCAATCCCATACCAGCATTCCAGGATCAGTTATAAGGTACCTCCCCATACCACTTATGTTTTTGATGGCATAGAGGCATGTATGAGAATCTATCACTGGGACAAGGTACATGCTTGGCCTGGAGACCTGCTTTGTGTGTTTTCTTAAACCACATGCTCTTGCTGTGTGATCTCCAGGGAGCCTCAGTCTCTTTGTTGGACAATGGGCACAGTCGGTGTTCCCAGACTCCCAGGTTGGCTGGTATTCCTGAGTGGAGGATAGGTAGCAAGCACAGTAGCCTGTGTATAATGTATGAAGCGACAAGGCTGCTGCATCCTAAGACCTCATCTTTATTGGCAAATCTACCCTGACTTGCTCTTAGCTTGATTCCATTCCGCGAGAGCCCTGCCCCTTGTGAACTAAGGTCGCTTTAGCTGACATTTGTTTCCCAACTTTTCCCATGGAAACACTAGCACATGTGGGGAGCCCTTCCTGGAGCCCAGCTGTTTTAAGGTCTTGCAGGTGGCAGAACGTGTATAATTTGCACTGCTGTGAAAATGTTTCCCACTGTCCACCAGAGTGGGCTCCAAGAGCTGTGGTACTCTGGTGTGGCCTCTGAGTGTGTCCACAGGACTCAGCTCCACCCAAGATGGCTCAGCTTTCTGTCCCCTTCAAACTCCAAGTCTCACCTCCCCCATATCTGTCATCTTGAGTTTTCCTGGACAGATAGACTATGACAGCCACAATCAAGCCCTCTGTTCTCCTCCATAACTGCCACTCTGACCCACAAGGCACTGGGCAGTAGTGGCTCTGGCTGGGACTGTACACCAGTGATGGCAATGCCATGCCATGCCATGGTGCACTGGGTGGAGAGTCCCAGAGCAAGCAGGGTGGGTTCACACCCAATTCAGGGTGGCTTCTTAGAAGACAGAGCCTTTTCCCAGTCACTCCCTTCAGAGGTACACAGTACAGGGCAAGGCCAGGAGAGCATGGAGCAGCCCAGCCAAGCTTGTATTTGCATGGATGGACATGTTTATCAGAAGTTGAACACTGAGAGGAGATATGGCTGATGGGAAGCAAGCTGTGTTAAGCTGCGTGAAGCTCCCTTGATCCTTCGCTTCATTTTACTTAAGAGTCTACAGGTTACCCTCCCCCCCAAAAAAAAAGATTAAATGGCTTGTTCAGTTCTCCAGAGATTGGGGCCCAGAAGCACCTTCACCTTCCAGGCAGGGACCCCACAGAATGAGGAGTGGAGATTTCATATGCTCCGATTCCCTTGAGTGAGCCCCTGCTTCAGCAACTCAGTCCAGACACATCCATCTATGTCCCTTAAGGAGGACTCCATTGGTGTGGCCACACTGGCGAATTTGTGTGCGTGTGAAATGCCACTCTGTGATGAGTTTGCTTCTCAGGCTCTGGGTGCACAGAACAATAAGCACCATTCAGGAGAGCTCCATCACATGTCCAGCGAGGCCTGCCACGGTATCCTGAGCACTGGGTGCCTGTGCAGTCCAGCAGCCCAGGCGCTGCCCTTGTTGGGATTTTTCCATTCAGCTGTAGAATCAGAAAAACAGGTATCTGGAATTGCTGAAAGTGGAGGTCAAGGCTCAGCACAGTGTCCACAAGACTTTAGTGAGTTGGAACCTCAACACAGAATGGGCAAGACTCAGGGACCTCAGATGGGGATGCAAAACTGGTCCAGCTGTGGCTGTGTCCTGGGAGTTAGCAGGGGCACAGCATCAGGGTCTCTAAGATGTGTGGGTCCAGAGGGTGGGGGCAAGACAGGCAGCTTGACTCCCCACCCAGAAGAAGCCATTCTCAGCCCAGGACCCTAGGGACACCTCCTCAGTGTGCCAGAGCTGTGACTTTGGACTCCTCTGTGGGTGGCCCTTCCTGGCAGAATGCCTTCGGAAGGAGGCATGGTTTTAGCCGTAGCCAATGCCACCAACTGGACAGACCTGCTTCTCAAGTCTGCCTGCCCAAGAAGTCTGTGAGATTTGGGGTTCTTCAATTATCTAAGTTAGAATAAAATCCTCCCCAAATGGCCTGGGATCCTGGCTGCCTGAGTTAAGCAAACGGCTGAGACCCTGGGTCTGGGAAAAGGCACAGAAACTCGGGGGCAACAGGGAACCACAGTGTGACAAAGCCTACGTCCCAGCTGTCACACTGCACAGCTCCCACTTCTGAGTCACACAACACCATCATTCATGGATCCAAGGCTGTACTCCAAGCCCTCCCGATGTGCGGCCCCACAGGCTCATCAGCCATGCAAGTCACAGGGTCAGTACAGATTCAAGAAAGGACTTAGGGATTCCCCATGTCTTGGGCTGCAGCATGAAGTGGCCATCTTTGATCCACTCCAGAGAGTTCTCAACAGAGCAAACCAAGCCTTCACTCCTTAGAGGTCTGCACCATCTGTGGCCCTGCCTAAGGAGCTACTGTAATTCCTGTTGATGTTGATGCATTCACTAGGATTCCCAGAGACACCACTGAGCTGAGACACTGTCCTCCCTTGCCACTCTGTGTATCTCTGTAAGCTGCCCCCAGGAACAGTACTATTACCTACCTGGCTCTTATCAACTGGCCCTTCTAACTGATAAGAGCAGCCTATAGGGGCCAGGTGACCATCTTAACCTTTGGGGCAACAGCCCCTTGGATGTCTCCCCTTGCGGCTTCTACCTCTAGAGTCTAAATTCTCTCAAATGAAACCCAAAGTATTGGAGACAGGAGAAAGCACTGAGTGGGTAGGGAGCTTGAAGGACCACCTCCTGGCTTCATCTGGTCCCTGGGCCACCTTCTGAACAGAGAGGTAGATCGTGTTTAGTACTGTGACCTGTGTACGATCCTGACTGAATCTTGCAGCTGCTTCCAACCTTCCCTGTCTTTAGGCATGTCTACTTATCCAGCTGTGCCAGGAATGGGGAGAGGGGAAGAAGAGCAGGATGTGGAACAAGTCCTTTGATTAATGACAGTGATGTATGTGATCTCCAAGTGTGGTGTGCACAGGAGTGCTGGAGGGTCTAAAACCAGTCAATCTCTGCGAGACTTAAGAGTAGCCCCTTGTCTGCAATTAATGGATACAGCTGAGCTTGGCTGCCACCTGCTGGCTATCTGGACACATGACAACATCTGGTCAGGGCAGCCAAGAAAGGGAGGCTCTTCTCTTGAATGCTGGGTAATATCAAATAGGATAAGTGGTACTTTGTTTACAGGCAGGTGCGACCATGGCTAGGAGGAGAGGCCACCTGGCTCTTGTGCTGTCAGGCACCTGCCCAGCCCTGGCACCCTCTCAAAAGCATTTAGAAAGGATTCATGCCCCAGATGGGTCTTTTTCGGACCATGTCCCCCTTCCACCTCCCGACACCTGACCCCATGGTTAACCACAGGCCATGATCAATAGGAAAGGTTCCCTCAGGCCACGGTTCCTCCCAGGCATCATAAGAAGCTTCTGTACACATTCTCCTCTCCCTGCCACAAGGATGAGAAGATCTCCCTTTCTACTGCCCTTGCCCTGAGGTGCCTCACGGCTAGGTGTCACCTTTCCTGCCACCCTGTCAGTCACATGTGATTTCCCTCAAACAGAAATCAAGTGCTGAGCTGCCTGCCTACCTACCTCTCCACCCCAAACTCTGGCTTGGATCTCACCCACATCAGCACACCTGGTGATAAAGAGACACACACACACACACACAATTCTCTAAGCCCGAGGCCAGCAATAGATTCCCAGTTCCTGGGGAGGGGGATGGAGAAGGGGTAGCTCAGGGCTTACGGCTATCCAAGCATCCACAGATTTCAGTCTATCTCCATAATAGTTCAATAGCCTGCAATTAGCTGTATGCAGAGGAAAAGAGACTATTGCCAAAGAAACATGTTTTCTGGAAACTTGAGTGCATGTGGTTCGCTTGTCAGGACCTGCATGGACCTGGAGGTTGCCACAGCTTGCCTTAGACACATTTTCTACGGTTGCTGTGTATACTGGGTTAGTAGACACAAGGCCTGGGCTGCCTGCTGGCCCTGCTGCACAGCCTTTGTGTGTGCTCAGTAAATAGCTCAGAGCAGCAAACATGACCAGGTACACAACAGGTGTCACTAAATCCTGCAGTTTCTTCACCTGGTAGAGTGTACAGCACACACGAGTTCAGCTTCTGCTTTGAGGAGGCAATTTGATTCGCCTACCTCTGTATGTAACAGAAGCCCTGAGCAACAGTGGCTCCATTTGAGTTAGGAAGTGACTGCAGATGTTTGCAAACTCTGCCCTTTGTCCCTTTCCTTCTCAGTTACAAAGTGGTTACTTCAGCTCTAGCCATTCTGGCATCGTTCCTGGCAAAAGAAAGGAAAAGACACATGGGAGGAGAAAGTTTGGCCAATGGTGTCAGTTAAGGAAGACAAGCACAGAAAGTTCTAGAAGGCTGTTTACATTTCACTAGCCAGAACTAAGCCACGCTGACTGCGGGGAACATGGGAGAATGGCACTGTTGTTTTTCTGTTTTTGCTTCGAGACAGGCTCTCATACATTCCAGGTCGGCCTCAAACTTTCAGTGTAGCTGGGGCTGACCTTCTGATCCCTTTGTCTCCAATCCCTGTGTAATGGGATTAAAGGTGTTAGCCACGACTTTTTGCTGGGGGTTGAATCAAGGTTTTCATGCATGTCAGGTGAGTGTTCTACTGAGTGTGCTAGCTACATCCCTAGCCTAGAATAGCAGCTTCTTGGACTTATTCCTCCCTCTGACAAATCCTGACATCTACAAGTCAAAGCAGAGAAGGACTGTTTGCCTTGTTGGTGGCCAGAGGCCCTCAGCAAGCTGTCTGGCATTTACCAAGTGTCCAGTAAAGGGAGTGTGGAGTCAGTGGTTTCTGCTCCAGCCACGTTCTTGGTTGTCCCCTCTCCTCATGAGAGAGACCACTTCCTCTCTCTCTGTTTGCTACTTCTCAGACACTCAGGTTGGATGGGACTCTGGGTAATAAGTAGAAGCCAGGAGTCAAGAGGAGGCTAAGGGCTGGGGCAGGGTGAGAACAGGCTGTGGAAAGTCCCTGGCCCTGTGAGGTTCACACCCTGAGTGGCAAGTCACACCGGGTGCCACCACCTTCTGAGGTGCAGAGCAATGCCCACCCCTACCCAGACTTTTTGCAGCTGCTGACATTTATTTGGGGAACAGTGAGCTCTTGGGTCCTGGGGGTTGAGGAGATAAGTGCAGGTACCAGACAGGCTCAGGGAGACATAGCAGATCCTGGGCTGAGGGGCTGTTAGTCTTTGATGCTTTCCTAAGAGCTGGAGATAGTGAAACAGGCCAAGAGATAGGCTAAGACCAAGAGAGACACCGAGAGAGATTTGGAAGAGAAGCAGGCTAGAAGCAGACTTGCTAGAGAGGGCAAGTCCTGCCTGAAGAAGGGTGCTGAGCCTAGGGTTTGGAAAGGCTGCCAGAGAACCAGGACCCAGGCAGCGCCATGTCAGGGTGTGGCGAGGGCTGCTACCCCAGACTGCAGGAGTGTCAGCATGGCTGTAAGAAGCACCTGGGAGACATCATCAGCTTCTTCTTCCGCTTCATCTCCGGGAACCTGGCTCGAGGTGAGGGCTGCCTTGCTGGGACGGGGATACCAGATGCCAGAAGATGCCATTTGGGGCTGGGGACTGTGGCTCCTCCTTTTGGGGTGGGGTGTGGATAAAGGGGCTTGGGAGCAGGATAAGTGTCTGTGCTTTATACATTCCCATAGGGACCCCTGGCCCTCAAAAGACCAAACCAAAGGCTCCCAGACTCATAAGCCTGGAAAGAGATGGGTGGCCAGGATCCTTATCTTCATAATGGATATAGACCCAAGCCTGCCTAACTGCTCTAGAGGGCCCTCCCTGCCTGGCATATGTGGGCTCCCCTATCCTCACTGCTCTCCAGCTCCCTCCCTCTCCAAGAATTCCCTCTTCTATCAGAGCCAATATGGATCTATCATGACATGCAGAGGAGAAAGAGGAAAGAAGGGGGCCAGTGTGTGTTGAAACTATAGAGAAGATCTATCAATGACAGCCTTCTTCATGTCTTCAGAAGCAGCTCACAGAGAAGACCAGGCAGGAAGCCTAGATCCGGCCTGGAGGTGGGAGGAGGGGATCTTCATAGTAGGCCGTTTCTATCTCGCTTCTCTGCCTCTCATCCAAGCTTGGCAGGGCTGGCTGGCTGGCAAAGGCACTTCCTACACAGAAGGGGAGGGAATCTTGCAGATGGGGATCTGAGAACTGGGGTGTTAAGAGCTTTAGACCTTGAAGCTTAGGACCTCCTGGGCTCTTTTTCCTATCCTCTTATTGGAAGAAAAGGACATAGGCTAAAGTAGTCACATGATTCCCCAAAGAGACTTATAATTAAGTCCATAAAACAAAGATGAGCCCTCAGAGGCATGTGACACACAAAGCAGCCTTCTACTTCAGGGAGCTGTCAATGACCCAGAGGGGTGATATGCTAAGTGGTGAGCAAGCCAGACAAGCTGTCAACCTCACTCTTTGGGGTGGAGCCTGTTGTGCCCAGTGTGGGGCATCCACATGAGAGTCAGGCACATCTAAGAGCCATCAGGGTAGCAAATAGCACATTGGTGCTGATGGTGGTAGCATGTGCATGCACAGGTTTGTGGCTTGGGCATAATGACCAGAGGACAACTCTTTGAAGTCTGTTCTCTCAATCCACCTCCACATGGATGATGCACAGGAATAAAACTCAGGAAGCCAGACTCATTTGGCAAGTGCCTTTACTGGCGGAGACACCCCACCAGCCCACAAAGAGCATTTATAAGAAGAAAAGCATGAAATTGCAATATATTTGCCCATTTCTAAATCTATGGGAAAATAATGGCTTAAACACCAGAGTGACGAGAACATGGTAAGAGGGAAGAGAGAAGAACCTGGAAGATGGACCCTGGCACTCTTTCCCCGAGTGCACAAGGACTCTGCAGAGCATGCTCTCTGGTCCCAGAGGGGTAGCAGGTATCCAGACCATATCCATGAGCAACCAGGGAAGCCACAGTCAATGCCTTGACCCTGTGCCAGGCGTGGGTCACACTCCTTGCCCTGGTCCCACATCCCCAAGTTCCCCTCTGGTCACTGAAGGGCTTAGATAGGGAGAAAAGAGCTTAGTCTTTTCCAAGATAAGCTTCTAGATTGTGAAGAGTTCACAGAGCAAGGCTACCTCCCAAGTCCTACATACAGAATCATAGCTTTGTGTTGTTCTTGGGACTTCTGCTGAAGCTCATGGGGAAAGATACAAAGAAACCAGAGAATGAGAGATGAGCCCTGTGCATGAGCCCTCATCTCAGAGCCCCTCAAGACAGGGTAGAACAGAGGCCAGGGAGGGCTTTAGCTAAGGCAGTAGAGACCCTCTCTACACCTGTCACAGAGCCATCTGACCTGAATTGTCCAAGTACCGTTCTGATGCCCTAAAAATATCCTTCTACAGATAGATCCAGGTTCCACTGAACTAATTGAGAATGCTAGCCAAATGACAAAGCTGATTCCAATGAGAAGGAAACCCAGAGAGAGCTTGGAACACACAGGGCACAAGCAAGATGGCATAGTTATACGCAAATGATGGGAAACAGACCAGGGGCCACGAAGGACCATCCACAGGGGCATCTTCTCTACCAGAGAAAAGAGGAGCCTTAGGCATGTGCATCTGGGTACCAGTCATAACAACACCCTGTTCTTGCTGGCAAGTCAGGTGATTCTGAAGGCAGGCTGATGTCTTCATTTGCACAGTTTGTAAACAGAGTCCCATCTGCCAAGCCAAGCTCCAGCCTCTCATCACATCCATTTCTTCATCTGTAAGATGAAATGGATATAAAAGTGAGATCACTGAGATGATTATGTCGGGTGTGTGGATTGGCTTTTTTCTGTACTGGTGCTAGATATTGAGTCCCCTCAGTTTATTTATACATCAAATGGACACAACAGTATGCACTTCGGGACCCTGTAGCAGCAACTGGGCAAGCAATAATGGAACATGACTTTAACACTGAGCCAAGATTTCTTCTGTGTGTCGGTCAAGTTAGTGTCCTCGTTTGTGACCGAGGACAGAGAGGATGAGTTTTCAAAGTCAAGCAATTGTGATTTCTCCCCAATCTGTTTGACCAGGCACAAGGCCTGGCAGGGGTTGTGGGGGGTTGTGTATGCTATAACTTCCAGACTCCCACAGGGAAGGCTGACCTCTCACCTCTCACCCCTCACCCCTCACCCCTCACTTCTCACCTCTCACCTCTTGCTAGCTTGTCCCTAGCTGCTGTTGTCTGAATTCTGGAAGGTCCCCTGCTCCATCATTGTTCTGTGCATCTGAAAAACCTTTCCCAGGTTTTTTTTCTAGTGAGGTAGACCCCATTAAAGCCTGCCGCAAGCAGTGTAACTACCTTCCTTCAGAGAGAGGTGAGTTTTCTGGGCTGATGAGGCTGCAATGATGCAGGTTCCTTTCTGCTCCAACCTCTGCCCATTCTGGCTCCTTCCTCTATAAGTCCAGATAAAGAGGAGAGGGGGAAGGGCACACTGGAGCACTGACAGGTGGGGTAGGCTGAAGCACTGACTGATGGGGTAGCCTGGATTCTCTACGAAGTTCTGTTAAATACTGGGTCTCAGCATCATCCCCACCTCCCCAGACTTCCCCCTGGCCTGTATAGTTTTAAGTGGCCCTGGTCTCTGCCTCCCAGGTGGAAAGTTTTGAAGATTCTTTGAGACGATAGGAAATGGAGACAGGAGCAACTTTCAAACGTTCTAGACTAGAAAAAGAACATGTTTGGGGCTGTTCTGAGGAAAGGCAGCAACATTGTGGCAGAGGAGGTGGCTGCCCTTACTGTTCCTAGGCAGATGGTTATGGACAGCGGAGCCTGGACACCTCTTAGGAAAGTGCCCCTAAGCCTTTCCAACCTCCCTGTCCATCCCTCTCTCCCACCCTGGACCCATCACATCCCAAGCTTCTCTCCAGCCTCTCCCCAGCCCTGCCAAAGCAGCTTACTTAATAGGCATTTCTCCATCTGCCCACCAGGGGGCAGAAGAGGCTGGGGCAGCAGCCCTCTTGGACAGTTTTAACCTTTTAGGAAAGGTCTTACATGGGCTGTTAATTTCTGATGCACACATCCACTTCACACCTTTGAGAATTAAAGGCACAGGATCTGGCACTTACGGGCTGCTAGTTCTCTCTCAGGATGCATCTTGTTTCCTGATTCCCTGAGCCAAGCCAAGAACAGACCAAGCACCTCTTCCAGTTGGCAGCCCACCCACCCCTGGCCGACCATAAAAATCTCTACTCTAGTAGTTAGGACTCCGTGTTCCTAAGAATGACAGTGGCCTCATCTTGTGCTACTCCAGAGGCTTCAAGGATGTGGATGGGGCTCCGTGAAGGATGTTGCCTTTGAAGCCTCTTTTTGCAGTACTCCCCGTTCCCGTGTGAATAAGTGGGCAGGCTCAGGTGACAGAGAGGGAACAGAGTTGAAAGGGTCTGGGTCTGGCCACAGGAAAATCCGCATTTGCAGTCTTTCTCTGGACACGTGGACCACAGCTCCTGATCTTCATCCCATAAACTGAGGTGTCTCTGAGGTGAGACGTGGAGCCGGGAGCAGTGAATGTCTTTCAGTAGAGAACTAATTGCATCTTCTTTCCAAAGCCTTGGCTCTTGCTCTTTGGAAATAATGTGGAAGACTGTGAGTAGCTGAGGTTTTTATTTAGTTAGTTAGTTATTTACTCTTTTTGGAGACAGTATCTCTTTATTATGTATCTCTGGATGTCTTGGAACTCACTATGTAGACCAGGCTATCCTCAGACTCACAAAGATACACCTACCTCTGCCTCCTAAGTATTGGAATTAAAGGAGTGCGCCACCACACCAGGCTCAAAAAAATAGTTTTAATGATTTCCCACTGCAAACAAAGGGGTCACTCTTATGGACTTTTCCAACATGGAAGGAAATGGTGAGGGGGGTTTTAAAGCCCAGCTCAAAACCCTTGCTTGACCAAAGCTGGTTCGGGAGGTTGAAGAGAATTCTAGGCTCTAGTTTAGTGGCAGTAGGGTAAAATCGAGGAAATCTTCCTGGCCAGGCACTGCAGAAGACAAATGGAGTTTCTGCAGAACACACGGTGTTGTTAGGCTGATGACAATCACAGCCCCGCACTCCCACAGTCAGCAAATGGCCCTCAGGCCTACACAGTGAGCAGAACCCTGGGTCTGAGGCAGGGATCAGCTGGATGGATGGAAGATGGCAGCAGCAGATATACTGGTTAGTTCAGCAGGGACAAAAGCCCATGAACATGCCACACGGCCTTTAACTTTCAAGAAGGGCATAGTGACAGGGTGAGTTTCCGGGAACCAGGGCACCAGCCAGCAGCAGCCTGGGTCACTCTGAAAGCGGGAAAGGATCTCAGGCCAGGGTGAGATAGGGATTTAAAAAGCCATTGTCTCCTGGCCTTCACACAAGAGTTGACCATCAGCATGGGGAGATTCCTGCCTCCTAAACACCTCCTGCAGCTGGAGAAGGGGGTAGACCATGGTGAGGAGGGGGGTGTGAGCTGAGTGCTAGCTCTGGGCCAGGCAGATACTGGTACCCACACCCATGCCGTCAACAGCCAACATTACTACCACCTACCATGGGGAGAGCTTAGGGGTTAAGAGAAGAAATGGTTGATCCATCAATTCATTCATCCATCTGTTGACCTGTTTGTCTATCTTTCCTGCCATGTGTCCACCTGCCCATCTATGTATCCATTCATTCATCAGTCCACTCACCCATACATTATATAATTATATACTTGCCTAGCAGCTCCACAAAAGTCTGGCATAGAGTAGACCTTGAGTGCAGTTGAGAAGGACAAAGGAGCCAGGAAAGCCTATCCTTGGTTAGTCCTCACCAGACAGGTTGCTCTCCTACCCCAAACATGTTTGGAAACTGACTGCGGTTGGGAAATTTGTTGTTGTACTAGACAGAGGCTCCCCGTCTTTTGCCACCCCTTTGGCAGAGAAAGGCACAGGCAAGGACTTAGGTACAGTTTATCCCTTGGTCCTCTGTGAGGATCTCAAGTCCCTACATATTTCCCTCTGCAAGCATTGCTGGTGCTGGGGAAATGCCCAAACATAACAGCAGACTCCATTTGCCCTTTCCCCAACTCCTTTGTCTCAGACACAAACATGAGATGTCTGAGTCTGGGTGTGTATGTATGGGAACACCAAGCACAGGGCTCTTCCTCCACTTAGCTCTCTCAGCCTTGGTGTCCCAGCTTGTGAAATCCAATGGGTTCAGGTAACCGGCTCCATCTTAGCACTGCTAAGATGGATGGATGCACAGTGAGTGGCTGAGCTATTTCTAAGCACAGATCTCACAAGGAAACTGGTTGAGGTGGGTATGTGGGGAGGCTGGAAAGCTCTGTGTGCAGACTTAGCACTGTGTGTGTGTGTGTGTGTGTGTGTGTGTGTGTGTGTGTGTAGAATAGATTGCAACACATGCAGTAACACGTTCAAGAGCACTTGAACACACACACACACACACTCACACACACGTTCACACTCACTATTTTCACAGGCTCAGTGGTAAGTGTGTCTATGTGTTGCAGACTAGAGCCTGTTGTGGCAGCACTGTCAGCCCACAATGGAAGGATCCTTTGAGATCCTGCCTGACACAGGGGCAACCTGGCCTGTATGGACCCCTTAGTACTAGGAGTCAGGGGGTGCTGTGGGGCAGAACCTTGCAGACGTAGATGAAGGTCAGGATCCCTTTCTGCCCAATCTTTAGATGTACCTTCAGCCATGTGGACTAGAGAAGGGTTCCTCTGAGAAAGAAAAGGGGGAGCCCAGAGGAAGATGGGGGAGTAGGGAATTGATGGTCCTGGGGTTAGCCCAAGGGTTTCTAGAAAGGGTTGGAGAGGCCTTGAACTGCACACAAGTGACCCAGAGCAAGTCATTTCATCTCTCAGCCTGTTTCCTCACCTTAAGGAAGGAGAGTGGTGGTGGACCGAACTTCCTGGCTGCTTTGAGGATTAAGGAAGGCAGAGCAGTCAGGGCACTTGGCGCATGTCCTGGTTTGCTTTTCTGTTGCTGTGATAAAACATTCTAACCAACCTTCCCCCGAGGAAAGGGTTTATTCAGCTTGCATTTCCAGGTCACAGTCTATCACTGAGGGAAGCCAGGACAGGAACTCAAGCCAGAACTGTGAAGGAATGCTGCTTGCTAGTTAGATCACTGAATTGCTGGCTTTCTTACAGAGCCCAGGTCCAATGGCCCAGGGATGGTGCTGTCCGTGGTGGGATGGCCCCTCCCACATTGATCAGTCTCTCTGAGACAGGTCAAAATGATTCTTCAGTTGCAGTTCCTTCTTAACAGGTGACTGAGCTGTGTTCAGCTGGCAATAAAAACTAACCAGGACTGGTCACAATAAGCATGTAGTAACCACCATGTTCCTGGGTCAAGGCTGAGTCTCAGAGCAGCACACACAAGCTGCCTCATAATTAAGGGGGATCCTGGTGAGAGAACCTTCTATGGAGATGTAAGTAGATTCTGTTTTAATTAAGCCCAAGTCTTGGAATAAGACCAGGGTGCCAGAGATCTGTCTCCACCTGTAGCCCACAGGCCAGTGTAGCTTGCATTGCTGCATGTCGGGCTTACTAACAAGCACTGAGGTGGGTATCACAAGTTCATTTTATAGGTGAGGACTGTGGACAAGGGGGATTAACAATATCCATCCATTCATCCAGCCAGCCACTCCTCCTCCCCACTCCCCCACCCACCCACCCATTTACCCATCCATCCATCTGCCCACCCATCCATCTGTCCAGCTGCAAATCAGGCTGCTTCAGACACACTGTGGGTGACCCTGCACTCCAGTCCTTGTAAGGGTCCCTTACCACAGATCTCACACAGCATTGGTCTAGCTTCTGAGGAGAGGAAGAGGGGAGGGACCTGGAACTGTACATCTTGATACACAGGGCACAGTGAGATACAGACCCCTGTGTAGAGTATGGGTGGCTCACACATTTTCACCGAGTAAATATTTACAGCCATTATGGCAATTGATCGCCTTCGATCCTGTGCGCAGCTGTGAGATAGCCCTGCTTAGTCATGCTTTCTTAAAAACAGCTTCTTCCCTTGAGCCGCTTTAATAATTCAGCTCCTAATTGTCTCTGAACGAACACAAACTTGAAAATGCCAACTCAGGGCCTCCATCCCCACCCTGGTCCCCTCTCATCCTCCCTGCAGGCCTCTCACCTCTTCCCTGCTGCAGACCTGGCCCTGGCTGTGGCCATTTTAGGGAAGGGCCTGGGACTGGTGGGTTCTAGTGTCCCTGCACTGTGCTGAAGCGGGGAGGAGAATTGAGTGTAACTGAGCTCCAGGGCTAAAGCCAGAAGAGCCAGCAACAGGAAGTTCTAGCCGCTGCTCCCCAGGGCACTTTGAATAGCTGCGGGTAGCAAGAAGATACAGGGCACCTTAAGGTGACAGGAAAACCCAATGGGTTCTGAGACAGGCCTCCAGCCAATGACCACACCTGCCACAACTGGAGGGTGAGTGGGGGAGACCAAATAAACATTAGCATAGTGGTGGTACATGTTGCCACTCTCCTGGTGGGTGATGCTGGCCAGAGCCTTCCAAGGCTTGTTCCCATCTCCATGTAGGGTAAGGTCCTGGGAATAACATGGTACCCTAGCTGTGCCCCTGTAGCAGGATACTCAGGGGTGATCTAGAGCTTCATTCTGAGCTCTGCATCTCTGTCCAGACAGGTCCAGCAGGGTAACATTAGTGGGTGCCACAGAAGATTCTTGGTGCCTTCTGCAGAGTACCCAGGGGTGTGAAATCTTCATAGCCAATGGGCTGGGCCTAAATAAGGCCAACACTGAGATCACATACTGCAGTGACCTACACACACACACACACACAGAGAGAGAGAGAGAGAGAGAGAGAGAGAGAGAGAGAGAGTGTGTGTCTCTTTGTGAAGCTATAGGGCTGTACACCATGGCAGGAATTCCTACTGCCCAGGATAAACTCATGATGCCCCTTTTCCTAGACTTTTATTTCTTTAAGATTTATTTTTATTCTACGTATGTGGGTGCTCTGCCTGCAGGTACTTCTGTGAACCAGTCTACGTGAAGTGCTTGCAAAAGCCAGAAGAGGGGGTGAGTCCCCCAGAACTGGAGTTACAGATAGTTGTGAGCCATCGTGTGTGTGCTGGGAACAGGACTCAGGTTCTCCGTTAGTTAGTGCTCTTAACTACTGAGCCATTTCTCCAGGCCTTCCCCTCCATAGCAGGCTTTTTGACAACAGCAGGCCGTGATCTGGATAAGAGGCTGTGCCATGCAGGCCCAGTGATGTCTGGTAGCCCAAGTTCCAGACAGAAGAGTCCACTGAGGAAGGGTAAAGTTGGTATAATAAGAAGTCAGTGTGTGAGAGGGTTGGTTAGGCTCACTCGTTGCTGACTTCCCTCTGTGGTCTAAGCACCTTTGACTGAGCAAGCACAACCACTGACCCCTAATGCAGCTTCTCTAATGGGAAGGGGACATAGTCGCAGAACTCAGGTAGCCAGCGATAGTTGGGATTTCCTAAACCCCAGGTTGCCTGAGCAGGCCTAGGGTTGACAAGTGATGTGAGTGACCTTTGAGACCAGGATGGATGTGGCCCATGTGACTGTCAGATTCTATTCTGATCTGAAAGTTCTGAAATGTACTCCTCTAGCTGCTCTATGGAGAGTTTATCACTTCTTTCCTTTTGAGTTGACTAACCTACTGAGGATTCCAGGTTTTTTTCCTGTGGTTTAGGGAAACACTGACTTATGGATCAGGTCCCCGACTTAGCCAGTCGGTGTGGGTTTGGGATTCATGGTTCAGGGTCTGTCTCTTCCCATTGAGCTCTGAGTTCTGTGATCTGTGAAGACCTCATTTGGTATATTAGTTTTACAGATGGATAAACTGCACAACAGAGCTCTGTGGAGTCACATCTGCTCTGCTCAAGCCACACACAGACACACACACTGACACACACACAGAGAGACACACAGAAACACACATGCAGACACAGAGAGAGAGACACATACAGAGACACACAGACATACACACAGACACATACACAACTCAGTTCACTGAGTGTATATTACACATCCACCCACAGAAGGAGAACGACAGGCTCTGGCTCCAGGTCCTTGGACTGGGTAGTGGGGTTGGAGTTGGGTGGAGGAAGCACTGAGAATACCGCCCAGCCCCTAGGATAGATGGAGCAAACAACTAGCTAGGGTGAGGAAGTTGTGCCCCACCCCCACCCTGTGACCAGAATGGGGAAGAAGATCCACACAGTGAACCTGTAATAGGCTTACACTGAACAGTGAACAGGAAACCCAGCACTAAAGTACTCATAGACAGGTGCTGCCTTCCAATGTGGGCAGGTGACAACACACAGCAGAAGCCACACACAGTCAGAAGGTCAGCCTGTGGCTGAGAGTCCTGCCTCTATCTCTATAGGTCCCAGAAGGTAAGCCATTGGCATGCAGCACACACCACCCAGCCACCCTGCCCCCATGCCCTCTGCCATGTCAGAGCCATGGAGCATTTTTATAACAGGACTCAGACATATATCCAGGAGCCATCAACAACCAAGGAAAACCATACCAAAAGTCTTTAAAGCCACACCCATACGCCTAGCATTTGGGAGGCTAAAGCAGGAGTATTGTCATGAAATCAAGGATAACCTGGGCTACATAGTGGGTGTCAAGTAAGTCTGGACTGGAGACCCTGTCTTAAAACAATATCAATACAACTTAAGCTTATCCAGATAAAGACATGGCACACATAGAGGTAGTCACTGAGAAAAAGAATGTAGAATAAATACAAGAATATAGAGTGAAATAAATTCATGTCCCTAGAGACCTTGAAGCACATTATATGCATTACAAAAAAAAAAAAAAAAAGCCTGCAATATTGGAAGTGACAGTCTAGTTGCTGAAATATAGAAAATTTCATAAAGGAGCTAAATGATCCCCATGCAAAGTGAATTAATGGACTTGACTATCCAATTCTGTACTAAAGGGTAAAGCCAAAAATATGGGGAAAAAAGAACTTAAGATCCTGGTGTGGTAGCCTGCATCTCTAATCCCAACACTTAGGAGGCTGAGACAGAAAAATCAGCAACCAGTCCAGGGTCGGCAAGAGCTACACAGCAGGTTCAAAGTCAGCCTGTGCTATGCAGTCAGAGCCTGTCTCAAGGGAGCAACAGCAAAAGATACTCATAAAGAATCCAAAGGTTAGGGCTGGAGAAGTGGCTCAGTGCTTAAGAGCACTGGCTGCTCTGTCCGTGGACCTGGGTTTGGTTCCCAGCACCAACATGGCAGCTCACAACTGTCTGTACATTTAGCTCCAGAGTGTCTGCTGCCCTTCTCTGGCTTCCACAGTCACCAGGCACACATGGGGCACACATACGCACATTCAAGCAAGCTCTCATAAACTAAAAATAAATCTTTAAAATTAAATACATAGAATTCTAAAGTCATGGAAGAAAGACAGACAGTTTAGCCTGTGTCTGAAAGAAAACAACTGAGGGAACTCAGAAAAAAACAGGACAGCATTTCATTGAAAATTTTAGTAAGAAAGGGGTGTGTGTGTGTGTGTGTGTGTGTGTATGTGTGTGTATGAGTGTGTGTATATGTGTGTACAGTGTGTGTGTGAGTGTGTGAGTGTGAGTGTGTGAGTGTGTGAGTGTGTGTGTATGTGTGTGTGAGTGTGTGTGTGTGAGTATGTGTGTGGGGGTGTGTATGTGTGTGAGTGTGTGTGAGAGTGTGTATGTGTGTGAGTGTGTGTGTGTGAGTGTGTGTGTGTGAGTATGTGTGTGGGTGTGTGTGTGTGAGTGTGTGTGAGAGTATGTGTGTGTGTGTGGGGGTGTGGGTGTGAGTGTGTGTGAGTGTGTATGTGTGTGTGAGTGTGTGTGTGAGTGTGTGTGTGTGAGTGTGTGAGTGTGTGTGAGTGTG
>JANHMN010000002.1:190791541-190809466 GCA_030674055.1 Rhabdomys pumilio | reverse complement strand
TGTGTGTGAGTGTGTGTGTGTGAGTGTGTGAGTGTGTGTGAGTGTGTATGTGTGTGCGTGAGTGAGTATGTGTGAGTGTGTACACTAGTTCACATGTGTACTTGGATGTGCAGGTGGGCAGGTACATGTGTGCACACAAGCATATGAAGATCAGTGATATCTTTCTTGATTACTTTCCAAAGAAGGTAGATTTTTTTTTCACAGTTGAGGCCACAGACAGACAGACAGACAGAAACGGAAATTTCTCCAGCTCCTGTAGAGACATAGGCTATGGTTGAAGGATGCCAGGTTCTGGAACAACCTAGAACCTGGTTATTTCCTTGGGTGTTTCCTGAGGCATGTGGCATGCCCCCTAAAAACACACACTGGTGGAAGAGTGTTTCACATTTTAGTGCAGAATGGCCTCACACTGGAGCCACCATCATCTCAGCCTTATGGGATTTCAAGAGTGACCGACCGACCCCTTCCTGGCTACAAACATTGTAAATGTCCCAGTGAAGTGAGTCGATGGGATGGGTTTGGTCAAGAAGTAGAGAGACTTCGGCTCTTTCTGGTCCCTACTGTGCTGCTGTGTGACCTGATAGCCCAGACTCTATAGAGCTCACTTGTTCCATCTGGCCTATGAAAGCTAAGTGGCAGTGACACCAGATGCCACATCTCTGGTCACACCCATTGGAGTGACTTAAATAGAAAAAGGAAATACCTAGACCATATAAATGCTCCATGGCCCTGGGGTAAAGCCAATTGGACCTCCATATGAGACTCCTGGCTTTTGTCTTCCTCTTCCTTTGTGATCTACAGCAGAGACCTCCAATCCCCAGCATGCCCCTGCTCCCACTGTGCCCCTGTCCTGTGTACCTGGCATCCCCTTTATGCCAATCCTGGCCCTCAGTCCTGCGCATGAAATCTCCCAGCTCCCTCCATGAACCTCCTCTAGCCCCCTGTTTGGAACAGCAGCCTTTTTTACCTTCTCTGTCATAAGCAAACCATTTCCAGTTATGACTGGTTAACGGTCAGTCTCTGGAGTGGAATCATTCCTCTGGGACCAGGGCTGGATCGTCAGTCTCTGGAGTGGAATCATTCCTCTGGGACCAGGGCTGGATCTGCAGCCTTTAGTGCTGTATCTGGTAGACACAGGGGGAAAGTCCAGAAAATATCTGTTTAAGGGATACATGTGTGTGCTAAAGTAAGATCCTGGAATTTTATGTCTTTCTAGATGGAGAGAAGAATTTAAAACCACCTCCCTTCTAGAATTCATGAAGTATCTCCTCTCTACTTCCCTAGTGGTCTGTGAGTCCCACTAGCAGCTCCCCTACCCTCTGAGGAAAGGTAGGGACAGGGATGTTGAGTATTTTCAAGGCACCTCTCTGAGCATGGCCATCCAAGCCTGATGCTTCTGGAGACCGCTTAAGGAAAGTCCTAGAATGGGTGTGAACAAGGCCATGGCTAGTACCTGACATTTTGTATATGAGTTTCAAGGACTACGTCTGGGACATATAAACAATAGGCAATCAAAAACTGGAGCTATCACCTCTACCACTATTGTCTAACTTCCATACTGCCTTGAACTCAGAGAGGCTCCTCAGCTGACTGAGGGTTAGGGATAAGGACCATACCTAAGGCTTGTCCACCCCCTGCCCCACAGTGCACTCTCTGACAACTTCTCCATGTATAAGAGCCTGAGGTTTTGTTTGCTGCCTCCAGTTGACACAGGACATCTGTACTAGGCATACCTCACTGAGCTGTCAGAGGACTCCACAGGGGTGGAGATGCTGGCAGCAAGCATCCCGGATGGAAATTCCCCAAGACACCCCTGGGCCCTCAGCTTCAGTTCCAACAACCAAATGCTTATCTCCTGGACATCTTCACAGATCAGCATAAGGCTGGGACTTGAGAGCACTTTGTGTCAATGTCATCGTCGTGAGGATTGATAGCAATGTGGGACTAGGATGAATGCCAGAGGCAACAAGCTAACGCGGAGCCAGCCAGTGAAGCTTCCTGGGCATCTTTTGTGCTCAGGGCTCTGGCCCAGAGTCATGAGGGTTAGAATAATCCTGTGCTGGTTAGCACTGGCCTGACACTCTACAGAGCTCTGGGCAGGCAGGGATGCATTTGGAAAAGATTAAGGAGTGCTTCCCCAATACTGAAGATGAGGAGCAGCCTAGGTCACCCTGGATCTGATCTCCTCTGATCATTACCATGTCCTATAAGCAGCAGAGAAATGGGAAAGCCAACTTCACTCAAGAAACAGAAATTTACCCAAAGAAATTCACAGACCAACATGGTGAGCATTATACAAACTTGGGCTCAAAGTGAGGTTGGTGAGAAAGCAAGGGTGGTTGGTCTGACCCTGGCATTTGGAGCTGTTTAGTTGCTCTATGTGAGATGTTCTTCACGTGAAAGAGAATGGCTGAGCGCTCCACCACAGGGACCAGGGGACAAGCTGACTTCATGTCCCTCCTCCCATTGCCTGTTCAGAAATGTTTGGCCTTCGTGAGGATAGATAGAGACTAGCTATGTCTTGCTGGGGATGGAGACAGGTAAAGCAATCCTCTGTCCAAGGGACAGTCAAACAGGACACTGGCTGCTTTTGTTTCCTCTCTGTTGCTATGATAAACAACACTCTGAGTATAATCAACTCTGGAGGAAAGGGTTTACTTCATCTTACACTTCCAGGTCACAGGTCATCATTTAGGGAAGTCAGGGCAGGAATTTGAAGCAGAAACCATGGGGAAATGCTGGTAGCTGGCCTTGCTCACTAGCTTATTCTTATGAATCTTTTCTTTTCTTTCTTTCATTGTTTTGTTTTGTTTCTTGTCTTTGATTTTTTTTTTCCTGGCTGTCCTGGAACTCACTCTGTAGATCAGGCTGACCTTGAATTCACAGAGGTCCGCCTGCCTCTGCCTCTGGAGTTCCGGGATTAAAAACAGGCATCACTACCACTCGGATATATCTTATAAATACAGCTCAGGACCATCTGCCTAGGGAATGCCACCACCCACAGAGGGTTGGGTTCTCCTACATCAGTTATCAAGGAAATCCCTCACCTGGATTACCTTCTCAGGTGATACTAGGTTGTGTCAAGTTAATACTTAATAGATACTGTTAACGAGGACACGGGACTATGAGAGGACTCTCCTTTAAACGACAGCAATGGCACTAGAACCACATTGATATTTGTGGATATGCCTACATAGCCAAGTCACTCAGACTTCTCAGGCCTTCCAAATCCTTTTTAGCCATAAGAATCACAGGAACCAGAATCACTTAAGAACCATTCATCTCTTATTTCCTGAGGCAAAATAAAATACAATTCTAAAAATGAAGATGGCTTTAGAAAAGAGTTTCCTCATGAATTAAGAGGGTTTTCCCCACTTAATATACAGACCAATTGCTAGCTTGTCCCTGGGGACACGCAACACTATCTTGCTGCCTGGCAGGTTCTTCATATGACAAGGTGTGTACACTGTTGACAAAGGAAGATGACAAGCCTGTGTCTCTTATCCCCATGAGTGTTCCTACTCCTATCTCAGTCCCCACTTCACTATTTCTTTCTTCCTAATAGTGAGGAAATGCTAAAGGATGAAGACCCGACTTCCAGCTGCTTCACAGAGATTAGAGACTGTTAGCCCTGCCTATCCCTGGACTAGAAATCCTTGGACAGGGCAGTGGGGCATATACCTTTAATCCCAGCACTGGAGAGGCAGAGGCAGGAAGATATCTGAGTTCTAGGCCAGCCTGGCCTACAGAGCAAGTTCCAGGACAGCGGGGCAGGTGGGGGGCGGGGAGTGAGGGAGGCGCTATACAGAAAGACCCTGTCTTGAAAACAAAAAGTTGGATGTTGGTGGCGCATGCCTTTAATCCCAGCTAAAGCTACAGAAAAGAACCCTGTCTTAACCCCCGCTTCCTCCCCCCCCCCAAAAGAAAACAGAAAAAAGAAAGCTTTGGGCACACGATGGGAACAGGACAGACTAACGTTCCACCTCCTCCTGTTTCCCTTCTATTTTGATAAAGCATCTCTCATAGCTGAGGCTGACCTTAAACTCCTGATTGTTCAGTCTGCCTCTCCTAAGCAATAGGATTGCAGGCATGCACCACCGTGCATGGCACCGTCCTCATCTGGAAGATACTCTAAGTTGGCCACTCATTTTTCCTTCCTTGAGCATTTTCAAAACTGTTAGTCTACTGCACTCTGGTTTCTTCTTATTTGCTGTGATAATTGTGATTTTTTTTTCTTCTTTCGCCTGATTGGGATTTGTTCAGTTCATTCAATCTGTTTGATATCATTCAACCATTTCTGAAAATTTCTTCAAATTCTGTTAGTATTTTTTTCTAGTTTTTTATTTTGTTTTGGTTTTTGTCTTTTTTCTCCTGGAACTCCAACTATACACTTATTAGGCTTTACTTTTCTTTAAATCTCATATTCATTTCTACTTTTCTTCCATTCATTTTAGTCCACTTACATTTAATGTAACCCCTCAGATGGCTGGACTTACAAGTGACTTTTTTTGTCTCGTGCCTTTTGTGCTCTTCTCTTCCTCTTTTACTGCCATGTCTTGTGTTTATACTCTTATTTCCTGGCTTTTTAAAAAAATAACTCTTGGTTGAGTAGTGATCTAAACAGCTATGATGTCATCTCTTGCTCCTCCAGGTGGTGTTTTCTGGGTTCTTTTCAGGGCTTTGATTCTCAGTATTTTGAACAATATGCTCAGAGATAGTGAGAAGATGCTCGTCAGCTTTCTACTACCGTAACAAAACACGTGTGGTGACTCAGTGAGGGAAAAGGTTTATTTGGCTCATAGTTTTGTAGATTTGATCCATGGTCTCTAGACCCTGTCGTTTGGGGTTTGTGGTGGCACTGTATGTCATGGCCAGAGCCTATGGTAGAGGAGGCCTCAGGAGAGCTAAGGAAAAAAAGGAAGAGTGTGTGTCAGGATCCAAGTATGGACATCCCCCAGTGACCTAATTTCCTTCTACCGGACCCTGCTTTCTAAAGATTCTACTACTTGGTGTGTGGGGGTGGGGTGTTAGAAGGCACTAGGTATTAAGTACCTAGAGTCTCCCACGCATGCTAGGCAAGAGCTCTACCATTGAACTATATCCCCAGCTCTCTGCCACTTAACAGTAGCATGAGCTAGGGAGCCAGCCTTTGCCACCACCAGCCTCTAGGGAACACTCACACAATAGCAGAGATAGAGACAGACCAGAGTTTGTCTTTCAGAGATCCAATTTGATCTGGTTAAAAACATACAAATCTGCTATTTTGAAGCCTTTTTCTGCTCAGCTCCAACATCATGATCATCTTTGGGTTCTGAGTCAACATCACGATCAGAGCTACCTTTTCATTCTCACCGCTAGAGATCTTCTGTTACATGCTGGATATCATGATTTGTTAGGAGGCCTGGTATTGAGTTATTCCCCTATAAAGATTGAGGACGGGTTTTGAGGGATGGGGTTCTGGCGAGATAGTTTACTGGGTATAGTGCTTGCATGGAAGCCTCCCCAGCATTCACATGAGAGCTGACAATTACCCCACCACTGTGGAGACAGACAGGTGGATCCCAGAGGCTTTCTGGACAGCCAGTCTAGCTGAAATAGTCAATTCCAAGTTTAGTGAGACGCCCTATTTCAACAAAACAAAACAGTGGAGAGCATTAGATGAAGACACCTAACATCTGGTTTTCACAAATTCACTTCACACATGTTTGCACACAGGCGTGAATGCACATATACACATATACATATTGAATTTTGGGCTGGGATTGTAACTCAATTGTAAAAATATATGCATAATATGTATAAAGCCCTTGATTCAATCACAACTACTACATAAAAGAGGCATGGTGGAAGGAAAGAACCAAATCCTGACAATTGTCCTCTATCCTCCACATATATGCTATGGCATGCGAGCATGCAAACAGCATACGCGCACGCGCACGCGCACACGCACACACACACACGCACACACACACACACACACACACACACACACACACTGTATTGGCTTTTCTACCTAAATACTCAAATGAACATCTCTGGTGTGCTGGGACCCTGCCCTGGTGGCTCTGTCTTCCCCTCCCCTGGACCTCATCCTGTTGGAGCTGCATGTTTGAGGCCCTTCTTCGACATGTATGTGTTCCAGCCAGTGAGAAATCTAAGAGAACAGGAGGGAGGCTCACCCACTGTGAGCTGTGCTGGTTCACCTTCATTGTCAACAGGGCTGGACTGGGAATGCCCTGGGAGACACACCTGCGAATGCGCCTGTGTTTCCAGAGACTGAGGGAAGACCCACCCTGAGTGTGAGCAGCAGCGTCTTAAGCCTTCACTAAATAAAAGAGAGGGGAGGAGGCAGCTGAGCATCAGCACTCACCTCTGTCTAGACCTCCAGCTCTGTATGCTCACTGGCCCCCTTTTTGAGCATCTGGCCTTTATAACTAGTAAGTAATGTATTAATTAGGATTCTCTTGGTTACGGGTAATGGCAACCTAACTCAAGGTGTTAACTTAAGCAATAACTGGTGGGATTACGGACTCATAATTGAAAGGTAGAGTTTGAAAGTGCTATCAGGTACAGCTGAATCCAGGTACACAGCAGCTACTGTTGCTGTCCTCTTTCCTCCTATCTCCCTAGGGGACAACATTCTCAGGCTCCTTGTGGCCACCTCAGGGTGCCCACTGACTGCATAAGTCTCCTGTAGGGCTCTTGTGGTCCTGGTCCCATCTGACATCCAACCTTAGCTGCCCACTGGAGTGGTAGAAGGCAGAGCAGAGGTGAACAGAGGAATTGGGACCACAGACCAGTTCCATTCAGATCTCTAAAACCACCATCCTGGCTTCAGGAGCAAAGAGCCTGGCAAATGGCAAAGCAATCCTGGTGCAGTTACCAAGTCTGGATGGGGATGGTGACGCAGGCAAACATGGCCTGTGTCGAGGCACAGCCACGGTCAGAGTTAACGTAAAAAAGACAGAATCCCATGGCCATCTTGAGATGGTGGCTTTGGTGGCTGAGTGGAGCAGTGGGGGTGGGAGGGGGTGGGTATCTATCTATGTTGGGAGTCCAGGAAGGAGGGAAGGGGTGGGGCTGAGGAGAGGGATGGAGGCATGGTGCTAGAGCACAGAGGGAGATGGAAAGAGTGTGGCATAGGGAAGACTGGGGGTGGCACAGGCTGGGGAGGTCAGCTTTGGGTGTGGCACATCCAGGACACCACGTGTGAGGGAACCTTTTGCTTGTGGGATTCCACTCCCGGGCAGCTTAGTTTCTATAAAGCATAAGAACAATTCATTCAACAATGCCTGCCTGTTCCGCCCAGTAGAATGAACTAGAACTAAGGGAGCCCTGTTCTGTGGAGAGCTGGGTCCTGAGATGGAACTGGTCCAGACCCATAAGAGTTAGAATCTTTGGAATCTGGGCCAGCTTGGTGTCTAGAGCAGGAAATAGCATGTCTTGTCAGTCAAACTCCCAGGTCCCCAGCCTTGAAAAACTAAGAGCAGAACTGTGTGAGGAATAAGAGTCAGAGGGACATAGGAGGTGGAGACTGGCCAGAATCGGAAGCAGAGGGAGTTCATGGTAGGCCACCAAGCAGGGCTGGTGTCATCTTCGCAGGCTTCCTGGAGATAGCACCAAGAAGCAGCTTCAATATTCCAGGCCAAAACACTATGACCTCAAGTGCAACCTCTGTTGACTCCAACCTGCTTTGTCTGATAACTCCCTAAACCAGACCAGGCTTTCAGACCTTCCTGAGTACCCTACACATCCTGACGCCTTGCCTTCAAATGAGCTCTGTCCCTCGAATTCTTTGGAAAGCATGGGCTGCTCCTCTGTGGCTCCTTCATCTTCCCCTCCAGAGATTCCACTCCCCCACCCCCCCCCCCGCCCCACCACCATACCCTCCTGGTACCTTAGCCCTCTCATGCTTTCCCCAAAGGTTATGCGAGTGATGCCACTTCCCGGGACGTGACTGCAGGCGTGGGAACGGGAGAGGAATGACTGCTAGCCAAAGCAAACAGCACCCCCTGGGGGCGTGGCCGCCAGGGGGCGTGGCCTGACTTTTCCTGGCTGAGAGAAGCCTCTTGAGCGTTTAGTTTAGGGAAGAAGGATGTGAAAGAACCGTCACCTAGCGTCAGTGGACCTCGGTCAGAACCGAGGCTGACAGGACCCAACTCGGAAAAACCTGGGGAGTCCACTTCCATCCATTAGGCCTGCAGCCCAGGCTGTTCATATAGCGGGGCTACTGCGCTCTCGGGCCTCGAATCCACTTAGGCGTCGTTAATATTTTACGCTGCACAGCCAGGGGATCGATGACTTGCTCATAGCTCAGTGCTTATGAGCAGCCACTGATGCTTACACTGGCATCTGAAGATGCCCAGGAACACAAGGGAAATTGAGGCAGGGAGGCAGCGGTGGCTCAGAGGGCTCAGATGACTTTCTTTTTCTCACCTGCACAGCTGGGCTGAGTGTAAATCATTGGGCGGGAGAATCGCGGCCTACTCAGGTGCCACCCGTGGTCTCACTGGATCTTTTGAGCCCCTAGAGAAGCTAGTCACCGTTCCCACTTTATTGATGGGGAAACTGAGACTTACAGAGGTTATGACTCTAGGGATGTCTATCAGGACTTTGACTCCATATGGAAACTAACAGAGACATGGGCTGGGCATTTCTTGGTTCTTAAGTGTGTAATTTATAGGGCGCAGGAGACCTTTGACTTCCTGGCCTTTTAAACATTTTAGCGAGTCGAGTTCTCCAGCAGAGCTGTCTGGCGATTTCACCCTCTCTGCCTAGCTTTCTGGCCTTAATCAATGGAGACTACAGCCCAATTAACCTGAACTAAAAGCCGTTCGCTTACAGCTGCTTAAAATTCTTGCCCAAACTCGGGCTTTTAATTAAACAGGTTAAATTAGTGAGTCTGTGTGGCTCCCATCAGTGAAGCGCTGTTCCAAAATCTAACCGGCTGGAGTTTCACCGGTGCCCCCCTTAAGTAATTCACCCCCTGGGCCTCAGTTTCCTGGTCTATAAAACGGAAGATAAGGAATGCCCACTGTAGGAAGTCTTTAAATATATCCAACAGCATGACCTAGATATGTGAGCTCCGGCTCAGGCAGAGTGAGCACAGGGGCTCTGCTAGGGTTTCCATCCCCACCTGAGGACTAGACTAAACACTGTGCGCCTAGGACTAAACACTGTGTTGATGCTCTTTGAATAAATGGGCGAGTTGTTCGTAAGCTCCTAAAGGCAAGCTGAGGCTATTCGGGTTGCGAGTGGGAACAGCGCCCTTAGGCGTGAAGTGGCTCTCAGTTTCTCCTGCTAAAACAGCAAGAAGGGTTTGGGATTGGCGGCAGCAGCACTTCCCACCTGGTCCCTCTGGGTTGGTGGGGACTCCCGAGGCGCGCTGCGCCCGCTGGGGGGCAGCAGAGAGTCAGCTCTGCGCCCAGCACCCGAAGGCGCTTCGCAGCCTGGAGCATCTCGACTCCGCCCTGCCACTCCCCGTCTTCCCGTCCCTCTTCCTTCCTTTCCACGGCTTCCTTGGCCCTACCCAGTGCCCTAAAGGGAAGAAATACACCCACAAACTAATTAGCACAGCTCTCAGCAGCAGCTTAGATCTTCCCGACATCCAGAAAGGCAAATCGGCTCTCTATGGAAAAAGCTAAAAGTCCGAGACTCGACCAAAGTCATACAGCAGACAGAACCTGAACTCAGCTCAGTAGGCTCCAGTGCCAAAGCCAGAACTTCCTCCTAAAGCCTTGGGAGCGCAAGCAGGTTTCCAGAACTGGCGAACTCTGGATATCAACTTCTCCATCTTCAAAGAGGGGTGGATCGGGACCAAGTTGAATCTCAGGCTGTGGGCTGAGTTGCAGGAAACATCCTGGAGACTCAGGGCTTCCCGGATCCTCCGCACCCCCTCCCACTGACTCTCTTGCAGGGAGTGTGGCCACTGCGCCCCTCCTCCTGAGCACCCGGCTCCCTCCAGCGGGTGGGGAAACCGCAGACCGCGCGGCCTCCCCGAGGCTGGCGGGGGAGCCGTGGCGACGTGCCAGGTTCAGTCTGAAGCTGGACCGTATAGGGCGGGGCCTTGTCCCTCCCTCCTCTTCCTGGCCTGGCAAGGAGGGGCCGCAAGGGACGAGTCCCAGAGTGGTCGCTGCGCCTAGGCCAATGAGCGCGCGGGGAGCCGCGATGGAGCCTGGGGCGGCCAGAAGCGCCCGGGACCCCCCGCCTGTGTGGCCCCGAGCCCTCGGGGCAGGACAGGGGGCAGCAAAGTCGTGGTGCCCCATGCGGGGAATGGGGGCACTGCTGGCTCACACTGATCCCAGGAGCTGCGCCCCACGCTGCAGCCGCCGCCGCGCCTCGAAGTTTGGTGGCTAATTTGGAAAGTTGAGCCCGGGCTCCAGCATCACGACCGGTTCTGCTCACTGCCGTCTTCTCTTCCACGGGGTCCCGGCCCCACCAACACCCGTAGCCCCGCCTGCCCAGGGCATGTGAGCCGCCGCCCCTGAGGCCCGGCGGGAGGCTCCGGCCCCGGCGCCTCCAGGCAGCTCACGGCGGAGGGGTGCGCCCCGGTTCCAGCCGCGCTCGCCATGGGCATTCAGGGTATGGAGCTGTGCGCCATGGCCGTGGTGGTGCTGCTGTTTATTGCCGTCCTCAAGCAGTTCGGCATCTTGGAACCCATGTCCATGGAAGGTAACATGTGGCCGCCCGCCCCTCTGTGATTCTTCCCCGGGAGGCCAGGGGTCGGTAGAAGGATAGCTGCCTCGGTTCAGACGCCGCCCCCTCCTGGCTGGGGAGGGCAGGGTTTTGGACTTAGAGGGCAGAGAAAGCTCGGACTGAACCGACCAAACCACCGGACTGCAGCGTTGGCGTAGATGGGAGGGATGCGCAGGGTGACATCTTGAGCGAGCATTCCTAGCTGACCTAGGCTTTGCGAGCTGCCTCTGGCTTTGGTGGCCTGGGAGAGGCAGGTGGCCCAGGGTGAAGGTGCCAGGAAAGACCCAGGACACAAGGTACCAGAAATCGGCAAGTGATTTGAGACCTTTGCCAGTGGTGAGACTGTCCCTTTCGCCCTCCATTTGGTGTCCAGTTCCCTGTCTCCATGCAGAGCTCCTGTCCCTAAGATCAGTAACAAAATCCGCAGCCACATTCTGTCCTAATAAAATATTAACAGAGAAAACAGACTACTCTTAAATCAGTCCTGACCATCTCTTTGAAACCCCTGACAAATATCCTTGGACGTGAATACCAACTGCAGGACGCTACCACTTCTGGACAGGTTAGAAGGAGGGGCCATCTCTGGGTAAATAGTTGGGCTTAGAGAAGGGAACACCAGATATATAACTTCTCCAGCTGTTCCAAAGTTTCTGGCGTAGTCCTGCTCCTCAGAGCTGAGACAAAGGGGCTGGGCCCAGGTCACCTAGGTTCCTTGGCTGCTCCTCAGAACTGAGAGAAAGGGACTGGCTTCAGGTCACCTAGGTCCCTTGACTGCCTTACGGGAGGATGAGTATCCTGCTGGTTCAGCACTCTGATGACATTGCCAGGCCCCAATTCTTGGGAATGGAACCCAGAGGCTGGGGGAGGGAGGTTGCTCCTGTCTCTGAGCTACCTGGCATCCTCTTGGACATAGGAATGGGTCCCAACTCTCTGCAAAGGGCTGATGAGGGCCAGAAAGGGCAGTCCAAGATGCGAGGCATAACTCTATTCTGCTCCTGAGGGCAGAGTTGGTCCTTTCCTAGAAACCTAACACCACACACCCCACAGAAGCCATGGGCTCCCTCATGCCTCTTTTCTAAACCTGCAAATGAGGACCAGGGAGAAAAAGTTGCTTAAATCACCACCACCTTGGGCTCGTGGGCTCTAGTGGGCAGGAGAGTTAGTTGCCCAAGCTTGCCTGGCTGGAGATAGACCCTGGCAATAAACTTGGTGGGGAAGATGTGAGGGTGCTTGGGGTTAGACGGGTTTGCAAGCCTCCAGAGAACTTCCTGTACCTGTCACCTTCTGTGCATCTCCTTTGGAAGCCTGGAGAGTGTGTAGTGTGATAAGATGGAAATCATGACTGTTCCATTGCAAATCCCTGTTCCCCAGGCATTCTCGGACCCTCACCCCTGCCCGTGTCCAGAAGCACCAGTCAGCCTCGTTTCCATAACACTGCAAAGGTCACTCCTGCCAAGGTGTGGGGGACAGTTTGACCTTTGGCTTTGTGAGTTCTCAGAAGAACTGTCTTTAAATGGTGAACAGTATTCCTAAGACAATGAATGGTTTGTTTGACCTGCTAACCAGCCCCCTTCAAGCTCGGAACATCCCACTTTTCTATCCCACGTGTGCCTTTGGGAGTTCTGGACTCATGATGCAGGTGGAGGAACACACAGTCTGAGCCAGTGAGGCCTGAAAGTGAGGCCCGTCATCTTAACAAACTGTAAAGCCCTTTAACTGTGCCAAGCCTCTGCAGCACCATCTGTAAACTGGGCCTGATGACTTAACTCCTGCCTCTGCCCCCCAGTAACGTGTCAGGCTTCCATGGTCAGTACCCTGCTCGCTCAGTATTATGCTATCACCCCCCCAGCAACGGGATACTAGTATGAAGAGAAGTGATCCAGGGTTTAACACATTTCTCTCATGGAGAGTAGAGACAGCTTTCCCCTCCCCGTTGCTTGGGTGGGGGGCGGGGAGTTGTAAGTTCTAGATGTTCTGTGTTGATGGGGAGTGGTGCCAGCTGAGAGCCTGAAGCACCTAGTGGCCAGCAGCAGCTAAGGGAACATCAGATGTGCTGTGAGGAGCCTGAGTCCAGCCATCTGACGGGGTAGGAGCTGGTCTGCATGCTGCTAGAGTGAAAGGTGGCGGCTGGTGCGCCAGGTCCTTGGCCGTGCCACATGTGCGCATGTGCAATTGGCCATCTCGCTTGTCTTCGCTGAGCCTCTGCGGTTTTCATCTGTAAGAAACTAGAATGAGGAGTCCTTCGGGACTGGTAGGAACTGAAGAGCCGGAGCTTTACTGAAGGTCACGAAGGGGACTTCTATTTGGGCACCGGGACCAGGACCCAGCACAGGCTGGGCTGAGGGACTAAAATTTGTGTAAATGGTGTCTGATGTGTGAGTTCTGGGTCTGGCAAGTCCATAAAAGCCCTGAAGTTAACTTTGCAGGGTTGGTAGCTTTCCCTGGCTGGCTGACACTCAGTTCTACGGGGAGTCCCAAATCTCTCTCTGAGGCTCTTCCCTGAGCCTTGCTTGAGGCACTGGTAGAGGGTGTCCCAGTTGCTGCATCCCTGGTGTCTTTGAGATACTGGTGAGGTACTTCTTTGTCTCCCCCACACAGAAGCCTCAACTCCCATGCACTTGGGCTTCCTCACAGCCCCACACTCAGATAGGGAGGCGTCCTGAGTTCTTTTGTCAGTTAATAATTTGTCTCTGCTAGATGCCAACAGCATGGGACGTGGCCATGTGCTGCCCACTGTAGCTCCCATGCCTGGCATAGTGCTTGGGACCAGACAGCTGCGTAGTGAGGATTTGTTGACTCTATGAGAAAATCTTCTCAACAACGAGAGAAAACTGGGGCCTTCTCTCTGCCTCCAACCCTGCTGCCCACCAAGCCTGAGGCTAGATCCTAGGAGAGACACTGATCCAATTGGGCATGAGGGGCTTTGTTGTTGTTGTTGTTGTTGTTGTTGTTTTGTTTTGTTTTGTTTTTGTTTTATTTTGTTTTTTTGAGACAGGGTTTCTCTGTGTATCCCTGGCTGTCCTGGAACTCACTCTGTAGACCAGGCTGGCCTCGAACTCAGAAATCCGCCTGCCTCTGCCTCCCAAGTGCTGGGATTAAAGGCGTGTGCCACCACTGCCCTGCGGCATGAGGGGCTTCTAAGTGGCAGGAGTGGGGTCTGCTGCTGAGTGTACAGAGGCTGGGAGACGGTGTGTGTTGCGTGTTACTGGATGGGGAGCAAGGAACATCATGTGGGGGCCCGGCCAGGTGTGTGGAGCACTGGCCAGTATTTTGGGGAAGAAGTATTAAATAGGGTCTCACTAAGCAGCCTGAATTGGCCCCAAATTTGTGATCTTCCTGACTCTACTTGCCTCCCCACCCCATCTTGGGATTGTACTTGTGTTGTCCACCATGCCTAGATGGGATATCGGTTCTCAATGGAGCTGTTCAGTGTAATAGCGCCTTTAATCCCAGCACTTGGGAGGCAGAGGCAGGCGGATGTCTGAGTTCGAGGCCAGCCTGGTCTACAGAGTGAGTTCCAGGACAGCCAGGGATACACAGAGAAACCCTGTCTCGAAAAATAAAAAGAAAAAAGAAAAAAGAAAAAAAGAAAAGAAAAGCACACTTAGTGTGTTAACCCCAGGCATTCAGTGCCTGGGGTGTCTAGGCACATTCCCCTCTAATAACATTGCCTTTTACTCTTAGAGAGGTCTGCAATCTCTGTGGGAAGCTCCAACACTGGACTCTCAGAGGCAGGCAGGGTTAACCTCACAGGTGAAGCAGTCGTGGTTTCTCAGTGTGTCCCAGGCCAGCAGCAGGAACATGCCCCAGGGCTGTTAGCCATGAACATCCAGTCAGGCCTAGCAGGTGAGACTTAGAAGCCCAGCTTCAGGGGAGGCAAAGGCAGGAACATTAGTGACTCCCTAGGTTAGAGTCAACTGAAAGCCAGACTGGGCAACTTGATGAGACCCTGTCTCAAAATAAAAAGTTAAAAGCAGACTAGGGATAAAGCCCAGTAGGAGAGCATTTTGACTAGTGTATGTGAGACCCTCTATGTGAGGCCCTGTGTTCTATCTCCAATCTCTCTCTCTCTCTCTCTCTCTCTCTCTCTCTCTCTCTCTCATCTTGAGGTCCTCCCTAAACCTATGGCATCTGGATGTAGGACCCAGCAGCTTGTCTCTTACCTATCTCAAGAGACCACTCAATATGTCCCAGTTTGAAGACAGAGCTCTGGGTGGGCATAGTCTTCTGCTGGGATACTGACATCCATCAAAAAGAGAAAAAAAGGCATGGACATTTCCAGGTAGAGAAAGATGCCTGGAATTTTAGCAAGAATCCTGGGGCAGTTCCAGGTCCTACTGGAGGCATTTACAGCCATCCTGGAGAGGTTACAGTGGGAGTGCCGCAAGTAGATAGGCTCCGAGTCTGAGGAAGGGCGGCCAGAGCTTGCTATGAGGAGAGGTAGTCAAGGAGTAAAAGGGAGGGCTGCCACTGGGGCATGGTGGCGGGGGAGGGCTGCCACTGGGGCATGGGGGGGAGGGCTGCCACTGGGGCATGGTGGGGGATACAGGGAGGAGGCTGCTGGTTTGTAAGAATGATCTGTGGTTCCAATCAGACCTGGTAGATTTGGATAAAAAGCATTTTTATTGCAAATGTAACACCTCAAACCCTCATAAACTTATTTAACCCTGAACAGTTCTGTAAGACAGAAGCCTGCACAGATCTCCCTGCTAAGGTGACATAACAGGGAGCTGGGCTCTCCTCCTGGAGGCTCTTGGGAATAATGTTCTCTTGCCTTTTTCTATTTCTTGAGGTATCTTGTTGGTCCATGGTCTCTTCCTCCATTTCAACAACATCAGACAGGGCCGTCTGTCTCAGCTTCTCTTCCAGTTTCCCTTCTGCTTTACTCTGAGGCACCTGCATGATCCAGGTTGCATCCCTGTTTTAAGTTCAGCGGAGCAGCAACCGTCATTAACCTCATCTGCAGCTGGAATCCCCTTCTGCTGTGTGACCAGATATGCCCATAGGTTCCAGGCACCAATCTTGGACCTATTTGAGGAGCCATTATTCTGCCTAGCACAGGTTCTAGAAAAGTCTGGAAAAGACTGATCCAAGTGGAACCATGAAGGAGGTAGAGGCTGTACCCATCTGCAGTGTGGCTTGAGGGGAGGTTTGCTATGGGCACATGGTGAGGACACAGAGATGTGAGACTAAGACATCACCAAGGATCTGAGGTAATAAGGAACCAGGTTTAAGGGCTGGGCTGATGTCATCATTAACAGATGACAGGAAAATAGTAATCAGGGCAGGGGAGCAGGCAGGGAGGTCAGATGCTGCTGACAAGGTGATTATGAGCCCCGTGTTCATCTGAGGCTTTCTGACATCCCATTACCTACTGAAGCCCCTCCCAAAGTCCATGTGCCCTCCAGCCATACTTCCTTTGCCTTCCAGTCCTAGCTGTCCTGTTGCCAGTTGTCCTGGCATGAGAACTCTGACTCTAATTGGATATCATGTCTACTGATCAGACCTGTCCAGGAGTCTAGGCTTCCCAATGTGGAGCTGAGACAGCCTAGGCACCTCATAGGAGATCCTTGACTGAATAGGGGTATGGCATGTCCATTCTGTGATTTGAAGATCTCCAGCAGTCTGATGCCTAGACCTGGAGCTCTTGCATCTCCGACCCTATGACTTGGGTCAGTGGTGAGATCCTGGAAGTGTTTGGGGCATAAGAGCCTCCCAGGCTGCATGAGGTCTTGCTAGGACAAGAGGTGTATTCTAGCCAACAGTTAAGCCTTGGAGGTAAAATGAAAGCTCTGTGATCAAGACAACAGAAGAGCAAAGCTGTAGACACCCTGAGGGGAGAGAGGCCCCTCCCATGAAGGGGGAGGGACAATTTCCCCAGCATCTGGAGCCTGACAGGCAGGTCCCAGAGAAACAGAAGCTCTGGGTGAACACTGCTGTAGTCTAGCATGCACACACCTGCTCCACAGAAAGGCCTCTGGTCAGGTATGAACTAAAGAGAGGGGAAGGTATTATACTAACACTGAGTACTCAGGGTGCAGGTGACCCCCCACCCCCAGCACCGGTGGGCTGGGTGTACCTCTCTAAGGCTCCAGGCCCTTCTTGGTTTGGCTATTAGCTTGCTTTGTGACTGTGCCTTTAACCTCAGAGCTCACTTTGCTGGTCTTTGAAATGAGAATCACAGCAGATTCTTCCCCTGTATGGTTCACAGGGGTGGCATATAATAATAAATAAAAAAGTTTGAAAGAGTAGAGATAGGATCTCAGAGCCAGGATCCCTATAGCTTGGGTGCAAGGTTGACAGATCCTGACTCTCAGCCCTTTGTCTGCCTCATGGCCCAGGGCTTGGCGTTGATGCTGTGTCTTCCTTCTTCCTCTCCAACATTTGATAGTGCTACTATGTATCCTGCCACTCACAGGACAGACTCTCTGGCCAGATGGCAGCATGACATAAGATGAAACTGGTCCTAGAAAGAACACTGGCCAGTGATGAGTGGCAGAGAGATGCCCCAGTCTGAACCGACTCTTCATCTGTAGGGCTTTGGAAAAAAGCGTATCTCCTCTGGGAATGCCCCTAATCCTTCCATCATAGGATACCAGGGTCTGTATCCAGTGTCCAGTGAAGGACACTACCTTCAAAGTCCCTTTGTTTCTGGCCACACCCACCTGTGGGCTCATCACTAAGGGCCTCAGTGTGCTTAGAACTACCTGGCAAACATCTGGTGTTCCATGGACTAGTCTAGTATCTTTTAGACTAGACTATCTATATCACAGTCCCACAGACTGGGGAAGTTATAAAGACAGAAGGTTGACTTTACCTTCTGTTCCAAAGCTTTCCAGGTTGAGGTCTGCTTGGTGATAGGTTCTTACTTGAAGCATCCCCTGGGTAGTCCGAGACATTGCATGGGGAAAGACAGGGAACTTACATGAGTTTCTCTTATGGCCTCTTCCTTACAAATCCACCAAGATGGACTTGAGAGATGGTTCAGTGGTTAAGAGCACTGACTGCTCTTACAGAGGTCCTGAGTTCAATTCCCAACAACCAGCAACGAGGCAGCTCATAACTATCTGTAATGGGATCCATTGCCCTGGTTTAGTGTGTCTGAAAACAGCTACAGTATATGTGTGTGTGTATGTGTATGTGTATGTGTATGTGTATGTGTATGTGTATGTGTATGTGTATGTGTATGTGTATGTGTATGTGTATGTGTATGTGTATGTGTATGTGTAT
>JANHMN010000002.1:190726477-190782898 GCA_030674055.1 Rhabdomys pumilio | reverse complement strand
TGTGTGTGTGTGTGTGTGTGTGTGTGTGTGTGTGTGTGTGTGTGTGTCTGAGAGTGTGTAGGAAAAAAGAAGGGGGTGGGGAATCTGGTAATCAGGAAAGCTCACCAGAAGTCTCATTTCACCGCAAGGCAGCCCCGGTTCACATTCTGGTGTGTTGTTTTTAACAGAAGTGGGAATAATAGAAATGAGAATAGGCCTTGCCCCTACCCAACAAAGCAGCAAGCTCATCACACTGGGATAGACCAATTCGGTTGCCTTCCCCACTCCTGGTGAGATCAAGGAGGGCTGCATGGAAGAGAGAGTCTGTAAAAGTAGTATCTTGCCATGAGGTCTTTCTCTTGTGTCTCCCCCACTCAGAGTCTCCCTCCTGCTCCCCTTCCCCATGTGACTGAGGAGTGGATATGCTCAGGGTGACAGGAAGAAAGACTTAGAACACCCACAAGACAACTCCCAAGGATTCCCTTCTGTCACAGCCTCTTCATCTGTGCCAGCATGGCTGTGCAGGGCAGTCACACAAGCAGAGTCCCTGCACCCTCTCTCTCTGCCTGTGTCCTGCTTCTTGCCCACACCACATGTCTCTCTCCCTGCTGGGTGTGTCCTCCTCAGACAGCAGTGACAGTGAACTGGAGTTGTCCACGGTGCGCCATCAGCCAGAGGGCTTGGACCAGCTACAGGCCCAAACCAAGTTCACCAAGAAGGAGCTGCAGTCCCTTTACCGAGGCTTCAAGAATGTAAGTGTCCCTGTGTCCCCATTGGAGTCTCAAGGGAGCCTGACCACCTTCCTGTCTCCGACCCAGGAGATCTAGAAATTTCTCCAGAGTAAATACCCTGGAGGGTCTTTGCAGGGCTCATATTTGTGGCAGAGCTATTTGGGGGGGGGTCAGCATGGGTATTTAGATACTCTTCTGTCAGAGCCTCAGATGCTGTATCAGTTGGGACAGCATTGTCATGAAGGAAGCAGCTTTTACAACCCTGTCTACATGACTTCTGCCCGCCCCACAAAAAGCTTCCCTAGCTCAGAGGGGCCCAACTGTGCTTCAGGTCGTGATTATCTCCCAAGAGGGTAAAAAGGGGTCAGCCCTGTGGGGTGAGGCATGGAGCCAGGAGTGGCCAAGGCCACTGAGAGGTGTCACTTCCCCCTGCAGGAGTGTCCCACAGGCCTGGTGGATGAAGACACCTTCAAACTCATTTATTCCCAGTTCTTCCCCCAGGGAGGTAAGTTCAAGGTCAGGCTCCCCCACTCCCCTGAAGCCATGATTACACCCCTCTTCTGGGGAGGGTGCCCTATGACCACTCCTCCCTTCCTAGCTACCCCTTCCTGTTTGGAGGGCCTGATGTTTCCTCTGACCTACCAGAGAGGAACTCCCAGTGGGCAGGAAGCTCCAGGCAGGACTGTGTGAGAGTAGAATAGTCATCCAGGCAGCCCCCCAACTCCAGCCTTGCCTTTTCTCCCCCTAGATGCTACCACCTATGCACACTTCCTCTTCAATGCCTTCGATGCTGATGGGAACGGGGCCATCCACTTTGAGGTAGGTCCGTGCTGACCCTTATGTCCTGTCCCTGTGGTCTCCAGAGTGGTCTCCTCACTCCAGGACCAACTTCTTAGGGCTGTTGAGTCAGGCTCAGTCCTGGGGTAGAGCCTTCCACGTGTCACTCAGGACAGATTGTTGACACTTGGCTAGCAAGGGTAGGGGACCAATGGCCCAGTCTCAGACGTCTCTTCCATTCTGGGAGTTTGTATCCAACTTAGCCAGCCAAGGAAGCTGCCAGCACACCCTCAGCTAGCAGTCCTCTTGACTCTACCCAACATGAATCTATATTTTTTAGGAGGTCAAAGATTTAGAAAAAAAAATTTCATGAGTTTGCGGAGAGGCACATATATAGAGGTGAGTGGACAACTTGCAGAAGCCAGTTCTCTTCTACTGTGTGGGTTCAGGGTATTGAACTCAGGCTGTCAGGCTTGGTGGCTATTACCAGCCTTTGTTTTTGTTTTTTGAAACCAGGTCTCTCTATATAATCCAGTCTAGCCTCAAACTCATAAGCCTCCTGTCTTAGCATCTAGAGTGCTAAGATTACAGCCATGAGCTATCATGCCTGGCTCTCAAACAGACCAAGGTTTAATAGTGGGGTTTCAAATCTTTGGGCTATGACCTTATTACTAAGCAAGCAGAAACACCCAGAAAACATGTTGAGTGGGCTTGAAGCCTCCAGGTCGCCATCCAGCAGGACACCATGAGTGAAGGCCAGTGTTGCTCAGTGCTGCTCAGGGTGAAGAAGGAGAAGGCAGCCACTTCACATCTGTCCAGACAGCCTGGGCTCCCCATGAGCCCTGGTATCATGGCCACATACAGTCATTTGAGACGGGCCCCATCTGAGGAGCCTAGGTCCCTAAAAATAGCTGCAGGAGAAAAGCTGAAACCTCTTCAGAGAGGGACCTCACTGAGAGCTAACCTGATCGATAAGTGCCCCAGCTTGGCTTCCAAGGCCAAGGGCGGCCAGCGGGAACGTGGTCTAGCAAGCACACAGCTCAGAAATGCCATGGACCGCCAGGCTGGGGTAATAATAACTCGTCAATAATGCTGCTGGGTTATTTTTACACAGCACCAGCTACACTGATACACTGGATGGGCCCAGGGGGGCCTGGGCTTGGCTCTGAGACCACAGCCTCCGCCCCAACCAGAAGGGCCATCATCTCTGTATATTATAATCGCTTATTTTCATTAACACCTCAAACACCAAAGTCATTGCATACAGAAAAGACAGTAAGAACAGGAACTAGTGGGGAGCTATGTGGCCTCCCAGGCTTCCCCTGTGACCAGTGCTTGGGGTTCCCCCCTGAGACCACAGACGGTGCTTGAGGAAGCATGAAAAGAAATCCAATGAGCAATGTCCAGCCATGACCATATGGGAGAGCTTTAGTCATCAGTGAGCCCTTCAGTCAGTTTCCAAGGACCCCTTTGTGTATTGGGAAGGACAACCCCCTCCTGTGGTTGTCATTTGCCTTTCCCACAAGACATAGAGGGGGGGTTGGGGTAGGGAATATGTCTGGGAAGCAGGGTATGTCAGTGGCTGAAATGGGGCTTCTGGCACCTTCTCAGGTCACCCAGCACTGCTATTATCCAGTCTTCCACATGTTCCTCTGTTTGGAAAACAAATCCCCTTGGCTTCAGTCTCCTGAGGAACCTCCAGGTTGTGGCATTCTCCTCTAGGAAGCTTGCTGCAGGAAGGGAGGGGCACAACTCAGCATCAGTCCTCAGAATTTTACAAAAAAAAAAAAAAAAAAAATTACAACTTCCCATCCCTTGACAACATGAGAATGGCAACGTTAAAACTGGTGAACCCCAGTAGAGCCAAGTGGACGTGGTCCCAGGACCCTCCCACCTTCCCACCTTCCCATCTTCTCACCTTCCACCTGCCACAGGCAGTGCTGGACATGGATGAGCCTCACAGCCCCATGACATGAGGGTGCTTTCTTTTTGTTTGTTTGTTTGTCTGTTTGTTTTCGAGACGGGTTTCTCTGTATATCCCTGGCTGTCCTGGAACTCACTCTGTAGACCAGGCTGGCCTCGAACTCAGAAATCCGCCTGCCTCTGCCTCCCAAGTGCTGGGATTAAAGGTGTGGGCCACCACTGCCCGGCATGAGGGCGCTTTCTAATTCAGCTAGTTCAATTTACCAGAGAGACACATTGCTTTCCAAACACTTAGTAACTATGGATGCCTCCCGGATTCCCAGTTTGGAAGTAGCATTGGACAAGCTGCTCACTGGGAGAGTGGAACCATCGCTTGTCTAGAGGGTGTGGCCACTTCCTTGTACTGTACACCAATCCTAACCCTCTAGTGCCTTCCATGACACTGACCGAATTGGCCTCCCTAACATGGTGTGAACACTGCCATCACGGGTTGGCCTGCAGCCTAACAGTCACCCTTGGTTCCTTGCGTTCATCCTTGGGATTTTTGCCTTTGAAGCCGGGTATGCTCTGGGTGCCTGGAGTTAAGACCAGTGATGGTCAAGTTATGCTCCTTTCCTTGACAAATGAGGTCCTCCGGAGGCTTTGCAGGGACAGTCAGTTCTCTGTTAGCCTCGGATTGTGTGGCTGAATCTTCCTGTGAGGTTAGGAAGGTGCTGTCGCCCTCTTGTGGTCTACTTGAGAAAGAGCGTGCCCAAGGTAGACACCGCACCCCTCAGCCTCCCACGGGGAAAGCCTGTGGAGTGGGCGGGGTGGAGGTGGATTGTCATGCCTTCGGGGTTGACTCTGAATCTTCCCTGCTTGGGTGAACCACACCCACATTTTGGTGATCATTCCTCAAGCTTAACAGTGTAAGAAATGTCACCTTGCTTTTCCTTTGAAATGTTTTCATGACTTCCAAGACCAGCGGATGGACAGGGCAGACTTTGGCAAGATCCGGTGACCACCTACACCAAAGTTTTAGGCTCCAAGTCTCCTTATAACATGTTTCTATGACGCTTCTGGTCCATCCTGTTTAGATGTGATGTCTTGAGCCTCCGCCGGCTCACACCTTTCCCATCACCCCCTAGCCAACTGACTGCAGGATTGTAATGTGACTCAGAGAGTGATCCCGGGTTCCATTAGGCCCTGTTGGATCTGTTTCTCGACCCCCACCTCCTGTCAAGTCCCCCAGACTGGGGAATCCCCTTAGCTCCCTCTTCCTGGCTTTGCTCTTTTTAAGGGTGCATATTCCAGAAGCTCCTTGAAAAGACTATGTGAGAAGGAATTTTGTGCCTATGGGTATCTCTGGGTAAAGTTGCCTTTACTCCCCACCCCCTTCTGTATGCTACATGGTCTAGAACTTCCAGGGAGGTTGTTTCTCAGGCCTCATCTTTCTAGGGCAGCTCATCAACAGATGATTCTGATCAGGAGTGTGGGGACCTTATTGACAAGGCTGAATGATGGATGGATGATTGATATTGATTGGCTTTCCCAGCTGACTTTGTGTTTATCTCTAGAAACACTCTCTTGGCAGCCAATTTTGCTAAGCCTCACCAGGACCTGTGCCTGTGGATTCAGCTGTAGCTGATCTCACACAGTTCTGGGGTTGGGGGTGGGGCCTGGGAAATCTTTCTCTAATTTCTCTGACTCACTTTGCTTCATTTCTCTGGTTCTGCCTGGAGTTTCTGTCCTGGCAGCACTGTCCCTTGGGAAATCCCCCCTTCTCTCTCCCTCCTTCCCTCCTTTTCCTTTTCTCCCTCTCTCCCCACCCCCTCTCTCTTCGATTCCTTGCTCCTCCAAACCTTTTTTTTGTGGTTGTTGTTGTTTTTGGTCCCTAACAACCAGTTCTCTCTGGTCTTGGATTATTTCTCTCTCTTCTCTTTAAACAGCGTCCTATTTTTATGGTAAGTCATGTCAGGTTCTAACCTCTGGGGTCTCCTTGTTTCTGTTATGGTTTTTTTTCCCCCTTCTGGACTGTTCTGTTCCTTCCAAATTGCTTTTCTGTTTCCCATGGTCCCTCCCTCTTGGAAGTAGGCTTCCTGAAAGTAGGGACTGGGTCCTTTGAGGATCTACTCTGTCCCTCTGCAGCCTCCATCTGCACTCCACTGGACATCCCCTTCCTCTCAGAATATCCAAGGAGAACGGAGCAGGGGTGGGATAGGGCTTGCCTCTCACACCTTCCAGATGGGGGGAGCACCTTTCCTTCAGGTGCTTTAATTAACAGCTAGAATTCATATGTAACAAAAGGACCTTTGACGTGTAGATGCTTAGTAGACTGAAATAAAACACCCCTGTATATTGAAAGATCATCCCAGACAGCAGAAATGTACAAAATGAGCACAAGACATCAAACTTACAGTTGAGTCTCTTCACTTGACTCAGAATAGACTATCATGCATGCGAATGCACACACACACACACACACACACACACACACACACACACACACACGCACACACATTGTCACGCACACAACCCCACAGGCTGACCACTTAAATAGACACATCTACCACTTGACTGTGGAGGAGGACCTCATTTGAAGGAGTGTGAATTTCAGTGGGAGTCACATGGTGGGCAGAAAAGGGAACCCCGGCTGTGGCTGCTACTCCTCACCCTCCCTCTCCTCTGCAGGACTTTGTGGTTGGGCTCTCCATCCTGCTTCGAGGGACGGTCCATGAGAAGCTCCAGTGGGCCTTCAATCTCTATGACATCAACAAGGATGGTTACATCACCAAAGAGGTACTGGGTTGGCAGGCCTGCCTGCCCCTCCTCTCTCTCCTGAAGCCACTAACCTGGTGATTCCCAACCCTGCCTTGTGACCTTGCCACACAGTCTCACAAGTGGTTGGTTCGGCTCAAACATTTTTATCTGAAACAATCATAACTTCTTGTTTTAGAGACAGGTATATAAATCTATTTCCAGTTTCTCTTGAGAGTCATTGGATAGGCTCCAGATCACTCTGTCTGTGCCCCAGCTCACTCTCTAGGCCCCTCAGACTCACCACAGCCCTAGAGGTAGCTTTGGCTTTTGGAGGTAACACCCGAAGATCCCAGGCATCCCTGCAGTGGAAGCAGACTCATGCAGCTCTCTGTTCCCCAGGAGATGCTGGCCATCATGAAGTCCATCTATGACATGATGGGCCGCCACACCTACCCTATCCTGCGGGAGGACGCACCCCTGGAGCATGTGGAGAGGTTCTTTCAGGTGTGTGAGCCCTGGCTTCCTGAGGGGAGGGGACAGCCCTAGTGAGCCTTCAGCCAATGCCAGTGAGGAGATGCAACTAGGCTTCCTTTCTGCCCCAGGTGATGTCCCTTGAGAAGTAAATGAAACCTAGACCGTCCCAGTGAACTGCATTTGGGAATGAAGTGTCCTGGGTGTGTAGATGCAGAGGTGGCTGGCACCCACCCAGGGACCAGGGTTTTAGTGCCTTCTGGGACATATTTGGAAGAAGATCCCCTCCTTCCACTCTACCTGAGTGGTACTGAAGTTGCCTCCATTCTGGAGGGACTGAAGGAACCAATAGTTTAAATTTTACCCTGTCATTCTATCCCTCAAAAGCTCTGACTTCTGTCAGGGAGCAGGGAGCTCCCTAAGCAGGCCACCTGAGGAGATGCCAAGGGCAAGGTTGGCTGGGAAGGGTGGGAAATAGAGGGAACAGCGGAATTGGAGGAGGATCTCCACTTCCACCCCAACAGTGTCTCCAGGCTAGAGTAGGGGAGGTCCCACCCCAACAGTGTCTCCAGGCTGGAGTAGGGGAGGTCCTGAGGGACAGGCTCACCTTGGGTATGATTTGGGTTACAGAAAATGGACAGGAACCAGGATGGAGTGGTGACTATTGATGAGTTTCTGGAGACTTGTCAGAAGGTAGGTGGCATTAGAGGGCTGGACTTGGGGCCTTCTGTAGTCTGTCTGTCTCTCTTTGTCTCCCCCAGTCTCTGTCTCTCTCTGAGTGTGTGTGTGTGTGTGTGTGTGTGTGTGTGTGTGTGTGTGTGTGTTTCTCTCTCTCTCTTCTTCTCCCTCCCTCCTCACACACAGGGTTCTGTTCCTACCAGGGCATATGGAGGATGTGCTCAGGTCTCAGGTCCCACTTATTGGGTATCTTTCCTCTTTCCTGAGTCCATCTCCTCAATGTCCCCTGAACTTGCCACCTCCCTCATTCACCCAGTCTCCACTCCCAGAACTTTACTCAGCTCTGCTCATGGTATCTCCAGAGAGCAGATGTGGAGTCAGCAGGGGGGCAGTGATGAGCCCAGTATCCTCCTCAGAAAGAATCACACTACAGGAAAGGTAGCCAGAGCTTCCCTGGTACTACTGCAGGTCCTCCTCTCAGAGTCCACAGGGACAAGAAACACATTCCAGTGACTCCCACCTCTGAATCACTCCTGGTTTCTGACTTGATTTGTAGCCAGGGGTTTTCGTGCATCAGTGGTAGCCAGACGCTGCTCCATCCCTAGGGATGACAGGCTGTACCTTGCCACTTGGGCTCTGGGGCTAACTGTTCCATACCTCTGCTCCAAAGTGTCCCATCTACCCCATGAGACATAGTCTCTGACAGGAATCTGCAGTTAATCAGTGATGGGGAATACTTCTGCCCTGCCCCCAGCTCCTGACTGGCCTCTCCTTTTTTTCATACAGGATGAGAACATCATGAGCTCCATGCAGCTGTTTGAGAACGTCATCTAGGACATGTGGGAGGGGACCCTGGATGGCCATTGCTTCTCAACCCAGAGAAGCTTCAATCCTGACAGGAGAAGCCTCTATAAGAAACTTTTTTTTCTAATATATTTGCAAAAAGTGAGCAGTTTACTTCCAAGACACACACACACACACACACACACACACACACACACACACACACACGGTTCCTCTGGCTTGGCAAAGGAAGTGGCAGCCAGGAGGCACCCCCAGCTATTCCCAGGTCAATAGATAAGGCTGCCTCTGGGATGGCCAGCCCTGGCTGGATGTTACCCACAAGGAGCTTAGAGCCCAAGAGGGCCAGGTCTACAAAGCTAAGGTCCCTGTGTTTTTTCTACCACTTGGGAGATCAAACTACTCCCTGCCCATGGACCCACGCTTCTAGGAAGCTCCCAGAAACTCCATAGGGGCCAAGAGTAGAAAGCAATGGTGTTGGAAGAGAGCTTGCAGGTTTATGCTAATGCTCGTCTGAGGCTCTGGAACCCCAGTGCCAGGCTACCTATCGTGGGGTGAACTTAGATAGTGAGGGACCACTGGGCTATGTCCTCCTTTAAGAGTAGGTCAGGTCTTAGAAACTGAGGAAACAGTTTGTCCATACCTACCACTGGGTGAAGACTACTGGCTAATGGGAATATGACTGGTGGAGATCTCCCAACTTCCAGCACCAGGCTGGCCTCCCCAAGGTCCTCTTTGGTTCTCTGGGGAGATCACCTGGCTCAGGGACTGACAACCAGGGAGCTGGACTGTGGTGGGAGAGGTCTGGTAGGGGGCATCCCCCTCATTTTCCCTGGCCACTTGCCACCCAGTTCCTTAACACAGTGGATCAGCCACACCTCTGTGGCTGCCCTTGAACAGGCTCATCCCAACCAATACAAAAAGCACAAAAACATCCTAGCAGCTCAGGCCACGTCCACAGGGGGAGGCAGGGGACCCTGGGTGGGAGAGGCCTGGGTCCCTGTGGCCCCAATTCAGTGGCCAAGAAAGATGCTCAGAAATCCATCCTGTACCTCAGAGCCTTGCGGTCTCATAGACCTTTCCCAGCCCAGCTCGCCAACATTCTAAAGCACAAACCTGCGGACTCTGATTAACTGGGCTGTACCCTGGGTATCGGAGTCCATGTTAGCCCTAAACTGGAGCTAGCCCTGAGGACTGGGGACCTGTGACCAGGCAACAGGTCAACAGACCTTCAGGAAAAGAGAGAGCTGTTCCTGCCTCCCAAGTCCTCCCCGAGAAGGGACAGTGTCCCAAGCAGCATGTTCCCTGGAGGAACATTCCCACGAAAGTACATTCCATCACCTGCAGCCCAGTCTCTGCTCAGGCCTGCCTCTGAGAGTTCACTAGTGTTTCCCAGAAGGCCAACCCCAGGATAAGAGAGGTCCTTAGAGGAAGGACAGGGTGACAGAACCCTATACACAGGTGGACCCCCCTCTCAGGGCTGCACTAACCCCATCTTCATCCTGACTAGGTCCCCCTTTACCCCATCTACAGACCATCAGCTCTCCCTGGCTCAGGGACCTCCCCTACCCCAGCCTGGCTCTTCTCATTGAGGTCCCTGTCTTGTGAGAAGCCAAGGCCATGGAGAAGGCTACCACTCTAACCTGCTGCACCCCTTAGCCTCTGGCTGCACGCCCAACCTGGAGGGGTCTGTCCCCTTTGCAGGGACAAAGACTGGCCGCATGTCTGCATGGCAGAAGCGTCTCCCTTGGGTGCAGCCTGGAAGGGTGGTTCCTGTTTCAGCGCCCACCAATATTCAGTCCTATATATTTTAATAAAAGAAACTTGACAAAAGAGATAGACTCTCTTCGGCTTCATTTGAACGGTCGGTTGGCCATCCTTTCCCTGCTACTGTTAGCTATGACTCCTGCCCAGCGGCTTGTAGGTGGATGCTGACAGGTGGCTTTGAGGAAGCAAATGCCCATAAATTTCCAGGTTCCCAGTGTAACATCACTGAGGGAAAAAATGTCACACATCATGGGCCTTAGGGACCTTCAGTAGATGTTCCAGTGCTGGAGCCATAAACACATAAGGCTGTGGGACACCATGGCTTTCTGAGATGTCATTTATATTTCATCGCCAGATCATTTTTCTTCCCAATTCCAGACATTCACTTCTGGGTGTCCTTTGGCAAGGGAAGACAGGCCGTATGGAAAAGGGGGCAGAAAAGAAATGGCAATGCAGCTGAGTTAGTAGCATGCTTACCTGGCATTCATAAAGCCCTGAGTTTGGGTACCAGTTTATGTGGGACTAGGGATTTAAAGCACCACACGCTTTTCATCCCAGCACTCGGGAGGTAGAAGCAGAAGGATCAAGGTCATCCTCAGCTACATGGCCAGTTTGAGTCTAGCTTGGGCTACATGAAACTTTGTATATGTATCTACATGTGTAGCACAGCCGGGGGGGTCACTTCTGCCCAGGGGATGGTTGGAGGATGGTGGGCAGGGAGTTGTTTGTGGCTGAGCAGATAAATACTTGGAGCAGGGAGGTGATGGGGGGCTGTGGTACTTTGTAAGTGGCCCCACTGGACAGCAGATTTGATGAGTGGGCACTAGAACAAGTTGAGGACCGTGAGGCAATCCCAGAGGGTCTCGAGCCAGCCTTAAGCACACAGGGCAGTCAGTAGCACCCCATTTTCTTCTGTGACAATTGTTGGGTAGAAAGACTATTGAGCCAAGGACAAGCCACACAATCTCACTGCTTCACTTTCCTCCCTCGTGAAACAGGAAGAGAGAGAGAGAGAAAGAGAGAGAGAGAGAGAGAGAGAGAGACACAGAGACAGAGACAGAGAGACAGACAGAGACATAGAGAGACAGGGAGAGACAGAGAGACTGTACTGCAGAGCCAGACTTGTATGAGTATTCAGTCTGGCAAATGGGGTCAGGCCTTTCTGTATTCTAGAATACAGGAGCTCCAAAGGCTGCTTCCATGAACTGACTCCCCTGCCTCTGCCCTCTGTCATGAGCAGTGTCTTCCTGCTCCCATAGGGTCTTCTTTATCTCTGAAGGACACATGCTCCAGAGGAACTGACTGCTCTGACCACTTCCTCTGAGTGTGCTAGCTCACACATGTAATCTCAGCCCCTAGGATGCTGAGGCAGGAGGATTAATTCATGAGTTTGAGGACACCCTGGGCTACACTGACTCCCAGGCCAGTCTGGGCTATATAATGAGTACAATGAGAGCCATCTCAGACAAAGACTGTCCTTCTGGCTCATGGGGGGCTGTCTTCTACCCAGTTTTTACCACCCTATGGATTAGCTGCCCCTTGGGACAGGTGTCAATACTGATCCAACCAGCTCTGGGCAGCACTTCCCACCCGCTGGCCAGCAGAGTGTGGGCAAAAAGGTGGTAGGTTAGGTCACAGAGGAAGAGCTTCTTGTCCCTGCAAGGCAACCCTGAAGGTAGGAAAGGATAATGTCCCCGCAGGATCCCAGGAATACCTTAACACAGTCCCGTGCCGCCAGAAGCATTTGATATACCGGCATAGGTCCTGTGCTTCGACTCTGGAACTTTCTGACTCGTGTTGAGAATAATGTCACTGAACCTCAGTGTCCTTAACTGGAAAAAAATCCTTGATTCACACTACTTTGATAATTGGGGGTTGTCTGTTTTGAGACAGGGTTTCACTATGTAGCTCAGGCTGGCCTCCCCCTCAGTGGCTTCTTAACAGATGTTTTTGTCTTTCCTGTGCACTGACATTCTCGTGTATTTACCCATCCTATAGAAGCATAACTCACACTGATAAGCCCTCAGATAAAGGATATTTGTGATGGCCTCCAGTTTCCTTGGTCACCTCAAAAGCACATGTGGGAATCGGCCTGCTAAGGTGGGGCAGTCCACATCAGTCAGACCATAGCCAGTGATCTAATATCTATACGCTCCACCTCTTGTACCACCCACCTCACTATCTGACCAAAACAGAGATTCAGAGCAAACTGACCACTGGAGACCTGACTTTTAGAAGACATTGTCCATAGTCTACAATCTGGTTGCACTCCCCCTATTGACCACCAGGGGGAGATAGCACCATTTCTTGTTTCATCTCCTCTGACTCAAGGTCCCAGGGGACCACATGGAAAGTATCTGTCATTTCCTTCAAAGTCCCAAAGACTTTTTCCTATTTCTGCTTCATCCTCATCAGGGTTTAAAATTTTTTTTTTAAAAAAAAAAACATGCATAGAGTGTATGAAGAAGTAATTCCATAAATGCTTCCACAGTAAAGCAAACTGGGTGTTGGAGATAGGGGACTCATGTCCTATTTTATTAGACAGGACACAGAGAACTTCTCACATACGTAACCACTTGGCCTTTTCTAACCTTGGGGTGGGGGGGAACATCTTGAGAACACCCATCATATCTGTCAGCTGGGCCCCTATAAGCTCCAGGAGGCAGGAAGAAGACAGTAGTCTATTGGGACCTTAGGAAGGAGTGTCAATGAGTTGACAGGCAGTTTCTCACAGGACTGAACTTCAAAACGTCTGCACCCCTCCCCTTAGGAGCAGAGTTCTCTATGCAATCTCAGGACTCTTGAGTCTGACCTTTGTTCAGTGACCTAGAACCTTCAGGAACATCAGCACAAGTCTGTGTCCTTCAAACTCACAGAGGTCCCATGACCACCCTCAGAGGCTACACAGCTGCAGGCCTATTGCAGGGCTGTATGCTCTTCCGCTGTGTCGTCACCGCTGGTCTGGTCTGCCTGAGCTTCTACATTCTTCCTACCTAGCTCTTCCTACCCTGCCTGTCAAGTTGCAACTCCTGAACCTAAATTAAAGGAGACACTGAGCTAACTTATCAAACCCATCCATACACCAGGCCTTAGCAAGAGGGAACCCAGGTGAAAGTGCTATAGCTCTGCTGCCAGGAAACTCAAGTCTCCGAGAGACACCACAGGGCAGTGAAGGAGGCCCAAGGCTGTGGCTCTGAGGAACGTACCCAGGCCACAGGTTGGGAGACCAAACTTGTCAGGGATAATGTAAGAAGACCTGCCTTTCCCAAAGAGCCATGTCTAAACAAAGGTAGGCACCAGAGAGATGGTTCTGCAGGAAAAGAGCTGGCTGTGTAAGCATGAAGACATGGGTTTGGTTCCCAGCATCCACATAGAAGCTGACTGTCGTGGCACACATGGACCTCAGTGCAAGAGGATGTTGAGACTCACTGGCCAGCCAGAATAGCCAATCGGTACTATTGGGTTTAGTGAGAGAGCCTGTCTCAAAAAATAAAACTTATCCTCAGGAACTCTCATTCTATAGAGACTCCTGTAGTCAGTGTGTCATTTAATCAAGTTACCTGGAAATTGTAATTTCCAACAAAAGTCTAGATATTCAAAACTAACTCATAAATATTTATTTTAAAATTCTCTCCATAATCATGACAGCTGCTTGTTGCACAATATTTGATCACACTGTGAACCCCGAAATTGTATTATTTACTGAAAAAAAAACATGTTTTCATGCCCTGAGCACACACCTCTAATCCCTCTGGCTGGAATACAGACACACCCTTAGTATACACCTGCAATCCCAAACAACGAAGATAAAGTAAGTTTGTAGGAGGCACCCATATTTAAAAGTGATGTCTATTGAGTGGTGGACAAAGCGACAAATCAGAGAAAGATTTGAAAAAATAGGATATGCCCAACTCTCATTAAAAAAAAGAGAGAAAGAGAGAAAGGAAGGAGTCAGTTTTATCAAGTGTGTTTTACAGAGGTGGGTTGGAGAGAGAACAAACCAGATGTAGGTAAAGACAGAAAGAGCCAGAGAATGAGAAGTCAGAGGTTAGAACAGATTGCCAAAGTTAGTTTGAGGTCAAGCAGAGCAATTCAAGAGAGACTAAGAGAGGAGACAGATTGAATCAGTCAGCTTGGAGAAGAGTTTGAGCCAGAACAGCCGAGTTGAACCAGGCAGAGATCAGAAAGAACTAGAAAGAATAAGCTTACTCAGCAGCAAGTCTCAGAAGCTGAAAACATTCTAGGCCTACATTAGATTGTACAGAGGTTAGAAACTTCAAGGACTAGGCCTGGGTTACCCCAGACAGAGGCAGTAAGTCTCAGAGATGACAACTAGGGCAGAAGAATAAAAGATACTTTTACAGCTGCCTTATCTTAGGTCTTCAGCCATCATTCAGCCTGACTGCAACGTCCCAGGAACTTTATGTCCTTTTGTTTCTAACTCACATCAGAGCACAATCTCTGAGTAACTGTCCACCAGCACATCCATTCGTGGGACCTTTAATTATATGACAATAGCTTCAGGAAAAAGGGACACATCTTAAATGACACTTAAGACTGTCTGAATTGTCTTTGTCTTCCACTGAGGACAAACGCCTTGTAATGGAGACTGCATCACAGTTTTATGACTGAACTATTCCTCATACACAGTTCTAAAAGTCAAAAATGAGAGGAAATGTGTGTTTCACAATGGATCAACTAAATCCTAGGAGAATTAACTGCATCAAGTTCTGACTGTCCCTCCTCTCCGGTGAAGCATCTCTGGGACAAGAGCACTGGGATCAAGCTCTCTCACTGATAGTCTGGGAGTATCACTGAAGCAATGCTGTCAAAAGAAGAGGAAGAGGAAGAGGAGGGGAGGAGAGAGGGGGATATTTTAAAAATTGTAAATGTGAGACTCAGAACTTAGGTTTCTAGAACTGCCTCACTTGCATCAGTCAGAGAGTTTGTTTGAATACAGATTTGTTTAACTACAGTTACAGGGCAGTGAGCTGTGTGACTCAGGTACATGGGAATCCTGGAGGCAGAAAGTCCTGAGTTCTCACTTCATTTCTGTAGTTGCTCTGTGACCTGAACACCGACTCGTTTGATGGTGTCAGTGTCCTGTGTGCTAAGTATGAGAAACAATATTATCCCTTCTGTGCAATCAAATAAATGCAATTCACAAACTTGCCTGGAAAACAGCACGCGCACGCGTACACACACACACACACACACACACACACACACACACAGACACACACACACACACATGCATGCACACACAAGACAAAGAGTATTAGAGGAAGGCCTGATGTCAACCACTGGCCTCCACAAGCATGTGGATGCATGTACCACACTCACATATGCAAAAATAAATAAAATGAGTAAATAGCTCAATCTCAGAGAGATAGTGGAGCCTCGCTCAGCACAGGAAGTATTTGTGGCACAGATACAGTGAAGTTGCAGTTCCTGAACCTAGATCATGGAGACACTGGGCCTACATTTAGGACACTGGGGGATCTTTTCTCCTGTAGTCACACTCCAGGTAAGTGCAGGACTACTGAGCAGGTGCAGTTCTGAGACCCACCTCTTAAGACTTCCATGATCTAGGTCCCATCTCCTGGATGGGGCTCCATGCTTCCAATGTGATTTCACCCTTCTCTGTTCCAGACAAGTCCTTGAGCCCCTGAATTCTGCCAAAGGAGGTCGTGAAACCTTCTTCAAGGGAAACATCAAAGACCAGCCATCTCCAAAGAGGAGAAACAGCTTGGTAGGGTATGTCCTTCTGCTCCCTGGATCTGCCCAAAGCAGCTGGTTATGAAAGGAATGTGCTGAGTCTATTCACCTGCAAAGGGAGAGCCTGTCATCACAGACAGAGGAGAATGGGGTCCGCCAACACCCAGAGAGGGGTGTGTTCTGGGTCCAGAGCCAGCGTGGCCAGAAGTAACCTGTGCCTGAGGGGAATCAAGTTGCCACCCCACACTCACCTACCCTCCCAGAATCTAAAGAAGGCCAAAGGCTGAGCAGACCCTGCCTGCTGCTCTCTTCTTGGAGGTGGTGGTACCACAAGTGAACCATGCAACCCACACATTTCCCTGCCTACTGCCAGACCTGCTGAGGGTGTCACTCTTCGGACTTAGCTCCCAGGCGCAATGGCTAGACACCTTTGTTGCTCCTTCTTCCTGTAACCGAACTTAATTCTCACCTGCCCCAGCCTCACATGCCTTCTCTGGTCAGGGCCTCCTTTGTTCAACTCCTTTGAGCAACTGTGAACACCATAAAACTATCAACACAGAATCCACATCTATTCTCAGGGATAAAGCTAGGCCAAGATAAGGTAATTAGCCTGTGAACCTGTGACACCAATCCCTCCACAGTACTGCTGGGTAATGACCAGACTCTGTAGATGCCGCTTCTTTACAGACCTCTAGGAATGTCTCTCTTGTCCCTCTGTAGTGCGGACAACGAAAGCCTCCTGACAGCTCTAGTCTTGGGCCTCCATGACCGCTAACATGCTTTCCTCTCTGCACTGAAACAGGGAGTTTAAGCTCCTGCCCTCACCTCCAGTGGAGAACAAGGCCAGGTCTAAGCTATTCAGTGCTTTGGGGGATGGGCACTTGAAGTGATTACAGCTGAAGTAGCCCTTAATTGGAATGCTGGGAAAGGAAGCTCTCACGGTAGTGGACCCGTGTCATTTCACCTGTCCACGAGAGGGAACAGGTACTACCCCAGGGAGCAGGAGTGGAGGGAAGGAAGGAAAGGGGATGCCTAATCCTTTGAGATAAAGTTCAAACTATATGGCAAGTGCTCTCAGTGTCTGGACTTTTTCACTTCTAAAAGCCCCTAAAAAGTATTCCCAATACCCACCCTCTGACACAGCCTGTTGGAACTGGATGTCCAGTGCTCTTAGCTGGAAAATTTTTAACTGCTAATGTCAAGGTCAATGTGCTTTCCAGATTCCTGTGGCCCAACTGAAGGAGGGGGTGGGGGGAGAGTCAAACCAACTATTCTGTTTGTGAAATGCCTTACAAATAGAAGGAGGTCTAGGACTGCCATGGTGTCAGAGGCATACCCCAGAGGCAGCGAGAGCAGCACACCTGAAGCTGAGGTGGGGGGAGGGGGGAGCAGCGCTCTGCAGTGGGCCCAGGGAGCCTGGGCAGAGGTCCAAGGTGAGGCTGAAGTACTCCCTGGTCAGGTCATATTCAGGTCATAGGGCTCTGATGCCCTGCAGAGTCAAGTCTGAAAGGCTGCTTGAACAGTTGGCCTATCTGCCTCAGCACCCTCTCCTGGAAGCCCAGCCCTCCTCCCTTCTCCCAGCCCTTCCTCTCCAGTACTCAGCACACTCACGAGACATCACTTTTTCCTAGTTTTGAGGGGGAAAAAACCACCACAGTAAAACATACAGAAACTAAAAATAAGGCCCCCAAAGAGCAGGTCATCATTCAGCTCCTGACAGCCAACCATGTTGTGAAGGCCTGGAGCTGCTTACTCTGTTGACAAACTTTCCCAGCCTTGAGTAGAAGTTTCTCCTGGGGAAGAGCAAATGTGGCTCAGAGGGAAGGGGTGCTGGTCTCAAGCTTCTTTCTCTGTCCACTCTCTGTTCCATGGATGTGGGAAAAGCAGCAAGATACTGATTGAGCAGGAGACATCTTCACTGCAGGGCCCATCACCCCAGGTCCACTCTAGCATACTGCTTCATTCATGGATTACAGGAAAATAAAACTATCTCTGCACTTGGGATGTAGCTCAGTAGCCAGAGTGTTTGCCTCGTGTGCACGAAGTGTTGGTGGTCACCAGCATGATATAAGCCGGTGTGGTCATGTGCACCTATTACCTCAGTGGCTGGAAGGCAGAGGTTGCACTGTTTGCAGTGTATGTTTTATTTGGATATGATGCCATTTGCTGCTTCTCTCTGTCCCAATTCCATTCTATATGAAAGCTGTTATGACCTCAGGGAACATTTTTGGCAGCACACTATTCTGGGGACTGACACTGTCATGAGAAAAGCAACTCTCACTCAGCTTCTCCTGCTGTGTGTTCATAACACAGATCTCTTCTGGTCCATGGAGGATCTTCTTACACACCAAACAAGCAAGTAATTTTTGCAGAAGGGAATATTGCCTGGGATATCCTCATTCAATTCAATTCGATACGATCTGAAGATAGCACCAGACCCCAGAGGACGGAGTCCCAGTTCCTGAGAAGTCTCTCCTAACTTCCCTTCTAATCATGAGCCCCATCTCATTTTACTGAAGCATCAGACCGAAGGACTCTGGTTCCCTGATCCCCTCCTTGGATTTGATTAGTTTCATGAGTAGCTCACAGACTTGAGAGATGCGTATTCCTGACTTAATGTAAAGAGTTATAAATGGTTCACGGGGCTAGGAGCTCTCAGCATCAGGCCTCCCTTGCTGAGAACTGTGTGATCATTTGGGCCAAGTGGAGGGAGGGACCTGGGGGCCTGGGGAAGGAGGGGTGCTAGCCCAAGGATTGCCAGGCATTTTGCTTTGACTGACAGCAGGGACAAGCAAGGCAGCTGATCATCCATGAGGCAGTGATGGGAACTTGGAAGGTATGTGTCTGCCCTTGTTTTGAGCAAACAAGAGCATGAGAGTCTTATTCAAGTAAAATGGCTCTTTCTAGTGAACTGTTTTGTGGAATACAGAAAATGGAGAGGATTTTTTAAAATGTGTTTATGTGCACGTATGTGCTGGTGCATGTTGAGGCCAGCAGAAGGCCTTAGATCTGATGTGAGTGTGGGAACCTGAACTCTAGCCTTGCAAGAACAGCAAGAGTTCCTCACTGCTGAGCTATTTCTCCAACCCTGGGGTTACTGACCCTACTTCTAGGAGCACAGAGCCAAGGTAAGATTCAATAGTGTTGATACACAGGAGAGAAGCGACAAGATCATGTGGCGGTGTACGTTTTCCAAGACTCCTATGGGGCAAGGTGTGCTGCTCCTTGCCTTTAACCACAGCACTGGAGTTTCAAGTAACTGATCTCCGTGAGTTTGAGGATAGCCAGGGCGACATGGAGAAAGTTTGTCTTAAACAAACAGCTTTTTGTGTGAGTTTATAATGCTGTCAGCAGTACATACAAGTTCCTGTACTTCCAAATCCTGTGAACACTGGAGAGGGATTTTCGGTCATTTTAGTAGGTGCACAGTGTGTCACACTGTGACTGTACTTTGCATTTTCACGATGATCCGTGTGCTTTCGTATCTTTTCCACCCTAATGTTCTGGGTGTCTCCTTCTGTGAAGTTATTTGCATAAATCTCTTGTCCAGTGATCCATTCAATTTGATTGTTTTCACTTACCACTTCTGAGCATTCTCTGTGGAGGCAGGAGACCAGCCATTTGTCTGATTTGCAAATATTTCCTTCTGCTCCACAGCTTGGAGTTTTCAGATTTTTTTTTTTTCTGGCCAAGATTTAGAGGAAGGTTGGTATAAGATTCTGTTCACACCACAATCTCAGCCACCTCAGCGAGGTCCCTTTATAATTAGGCTTAGCTATTTTAAGCTAGACTGAAGCCTCACTCTGGATTCCTGTCTCCAACAAGGAGCCTGAGGTGACCTTGGGCGTCCCTAAGGTATGTGACCTGCAGCTTATCCAAAACTGGATTCATCATCCTCTCCCAAACCCAACACCCCTGCAGAAGCTGCATTTCCACAGATGACAGAGGCTCCATGGCTAAAGAATCAGAGTGGCATGTCCTTCCCTCTCAAGTCTTCCTCTTGTCGTGGAGGACCTGTTCATCCTCCTGAACACTCCTGAGCACTTGCCATCTCCACCACACAGCACAGCCCCACGGCTCTCATCTGCTCTCCTCCCAGACAAGTTTCCTTGATTCAGATTTCTCAAGTGCAAGCCCCGCCATGGCACCTCAGCTGAGTTCCTTCCAAAGGCTTCATGTGCATTTAGATAAGGTCTAGGTGGTAGATATTGATCATCTGCTTGACAGCTCTAGAGTTGCTGAAAAGACAAACTTCTGGGCATGTGTGTCAGGAATTATCAAGATCAAGTTAGTTAATCAAGGTGATTAGACCCACTCTAGATTCAGGTGATAGATACCATGCTGTAACCCAAGGCCCTGGGCTGCATAAAACAAACAAACAAACAGAGAAGGTTGAGCACCGACATCCATCTCTCCACTTCTTGATTGCTGCCATGGTATAGCTAGCTTTTTCAGGTTTCTGTCACCACACTTTCACTGCATGGTGGCCTAAATCCTCAAATTATGATCCAAAATGTCCCCGTTCTTAAGTTTTATGTCAGCTGCTTTGTTACGGCAGCAAAAGAAGTAACTAGAGAATTCAATGAGCTAGCCTCTCCTGTTCTCTCTTTGCAAATTTTTGGGTTTTTTTTTTTCTTATGTGTATGAGTGTTTTGTCTGCATGCATGTCTGTGCACTACATGCCTGCCTGGTACCTGTACAGAGAGAATCTCAGATATCCCAAAATGGGAGTTACAGCTGGTTGTGAGGCACCTATGTAGATCCTGAAACCCAAGCCAGGTCTACTGAAAGAGCAGCAGGTGCACTCAACCACTGAGCCATCTCTCCAGCCCGCCTCCTCCTCTCTTTCTGCCAGTCATCCTTTCCACTATTAACAGTACACATGAATGTCCTGGCTGAACTCTCAAGAAAATCAACAACACCTGAAGAGAGAAGCAAACGTCAGTTCCTTATTGGCATGCTCTCAAGTTCTTGTCCTGTTTCTAACTGTGAGGATGAAGCCTGGTTATACCTGAGACTTTGGAATCGCTGATGATCAGAGCTAGGAAGAAAGATGTCAACCTCACAAGCAGGTTAAGCAAACATGGAGTGATGGGCCCCAGGTTTGATGTGTAGCTCAAAGATCTAGAGCATGGCAAAATAATCTGCTCCTATCACATCAGTTTGGTTTTATTGCACTGACAACCTTGGCTGATGTCATGAACTATGAAAAAGCAAGACAAAATCACACAGGAAGGAAAATCCTGAGGTTCCTTCTCTAGGATGTAAAACACTGGTGTAAAAGAAAGCATCACTGGAAAAAAAAAATAAGAGGAAATATAACTAATAAAAGCCTGTGCTTCTTCCTGGGGCAACTGAAGCCTCTGACAATATGTCCAGACTTCATTTAGGAAGTTCCTTCTCAGAGTCCCTTTTACATTTTCATATGCCAGAAGACTCGGGGTGTGGTTGTGTAGGATGTTTCTACTCCAGTGCCTGCTGCCGGGACTTGCCCATCGATTCCCCCCCCCCCTTTTACCCCTAATATAAGGCATGTGAAGATAAGGGTGCGGGTACATGTAGGTGAAATTTGTATCAGCTGTTAGGGTCGGAGCCTGAGCCCTGCCAGGCCTAACAGACAGGCAGGCAGGCTTCACTGTGTGAATTAAAGAAAAAACGGTGAAAAGCTGACTAAGACTTTACCAAATGTGGCCACACTGGAAAAAAGAACAAAAGATAAAATAAAGTTCAATGACTCCCCAAAGTCCATCTTTGGAGTCCTGACATGAGGTTCAGGTTCTCACATAGAAAGCAAGTGGTGTGCATAACTAAGTAGTCTTGGTCGAAGTGTGGCCCTGCCGATAATTGACCCACCATTACCTCAGTTCCAGTCTTTCCTACTACAAGATAGTTTGACCAGTTGCCAAAACTCCTCCTCTAGCTGGCACACACACATTTCAGCCTTTTCTTTCCCCCCAGCACACAAGATTCATGGTTGAAAAGCCCAATAGTGGAAGAGGACACAAGTGCCTTCAGAATCGCTTCACACCTGCCAAGACAGTTAAATAAGTGCTTGGACGGCCCCTTCCTGGCTGAGGAATCATCATGGGCAAAATCACTCCTGGCCTTTACGCTTTCTCCACAAATATCACAGATATAGACATCCCTCTCCTTGGTGGGTCAACCTTAGATCAAAATTACTTGTTACTGTCTACCAAAGTGCTTCCTGGACAGCTGAGTAGATGCCTGGCCGAGAAGCAGCGCCTGGCCGGAATCAGAAGCTCAAAGGTCGGATGCGCTCTCTCCGGGTCTGGCTATCCCAGGGTCACCCTGGAGCCAGCAAGGGTCTCCTCAAATGCACACACTAGGTACCTTCTGGGAGATCCGTGGCTAAAAGAAGTGTCTAGCAGCAGGAGGGCTGACTTCTGGGCGGAAGCAGGCGTCCTCCTATTGGCGACAGCTTCGTGACGTCACCATATCGCGACTGCGGGGGGGGGGGCTTATTTTCCTTGTAAGAGTTAAGTGCTTGTTACAGAACTGGCTGTGGCGTCTCCGCCCGCCCCTCTAGTTCTTCGGCCCCGCAGGCTTCGGCTGACAGTGCAGGAAGCCGGATAAGTCCGGCTGCAGCGACTAGGTAAGCTGAGGCTAGGCCAGCACAGAGAGAGGTAAACTGGACATTGGAAGCCGAGTGGCAAACCTCGGTTCCCAGAGAGTGGAGATTAGCAGGGTCGCACTCATGGCACCGCGCCTCAAGCTGCCCATTCCTGTACTGTTTGCTAAGGGACCCTTGTGCTGTGAATCATAGTGATTCTTACAAAACCAACAGTGCCCCCTTGCCAGGTGACCTTGCTGCGTGAAGCCTCAGGGCTGCCTCCTATTCTTTGAGGGTTTTTATAAAGATAAAATGAGAGAACCTGTGAACGCCCGTCACAGGTTCATCAGTGAAACACAATCAGTGGAGTTTAGAGTTATCAGAGGGCAGGTGTTCAGCTTTGTCTCTGAGGCCGTGACCATGGGCTGGTAGCAGTTAGGGCCTGAAAAGAGTGGTAGGCAGGATTGAAACTAGATTATCTTGCTTGGGAAGTATCTTGCTTTTGAATTAAGAACTTCAATGTCATTTAGACATGGATTCAGATAGCAGTTTTCTTTTAGCTGTATGACCCTTGAACTTTAGGCAAACCAAACCCCTTACCCTATCCAAGCCTTGGCTCGTTTATCTGTAAAAGTGGGCCAGCAACACCTGCCAGCCACAGTCAAAATAAATTATAGTAGACATCACAAGTGGAACACTTGGCTTTCCCCGGGACAGTCCTGTCATTTTAGTGTATGGTGTGACTGACTGATCACATATGCTGGAACAGCCTTTGGACTCTGGCATGGTGGTACTTGTATACAACGACAGGGCAGGGGATGGAAAGCCTTTGGTTTTCTGGCCAGACTTGGAAGCTGTCACTGTGGTGATCCTGAACAGGATAGGTTGGCAAAACCAGATGAGGACCAAGAGCCCAGGACTGACAGAGCTATGTTTCGCAGTCTCTCTCATTTTTAGTATAAAGACGTGTGTGTGTGTGTGTGTGTGTGTGTGTGCGCGCGCGCCTGTGCCTGTGTGCCTTAGTTTTTGAGACAGAATTTTTCATTGGCCTGGAACTCAACAATTAGACTAGACTGGCTGGCTAGCAAGCCCCAGGAAGCTACCTGTCTCCACCTCCCTGGCACTGGGATTACAAGCATAGACCACTGTGTACAAACTTTTTTACATGGGTTCTGGGGATTTAACTCATCTTCATGCTTTCAGTGGATGCACTTTACCAACCATGCTGTCTTCCTAGCCCCATACTGGTTTTAAAAGCAAGATATCTAGAAGGCAGAGAACTCTGATAAGGAATAAAGACCAGACCTATATTAAGACAAAGGAAGGGAGTGGGTGGGGATATGGAGTGTGGGTTAGCTGGGGTGTAGCTCAAGCTAGCATGTGCCTTCCAGGCCAGCACCTATACCATAAAAACAAAAGGAACACAAGAACGAAGCTTAACTCTGAGTGGAGCCTCGAACTCAAAGCAGGCCCTGAACTTTTTTGATGATATCCAAGAGGTCTGGATCTGAGACCAACCACTTCCCAAAGTTGAACATCACTAGGCTCTTCCAAGAAATGAAAAGCCAAGCCCCTTGCATCTTCCATCTGTTTAGTGATCAGAGGTAGTGCAAGCCTGTGTTCATACACAGCAGCAACAGTGTAGGCTCAGTAGTGAAAGAGGCAGACATTGGTACTGAACCCAGGGAGATGGCTGAGCAATGTGTGAGGCCAAGCATCCGGCCTCTTGGTACCCCGAGTCTCTCTGTGCACCAACAGCAGAAACTGGTACCTACTAGAGGGGATGGAGGGCAGCTCCTAAGCCAAGGTAAGCTGGTAGGGCATGTGAGCAAAAGAAAGTGTTTAAGTCAGAGGGCAATGGGACCAAGTAAGTACTTTTTAAAAGTTGCATGAGGTAGCTGGGAGGCCATTTCTAGCAATAGCCATTTGCCTAACTTGGGGCTGATTCCTAGTCCTGCAATTTTAGCCTTCCCCAGTTAAGGAGGACTTCCTCTAAAAGCTAGGTAGAGGTAGCGGCCTGGCCATCTTCATAACATCATCTCAACATCTGGGGTTTGTGTACATCAGTCGCTCACATCTGTTACCCCAGCATGCAAGACTGCCGTGTTTTCCACTTGCCTGTAACAGTGGGAACTTCCAGGAAACACTGGTTGAGGAAAGGCTGGGATTCCGGGGCTAGCTTAAAGTCTGGCATGGTCATCTGTTCTCAGACTTTTTGAAGTATAACAGGTGAAACATGTGAGCACTTCCCAAGTGGCATGCTGGGAATGGTTGATGGGGCAAAGGAACACAAGGTTCTTCTTGAAGGTTTGTTGGGAGCTGACTTTAAGCAAAAAGTGGCTAGAAAGCAGCTATCAGCTTTGCAGCCATCTTGAGCCATATACCCTGACATGAGACTTGGTTTTCAACGGCCTACAACAGCTGAAGCACACTCTGATATCCCACATAGCTTGTTTTGCTGTTAAGTGCCCCCAGCTGCAAGTAGCATGTGGTATCCACGCCTACAAGGCATGCGGTGCACGTGTTGTCCACGTGCTATCTACGCCATATATGCCTGTAAGGCGCACATGCTGTCCACGCCTGTAAGGCTTACGTCATATCCACACCTGCAAGGCACGTGGTATCCACGCGCTTACAAGGCACGTGGCAAAAGCCTATAAATACCCAGGATTTCCTTGTAGTGTGTGTATATGTATGTGTGTGTGTGTGTATGTAAGTATGTGTAGTGTAGTCGTGGTAGGTATAGTGGTGTGTGTATGGTGGAGACAGTAAAGACTTTACTACAGATCCTCTGGCTTGTTTCTATTCTTCGCAGCTCTTCCCCTTCTTCCCCCGACTCTCTCTCTTGCTAAACCTGGACCTGCGGAACAGAGCGGGCCGCTATAGTTTGGCCCCCAAATGTGGGCAAGAGTGGTCTGTTACAGTTAGCTCGGGGCTTTTACAGTTGGGCGCCAAGCGTGGGGTAGAAAGGTCTTTTACAGTTTGAAGCCTGACGTGGGGCTCCAGTAAGCAGGGCTTTTACAGTTTGGCGCCTGACGTGGGGCTCCAGTAAGCGGGGTTTTTTACAGTTTGGTGCCCAACGTGGGGCAAGAGTGGTCCATTACAGTTAGCTCGGGGCTTTTACAGCTCAGGGCTTTTACAAAGGTTCTGCAGTCCTTCTGTCTCCTGTGGCTTGCTTCTTTCTTCCAGGCTTTGATGCTGGGCTCTGGTAGAAGGAGGTTGTTCTCAGCTCTGCTGCAGGTTCAGAAGAAGCCCTGTCAACCCTCCAGAAACATGAGACTGGTACAGTTCCAGGCACCTCACCTGGAAGGGCCTCACCTGGGCCTGGAGTCAGGGATTGGTGGGGGAGTTGTAGACTTAAACGCTTTTGACCCGACACTCCCCAAGACAATGGTGCAGTTCCTGGAGCAGGGAGAGACTACCCTTTCAGTAGCAAGAAGGTAAGTAAGCAGGTAGTCTTGCCCTAATTCCCCTCCCTCTTCCCTCTCCTCTACTGCCCTGAGAATCAGAACCAGCAGGTAGCTCTTCTGCAAAGGAGCAGGGGGATCCCACTGTCCTTTCATTTGTTCTTTTAGTAAAGAACTAACAGGAATATAAATCTTTTCACTTTTGAGACAGGGTCTTGCTATGTAGCCCAGGTGGGCTTTGAACCGGAGAGCCTTCTGCCTTAACTCCTTGTGCGAGGACTGAATTAGAGGTGTATATGACCACACCTTATGTAACAACACTTTCAGTTTATGGAGAGGGAATCTGAGGTTCTGGGAGGGTGATTAATTTGATTGTATAGTCAGGACCTTACCTTATTATCCTGCCTTCTGAGAGGCTAAGTCCCTCCCATTGGAGGAGCCTGGCACAAGGCCTTAAGAGAACCCTCTTGGGAAGATAGCATGGTTTAGACCATTAAAGAGATTTCCCCAAGTTTGTGCTAGATTAACTGGGAGTGACCCTGAAGCCAGTCATGTAATAAACAGTCTAAAGAGTCAAACAGTAATTTTAAAGCACTTTAAGAAAGTGTTTTCACCCAGCAGAGTGGCAGAAATAGAAATGTTTGACAGCACAGTGTCACAGAGCACTGTAATCCCAAATGGTCATTTTCTTAAAAGTTAGAAACCACTTTCTTTCCTGTTGTTGGAACCCAGTATGTGTTGACAGTGTAGGATAGCAGTCATAAGAAGGAGGATGCCTTTAATCCTAGTAATCAGGAGGCAGAGGCATGTGGATCTCATGAGTTCAAGGCCAGCCTAGTCTACAGTGAGTTCCAGGCTACACAGAGAAACCCTGTCTCAAAGAAAACAAAAGGGGAGAGGACTTTGTTTGCTAGTGGAACACCAAATATATGTTAAAATGCATAACATACTCTGTCATTCATATACAAAACCGTGAGAAGAGTGTCCCACTGAAGCTGTATGAGCTCTGCAGGACACAGGGGTTGTCTCCAGGGTGGGACATGGTGACTAGAAGGGGAGGGAGACCTTTCCACACACTCCCATGTGTACCCTTCACATGCTCCTCCATGAGCAACCGTTACCCACGTGGAAAGGAGTGAGCACTTGATGAATATCACTATGCTTTGCTATAAAAGGACTGAATCTTTTACACTGATGGGTGAAAGATCCAGAAAATGCAAAAAGCAAAAGTTATAACTGCTGAGGGATCTCCCCAGCCTGCTCTGGGATTCCCGACCTGTTCAGCTAGCCCCTCTCCTGCTTGATCTCTACAGAGCCCTGGCTACCCAGTTGCCAGTCATCCCTCGGTCACAAGTGACCTTCTTGGCTCCTGTCACCCGGCCAGACAAGGTGATATGTGTAGGCTTGAATTATGCAGACCACTGCCAAGAACAGAATGTGCGGGTGCCCAAGAACCCCATCATCTTCAGCAAGTTCTCCAGCTCTATTGTGGGGCCTTATGATGAGATCATCCTCCCAGCAGAGAGTAAGGTTAGTGCTCCTCCAGGTCACTGGACTCCAGCCTTGGAGTCATTTCCTTAGAGCAGTAGTTCTCACTCTTCCTAGTGCTGCACCCTTTAATATAGTTCATGTTGTAGTGACCTCCAGCCAGAAAATTATTTTGTCTCTACTTAATTTTGCCTTTATGAATTGTAATCTAAATATCCAATATGCAAGAATATCTGATATGTAACCCTTGTGGTAGTGATGGTGACCCAAAGGTTGAAAACAGTTGTCTTAAGAGAACCTGTCACTCAGTAATATACTACACTAGAGAAGATTATACTGTACTAACACAGCCTCAGGTATAGGTGACAGGAGGCATTAACTGTCATCTTTCCCAATTACAAAACTAATTTTCTACAATGAAAGTTATATGGCGGGGCGGTGGTGGCGCACACCTTTAATCCCAGCACTTGGGAGGCAGAGGCAGGCAGATTTCTGAATTCGAGGCCAGCCTGCTCTACAGAGTGAGTTCCAGGACAGCCAGGACTACACAGAGAAACCCTGTCTCGAAAAAACAAACAACAACAACAAAAAAAAAAAAAAAAAAAAAGGAAAGAAAGTATATTAATAATCTAGATAAAGCCACCAGTATTCCTGCTGCCCACACTTTGGTATGTGCATTTTGCTTCACATTCTCCCAGTATTGTTTGCTCAGCTGTGTCTCTACCACACATGAACCTTGTCCCGATTCCATCGAGAACATCTTTCATTCTTTTAGGTCCCCCAACCCCATGTTGTCTGTCCTCGCTATGTCTCTGCCACACATGCACTTTGTCCCAATTCCTTCAAGAACGTCTCTCATCTCACTCAGACTTCTTCCTAAGACATATGAAGTTGCCACATGGTTTCCTTTCCTGACACTTTTTGAAGAATTGTTTCCTCATAGAGTGCCCTGTGCTCAGTTTTGCCTTATTTCCTTGTGATCAGACTCACCTGAGGCAGTTCTCTGAGGCATCCTGCATAGGAAATGACTGTTTCCCATGGCAGCCCATCAGAAGGCTCCCAACACCAGTGTCGGGTGTTGTCAATGTGACCATTTGTTTACCAGTTCACTTATTCTCTGCCATAATTGCCCCGAGGCTGGAAGTGGGTGTAGGACTCTGGAGCTGGAGTTACAAACAGGTGTGAGTACCTGATGTGGGTGCTAGGTAACAAACCTGGGTCCTGAAAGAACTGAAAGTCTCTTTAGTCTCTAATCTGTGATGTTCTCCTCAACTCCACACTATGGGCTCTCACCTTCTACCTTGTTTTGTTTAGACAGCCAGGGTCTCCTGTTTCTGTGCATGCCCCAAGCTAGCTAGTTCCTAAGCTGGGTGATTTTCCTCTGCTGGGATTGCAGATGTGTGCTGCTGCATCCAGCTCCGCATGTGCATTCTAGAACTGAATTTGAGTCATCAGGCTTCTGTGGCCAGCACCGTCACCTGCTGAACCATTTCCCCAGCCCTCCCTCTGTGCTTTTAATATTTACTTGAATTTCTCATTTTTCCTCTTACTCAATATAGATGAACCCAGTTTGGCCAGTAGACCCATCCTGCTGGCTTCCACTCACTTTTGAACATATCTTTACTTTCTGGCCTTCACTGAAGGCTCTTTGTGCTTTCTCCTGCACCAATCAGCCATTTCCCCGAGGAGTTTGTTTCCTTTAGTGGCATGGGTAACACAGGCTAGCACCTGGGTTCAGGTGCACTTCTGCCAGTTCTCATTACCATGAAAAACAGCCAAAGACTAAATTATAAGTTCTTTCGGTTGCATTTTGTTCACTTGCAGAGGCTGGCATTTGATCACATTTTGTACCATGTGCATTTCTTCTTGTGCGTTGCTTATTTAAGCCCCTTAAATACATTTATTCCAGGATCTCGGTCTTATTTAAATGAGTTAATGCATTATAGCACATACATAGTGTCAGGCACACAGTAGTTACATGTTTCTAAGTCTTAGTAGTTGGCATCACTCTTTATTGCAGGTGTCAGGAGTGAGTGTAAACTCAGTTTCCAGACATGTGTTATCTCCTAGTCACTTCTAGTGGTGCTGCTTACCACTGCCCAGAGTTTACGGTCTGCAAGTCACACCCACATGTCATTCACTTCACCCTAGTTCTAGAAGTTGAAGTCTACCTTACAGCCTCTGCAGCTCACTGTCCTCTCCCACTTTGCAGGAAGTTGACTGGGAGGTGGAGATGGCCGTGGTCATTGGAAAGAAAGGCAAACACATCAAGGTGAGGTGGAAGGGGGCTCCCAGACCAGGGAGGAGCAGCAATCCCAGATCCTGCCTCTGCTAGGCCTGACCATCTCCTCACACACTGATGCTGTCTTAGACTGGAACACATTGGGCTTTCACACACCACCTTTAGCTAGCCCTGGTGCTAACATGTGATAATGGCTTTGAGGTTCTTTGTTCTAGAGGTTGTGTCACCTGTGATGTAACTTTATCTGACCAAATCTGCCCCAATAGGCCACAGATGTCATGGCTCACGTAGCTGGCTTCACTGTGGCTCATGATGTGAGTGCTCGGGACTGGCAAATGAGAAATGGAAAGCAGTGGTTACTGGGAAAAACTTTTGATACTTTCTGCCCCCTGGGCCCTGCCTTGGTTACCAAGGATACCATAGCAGGTAGGTCACTGTTCTTTACAGCTTGTGCCCTCCAATGTGCAGTACTTTTGAATGTCAGGACAAAACAGTGCTCCAACAAGGACTATGGTTACAGCTATACACAGAGCTGCAGTGTCACTACTGTTCCCAGCCTCAGCTGGGAGCTAGCTCTCTGTACAGCTTCCTTCCAGAGCCTCTTAGAGGGAACGCAGCTGCAGCTGCTGTGAAATACATCCATAAAGCAAACTACAACCAACTCTGCACTTGGAAGAAGGGCTTCCTCCACCTGCCTACATCTGGAGTAGCCCTTAAGCTGGAAGGAGTAAAACTGGTTGTTGAGCACGGTGGAGAATGGCCATGATGAAACCTGTTCATTTCTGTAAGGGAGATAGAGCACCAATAGGACCTCACACATTCTCTGTGCATGCATCCATGGGCCATGGCATGGCTTCATGGTTGAGCCCCTCAGGATAGCAGTGCCTCAGAGGCTGTATTCCAGCTGCTGTCAGAGGTGCAGGATAGCTGCTCTGTGTTCCTGTCACTTTGGGGATGTTGAGTCATTTTAGATCTATAATTATCAGCCTCTGCTGTGGATTGATGCCTGCTTTTTTCCTATTTTATTTTCCTATTATTTTTATTTTACTGTGAAGTATGTTAAATATGTAGAGAATTAGTACATCTAGTTGTGAATTATACTTTCTTAATTTTATGTACGTGAGTACTTTGTCTTCAGACACACTAGAAGAGGGCATCAGATCCCATTACAGATGGTTGAGAGCCACCATGTGGATGTTGGGAATTGAACTCAGGACCCCTGGAAGAACAGCCAGTGCCACTGAGCCATCTCTCTAGCCAGCTGAACGTACTATTTTGAAAACACTATTTTTGTACATGCATATATATGTGCACACCATGGCCCATGGATACAGGTCAGAAGTCAATTTGCAAGAGTTGGTTCTCTTCCTGGGTTCATATGGGTCCCAGGAATTAAACTCAGGCCCCAAGGCTTGGCAGTGACTACCTATGAACCATGTTGCCTGGCCTGCATGCTCTTTTTTAAAGGCAAATCTGTCAGCTGTTTTTCTCCCTGTTCAGAGACTATAGGATATCCCTCCATTCCTCACTTGATGCAGGAATTCAGGGGACCAGTCTGTATAGGATGTCCCAGGGTAAATTGCTAACCAGGCTGGGTAGACATGCTCCCAAAGTTTTCTTTTTCTTTTAGGGCTAGGTGTTGGACATGAATAACCCCAGTGTTAATTTTGAATTCCAGATCCACACAATTTAAAGATTTGCTGTCGAGTGAATGGGGAGGTAGTCCAGAGCAGCAACACCAACCAGATGGTGTTCAAGACTGAAGATCTGATAGCCTGGGTCTCCCAGTAAGTGGATGGAACCTGTCAGAACCAGCCCCACTAGCTGGCATACCTGGGAACTAAGCCTACTCTCAGCCCCACGGTCTCACTTGACCCTCTGCTCCCCTAGGTTTGTCACCCTTTACCCAGGGGACCTCCTCCTGACTGGGACACCTCCAGGTGTTGGCATGTTTAGGAAGCCTCCTGTCTTCCTCAAGGTAAGTTAGTTTAGAAGGAGAAATGTTGGAAAGATGAGAGCTAGGAGGCCTGTAAAGTTTGAAGCAGTCTGGAGGGGCATGTTCAGGAGCCAAAGGCTAAAGGCTTGTGGCCTACTGTGTTACAGAAGGGTGATGAAGTCCAGTGTGAGATTGAAGAACTTGGTGTCATCCTCAACAAGGTGGTGTGATGGTGTCCCTGTAAGCACTGGACTTGACACAAGGCGGGACTTCTGCTCCCACCCAGCTAACTGCTGACCTTGCCCACTTGAGGCCGCTCTTAGGTAGGCCTTGGAAATAAATTTTCTCTCAAAGTTGCAGCTTAGCTTCTACTGTCTTTTAGCCACACACTATTCCCCCACCTCCCGTCCCTGAAGGTGGATCATTTCACAGGGCTGAGTAAGGAGAGAGCAGATGTTGGACACGAACTTCAGGCTTAGGGAAGAAACTAACTTAGTCTATTATTACACCAAATGATGAGCAAACACAGGTTTTGTAAGTTCAGGTTAGCTGTGTCCTGACCTGAACACACATACTTAAATTCTAACTTAAATTCTAGGTTGACAAGTCCCATAAGGTTCCACTCTCTGGTTTTAACTGCAGATGAATTGTCGGATAAATTGTTCCAGCTTGTCCTGATTGTCCCGGCTGGCAAATGTAGGGGACAAGTGGAGCTGGGGTCCTGTAGGGCTGGGCATCTGCTGAAGTACCTGAACCACAAGATGGATTGTAAGCACCCTTGCTGAGGGGACAGTGCCCCAGGGCCAAGCTTGTTTCCCCCAAACCTACAGTGATGCCTCGGTGCCTGAGTGTGATGCTACTTGATATAGTAGAGGCAGGGGAAGACAATCCTTTGTGAATCAGGGAGGCAGAAAAACCATCCACTCTAGCATTCATTAGGAAGCTAGATCCCGCCCAGTGGGTAGGGGAACATGGTTCCCCTGAGCAGTTCTAGAAGCCAAAGGTCAGGGACAGGATGGTGATGTGGCCTCTTACCCCCAGGTCTTTGAATGTCCAGACTGCACTGATAGCGAGGTTTGGGTCTGCACACTCTGGAGGTAAGGGAGACAATAAAAGCTCTGAGGCAGCCAGGGAGCCACCAGACAGGACTTCTTCCTTTAAGAGGAAGACCAGCTAGGGCCTACTTTGGGCCAAAGACTCTTCCCTGGAGTCAGGCAGCCACTGCCCAGCAGGGGGCAGCAGTCCCCAGCAAACCTACGCCTAGGGAGCCTGGGATGGGGCTTGGAACTCACCAAAGATCCCTTCTTCCTGGGCACAGGCCTGTAAAAACTGGAACAACTTCTCTGAGTAGCCCACCTCTGCAGGAGAGATTAGGCCTAGACCTCAGCTCTGAGACTGAGCCCCGTCCTCAACACTGCCAGGAGAGTGTTCAGGCCTTACCTGAATCTGGCAGCTGCCCCAAGTGGAGGAATGTGGCCGCCTGTGCGAAGGCCTTGAGTATGGGACTGAGCAGGCGGCAGAGGAAAAGGAAGAAGTCAGGGCAGCGGGACTGCTGGCTAAGCTGGAGAGAGACCAGAGTGACCAAGGTGGGCTCCCTATATACCTTACCTCCTCCACCTGCCTCCCCAGGTAGCTTCTCCCCACACACCCTGAAGCAGCGGCCCCCTGGCTCCTCGAAGTCATCACTCTCACTGTCAGTAAAGTCCCCACTTGGTTTCCACAGCAGCTTTGCACTCAGATGCTGTCTTCCTGTGTCACAGGCTGGCCGGGAGCCTGGGGTCTGGGGAAGAGTTATTGGTCTGGTCCCTGGTAAGGGTGGGCAGGAAGCAGCTCTACAGCCCTTGTACCTGGTCTTGGCAGGTCAAAGCAGGTCTGGGAAGCCCAAAAGGCTCTTGAGAGCTACTTGGGCCAGATACCCAAGCTCACTAAGAAATGTGGAGGCCGACAGTATGGAAAGAACCTTAGAGCTACACATGCCCAGTGCAGGCAGGGTTCCATGTGCCAGGTCAAGAGCAGCATACTCCCAGAGCACACTTGGGTCAGAGGAGCAGCCCAGGACACTGGTGGATGGGAGCATACCTCCTCAGCAACCAGGAGCCCACACTGGATGAGCCGGTCCAGAACTTCCTGACAGTAGCAGTAGGAAGACTGGCAGGGCTGTAAAAAGAGAAGCACCAATGCCTTTCAGAGAACACCCATGGGGGAAAGAGGCTGCTGGCAGAATCCTGACCAGAGGTAGTTGGGAGGCCAAGATCACTACCACAGGAGGTCATAAGGACAAGGCCCAGGGTCCTGCTGAGCTAGGGGAGGGGGATCTGACCTGGGGCAGCAGTAGGTCTTGAGGTAGCAGGTGCAGCAGCAGCAGGATCTGGCGGTACAATTCATTCTGACTCAGGAGCTCTATGCCCTGCAGCTCCCAGGGTCCCTCAGGTGGTACTCTGCCCGCCAGCAACCCCCGCACTGCACAGGCTGGCAGAAAAGACAGCATAAGAAGGGGACCTTTTCCCTCTCCCCTGCACATGCATCCCAACCCCGCTTATCCCACTGACTCACCACCCACAGCTTCACTCAGGAAGGTGGGCAGCAATTCCATACTCAAGCGTGCCAGATGTGTGAGGCCTGGGCCGGGCCGTGGCACCACCACCAAGTCCCCTTGGTGGACACGCAGCAGAACCACATGTGCCCTTAATAGGCTCAGTGTATGTTGGGCCAGGCACCGCAGCTGCCCAGAGAAGCCCACATCAAAACCTCGGAGCAGTGTCTCTTCTGTCAGCCAGGAGAATTCCCCCAGAAGCTGTGACAGGACCACACCCTGGAGGCAAAACAGGCATGAGCAGGGGTCTTCCCTTCCCTGCCCTTCCCTTGGTCCCACCATACAGTGCCCTACCTTTTGATGCTTCAGCAGCAGCAGTGTTGCCATGATGGCTGTGCTCATCACTGCTGAGCTGGCCACGCTGGCTGGGGACAGAGGGGAAGGTGCTGACAGGGGTGGGGCCTAGAGAGGCTTGATCTCTCCATCATTTGACAGACCTTCCCAGACACACAACCCAAACTCTACCCTAGCAGGGGAAGGCAGGTTCCAAGAACCAGTATCACATGCATTGTGAGCCAGACCCACCCCGATAGCATGCCAGAGTGACATGTGATCAAGTGAGTGCCCTCTGCAGGCACATGTTGCTCCTCTACTCAGTAATCATCCCCATTTACAGCTAAGGACACTGGTCAAAGGGCATCTAGGTTAAGGTTGGATCTCAGAGATCTGCATGGTTGCCTTTGGTTTAGACACTGGGCTCTTCTGCTCCCCACTTCCCTGGATTGCCCCACTCTTCCAGTATCCCACATGCACTGTGAAGGGGTTGGGGTCAGGTGCTAGCAACCACGGGGTCCTGATAACTAGCCCTTTATTACTACACAGAGAAAGTACTGTTCAAGTCACACTCCAAAAGTGCAGATCTGGGTTTCCCTCACCACTCAGAACATGCCGGCTCAGTCTTCTGACCAGGAGCTGGTCGTCTTCTTTAAGGGCCAAGAGGAGGCCAGTTGATGGGGTCCACTCCTGCTCCTTCTCAGTGTCTGGAACAACACTACTGGGATACAGACAGATCAAAGAATGAAACTGGACTAAAATGTCAGTCGAAAACTTTCCAAAGCTACAGCTGTTTTCCCCAAGTCCTAGGAGAATTCATATAAAACCCTCCCCACTTCCAGGCCTATGTGCCACCCTATAATTGGAATGTAAAGACATCTGGTGTTGATGTTCTCAGATGGTCAAAGTTGAAGAGCCGCCTGCCTCCCTCTGAGACCCATACATCTGTGCTCCTTACCATTCACCTAGCACAACGGGCTGCAACAAGTGTTCCAGGGTCTGCCTGCTACCCCAGCAACTTCTAGCATTGATGGTGTATTCCTGCCCAGGATAAAGATGTGTGGTCTGCGCTTGCCACCCCCACCCTAAGAAACCTGTACACAAACCATCTAAGAGAAAATAGTATCCTTACAATGGCTTTGAAGGCCAAACCACCACAAAGGTTATCCCAGCCTTTCCTAACTAGTTTCATACCTGGAGGGAAAATGGCTGGGCAAGGTGCACCCGGACACAGACTCTACGGTTGCAGCCCCAGCAGTTACAGAGTCTCCGAAGGACAGCCAAAGCTCCTGTCCATAGCCCCAGGGGAGCCAAGTCCTGCAGGGAATGAAAGGCTGCACGGAGTCTTTTCTTGGGCAAGTCTCAGGGGCTGCTACCCTTTCCACCCTCCACACTGTTCACCACGCCTCTCCAAGTCCTGTCTTTGCCCCACAGCCTCTATTGTCAGGTCTTTTGTAAGATGGTGTCGGCAAAGACCTTGGAAGACACTGTAGGATAGTGACTATAGGGACAGTCCTTTAAAGACTTCACATCCCAATTTGACTTCAACCCTAAAGGAGCCCAGTCACAGAACATATTGTGCCACCCAAAACTGTATCTACTTGGACCCCAGGTCTCACATGATTCATGTTACATGGTGCATCTGGAACCAGGTCATAGGCGATGGCAACTGGTACCAGTGTAGCATCTGAGATGATGCCTGCCTGGACCGCCTGGACTACCAGTCCTAGCCAGGCCTGGCCCAGAGCGGAAAGCCTGGGCCCTGGGTACCCAGGAGGCTCTTCCAGGAAGATGAGCAGAGGCTGACCACTAGTAAGCAGCTGCTCCACAGTCTAGAAGAGGAGAGGAAGGGTGGGTATCAAGGCCAGATCAGCGGCAGACTCCTATACCCTCAGCCCACCTCACACATAACCACTGGGAACACTCACTGCACGGACCACAGCCCTTGCAAGGATGCCCTCTGAGCTGTCCAAGGAGAGGTTGACCTCTGGGGGCAGGAAAAGTCCCCCAAGTTTTCTCAGTAGAGCTCTGTGAGCACAAGACAGAGTAATGAAAAAGGGGCTCTGAAGGAGGGGCCAGGCCCAGAGGCCTACCTACAAAGCCCTGGAAGAATCAAGGCCTGTCTGTTTAGACATTTGAAGCAGCCATGGCCCAGGGACCCGTAGCAATCCTTCCATTTGAGACTGTATGCTGGGCTGTCATAAGCTGAAAACAGACTGCAAAGACAAAATAACCTCCATCCCACTTCTCCAGCTAGGGCTCCCCCTCCCCCATCATACCTGAGAGCAGGGGAACAGGTGCGGGAGTCCAAAGCCACACGGACCACACCAAGGCCTTGGGAGAACAGTACAAATGGCAGCAGAAACCCATCCAAGAGGGACTTGTGTGTAGAAAGGAAGACAAGTGGAGAGCCCTGCTCCGAGACAGAAGGAAATGCCCATCCTAAAACCCGAGCCAAACCCCAGCATCCATAAGTCCCAGGGCAGCACTGAGGGAAGAAGGGCTTCTCTGCATGTTCCCCAAAGGTAAAGCAGCCTTCCCACAACTTTAAGGTAATATAGTGGCTTCTTTCAATGGCTGTTGAAACTGAAGGTGGGGCAGGAACCCCTGTAGGAGCAGGACTGAGATATGCCAGCAAGGTTGTTTAGGAAGTGTGGACTTTCTACCAGCTGGTGCAGCCTGGATTCATCTGTGCTCTGGGCATCCAGACCTGTTCAGGATGGTTGGGCTTACCTCCTGCACAGCCTTATGGACCATCTTCATCTGTCCCCTGTGCAGCTGCACGTTCAGGAAGAGGCGGTTCAGGAACCACAGCAGTGCCCAGCTGAACAGCCTTGGAAGCAATGCCAGCTTGAGGTACAACAGGGTCACCTTCTACAAGGCTCAGCCCCACAGCACCCCAAAAGGTTGCTCAGAACTCCTCTAAGGAAGCAACATTATTGCCCACATAGAACAGGAGAGGAAAGTGAGTGGCGAGGTCACAACCTGCTAAACGGACAATGCTAAGTGGGTGCTAGAGCATAAAAGTCCTGATGCCACAGACCACACTTGTGAGGTAAACTCTTCCAAGACCCCATGATGCAGTTGGCATGATACGAATTCTGCCCATTATCTAAAGGGAGAAAAAAGAACCAGACCCTTTCCACACAGAACCCAGTCAGCCTATATTTACCAACTACCAGGAAAGGTGGAGCAAAAGGGAAGCGATACAAGGACAGGGCTTGCTGCACTTGCTCATATGCCCAGTAGGGGGACCATCTTGCTACCAAAGTACTTAACAGAAAAACTGGTGTACAAGCAGCAAGTCCACATCTGATGGAGGCATTAAATGGGGCAATTCTGAGAAGCAGCAATATTGGGAACACTGGAGAATGCCATGCCCCTATAAATGCTGTACTGTAAAACCACCTTACTACTTAGGTGCACAGAGGAAGTGGGAAGCCCACTAGAATTGCACTTGGGAGCTCTGACACAAGAGGATGAGGCCTAGGGCCTGAAAACCTCAGCAGAGTCAAGAACTGTTACGGTGGAGGGCTGGTCAAGGTGTACTTCCTTTTCACTTAAGACAGCTGAGCCTGACACACAACCGTAAGCCCCCTTTCCTTGAGCAGCTTAACTCATCTTCTGGCTTTAACCATAAACTGTATATTACAGCTCTGCAAATATATGTCCCTTCTTCTGAGCTCCCAGACCTATACAGACAACCAAGTCCTCGTCAGTTACTGGAACTCTTTCAATCTAAACATCCGTCCAAGGCCAATTCTCTTCTTACAAAGCCTGACACTCGTAAACACGCTTAGGTACTAGGCCAGAAATGGATTTCCTATCTTTTTCTTGTTTCTTCTCACCACTTCCAGCCCACGAGTCGGTGCATCCGTGAGTCCCGTAACTTACCACCTTAACTTCTCAGTGTACTCTTTCCAAGCCTGTCAGTCAGCTCTGCAGGTACTCAGTCTCTGCTCCTGATCCCAAACCCATCCTTTTGCCATTTTCCACTTAAAACTGTTGAACCGTTTCTACTGCCCTTCGAGTGGCCTCTGCTTATTTAGCTCTGACCTGGTTCCTTTTACATCTCAAATTCTCCAGCTGCTCCCAGCTTCACTCATCAGCTTCCAACCTTGTTACGATCTTCCGTGAACCTGGACTTTCCCTCTACAGAGTCCATTTCCTCTTCTTTTACTCCTGTGCCCTCAGGGCTGTCTTTCTTCCCTCCTGGCTCTAACTACAATGTCTGCACTCCTCCTGGATATTCTGGATCTTTCCTTGCTCCTTTCTTTGACCAGCTGTATCACTGTACCTCTTTAATTCCCTGAATCTGAGCATGCAGATCTGTTCTGTCAGAACCCAGAGAAGGGCTGCAGTAGGCTGTAGCCCTTTCTGGTAAACATCATCCAAATACTCAGGAAGAATATGGTGATTTTCCAAGCCCAGCTAACATCTACTCTCCAGAAGGGGCAGAGGCCTCAACCTAAGGACATAGGCCCCTCACCATAGTTACCTGAGCAAGAAGGGACGGGGTGTGGTCTGAATGTGGCCCAGGATGCGCTGTACCTCTTTCTTCACTAGGTCAGGTGCCTGGCCTTCTCCAGCTGCTCCTGGAATCCTCCCCAAGAGAAGGCTCTGCACCCTGTTGAGGCCAGGGGACAGTACTGGGCTACCAGAGGTCTCCCTAGTCACTCCTCCAGTGCACAGCCAGAAAAGTCTGATATGGTCCCAAGCAGAGATAACATTCCAGAAGTCTTGCCCAGCCAGCCCTGGCCATCGTAACCTACAGCCTTGTCACCCCTTTAAGTATCCCACAAATGCCAGACTCTGATCTGCCTCCTCACCCAGTGTTTTCCATGATCTTCTGGGAGGTATCAGAGCTGGTGGGTATGTGCTGCTCCAGGGACCATAGGAAATAACAGAGCCTGCGAACCAGCCAGCCCCGGAACCTGGGAGAAGATGGTTCAGAAAGGGCTCCCCAGAGCCCACAGAGGTCTATTCATCAGGAAGGGTTTGCACCTCAGTCTCATGCCCCAGGACCAAGCGATCAGGATCAAACATCAACAAGAATAAAACCAAACAAACAAAAAACAAAACCACTTGCCTATATAGGCCTTAGTCCCATCCTTCTTCCCCATTGAGGGGGCATAGTGACTCGACACCTTATAGGCAGCCATACATGTGCATAGAAGGAACTACAGGAGAGTACAGCTTGCCTCCATTTGCTATGGCCCTTCTTTTTAACATTGTAGGAAGAAAATGATGCCACAGAGGGCCCTTGCAACCCACCACCTGCACCAATAGCTCTGACTACCTGGTGTTCTCCTCCTTCACGAGGATCACATTGCAGAAGCCCAGATCCATTATGCTTCTGTGGAAGAGGGACTCCTGTCCAAGAGGGAAGGACAGCATGTCCTAGGGTGCTTTTGCAAGTCACATCTGTACCCTGTCCATCTAGCCTCTGCCTGATGGCCCTTTAAGTCTACCAGAAGAAAGATATAGAGCACATCTCTTATGAGATGTCTAACCCTAGATTGTAATGTTGGCTCAGAAAGAAAAGGGCTCCATGCTTAAAATGAATCCACTGTCCCCTTGTGTGGAGTTGCCCTCATAGAGATAAGCACATTAGGACCCTGAGTAGAAGTTTTAGCTCATCTGGAAAAGAGAATGTGCATCTTGAATCCCCTTTAGAATGCTGAGGCCTCTTGGCACCAGCATATGATACAGACATGCAAGAGATGCTGAGTGCTATGGCAGTCTGAGTGAACAGTATCCCCAAACTGAACAGAATTAGTCCAGATCTAGTTATATTCCAGCCTTGTGGGCATAGCCTAGCTCTCCTGATGCCTTCTACCCAACTCTCCTAAGCTACATCCCAACTAATAGACACCAGTATATCCATTCCTCTAACAGGCAAGGGCATGGTGCAGTGAGAGATCGCTTGGAAAGACATGAGGAAGGCAGCTGCCCAGGATCCTCATTCCCAGAACTAAGTCAACCTAAGCTTTCCCTACCATCACTTACCCAGCTCTTAGGAGTACAGGTCTGGCAGCAGCGACCCATAAAGGGGCGATACTTCCCCAGAAATGGAGTGATGGCCTCCATCTTCATCCCAAAGCTTGAAGACCAAAGGCTGGTCTGGAAAAAGACCACAAGAGAAGTGATCAAACTCAGGGTCCCTGACAGGGAACACATCAGGAATGAAGGTCACAGAGGGCCAGTGGGAGGGCAAAGAGTGTGAGAATTCCACATTACCTCTTGACCATTGTGGTTACTCCTCTGCTGGGTTTGGGGGTTGGATTTCAACATGGTATCCATGAAGGTCTGTAAGATCAGTGAATCAATCACAGTGTCTCTCTCCACACAAACCTGACCTAGAAAAAGGTAAAAGGATAGAATCTGATCCATAATCCAAAGACTAGTGGGGTGATGCCAGAGTCCACCCCAAGACAGACAACATTTAAGCCATCAGCAGTGAGGACAATTGCCAGGAGACCGTAGGCAGTCTGATCAAATCCCTATTACTGACCCAAGTGGTCCCTCCACGAAGTGAGCTGTACTTGAAAAGTCAAGGGCTCCCTCAGGCCAACATGAGGAATGGCTATTTGCCATCCACATGCCCCAATGTGTTCTAACAGCAAATGGGATTGTAATGGCAACTTAAGGCTCTCAGTGTAGAAGGAAAAGCCTAGATTGGACTGGATTATACCAGCAAGAAGAGGATACAAGGAAAAGGATACTCTCTCCATAAACCTAAGTCCTGCTCAACAGCCTTCTTGCAGAATCTCAGATCCATTATGCTTCTGTGGAAGAGAGACTCCTGCCCAAAAGGGTCCCCTACCCTGATCTTCCACCATGTCCATGGTGAACAGACTGGCCTAATTATTTATATTCTTTTCCCCACTCAATCACATTAACTGCATGCTAGCCTCAGAGTGCCTTCTTGAGTTTTGAGACCACAAATTTTTTTAGTTCATGATACATCTAGATTCTTTTTCCATGAGTTCCAGGGCCCAAGGCAGCCAGGAAAACAGCCTTGTGGAGTCCTCACGGTTCCCATCTCACTTCCCTCACATCATCTGAAAGTTGTCCTGAGGGTAAGAGTTGCAAATAATTCATGTGTAGACCCAGCAATTCAGTGGTATGGAAAGGGCCCAGGAGAGCCAGATGCCTGTGACTTAGTTTCCAGGGGTTCCTCTGGTACTCCTCCTCTCCCCTTGGTACTATTTAGCACCATGAAGCCAAGCAGTAACCGGATCCTGACTGATGTACACATAGGCTCTGGAAATCTCATTTCAGATGCATTCCCTACTTTAAAAAATGTTCTCACAGCCCCATTCAGACCCTAAGCACAGAGAGCCCAAAACCAAGGCTATAATGTAAGGAGGCCTGCCTCCTTTGCAAGGAAGACATTTGACACTCCTCAGCCTGAGACTCCTAACCTCAAAATCTAACCCCACTGACCAATGCTATCCCTAAAAGTACAGAGTAAAAGACAAGACACAGAACAGTTTTCATGAGCCAATTAAGCCAACTACCTAGCTCATTAAATCCAGGTCAGTTTAGGGACATATCTTACTCTCGGTTTTTAAGACAGTGCCTTGCTATTTTGCCCAGACTGGCTCTGAATTCTCCACTTTCCTTCCTCCGTTTCTCAAGCACCACTATTACAGACACGTCTGGCACACAAGATCCCTAAGTGAGGGCCACCGGCAGTCTGTGTAGATGAACACCTTTCCCCAAGGGCCAATACAGTTCACATGTATCTTCTCACCTGCTATATGATGTGCTTAAATGTTACGAATTAAGGCCAACATTTAGAAGCAGAGAGCTTATTATATAAAGAGCGGGGCGGTTTCCAGCTGCTGCTGTAAAAATAACCTTGAGATGTGGTATCTCTGAACAAATACCCAACAGGGCCTTGGCTCAGGGGCACTCAGAAGCCACGTCCCTTTCACTCTGTGAGTCCTCCCACCCGTACTACACAGGTGACACTTGGTGCCTGATTCCTATGTAGCTCTTCACCAAAGGCTAAAATGCAACACACACACACCCAATGTTCCTACCCTACTAAGCATCACAGAATTTACTTAAAAGGCTCAGCAACCAGCAAATACCCGCAAGATAACTCCTTGCCAAAACCAAGATGGAGGACAGGGCCTGTCTCAGAGGCGGCACCGGAAGTCCATCCTTGCCCGCTGTTCTCTGCGACTCAGGTGCCAGAAGCCAAGCAAAGGGCAAAGTTGGGTTCTGAGTCTCACGAAGCTCACCTCACACCAGCCGCCAACTCCCGCCAAACAGCCGCATGACTAGGCCGGCAAAGCAGGAAAACACGCTCTGCGCATGCACCTCAGAAGCTGAGGTGACAGCCAATCAGAACACACTCTGGGCCTGAAGCCCCATCCCCTTGACACCCAATACGCTCAGCTGGATTCGCTGCCTGTACCACGTGATCACTGCTCCCTCCACCCCCATCACCTCTCACAACTCTCTGCAAGGGTTGAGAGTTTGTGGGAGAGGACAGTCTGGCTGTGCACGGGCCTGCTTGTCCTTCTAATCTGGAAGTGCGGGATGCAGAGGATCCAAGGGCTGGAGGGGAGTCTTACAAAGGGTGTGGAGAGAATAGTATACACCTTTCGTTCCAACACTCAGCGGGCAGAGGCAGATGAATCTTTGTGAGTTCGAGTCTAGTATGAGCTACACAGCAAACGTGTGGCTTTGTGGAGGTATGCACATGTGTGGTCAGAAAAGGGCATTGAATCTGGAACTGGAGTTACAAAGTTCAGGGGTCCTTCATAAGTTCTGGGAACCAAATGCCAGACCCATAGCAGGTGAGAATCAATGCCCCCAAGTTGTCCTTTGACTTCCTCACTCATACACACAAAATAGACTTGTAAATTTTTAAAAGGAGAAGTTGAGCTAAGCACCAGCACTTAACCATTCTTTGCTTCCTGCCTGGGTATGATATGGTCAGCAGCCTCATGGTCCTGCCTGCCATGCCTTCCCAGCAAAGACGTCCAGTGCCCTCAAACTGTGAACCACAACAAACCCTTCTTTCCTATAGTTGCTTTTTTGTCAGGTGTTTGGGTACAGCAACAGACAGGGTATATAAAGACAAGCGTGGTGTCATTTGGGTAATTCCTTGCTTTTGTGTTGACTCTGAGCAATCTAGGAACAAAGACCATATGGGTTCCTTCATCATTTTATTGTTACCAGCAAGCCAGCAAGAGACCAGTCTTGAAAACTCTCCACAGGACTGGGAAGGTGACTTAGCAGTTAAGAGTTCATACTGCTCTTCCAGACGACCTGAGTTCAGTATCCAACACCCACATCCGTTGGCTCACAGCTGCCTGCAACTGTAACTTCAGGGATCTGACACCCTCTTCTGGTCTCCCCGGGTAACTACACTCACACGCACATACCCCCACACATACACATAATTTTGAAATAACTTTAAAAGGTAGTGCAATATAAAATAAATGGGGGAGGTATTCCCTGCATCTCCCTACCCCATGTGACAGCCCACAGGGCTCCAGGTTCAGAACCTGTAAAGCCATGGGCCCCACAAGCTGGCTCTTATTTCTAATCTCTGCCTCAATACACCTATGTTCCCCTTGAGGGTATAGCCACTGTGCTCCCTGCTTTGTTCCACTTTGTGTCCCTCAAGGCCTAAATCTGTGTCCACTCACTTCTACCAGATTAATGTTCTTCTAGTACACACAGGGTCCCTTTCATGCCTTGTTTGTTTGTTTGTTTGTTTGTTTGTTTTGAGGCTGGTCTCAAATTTGCCATGTAACAGAGGATGGCCTTGAACTCCTGATCCTTCTGTCTCTTCCTCCTCAGGAGCATCATTACCAGCTTCAGATGTTGTTTCTGGCACTACCTGTGTTAACTGTGGTTTTGTATCATAGTGCCCAGGCCACAGCAAGAAGACTCAGAAACTGAAAAAAGCAAGCAAGCAAAGGGAAACCCCATTATTTAGAAGTAGCAAGTTGCGTCGCCCCCCCCCCCAACTCAAGTACAAGTCTGGATGTCTCCCAAGATCACCATCTGGATAGAAAGGTGAGTTTTTTGTGGTTGTTTGCAAGTACCTCTCACCTTTTTGGAGGGACCTCATGCTGAGAGCAAGCCCAAGGTAGCTGCTCCCAACTGGAAGATTCTGTGGGAAGGGACAATGGGGCCCAGGGCTGTGTTTAGCTGAGTTCTGGCCTCATTCTGGCCTCATCTGCACTGCTGCTTTAGAAAGAATGTGTTGAGAGACTGCGTGGCTACAGCTGTCTGCTGTAAAATACAAAGATGCATACACTGTAGACATGGCTCAGGATTTGGTGCTGAAGATCTGGCCAGCATTCTCTAGCAAGTCCAGAGCTACATGGTGTGGTGAGACCTGCAGGCCAAGAGCTATTATACACACTGATGGTCTGACTCGATCCTCAGAGACACTGAAACTCTCCTTTGCTCAGCCTATGAACCATGAATGAACTGAGGAAACCCCTCCCTGGACATAGGTTCTGCCCCAAAGGCCCTGACTCATGGAACTGTCTAGGGCCCTCCTGTGGTGGAGCACACACATTTACATGTTACTTCTGGGTGTTTCTAGAAGAGATGAGTATTGTGTGAGTGGATGAAAGAACAGTTGCTCTCCCCCACTTGCGCAGACACCACCCAGTCCACTAAGAGTTGAGACAGAGGGTAGAGGAAGGGTGAATTTATCAACATCGGGTCTAGAGTTTGGATACTCATTTTCTTCTCACTAACAGTGTGACATGTTTAAGGACTCCTAGAAGATCCTCTCTTATGCCAGGAGCTCTGAGGACAGCCACCCTCATGAGGTAGCCATTGAGAGAGCTTGGCCTCTATGTCATAGATCCCTTCCTTCATTCAGAATCTTCCATATGGTCTTGTAAACACTGTGGCAATCCACAGCTGAGAATGGAGAGCTCAACAGAGTTTGGGTATTGGTAGGAAAAGGTGGCAGAATTAATGCTGAGAGCAGCTCATAGCATCTACCACCCTGGTCACTTTTCTCCTGGTCATGGTTAGTTCTGTAGAGTCTGAAGCAGGAAAGGATTTAAAGTATGTGTGTGCCTGTGCATCTGTGTGTGTCTGTGTTTGTATGTGTGTTCCATTCATGTTCACATGGCGGCATATGTGGATGCAAGTATGAATGTGTCAGTGTTGGTGGAGGCTAGAGGTCCACCTCCGTCTCTAGCCTCCACAAACACTGACTCCTCTAGAGATGCCTACCTTGTATTTCAAGACTGGATCTCTAGCCTGAAGCTTACCAAGTTGCCCAGGATGACTGGCCAGGGAGCCCAAAGGCTCCACCTACCTCTGCTTTCCTTCGATATGATTGTGAGCACATGCTGCATGCCCAGCTTTTTTGCATGAGTCACAGCCAGAAGGCTCAGCACAGGGAGAGGCTCTCCTGAGTTGAGAGTTCTGGGCAAGGAAGAAGGGCAAAAGGATGGTTCTTGTCTGCTCAACTCCGGAGAGACGTCCCAGGACTGTCAGGATCCTCCACCTAGCACTGTAGTAGGTGGCCTTGGGGTCCAGAGATATTTAGGACCCTAGTAATTCCTCCCAGGCCCTTTTCCTGACCCCCTGGTCCTTCCCTAGAAAGTATCAAGCTGGGAAGGTGGGTGGGTTTGATTGCTTGGAACTTGGAGGTTCTTTTTGGTTTTCTTCCTTAGCAACACCCAGGATCAAATCAGTGTGTTTGAAACACAATGACTCTGGAGAAGGCCCTCAAGGGGCCCCGGCATATTATAAAGAGAGCACTTGCTCAGAAGCAAATATCTATAATCAGTTGTTGCTTTCATCCCACAGCAAGCAAGTGAGCAGTAGCCACAGAACAGCCTACTCCCTCCATGAGGGCCTTCTGGCCCATCCCCAGACCCTGCCTCCATTCTCCCTTACCTACATTGTTAGAACACAGGCAAGCTGGGCTGGATGCAGTATTGGCTCTGAGGGTGTGGGAATGACCTTTCTGTAGACAAATGGTTCTCAGCCTGTGGGTCTTGACCCCATAAGGGGTTGAATGACCCTATCTCAAGGGTCACCTAAGACCATCAAAAAACATAGATATTTACATTACAATTCATAATAGTAGCAAAAACTATAGTTATAAAGTAGCAATGAAAAGAATTTTATGGTTGGGGGTTACCCATTAAAGGGTGCATTAAAGGGTCACAGTATTAGGAAGGTTGAGAACAGCTCTAGGCAGTTTTCGTAACACCTTCCCCAGCCACCTGCCGCCTAGAGTTTGAACACAGCCCTTGGCTTCTCTGTGGCTGCGGTGGTTATGTAATGAACAGCCAGCTACACATGAGACTGAACTCCCGTGGGGTTGTGAACAGGAGCTAGCTGGATGGTTGCTTTTCCCCAGAGTAGGGGTGCTGATCTATGCTGGTGTACTGAAGCAGGGACTCAGCAGAGCAGAAATAGGGGGACTGGGGACTGCTTCCTGCTACAAGAAAGCTGAATTCAGAGGTACTTAAACATAAAAGGACATGTGTCTCCTGTGACAAGCAGTCCATAGGTAGGACGGCCAAGAGCTGGTTAGTTCAAGGTTGTAGTGACATTACTAGGGAGTCCTATCTTTGTTCCCTGTTGCCCTCCTAAGTGGACCAGCTCAGACCAGTTTCCCTCAGGATTACAGGATAGCTGCTTTAGTTCCAGGTATCAACCAGCAGAGAAGAACCTCTTTCTGGATACTTCTTTGCTGCTATGCCTTACTAGGGCCAGAAAGAGAATAGAGCCCCTCCATGAGTGTCCCAGGAGTGCAAGGTGATGATGCGCCTCCCCACATCATCCAGCTTCTCATCATAGCAAATCCCTGAGGCAGCCCAGAGGAGGGAGAGGGTCTTTGGGGCCTTGGTTTTAAAGGTCCCAGTTCTAAAGGTACAAACTTTCCATCTTTAAGACTCTAGAGCCAAGTCTGCAAGATAGGAGCACGAGCCACTGCTTTCATAGTTGGGGAGGGGTGGGGATCAGAAGAGACTAGAAATTCCAGCTCCCTTCAAGGGCATACCCCCAGTGATCCAAAGACATCCCCCACCAGACCCTACCTCTTAAAGTCCTTCTGCCTCTCAATAGTGCCACCCTGCCTTGAGGGACATGAGATGTGCAAAATCTATCTGAGGCAGAGTGCTCTCTGGTAGGTTGGGATTTGAGATGTATTTCAGCCTCCTTTGATCTTGGGTTATAGGATATCACCAAGTTATCTCTAGGAAGACAAAGACTACAGATGGATTTCTTCATTTCAGTTCCAATGGGCAAGAAGAGAGGGGACCCTCAGGAGGCTTCCACCCCAGGCCTAGGAGATGCAATGGCTTCCTCTGCCTCCCCTGACTTCTATCCTCCCCATGCCTGATCATCCTTCCCTCTGGAGGTGAGGAGCTTTCCTAGAGTCCCAGGAGAAGTATGTGTCCTAGTGTCAGCTTGGCTAGTCAATTAGACCTTAGATAGAGTTGGAACAGGAGTGAGTTAGGGCTGATGCAGGCCTGGATGTCAGTTCATCCCTGGAAGGACTGAGGCAGGAGGAGCCTCTTTGGAATGTGGATAGTGTTGTTCTTTGAGGGCCCACTGCTCCTCCTGCAGCAAGGGGTGGCTAGCTGAGACAAGATGTTGGGTGTTCTGTGTTCTGATCAAATACTATGATACATTCACCCTGGGACCTCTCAGATCTCGATTTTGTAAGTAGCAAAAAGTCCAGTTCAAATGGGTTGGCCCTTAAAGGGAACCAGTAGGCCTAACCAGACACCAGAGTTGCAGAGGGAGCTGGCACTATTTCCCTGCAGTATTTTCTCAGCAATTTAGGTTTCTTTTGATCTCCACCTCTCTGCAAGTCAGTTATTTCAGGATGCTTGGCCCTGTATGGCAGAAATGGCCACCACTGTTTCTAGAGCCTTTAACATACACCCTGCAGGGAGCCCTTTCATTTCAAGATGCCTGTGAAGTCCTAAGCTTTTGCTTGTTCTGGTTGGCAGATGTTTGTCACCTGATCTCCCTGGGGGGGGGGCACTTCCTGTAATGTGAGGCCTTGAGGGCTGGTTTTGGAGGGGCTTGGTGAGGTTCTGGGTATACCTTTTTCCAACAGGTCTCTGTCCCTTCCTGGTAATGTGACCCTCATACAAATTCCACAAGGCTGTAGGACAAGAGAAGGGAAAACAAACAATGTCCCTGAAACCAGCCACCTCCAAGATCTAACTAACATGAACAGGACAAGAAAGCAGATGTGGTGTTATGCCCCAATGTGGAAGCAGTATGGTGATTTCACATGTGTACAGTGCACAGTGCATACCCTTAGCCCCAACCTGGGAAGACTTCAGTTTGGGCAAAAGAGGAAATTTGTGTTGCTAGTTAATCCTGGATCAACTTTGAGGGCCCTGAGCAATCCCAAACTCTTCACTGTGAAAAGAAAGGCAGGCTGCCAGCAGATTCATACAGAAGGGTGTCAGAAGAGTCAAGCTATGTCACATTAGCTTTGCCTTGAACTTGGGAGGTAGCAGCTGCTGGAGCAGCGTATTTTACAGCCTCTGTTCTCATCACCCTGTAGAATTTCTGAACAGCCCAGTGGCCAGCACTAATGTCTGAACCTCTGGCTGTGGGGCTGCAGCAGCTTCATCTGTGATTCCTGCTGATTGTGAGAACTGAGTTTTAATTAGACTCCTCCATAGACACAAGACCACTCCCAACAAAGCCCAGAGCTGTGGCTTAGCCACGGTAGGCAAGAAGGTCTTTGGGGGAGTGGCTTTGGGCAAAAGGTTATGGTATCTTGCTGGGTTAAGGAGGTGAAGAACCCCAGTGGAATCTGCTCAGACTAAGAAGAGAATTTAAAAAGCTCTTTTTTGGAACATTCTGCCTCTCAAGATTCAGATGGACGCAGAGCAGGATGTCAACTACAGAGGAAGGGTGAGAGGGCCACGTCTTTGGAAAATGAGCAGGAAATAGTAGCTGGAGCTTTGGACCAGAGCATAGAGATCCAGGAGAAATGAGATCACCTCTGAAGGGTGGGGTGGGGGAAAGGTTTGATCTCGCAGAGCTAGCCGGAGCTACAGGGAACAAGCCAAAAATGGTGAAGAGAACAGACAACTACTTCTGAGGCTGTGAACTCAGACAGCAGACCTCAGAGGTAGCAACTTATAGTGAGACTGGAGGGGGTGAGGAAGGAGGAAGGGAACAGAATCGAACACACACACACACACACACACACACACACACACACATCTCACTCTGCAATGGAACCCTTGATAGACATCAACAAGGTGGAAAAGCAGCCCAAATTGGACATTTCAAGTAGGATTTTGGGGAAGAAATTAAGTCTTAAGGAGACTTTGAGCAAGGGACCTAATCCAGTGGGTCTGTGGCTTTATAGAACCTGAACCAGGATTTCTGCCTTCCCATGTGATGCCCTATGAGATGGTGGGACATGGCAGAATCCCCACCAGAGAGGAGGCCCTCACCAAAAGCAACCACTGGTCCTGAATTCCTCAGCCTTGAGAACCAGGAGCCCCAGAATCCTTTAGTCTTTATAAATGACTCCACCTATGGTGTTCCATGTCAGCAGTAGGAAGTGACTCTGTCGGACTGCTTCAAGGTGACAACAGAGGGAAGTCTGGGCTGCTGATGGGTTACAGGAGCTACTTCTGCTCTCCTGGGGCCTCAAAGAGCCAAGGGGAGGCCTTCTAACACCAACTAAAGCCAAATACTCCCTGCTGAGGAACAGGGTGGCAGCCCCATCCTGGGCAGCGGGCCTCCAGCAGCCCCTGGACCTTGCCCAACCCCAAAGGCAAGGGGCACAATCCAAAAACCTTTAGTCATCATTGTGAGAACTCTGCCAGCTCACAGGGGTGTATCGAGCGCTGTGGCTCTTGACCTTTGCCCAGGCCAACATTCTTTTCTTGTTCCTTTTATTTTTAAAGACTAATTCTACAGTCCGGGGTGGTTTGGAATTATCTTACTATGTATGTAGCCCAGCCTAGCCTCAAACTCATGACAGCCCTTTTGCCTCAGTCTCCCTAGTGCTGGGACTACAGGTGTGATGGCAGTGGCAGTAGTGGCCTCTTCTATCCTTCCTTCCTCCCTTCCTTCCTTGCTTCCTCCTTCCTGAATTTTCCCCTCTTCCTTTTTCTTCTTCTTCCTCCTTTCTTCTCCCATAATTGCCTTCAGCCAACTTCTATATTATCCTCTCTCACAACCAGCATTCAAGGTGGGTACCATTCCAACCCACTTTATGGATATAGACTGAGAGATAGATAGATACATAGATAAAGCCTCAGATAGCAAGATAAGAAATCTCAATCCACACCTTCATCAATGGCTACCTATACACATTCAATCTCCTGTGGTGGCCTGGGGAATAGCTTCAAGATGGTGGCTGCTCTCTAGGACAGTCCCCTTCTCTATTCCCTGGCAGAGGAAGAAACAGAGGTGAGAGTGAAATGCAGATTGAATTTGGTAAAGTCCCCATGAAGTCCCTGCTCTTTTCTCTGTGCTAGCATTTTCAACCACAGAAAGAGCTGCAAGCTACTCTGGTGAATACAAGTCACTGTCCACACTGTGATCCCAGCTTATCCCCAAGCTGAGAGAGAGCGCTCTGCCAAGCAGGGCACAGTTGGCTCACACAGCCCCTGTCCTAAATCTTGCATATCGTGACCCTGCTGCATCCTGACCTCTCCAGTTCCCTCAGGTTCAAGAGTCAGAAGATTCCTTATTCCAGGGGAATTGGAACCTGGTGTATCCTCAGTCCTGGGTGGTGGCAGTCATGCTACCAACACTGATGGTCCATTAATCATCTGCTTCTAGCACTGGGGCCTGTTAATTTAAAACTCAGTCCCTGCTTCAACTGCCGACCTCTTGCTCACTGTCTTTTCCAGCTCTGAATTCTCCATATCGGGGTCACTGATCTCTTCCTGGTTGGGTAACATTTGCTGAACCTTCTGCAGAGATGTCTGTTAGGGCTGCTGCATCCTGTGTGAGGATCCTGAGAATCTGGGTCTCATCCCCCATCATACACAGAGGAATGCCCTTAGAGCTGTTCTCCCAAAGCATCCTGTGTGAGGATACTGATCTCTTCCTGGTTGGATAATATTTGCTGAACCTTCTGCAGAGATGTCTGTTAGGGCTGCTGCATCCTGTGTGAGGATCCTGAGTCTGGGTCTCATCCCCTGTCACACTCAACACACACACACACACACACACACACACACACACACACACACACACAGTCCTTCTGAAGCCAGAGTGCAGTTACTTTAACCCAGCTAAGAAGGGGATCTGATGCTTCTTAGTATTATTTTATAATTACATTTTCTTTCTTTGTTTTGTGGAGGAAGGAAAGGCTGGACAACACTTGTGGGACTCAGTTTCTCTTCCTACCATGTGGGTCCCAGGGATCAAAATCAAATCCTCAAAGTTGATGACATCACTTTTACTCTTGGGACTATTTCTTGGGCCCCTGAAGTGGTTGCCTTTGACTTGAAACAGAGTAGAGTCATCTGGGAAGGGAGTCTCCACAAGGAATCACATAGGTTAGGTTAGTCCGCAAGGGTTTTTCTTAACTGAGTTAATTGAGGTGGGAAGACCCAGCCTGAAAGGGGTCAGTACCACAGAATGGGCTGAGCCCTGGAATTAACAAGGAGGGAGCCCACTAAGCACTGGCATGCATTCATCAACCTATTGCCCTCTGTTCTTGGATGTGGGTGTCACACAGTGAGCTCCTTTAAATCCCGGCCTTGACTTTCCCTTAGTGGTGAAGAGTAACCTGTAACTGTAAGCCAAACAAACCCTTTCTCTCAGAGTATTTTTATCACAGGAACAAGAAAGAAACTACGACAGGGTCTTAGGACTGAGAGTACTGCACCAGAGGCCTGGAAGTTTCTTCCATGAGTGCTGAGACTCAATCATGCAGGCTGGACTTAGCCCTCTATCTCTGGGAACATCGGAGGCTCTGGGTGGCCCTGCCCTTCTCTCCTGGGCTGAGTACAGACAGAATTGGGCCAGGTGTGCTAACATATTCTGTAATCCTAGCACTCAGGAGGCAAAAGCAGGTGGGGCTCTGTAAATTCCAGGCCAGCTTGGTCTACATAGCAAGTTCTGTGCCAATCAGGACTATGTACAGAGACCCTGTCTCCAAAAAAGTTTTGATGTTTGACAGCTGGTAGAGTTGTGCCTAACATGCTTAGGGCCCTTGGTTCAAATCACGGTATAAATCAGACATAGTGGTACATATCTCTCTTCACAGCACTTGGAAGGTGGAGACCAGAGGGTCAGAAGTTCAAAATCATTCTTGGCTACACAGTGAGTTTGAAGCCAGCCTAGATTACATAAGGCCCTGTTTAACACAAGTAAAACTCAACACAATTTCGCTCTTCTAAGGGGACTTTGAGTGCTGTGTGTAGTGTATTCATGAACATGTTTTTGTGGGGCTTCTGGTTTTGCCTCATAGTGCAGGAACCTGAGGCTAAGACTTCACACATACCAGGTAAGTACTGCCACTACTGAGGTGGCTTCCCCAGACCCTGGTCCCACCTCTTAGCACCATCACTGGAGGAGTTAGACTGTGTCATGTGACTTCTAGGGGCACAGGGACCTTTAGATTATACATAGTAGCCACTCTGCTGGTGAGAACAGTTACTGTGGGAAGGTAGAGTTGGGGAGGATGAAAAAAAGAGCTACATTCTCTCTGCTGTTCAAACTGTCTTACCAGGAAAGGGAGCAAGTAAACATTTGTTCTTTGATGGCTACCTTAGGGTTACTATTGTTTTGATGAGAAACCATGACCAAAGCATCAGGGTTTGTCTGGCTTATCCTTCTACAACACTGCTCATCACTGATAGAAGTCAGGACAGGAACTCAAACATGGCAGGAACCTGAAGACAGGAGCTGATGTAGAGGCCATGGAGGGGTATTGCTGACTAGCTTGCTCCCTATGGATTGCTCAGCTTGTTTCCTTATAGAACCCAGGACTGCCAGCCTAAGGGTGGCACTGCCCACAGTGGGCTGGACCCTACTTCATCAATCATTCATTTAAAAAACAAATGCCCTTACAGGCTTGCCTACAGTCTGGTCTTATGGAAGCTCTCTTCTCTCCAGTGACTCTAGCTTGTGTCCAGTTGACATAAAACTAGTCAGTACAGTGGCCCATGACCCACACCTCATCTCATGACACGAGATACTGTACCCCTTTACCCTGCAAAGAATAGAGGTGAAGGAAACTCCAACTAGCCCCAGCTTGGATGAGAAAAGGGCAAATGGCTCATAGAACCACACACGAGTTTTAGCCATCCAGATCTTTCACTAGAAACGGGATGACCAGGAATTCTCTGCATCTTTCGTGGTAGCCACCTCCCTCTTCATCTATTTCTCTGAAACACAGCTTACCCATATCTGTATTCCTACTGTGGAAACTACCAGATACCAGAGAACTCCTTATTCTGCAGTTTTAGGAAGGATCTTATTGGCTAGGATCTCTAGGCTAGGCTGCAGTGACAAGCATCTCCTGAATCTGGGTGACCTGCAATAATAGTAGTTATTTCTTTCATATGCAACACATCCACCTTGAGTCCACAGGAAGAATCTGTATACTGGTCACTCACTGATCTAGTGTGATAGAGACTTCAATAACTGTTTCAGAGATTAGCAAAAAGAGCCACTGTTAGAGCTCTTGGAAGTAACATTCTACCTCACTTCTAGTCATACTGAAAGCACACTATATGGCCATGCCTGGGTAGAGTGGATGGAGAGGTCACCTCCAACCATTGGGCCTGAGATCAAAGACACTGGAACATCTGGGAACAGTCTTCATGGTGGTCATAACGGTGTGTTACCAGCAACCCCTGTCCAGTCTCCTTTTATTGAAGCCACCCAAACATGAATACCCATTCAATAAATGACCTGTTGTCAGGAAAGGGATTGCAGATAGGCATAGTGTTAGTGTTAGTTGGCTTCTTTTCTGAGAAGTAGGAGTCTGAAAGAGTCCTGTGAAGCCCAGAGTTGCCAGGTCTGCACCGTGAGACTTGGGGACCCAGTCAGTTCTTTTCCTTCCTAATTCACTACTGTTCTTCCTTCAGCATTTGCAGGAGATGCCCAGGAGTGAGGGAGGTGAGAGATGGGACTTGGCTGGTTCTCAACATCGGCCTCAGCCCATTTGCTTTGGTGGCCCTGCCCATCTTCACCTACATTGATGTGACCTCCATATGGTCATGGAGGAGTAGATGCCCTGACAGGCTCTAACACCATCTGACTATGACTGGGCAGGTCAACTGACACCTCAGAGGCTCAAGTTCTCCATTTTTCTTCTGGACTGGTTCCAACATCTGCCTGCCAGTTCCACTGAATTCTTGTGTGCCTAACTGTTGTGATTCTCTGTATGAAATGACGCCTGGGCTAGAATAAAGCTCTCCTTAGCAAGGCAGTGGCCTTCCTGAGATCTTCACTGGGACTGGTCCTGGAACCCCCAATGAATCCCAGGTCTTCTGACTCCCCAGTCATGCTACAGCAACTCTGGCAGCTTTGCAGAAGAACTTGCCTCTGAGATTTTAGACAGAATGATTTCACCTGCCTCTCAGCCCTGCCTGTCCGGAAAAATCACACAGCCCACGTAATCACGTAATCTCCCTCATGTGCACCCACATGCTCCATGGCCATTGTCTCCATCATCAGCCAAACAGCTGAGCGAGGCACTACAGGAGGAGAGGAGGAAGCTGAACACAGACCACCAACTCACTAGGTCAAAGGCAGAAGTCACAGACTCCAAGCCCCTCCCCTCCTGGGCTCCAGATGGGGGCTAACATGGAAACCAGGCCTATATACATAGCCTACCGTGTCTAGACTAGCATAAATCTCACCTTAGCATGGCAGTGGGCTTCCTACAGCCTTCATTAGGACTGGTCTTGCTACCCTACCCTGAAGGAGTGCCCCCAAGTGTCCCATCACCTCAGTCATGCCACAGCCACTATGGCAGCTTTGTAGAGCTCATCGCTGGGATTTTAAACACAATGATTTCTTCTAGGATTTTACATTTTAAATTGCTTGGAATTCAGAACGTCTTGCCACTTGAGGCAGAGGGCAAAGAAACTAGAGAAGGGGCACCCACACTGCCCACACCACCCATGGGGCTCTGCTACCTGCCTCTGCTTTCTGGCAGACGTAGCTGGAGCTAGGACTCAGATGGCCAAGGCCTTTCCTTTCACAGCAGAACCCTTCACAGTGCCTGGTTTATTGGTCATTTAGAAATAGCCCTAAAGTCCCCAGAGAATTTCTCTGAGTGGAGCATACCCTAAAATGAATAGGACCATGGGGTCCCCTCCCCTCTCCTATGCAGACTTATGGGTCAAAGGCTCATGATAGAAAGGAGGTTCAAGAAAATGAGAACAGGAGAGGCAAAGGCAAGAAACAGGGGGAGGGACAGCCCAAGCAGTGCCCAGGGGTCTGGATGAGGGACGTGGAACATAGATTGAGGCCTGGGACACACAGGCCACCCACTCAGAGGGGACATTGCTCTCTTATCTGAGACTGCAGGAAGGGTTGTGGCCATAGGGCCCAAGACCTACCCTAGGGAAGCAGGCATCTGACGACAGAACAGGACTCCTGGCTTCACTCCCCAGTCCCAAAGCCCACCCACCCCCAACAGCCCCCACACCAAGCTGTCTGTTCAAAACACCAATAGGATGCTGGTTTCTGGCACCAAATGGAAGAGACTGGTGTGGGCATTCACCCAGAGACAGACCTTGGGGACACAGGCCCTGCCTGGGGGCTGAGAAGGAGGCTTCCCCATCCCATACAGGGCCATAAATATGCTGTGCTCTTTAACCTAATAATCTCACTGTTTGGAATTCCTCCCAGAGACTACCGCAGAGGGGAACGGGCTATACGTGCAGTGCCGTTTATAGCAACGTTCCTTAGAATGATGACGAGTGGGACCAGCTAATGCCTTCTGCAAGTGGAGGGGCATGCCATTAAGACAGATACATCCAAGTGGAAAAGCAGACGGTTCACGCAGTCATGAGAAGGCGAGTGAACACATTCTTAAGACAGCATCTTGGGCCACAGATAGTAGCAGCACCCACTTCTGGGCCATGAGAGACTGTGAGAGAACCAAGTCCTATCCTAGAGGAGGGCCAGTCCAGAGGTGAGCTTCATATGACAGGCAGTGAACAGGTAAATGAAATCACAGATAAGTTCCTCCCTAAAGCAGATCAGCATCCCATGTCCCAGTTACCCTATTGCCTGCTAGGAGGTCCACACTTCCTCAGCTGGTCATCACTCCCAGGATGACACAGCAAAAGACCAAGGGTTCCTGAGGCAGGAGCTGAGCTCAGGAATGAAGCTGGAAACT
>JANHMN010000002.1:190706518-190721477 GCA_030674055.1 Rhabdomys pumilio | reverse complement strand
CCCCTCTCTGTACCAGCCTAGCTCCGTCCTTCATAAACACCGTATTGCTGAAAGCATACTCTTAGAGTTGTCACTAGGGATTCTAGTCTGACATGTCTGAGAGTCTGCAGTTTACAAAAGCCCATAGCTCAGCCTGTGGCTGAAACCACCAAGAGTCAAAAGCTCTAGACAGCCACCTCATTGTCCTGACCTTCAGTCTCCTTCCCTACAAATAGAGATACTCAGAGTCCTGGAGGCTTTGGTGGGCCCTGTGGGAGATGACATAATGACAAGTCCTGAAGATTCCACAGAACCAGGCACTTAGGGGTTCCTCTCTGGTCTGGCTCACAGTACCTGAGTAAGATGGAGTATGGCTCTATCTTCCTTGCTGGCTGTGTGTTGTGGTTTTAATGTGAAGTGTCCCTCACAGGCTCATGTGTTTGAGCACTTGGTATGGTGTTGTTTTAGAAGGTTGTGGGACCTTTAAGAAATGGAACCTACTAGAAGAAGTGAAGCTCTGGGGGTGGGTTTGAGATTTTATTGCATGGCCTCACATCCCTAATTGTTCTCTGATCCTGTCCATGGAGGCTATGTGGCCAGCTTCCCTATTCTATAGCTGCACACACCCCTGTGGGGATGAACCATACCTTCCAACTGTAGTCAGAATATGTCCTTCCTCCCTTTAGCTGCTTCCTGTCAGGTATTCAGTCACAGCAACAGAAGAGTAAACATGATACTCAGAGTTAGGTCTCCTTGCTGTAACAAGATGCCTGAGCCGAAGAATCAGAAGAGGAAAATATGGTTGGGCTCCTGGTTTCAGAGGGTACAAGATGTGTTCAGACAGCTCTGTGGCTCAAAGGCCTGTGGTAAGTCACTCCATCATGGAGAAAAGGCATGGCCAAGCAAAGCTGCTCACTACATGGTAGCCAGGAAAAAGAAAGAGATAACCAGGGATTGAGGATAGGATTTACCCTCAAGGCCAAACGTGGAAGTGCATACCTCTAAGCCCAGCACTCCAAAGGCAGAGGCAGGTAGAGCTCTGTGAGTTTGAAGCTAGCCTGCATAGCAAGTTCCAGGATAGCCAATACTACATCGAGAGACTCTGTCACACCAGGTAGAAAAAGAAAGAAAACAAAGACTGCCTTTGGAAAGCATGCCCCTAGTGCCTCACCTACTTCAGCTAGGCCCCACCTTCTAACTGCCCCCTCAACTGTGCCATGAACTTATCCATGGATTCTTCTGTTGGTGAGGTTAGCAACCCCATGACCCAGTCACCTCCAGACAGCACCACTGGCTGGGGCACAGACGTCGTCCATGCATTAGCTTTTATGGGACACTTCCTATCTAAATCACAGCACTGGTCTTATGGATTTCTAGCAGAGAGAAGATGCCAAAGGCTTGCTTCCCTAGAGCCCCTTCAAGGCTACGGCATCATCCTGTGAACGAGCCCTAGAGAATGGGATCTCAGAGGAAGCCTACTGAACTTCCTGGGGAAAATGCCCTTTCACTGTCTTTGGATACATGCGGGCACATTGTGTAGTGATGTGGTAGCCATCTCGTGACCATGAGGAGACAAGCTCAAGGAGGAAGTCATTTTTAATTGTCCCGCCATTGAGCTGCTAAGTTAACCCACCCTGGAAGCACCCTGGCTCTGTTTGTTATATGGCATGATAACATGGTTTCTGTGTTTACACACTTGGCTTGAACAGTTTGTTTACTGATAGGCAAAAGTTGCCTGACACAAAGTTTCAACATTAGTGGGAACCCATCTGCTTTCCCAGCCTCATTTTCTGATAAATCTCCAGGAAATGCTTTGTTTTTTCTTTACTAACTGTAGCATCCCTCTGGACTTCTCTAATTGGCAAACTCCTAACCATCCTTCAACGTCCAGCTTAAACACACAGCATTCAGTTGGGGTGAACTCCCCCAGATAGGGTCCAAAGACTCATCTAATTACTTTAAATGTCTTCACTGGGGAACTTCCCAAACAATTTTCTGTTCCCCCTTTAGCCAGTCATCCCTCTGTATTGTAAGCTCTTTAGTGGACCTAGGTCCTCCCAGCATCACGCCTGATAACTCTTGCATTACTGACAGCCCAGATTCCACATCTTCAGCTATCTGCATCCAATGTCCCTAACCCAGCTGTGTAGGAAGGAGAAAGCCTTTCAAGCCTGCCCTAGGGGAAGTCAGGGCTCAGTGAATGTACCATCTAGGAACAGGTACCATTTCCCCATACTTTCCCCACCACGTTCAGCCCACTGTCATCTCTCAGACCCTAACCAGGGGAAAGACACCAAGGTCCTTAGGCTGCCTGGGGCAGGGAAGAGCTCCAGAACTCAGCAGGTGAGCCTGGGTATGTCTCAGAGCTGGGGTGACAACACAGCAGGCATGGTTGGGAGGCCGGCATACTATGGGAGCCTGAACAATGCTACCTGGCCACTCCCCACCCCCAAGACAAACTCCCTTAAGAGACAGAAGCCATGGATGAAGATGACAGACCCAGAAGTCCCAGTTTGCCCTAGGCCAAGGCTCAGCCATTCAGTCTATGCTCAGGGTTCACTCATGGAGGAAAGGGGCTAGGGGACTCTGGAGCTGGGGATGGATGGCCACAGATGGAGATTTGCCCCATGGGAGATGCCATCAAGAGCACCATCCATTTCTGCGGGGCTGGACTGAGCTCACCCTACCCTCTGAAGGAGGCGATGGGACCCAATAAACATCCTGATCATTGAGCCATGAGGACCAGGAGCTGGGACTTCTGAGTATCCTTTAGACCTGGGCCTAGAAATGGCCCCTCTGGCTGCAGACCAGGGTCCTCTTCTGGGGACCTGAGCCTCTGAACAGGGTGGGCCATGGAGATGAAGGGGGGAGAAGCTGAAGCTAGACTCAAGGGGGTTCTTTTAAAATAGGTTTTTGAGAGGTTTTTTAATTGCTCAAGAACATGTCTTTGTTAATTTTTTTATAAAAGGTTTAAAGTATTCCAGACAGAATTAATGCATCGCTTCACCACCCTCCCCTCCCCCAAATAAAATCCTGTTCCCAAAGGAAATGTCTTCAGCTGGTGTTTTAAAATAAAGATAATAGGGGCACACGCGTGCGTGCACATGCGCGCGCGCACACACACACACACACACACACACACTTCAATGTCTTGTCTGAGATGACATGTTTCCCTCCCCTAAGCCATCATGGAAGGGTTCCTCAGCTCTTTGAAACTTTAGGCAGAGAGCTTTGTCCTTTAGGCTTGTTCCTATGGCTGTCCTTCCAAATGGCTCACCCTGTTGCAGCCCTGCCTCCAGCAGCGGTTTCTCCTTTTGTGGACAGAGAAACTGGCCAGAGGTCCTGCAGCGCATCATAGTAATCCTGGGAAGATGCCTGGGGTCTTGGCTGTGTGCGTCCAGGCATCCAGGGAGGAGCACAGAACTTCACCCTGGGAGACACTCAGAGCATCTGTCATTCCTCTAGGCTTAGCCTCAGTTTCTTCCCCTGGAGCAAGAGTTAGACCAACGACCTTTTCATTTCTTCCTTCTCTCCATGGTTCCTTGATCATTATACAATGTCAGAGACCCAGAACCCCTGGCCAATAGGCCCAGCAATGGGACTTGGGAAAAGAAACCCCTAAGCAGCTTTGCAGTACCCTACTGCCTGGTGTGGGGAAAGAGAGAGAGAGAGAGAGAGAGAGAGAGAGAGAGAGAGAGAGAAATAGGGAGGCAGTCAAAATGAAATAATTCCTCGGATAAAAATCTTCCCGAGCAGGAAGTGATGACTGCTGCAGCCAAGTTTGTCACAGGCAGGGGTGGGTTTCCCCTTTCGCCCTCTCCCTCCTCCCCCTCTTTTCCCTCCTCTCTTTGTAGTTAATATGTATTCCTAGAGACTCCAGTATAGTATATTGCTTAGCCTATGCCAGGCACTGGATTAGAATCCAAGGCAGATAGGTAGGTAGGTAGGTAGGTAGGTAGGTAGGTAGGTAGGAGACTGGTATGTACCTAACCTCTGTGTGCTTTGCTTAAACAGTGGCTGCTTTGCTTTGTGAGTGTTTCCTGTACCCGCTTGCCAGGGCTTCTGGGTGACAGGATGTTACTGTGGAGGGCAGATGAGGAACATGTTCACAGGTCAGAGAAGTTGCCCAGCAGCTAGAAGCTGAGAGGTCAGCCAGGCTGGAGGTCATGTCTTCCCAAGGTCAATGATCTGTGCCTTGAGACTAGTGAGCCTTTAGAAATGCCACTTCACCCAAACAAAAAGGGACAAAACAAAGTATGTGCCCAAACCCATCACCAGGCAATTTCTATCCTGAAATCTACTACACCTCTTCCATTTTCCTCTTGTTCCATGAAGCACCAATGTACGTGAGAAGCACCAGGTCATGCCGTGGAATTGGGATACAACTGAGTGCTCTCTAAGGAGAGGGGAAAGCATAGGAATGAGTGCAGGATTCAGCCTCTCAGGACACTTTGGTGGTACCGGCACTTTGAGGAGTGTAGGTGGGAGTGAGATCACAGGCTGGCTCAGAGCTCTGGGGTAAGAAGAGCCTGGTGTGTCCGTAAGGATCCCTGAGAGGATGGCCTGTGGCTGATGTTTTCACCTGTCCCTGGAAGTGCCACATGCCAGCACAGCCCTTCCCATCTCCAAGCCAGTAGAAGCCAGTGAGAGTCTGCTGGCCTCTGAGGCTACTCCTGCCTTCTTCCCTGGAGGAGGCATGGGAGAAGAAGACAGGAGGCCTCCCCTCCCCACCCCCACCCCCAGTGGCAGTCAGCATAGCTGTCAGAGCTTTGTCTACTTTCCAGAGCCACCTCTCAGCAACAGCCATTAAACCTCCTTTTATTAGCACACAATTACTGCAATGTTGGGGGGCTTGGTTCCTTTCATTATGGAAAGAAAAGCAGCTGAATTTCCCAGAGAGGGGGGGTGGGAGGGTGTCTGGCTTACTGGAGGTTCCTCAGGGTTCAGGTTCTTCTTCTCCTGTCCCCAGGCTCCTGTGACATAGGCACTGAGCAAAACCAGCCAAGCTTCTGAAGTGATAGGAGTTGCCCTAAGTGGTGGTGAGCTGTAAGGAGTGGCCACCACACTGCAATCAGGTCTGCTGGCTTCTTTTGGCCCAGAAACCATTGTCAAGGGCTGGCCTGAACCCCTCAGCATGGCTTGGCGGTGTGGGGCCATTATCTCGCTCTCCTTCTCTCTCTCTCCCTCTTTTCTCCCACACTCCCAGGGAGGGAACCCAAGACACTTCAACATGCTAGGCCAATGCTCCCCACCCCAGGCCTCACAACAGTAAGGAACCAGAGGCCTTGCCACATGGTAGGGAACAGACTTTGTGAGCATCTTGAACCCCAGGCAGCTTCGTGGTTTCAAGCCAAGAAACAGCTCAAGTCTCTTATTTATGGTGAGCCCCAGAAGGGCTAGGAAAAGCACCCCTTCTCACTATCACACCTGACCAGCTGGACTCGGAACCCAGATTCTTCTGCCTCTGTAACTTCTCAGCCTCAAGAATGTGCACTGGAAAGTACTAGAAGGATGTGTGAGGAAGCAGAAAGGCAGGACAGAAGGGCCACTGGCTATTTAAGCAACAGCTTTTGCTTTACAAGAAAAGAAATGAGTTCAGGAAGGTTGGGTGATACGTACAAGGTGGAACTCTGCCTGCCTGTCTCCCCCACCTTATTCCATGTGTTTCCCTTCATCCATCAGAATGGTTTCTTGGAGGTTGTTCATTTGCCAGTCCTGTAAGGGCTAAAGAGTAGTTGTTCATATATTAGTATGAATTAGTGTTATTGGATGCTTTCTCAATGCTAACAAGGCAAGGGCATTGTGGGAAAATTTTTCAGAAGAGGTAGACAGGGATAATTGTGGACCCTCTAGTTTTATTCAAAGGGGACAAGATGAAACAGGAGGGAGACCCAAGGCAACTGTTGTGCAAACAGGAGGCTTGGTTTCAAGTCTAGTGTCTACAGTGTATGCATTCTGAGCTCTAGGTCCCAGTGCTAGCAAAACCAGAAATCCCCTCTTGGCTGACTTTTGTTCTTGAGATAGGGTCTCAAGTGGTCCGGGTTAGTCTCCAACTTAATATGTAGCCAAAGATGACCTTGAACTTCTGATCTTCCTGCCTTTATCTTCCAAGTGCTGGGATTACAGGTAAGTACCACATCTGGTCTATGCAGGCCTGGGGACAAAACTCCGGGCTTCAAGCATACTAAGCAAACACTGAGACACACACATACACAGAGACACACAGACAGAGAGAAGAGAGAGAGAGAGAAAGAGAGAGACAGAGAAAGAGAGAGAGAAAGAGAGAGACACACAGAGAGAGAGACGGGGGGGGGGGGGGTCATTCCCTGTCTCACACTACTTGATGTCCTTTGGGACTGCCAGCAGGAAGACCATCACCAGCCATTGCCCTACAACCTCTCAACATCAACACCTTAAACCAAACCAATTCTTCCTTCATGATCCAAACAGCCTGTGGTGTGTGATTAACAACAGAAAACCCATAGCTATGTCTGCTGCCACCATGACTATGTAAGTACCGTCTGTCAGTTCCCTCTGACCTACAACTATGTGAGTACAGTCGGTGTCCTCTGACCTATGACTGTGTAAGTACAGTCTAACTACGTCAGTCCCTCTGACCTTCGACTGTGTGAGCATAGTCTAACTGCGTAGGTTCCCTCTGCTCTAGGACTGTGGAGGTACAATCTACCCATGCTTGTCCCTTCTGCTATGTGTCAATGTGCACTTACTTCTGCATCTCTGGCAGTCTTTATTAAACAATCAAAAATGTGAGGGTTTTTTTAAGTTAAAAAAAAATCTCCCATCTGCCCACATACTTAAAATTTCTGGGACTCTCTGTTTCCTTCTGATGGGGCTGGCTTTCTCTGCCAGTCTCTTTCTCTCTGACTTGAAGAAATCCCACTAAGGTTTTGTTTCAATTTGTTGTTGTTATTTGTTTTATTTTGGTTTTTGTTTGTTTGTTTGTTTTTTAAGCAGGATGTTAGTAGGCTACACAGGCTTCTGACCTAGGGGATTTGACATCTTCATAAAGGCAGACCACCAATATAAATAAAAATAAATAAATCATCTAATCTCCTGACCCTCTGTGCCCACCTCCCAGGTGTCAGGGCTACAGGCATGTGCTACCATGCCTGTTCTGACCTGTTATTGAGCCTATTGAATGCATATGTCACTTCCGGTACTTTCTGTTACAGAATTTATATTTTCTGATGTAAGCATTTTTTTAGTTTATTTAGTTAATTAGTTCATACATGTAAGCATGGGCCCACACATCATGCACTAGCATGTAGGTGGATCCGGGTTAGACTTTGGGTCCCAATCTGTTGTTGGCTACTGTGTACCGGAAGTTAGTTAACCCACAAGGCTCTGGAGAGTCTCTTGTCTCCACCTCCCCTCATAGGAGTGCTGGATTTACAGACTCTCGATACTGCATCCCAATTTTTATGGGTTCTGAAAAGACAGGTGCAGATGCCCCCTGCTGTGCCGCAAACACTTTACACCATAAGCCACCTCCTTGGCCCCATTAATTCTCTAGCCAGTTTAGGTTTGCAGCAAAGTTCCTGCATAGCCCGTGCTTCCCTGGCATGCTTCCTTTCTGGGAGCATCCCACCAGAGTGGGGCTTCTCTGGAACACAGGAGCCACATTCACGTCACCATCAAGTAAAGTCCACATTGTCCCATCACTCTTGGTGCTACAGATTGTGATGAATACATAATGACACACGTTCACTGCCATAGCATCCACGGGTACTTCACGGCTCTAAAATACCCTCATTTCTTCCCTCTGCCTAATGCCCAAAAGCCATTGGTCTTTGCACCATCTACATAGTTCTGCTCTTTCCAGAATATCAGAGCTAGACTCCCAGGGTGTGGCCTTTCCAGACTGGGTTCCCTCATTCAGTCAAATTTATTTAAATTCCCTGTATGCCTGGCTGGGGGTGTGGCTAAGGGTAGAGAGATTTCCTAGATATATCCTAGGGCCCTGGCTTGTTCCCCAGCACCACACACACACACAGAGAGAGAGAGAGAGAGAGAGAGAGAGAGAGAGAGAGAGAGAGAGAGAGAGGAGGGAGGTGTCTGGGAACAGTGAGAAAACTGGGTCAGGGCATGCCTGAGGACAGGACAGTATGATGGTTCTCTTCAAATGTTTTGAGGCTGGACAAGGCCTGCTCTGTGCCACCCTAGAGGCAGCCTGAGAACCTGAGGACCTTACCACAAAGTGGAGGCTGCTGGCTTGTGGGGTCTGACGATGAAGCATGTGTGAACTCTGGTTACTTCCCTGGGTCCCGCTAAAACCAATACAAGAAGACATCGCTGCATTTTAGCATCTCCCTTTTCTACTTGAAAACATAAAGGATGGCAGTGAGCATTGTATTCAGGAAGGATGGGAGTGGCTGGCTCCCGGGTGTTCACTGAGTGGTAGTGTCGTGGATGGAACCCCAGACCAACCAGAGCTAGATAAGGCTAATCTGGTGTCTGTAAGTACAGGGGGAAGCGTGAGGCTGTAAATAGCCAGGGTTCCCACCAAGTATGTTTTCTGAGAGGGGTAACGGAGTAGAAAACCCTAGCCTCTGAAATCTGCCCAGGGTCCTGAGATCTTGAATTCTGGCCAAGGCTATTACTGACCAGCTCTGGGACCCTGGGCAAGGGGTCTTGGCCTGTGTCTTAGAGTGTTTCCAAGAGAGGGCATTGAGTGCTGGCCCTTGTCGTGAGAAGACATCCCAGTGACGCCACCTCCTACTGTGCCTGATGTCTGTAGAGAGGAGCTGCCACATGCATGGCTGCTTTGCTTCCCAGGGTTATCAGTGACAACCTTCTCATGAGGTCATCCAAAGCAACAGAGTCTTTGCAGGCTCCCAGCCTGTGTACTGACCAGCATGGGGCCAGTCTCAGGCTCATCCTAGCCCAGTTAACTACTACTCTGAAAGACAATGACCCTAAAACTAAGATGATTTCTAGAAGCAGTACCCAAGAAAGAGCAGCAGGTCCTAGTGGATCTCGCCTGCTATCCCTCACCCACTGGCTCTAACTACAATCTCTAAGCCTTCATCCTGAGCTCAAGGATCTCAAGCTTAGCCTTACTGTTGCCAACAATAAGGATGGGATGGCTTGGAACCCTGGGTTGCCCAACTAGCAACTCCCAGGACCTTGCTAGGGACTTCCACAAGGACACAACAGGAAATATGACAGCAATGTGACTGGGACTGTTATCTCTAAATGTAAGAGGGAGGTATTCCCCCTGAGTCCTCTAGGTATGGAGTAACCTAGAAAAGTGTCGAGTTTGTGAGGAAATCCCATGAGGAGAGAATATGGCTGAAACATGGGGAAGGAGGAGAGAATGTGGTACATAGTTTCCAATAGCACACAAGAAAACAAGGCAGGTCTTCAGGGCAGATCTTGGAAGGCCTTGAATGCTGTTCAGGAGTTTAAAGGTCATGCTATAGGTCTAGGGGCCTAAGGGAGGTCTTGAGCAGAGAGAGATGATAGGCTGGCCCAAAATGTATGGATTTTGACTTGTGTGGTGCTAGGAATGGGTCTTCTATATAAACTCTTGGTTCTCCTGCCTCTGCTTTCCCAGAACTGGGAATACAGGCATGTGCCACCATTAGAGGACTTTTGAAGCCTAGATTTCCTGAGTCCCTTTATACACCCTTGTGCCACAAGCAAAGGGCCAAGTGGAACCTTTTATTTTCCATTGGCATGAAATGTAACCAATTAACTCACATCTGTAGGCCATTCTTGTCACCTGCCATGCCAGTGTGCAGTGAAATTTACAAAGGACATACTTGTGCCTAAACAAGGCCCACCCCTGTCCTCATTGCTTTGGTAGAGACAAAGAAAACACCTTGTTCAAGGCCACTCCATGTGCAAGGGGTTCTCAGATCCCAAAGCTCCTTACATAGCTCTAGGGCTGCCACGGGTAGATGAGAAACCCTGCCGAGGCCAGCACACCCTGAGTCAATACCAGATCTCCTGGCAGGCACTGCACAATGTCACTCTAATTAGGAAGCAGAGCATATGGAAGCCTCCAAGGCACTCACAGCAATCCCCTTCTCTCCCTGTCCCAGCTTAGCTTTCTGCAGAATGTGGTCAGCCATTGGCCTCCAATAGCACTGTGTGAGGAGGAGGGGATGTCAGGCCTGATGCCAAGAGCTGGCCAGTCAGAGGCCATAGACCAAGAAGCCACTCACGTCTACACATTTCTGAGCATCCACAGGCCTTGACCTGCTTCTCAGGGCCAAAGCCCCTACCCTTCACCCTACCCTTCAGAGCTGACTCAAGAGCTCTGGCTGGCCCAGCCTAGAGCCAGACCTCAGCAGACAGGCACGCAGAAAGCTAAGTCTTCCAAACCTTCCCAGGCACAGCCCTGCCTCGGGAGTGCACAGTCAGGGGCCATGCTTGCTTAGCTCCACTGGAATCCCAACTGCTCACTGCGACCCCATTCCAGTGTGCTTTGCAATTTACAAGGACACCTCTACCTACCTCCTTGCTCCTGCAGGCCTTGAGACCCTGGACATGTCTATGGCTTTCCTTGTGCTGGAGCAAAGCATATACCTGTTTGTTACCCACTCACCCTCCAGACCTTCCAGTGTGCCTCTCATGTGGTTTAGCTTTTCCTCTGCCCCACCTGCTTGACTGCACATGCATTCTTACAAACATCAGGTATGCCCATGTTTACTCAAGCAGATGCATTATAGGACCCTGTCCATCAGCATACAGTGGGTCACAGAGTCAAACATCTTTAACATGAGAAGGGCTGTCACTCAGCTCCCAGGCTCGCAGCATCAGTGGCACTCCCATCAGGGACTGATGGGCTTCCCAGCTCTGCAGACCCAGGCTGCCAATGCTTTTCTTCAGTCCTCTTACTCTTGAGACCTGAAAGGTAGAAAGTGGTTCTTCTGTCTCTGATTACAAGGAAACCAGAGTTTCTTCTCACTGGCAGGGGTATGCATGAGTAGAACTATGCCTCCTCCCCAAATTAATTTGTTGGAGTTCTTTAAAAAAAAATCTCCCCATGCCTCAGGATACTATTGAGAAGGTTTTATAAACGGTGGTTGAGGAGCTAGAAAGGTGGCTCAGCATGTATGCTGCTCTTGCTGAGGACTTCCACTCACTCTCCAGTACCCCTGTTGGGTGACTCACAACTTGCCAGGGATCTGACACCCTCTTTTTGGTCTCTGAGGGCACCCATATATACGTAGCATGCATACAGTCACATGGCATGCATACAGTCGCATGGCATGCATACAGTCACATGGCATGCATACAGTCACACACACACACACACACACACACACACACTATAAGTTGAACAATGACTGTGTTGAGTTCCACTGAGATTATTTGGGTGGGCCTGAAACCAGCAGGCCTCGGAATCCTGCTGAGCACAGGCATAGGACAGACCCTAGGAAACCGTGGATAGATAAGACACAGATGAAGCCAACATGCCCCACTTCAACACACACGCAGTCTTCCCAGTTCTGGAACTGTGAGAAATAAATGTCTGCAGAGTGAGCCGCTTAGCCTGTGGTGCTCTGCTCTGGCAATCCCAAAAAGCAACTGTGAGATCTTCAAAACTCAGAATGAGTCAGAATGAGAGGCAGGGATGCCAACCAATCAAGAGTTTGTGATGGTTGATACTGCCAACTTGACAGAAACTACAGTCAGCTAGAAGACAAACCTCAGTTTCTAGATTTGATTAATTGAGCTGAGCAGATCCTCTTCTAAATACAGCTGTCATCCCACGGGTTGAGGGCTTGTATCGAATAAAAAGGAGACAGTGAGCTGAATTTCATCTCTCTGCTTCCTGCCTGCTGATGCAATGTGGCCAGTGGCCTTACCCTTCCCTGCCATGACAGACTGCATCCCCTCTGACTGTAACACAAAGCAAACCCTCTCTCCCATGAGCTAACACCATAGCAATCAGAAAAGTAACTAATGCTGCGGTAAAGAATCCACTGTACCCGTGTCCACTGCAGTGACATCAGCACCATTTGGCCTCACATAACTATTCCCCAGGTCCCATGTCCAAATACAACGGTCAGGGTAAGTTTACACCCTCTTAGTGCCTCGTGACAAGGGGCTAAGTGAGTTTCCATAAAGAGCCCGAATTGTAACAAAAAGGTTCTGAATGTGCCAGCTATCAGGGAAGAATCTAAACATGCAACCGCTAATGTAGCTAGCTATGCTAGCCAACCCCACCCAGTACTAAGAAGCTTGCTGCCGGACCTTTTAGGGCTCTGCCCTAGCTGGCTCCCTATCATTGTGATAAAGATTATGACCAAGAACAACTTACGGAGGAAAGGGTTTATTCCAGCTTACAGTTCATAGTCCATCATGGAGGAAAGGCCAAGCAGGAACTCGAGGCAGGAACTGAAACAGAGGTCACAGAGGCATATTGCTTAGTCCACAGTGTGCTCATCTTACTTTCTTACACAAGACCACTTGCCCAGAGGTGACAACACCTACTGTGAGCTGGTTTCACCCACATCAATCATTAATCAAGAAAATATCCCCAAAGACTTGCCTGCAGACCAATCTGACGGAGGCAAAGCAAAAACAAAGTCTAACGGTGTGCCTGACTCTGTGTCCAATTCCTGGGCCCCACTTCCTCATCTTCTTCTGGGCTCTAAAGGGCTTGAGCAGCCACACTTTTCTGGCTCTGCCACCACAATACACACAGTTTATTTTGTAGGTTCAGGCCGGCTCCATTCCACTCCTGCTTCAGTTCTTGCATCTCCAGTACTCTTTGGTCTCCACTGCAACTGAGTTCCCACCTTCACCAGTGCCTCCCTGGGCCATCTCCAGTGACTCTGACCCCACCACATATTAAGCCTTAGCCTCTCTCCATGAACCCTCCAATCCTGGGGCTTCCACTGCAACTGAAGCTTCACTTTCACTACTGGCCTCTCCAGGCCCCTCACAGCTGCTCTCTATGACCCCTTCAGTTCTGCAGCCCTTATGCTGCTGCCAAAACCAGCACACCTGGGAGACATACCTACCTGAGAGACTCATACACATTACCAAGTTCAGCTGCCAGCCTGAGCCATAGCCTTAGCTCCCTCTGGACCACAGCTCCTATTTACAGACTCTAAGGAAGTACTTTCCAGATGGCTAATTCGGTGATGCTGGTCTCTATTAATCACAGTCAATTTCTTGGCCCCAGCTAACCAGCACTCATTGTCCCCATAAAGCAGAGGTTTCAATACAGTAGTGCTGTCTCTTGTTAATCACAGTTGATTCTCCAGCCTCAACTGATCAGAACTGCAGATATTTGTTTGTTTGTGGTTGTTGTGGTTGATTGTTTTGTTTGTTTCTTTGTGTTTTGAGGCAGTTTTCCTCCTTTTTTAAATTAATTACTAATTAGTGTTTATTGGTTATTTTGTCTGTGTGACAGTGTCAGATCCCATGGAACTGAAGTTACAGACAGTTGTGAGCTGCCATGTGGGTGCTGAGAACTGAGCAGTCGGCTCTTAACAATTGAGCCATTTTTCCAGCTTCTTTGTAGCCCTGGCTGACTTAGAACTTGCTAGACCAATCTGGCCTCAAATTCACAATGATCTGCCTGCCTCTGCCCTCAAGTGCTAAGATTAAGGGCATGTAGCACCATTCCCAGACCGGAAACCACATATGCTTAATAGAAAGTATCATATGAATGGCCCCAGTAGAATCTACAGGACTCTGAAACTTCGTCAACCAGGACTCCATCATCAACTCTCAGAATTCTTATCTCTCAAGCTCCTACAAAACATTCTATTATGTTTGGAGCACTAATGGATTTTTCCGGCCCAAAGTTCTAAACATTTCTACAGCCCTCCCCAAAACAAGATGGTCAAGTCTGTCATAGCAATAGCCTATAGTCTGATACCAATTTCTGTTTTGCTTCCTAGAACTTTGATAAAGACGACAACTAAAAACAGCCTGGATAGGAGAGGGTTCATTCCCCACACAGCTTCCAGTCCGTCATGAAAGGAAGGCAAGACAGGGCAAGGGCTCGGGGGAGGAACAGAAGTAAAGGTCACAGAGTAAACATGCTTACTGGTTTGTTTCCATGGCTTGCTCAGCCTGCTATCTTGATGCAACCCTAGAGCCCAGGACTAGTACTGCCCATAGTGGGCCGGGCCCTCCCACCTCAACCATCAAGAAAATGCTTCTACACACTTGCCTACAGGCCAATATAATGGGACATTTTCTTACCCTCTTTCCTAGATGACCCTGCTTGCATTGTTGAAAAAAAATTTTTTACATTTTTGGTTTGGTTTCATAGTACCAAGGGTTGAACCCACACCTTGCGCATGCTAGGCAAACGCTCTACTACTGTGCTATAGAACTGCCATGTATACATTTAACCAATGTCCTGTTTGTGGTGGTTGAAGGCATGTTTCCAGATCCATGCCCACCTGGAGCCTGACTCTATCTAGCAATGGGGTTTTTTTACAGATGTCATTGGTCAACTGAAGATCAGGTCACAATGGATTAGGGCATCACAGAACTCTTAGGGGAGTTGATGACCATATTTGAATATCAAGTGTACTAATAATAATACTATAATGTTTTGAAAGCCATTGAAGTTTGCAGTGTTTTTGTCATTGTTTTTATTTGGGGCTGTTTAGCAGCACTAGGGATTGAACCCAGCCAGGGCCTCATATGTGTGTGACAAAGACTCTACCCCTGGGCCACAGTCACAGCTCTTGAAATTTGTAGCTTGTATAGCAGGCATTCTATATAACAATATATTTTGTCTTGTTTTGTTCCGATTTTTGTGACAGCGTTTTGTGTAGCCCAGGCTAGTCTTAAACTTCTAGTGTCTCAAGAATAGCCTTGAACCCTTGATCTCCTCGTCGCCACTCTCATGTGTTAGGAATACAGGTATGTGCTACCACATCCAGCTCAAGACTTTTAACAATATTTTATGTTTATGTATGTGTGCCTCTGTGTGTGTGTGTGTGTGTGTGTGTGTGTGTGTGTGTGTGTGTGTGTG
>JANHMN010000002.1:190692111-190706508 GCA_030674055.1 Rhabdomys pumilio | reverse complement strand
GTGTGTGTGTGTGTGTGTGTGTGTGTGTGTGTGTGTGTGTGTGTGTGCAGGAGCCTACAGAAGTGGCCTATGTTCTGGGCTTCACTCTCATAGGTCGCCTCCTCTCTGTGACTTCAGTCTCGTTGCCTATAGGAATGAGAGAGCAGATAATTTCCTAGGCCTTCACCACCTCAGCTATGCAGCTCACAGGGTTCAGGCCTTTGAGCCACATCCCTGGTCCTGGGAACCTATGCTAGGAGCTATCCCAGTGGAAGAGGGAACCCGGGGAGAGAAAAGTTCTAGGCTCAGCAGAGGTTCAGAGAAGCCTTTTCTGTCATAGTGAGAAACAGAAGCCAGCTGCGTTTCCAGCAACCTGAGAGTTGTCTGAATTATGACTGCAGCTGGGCCTGCTCCCCTGGGGCTATAAACATGAGCACCATGGGGAGACACTGCTGCTGTGTTGGCTGGCAAGTAGCACCTGGAGAGAAGTGGGACAGGGCTGTGATCATAGACACATGGCCAGTGGGGAGCTAGGGTACTTGGAGAAATGTCAGGGCCACGAGTATGTCCCCTCTATCATTCAGAGAGCCATTTGTGTTCACTGTCACAGTAGCATAACAGTGTTTGTATGTACATATAGGTTGGAGAGCTCCCCTCAGTATGTGATCTGTGGGCACAGGTTATCTGCAGGCTGTAGCTGTCCCACGGGGCAGAAGGAATTGAGATAGGAAGCCACTAGGCTAAGCCCAGGCTGCCTCTAATGTGGGGTCCCCAGGGGACAGAGCTCACTTAAAAAACAACTCACCAGGAACCATGGTGAGTTGTGTATCTCTGCATGTCCACACTGCAGAAGATCCTCAGTCAGCTTGAGAAGGGCTGATCCAGATCCTGGAGAAACTGAAGCTCCTTCTGTGAACCATTGACCTAGACACAGACCCCATTCTATCCTGCTCTCTGGCCCTGAGGCAGAAATTGGTGAAGGCTGCAGAAATTGGGGAGGGGTCATGTTACATTCTAGCTGGACTCTTCCAGACTTTTCTGGGAGCTAAAGCAGCGGCCTCAAAGGACCAGCAGTATCCTTTTCTCTGGCTGTGTCAGGCCTGCCTGAACTTGGCTCAACTCTCCCTTCCTGTGCTTTAGCAAACCTCAAGTTCGCTGCACAGGAACCTCAGGCGTCTTATCACCACCGTGCCTGAGCTCCTACCTTCCCCACCTAGGCATCCTGGGCATAGGCAGGGATGTATGCCTATGAGCCTTCTGGTTCTTCATCTGCATCCTAGCCTTGGCAGAGGCCAAAAGGGGGAAAGCCCACACTCCTAACTTAGGTACAGGGAGGACTCTCTAGAGGAGGCCATGGCAGAGGGAAGGAGGATGGAGAAAGAAGGGGCTGTAGGAGAGCTGGCTTACATCTGGGCTCTGGTATGGGAACCTCAAGCTGTCTAGCAGTTTCCTGTCTTTACACCCAGCTGTCCTCAGCTACATCTGGCCAACAGCTGGTGGGTTCTAGAGTAGTAACTAAGACCAGGGATGACCTCAGACAACAGCTGAGAATGAGTCCTGGTGGTGGCAAAGGAACCCAGGCTCCAGACTTCATTTGAGTTTTATTTGGTGGCAATTTGCTTCAGCAGCTTCAGTCCTTGGGCTGGGAGGGGGTGGGGGTGGAGGGACAGACAGACCAGGAGAGCAGAGAAGTGTCACAGAAGGAATAAAGGAGAGAGTCTCCTGAAGCGGAGCAAGGATCTTTCCCACCTTCAAAACCTTGGTCCATCCCATGCTACTAGGCTCAGTCTAAAGCAAACAGGACACGCCTCATCTACAGATGAAAATACCATTTGTAGATTGTTTTGGATAAAGCTCTATGCAGACTGGTTGTAGTATCTGGTATAGAAGAGACAGAAGGACAGAGTACTAAGAAGGACACACCAATGGAAGTCCATGTAGGATGTGGCCTCTGGCCTAGAAACAGGATTCTAAGAGCTGGAGGTTCAGCAAAGGCCTCAGCTTCAGGTGAGTCCAGAAGGGGCCTGGAATGCAAAGGGCAGAGGAAAAAACAAAACAAAACTTCAGGCAGATCCCAGGTATGGTGGCATGCCGACCTGGCACTCAGGAGACTGGGGCAGGGAGATGGCAAGTTTGAGGATACACATCAAGACTCAAACAGAAGAGAAGGAGGACAGGAAGGGGGTAACAGGGATGGGAAAGGGGGAGGACAGAGGCAGAAGGATGGATATCACAGAAGCCTAGAGCAGATATCAAATAATTTCCAGTGCAGAGGGCTGGTGTCCTGTGACAGACATAGAAAAGCATCCATTTGCCCCACAGACAAAGGGCACCAATGGCCCAAAGAAAGAATTCTGCCCAAGTCCACCTTGGTGGACTGATGGGTTTACTTGAGTTACTTTCAAGGATTGTGGGTGAGTCACAGCTACACTACCAAGAAGCCCCATCCCAGTCTGTTACTTTTACCTCGTATAGTGGCAACTGGGTTCTCGGGAGCCTCCATGAGGAAATGGTAATAGGGCCTCACCTCCCAAGGCCTTGTCAGGTGAGCACAGCTGCTCTGCTTCAGTGGGCCCTGGTCATGTTCAGCACCAAGGAAATGGCTACAGTACAGCTGGCTAGGCGCCAGGTACCTGGGAGCCCCTCCTTGTTCTGTCTTTTCTGTAATTCTACAAGGGCTACCACCTCATACCACTGTGAGGAAACTGAAGCTTATTACCTTAGTCATTTCTGGGTACCTAAGATTTCTGTGCATTGGGGTGCCCTAATTACTGTAATAGAATCCCAAAACCTCTGCCACCAAGCACAGGTGAGTCCATATTCCCTTGCAGTCCAGGCTGGGTCCAAGAAGTTACCCAGGAACCCAGGATCAGCTTCTCTGGTGCTATCAATTTTAGCCTGTGGCCAGCCTTTAAGGACCCAAAGCAAGAGAAATGAGAGGGACTGTATGTGGAAGACTTTTATCTGTCAGGTAGAAGGGGCATATGTCTTGCTGGCCCCTCTTTACCAGCTGACTCATCCCTAGATGAAGGCACAGGAAGGGACCCCCACAGTGCTTGGACCTGAGCCTGAAGCTACTTCTGGTCCACATAGGAGGACTGGGCAGAGACTGCTAGACTTGTGCCTGGGCTTCGTCATGTGGGCAGCAAGGAGCTGTAATCAGGATGTAATCAGGGAAGTGCCCCGGGCAAGGCTGGGTTGCAAGGAGATAAGGCTGCAAGGAAATAAGGCTGCAGAGGAGAACCTGGGGAGGTAGGACAAGGGCACCCATGCTGTCCCTGGGAGTCCCTCTAGCCTGCTGCACAGTTCACCCTCCTCTGTCCCATCCATCTCAAGAGCTCCACCCTCACCTTTTCTGCAGGGGCACTAGGAAGGACCTCAGCCCACTCAGGGAACAGCTGAGGGAGCCACCAGCCAAAGGACAGGTGGATCACTGTAATTCAATTGCCAGTGTCTGGAAGCCACCAGGACAGAGACTGATAATACCATTTGCTCATGGTAGGCATAGAGGGCATCACTGAAGCCCCGCAGGAGCAATTAGCTCAGGAAGTGTGACCTACAGAGAAGCCACAGCCCAGCAGCCGTCACCCAGCAGTCTCCTTCAGGGAAGGGCCCTGTAGACCCAGTAAGGACATTAGCAGAGCCATTTGGGAGACTAGGAGGTTGTCAGCTTCCTAGACCAGATACACACCCAGAAACTGGAGAATCCAGACCCAAGAGCTCATGTGTTGTTTCTGGAGTCATGTCTATGCCATTGGAGTTATCATACATTAAGAATGGGAATGGAGAGGCTGAGTAAGGATCTCAGTGGTAGAACATGTACTTAGCATGCACGAGCCCCAAGCCCCTCTATTCAATCCCTAGCATCGCCCACCATAAATTAAATAAATAAATAAATAAATATAAATAAATAAATAATAAAGCAGCCTAATAGGTCTTCACAAAACTCAGCATACTAGTGCCATACAGAGAACACCATACAAAGGTGCATCCCACTGCAAGAATTAAAAACAGGACAGCAAATGGCTGCCACCATAGCCAACTGGTGGAGATTCAGTTGTCCACCTGTGGAGGAAAGAGAAGGGGCTGCCACGTGACCAGATGACTCTCACAGAAGGAACTGAAGTTGCAGCTCCTACAAGGAGGATGAACCTGGAGGACAATAATGCTAAGTGAGGGAAACCAGACCCAAATGGCCATTTCCATTAAATCTTCCTGTGAGGTAAATCCAGAGACAGAAAGTGGATTCAAGGCTGCTGGAGATGGGGGAAGAAGGTGTAGAAGCTTCATGAGGGCATCTACTGGTGATGAAAACATTTCAGAGTGAGCCAGTGGCAGAGGTTGCACAGCTCTGGGACAGCACCATCCATTGGCTGTATATGTGCATGTGTGTATGTGTGTGTGTGTGTGTGTGTGTGTGTGTGCACATGCACGCATGCTTCTCTGTGTGTGCATGTGTGATATGCGCATGTGTATGTGAGAGATGTGTGTGTGATATGTATATGTGAGAGATATGTGTATGTGTGATATGTAGATGTGTATGTGCGATATGTGAATGTGCCTCTGTGTATGCATATGTGTGTGTATGTGTGTGTGGGTGCTCGAGTGCTTGCCTCTGTGTGTGTGCAATATGTGCATGTGTATGTGTGTGTGTGACATGTGCATGTGTGAGCATGTGCCTCTGTGTGTGTGATATGCATGTATATGTGTGTGATATGTGCATGTGTATGTGTATGTTTGTGTGTGCATGCATGTGCCTCTGTGTGTGCGTGTCCATGTGTGTGTGAGATATGTGCATGTGTACACACCTGTGCTGGAACTTTCAAACACCAGAGGCCAACTTGTGAACACCATTAGGTATGTTCCTCTCCTGGTCTCTATCTTATTGTTTGAAACAAGGTCTCTTCCAGAATGTGGAGCTCACAGTTTCAACTAGGCTGGCTGGCCAGTGAGCTCCCAGGATCCACTGGACTGCACCAACCAGAGCTGCATTACAGACACGCTCAGAGCCATACCAGGCTTTTATGTGGGTGCTTGGGATCCGAACTCAGATCCTTATGCTTGCACAGAAAGTGCTTTCCCACTGAGTTATCTCCCCTGTGCAGATTATATATTTTAAATGGTTCATTTCATGTTATGTCAATTTACACCAATAGAAAATACATGTCCTTACCAACAGCTCATACATAGTCAGGATAGTAAACTGCCACAAATCAATAATGTGAGAACACAGTTTTTAAAATCAGTTAAAGACTTGGCCAGGTCCTAGCCCAGGAAAGTGCAAATTAAAACTCACTGGAAGGTTCTTGTTTTTAAAAATAAACAGAGAATAGCTTGCAACAGCTGTTCACTGCTGGAGAGAACATGGTGTTAGCACAGCTGCCCAGCCTTGTGGCCCACATCTGTAATCCTAGCACTGTGGAAGCTAATACAGGAGGACTGCCATAAATCAGAAGCCAGCAAGGAGGCTCTGTCTCAAAAACACAGCAGGGGGCGGGGAGAGATGGCTCAGTGGTCAAGAGTCCTTAAGCTCTTGCAGAGGACCTGAGTTTTGTTTCCTAGCACCCATACTGAGAGGCTCACCACTATCTAGAACTCCAGTTGGTGGGGGAGGGAGCAGACGGATCTGGCCTCCACAGACACCTGCACTCACACATACCTAACCACACATAGATGTGTACTTATACGCTGTGGAGGTTTGAATAAGAACGGTCCCCATAGTTCATATATTTACATGCTTAAGGAGTGGCACTATTTGAAAGAATTAGGAGTTGTGGCCCTATTGGAGGAAGTGTGTCACTAGGGGTGGGCTTCGAGGTTTAAAGGGTCCAACCCAGGCCCAGTGTCTCACTCTCTTCCTGCTGCTGTGGTTCCAGATGTAGAATTCTAGCTACATCTCTGACACCATGTCTGTATTCTACCATGCTTTCTGCCATGACAATAATGGCTAAACCTTTAAACTTGTGAGCAAGCCCCAGTTACATGCTTTCTTTCATAAGAGTTGCTGTGGTTGTGGCGTCTCTTCACAAAAGAACACTAAGATGTACACATAATCAAAAACAAAACAAAATCTTTTGAAAATATTAAAAAGTACTGTTAGTGTGAGAAATGGTAGTGGTGGCTACTTAAAAATTAAAACTAAAGCCAGGAATGGTGGTGCACACCTCTAAGCACAACATTAGGGAAGTAGAGACAGAAGGATCGGGAATCCAAGCCCATCCTCAGCTACATGGTGAGTTCAAGGTCAGCTATAGGAGATCCTGTCTAACTAAATAAAATTTAAAGTAGAAAAAAATTGAAGCAAAATATGAATCAGCAATTTCACTTTTTGGTATTTACCCATAAAAACAGGGGGTCAGTGAAAGGCATGTAGGGAATTAGGGAAAGAGCAAACAGCCTGGCAATCATGGTGCACATCTTTGGTCCCAGCACTCAGGAGGCAGAGGTGGGTAGATTTCTGAGTTCAAGTTCAGCCTGGTCTACAGAGCGAGTTCCAGGACAGTCGAAGCTACACAGAGAGCCCCTATCTCAGAAAAACCTTTTTAATTATGTACATGTGTTGGGGCATATGTATGAGAATCAGGTGCCCATGGAGGCCAGAAGAGCACGCCAGATCCCCTGAAGCTAGTGGTTGTGAGTCTCCCTGTGGGTGCTGGGAACTGAATGTGGGTCCTCTGCAAAAGCAGTATGTGCTCTTAACTGCTGAGCCATCTCTACAGCTCTCCTTCCATTTTGATAAGTGACACTGAAGGTGCCTGAGATAGAATTACAATCTGGTAGTGTAAAAGTGGGAGCCACCAGGGTTGTGTGAGGGGGTAGGATTTAGCCTTGTACTGTAAATGCTGGTCGTGAGATTGCTAGAAAACTATAGGCTTTCAGCTAGGAACAGATGAAGGCCACGTGCACTTAGACCTCATGTGTGATTCATGCTGCTTTTAATGTGTTTATTTGAAATACCTCTATATAAATGGAATCTGGTCCCAGTGTTAGCCAATGCTGTGAGCCGAGCCTCTCAGCTGGTGAGAGGCTTCAGTCAGATCAGACAGGGGGCTCTTTCCCACAGCTCATCTTTCTATCTTTCTATCCTGCCTCGCCACCTTCACAGCAGCATGGTTTAAGTCAGAAGGCAGAATCAGTTCTTAGTCAGTGGGTTAATGAGCAGGGAAACACAACAGGCAAGAGAACGTTATTCCACCATTAAAAAGACAGCATGGCCAATAGTGCAGATGAACCACCCAGTGAAATAAGCTGGTCACAAGAAAACAAATGCTGTATGACTCTACTTACATCGAGTTCCTGAAGCAGTGGGGATGGTGGAGGTGGGAGGGGAGGGAGCCAATGCTTGACGGCTAATGTTTCAGTTTAAGATGACATTATTAGAAGATACATTGCCAGGTGGCAGTGGTACACACCTTTGATTCCAGCACCTGGGAGAAGATCTCTGTGTTTGAGGCCAGACTGATCTAAAGAGCAAGTTCTAGGACAGCCAGGGTTACACAAAACTCATCTTGAAATACAAAACAAAACCCACAAAAAAGATGGTATGTTAGTATGTTTAATATTGTTGACTACTATTGCTTTAGATATTTAATGTAATCTGCTGGATGGGCCAACTATCTATGTGGTGGTGGCTCTGCTTAGCTCAGGTCACCATGCGCCACGACCTGAAGCCAAGCACTCTGCAGCTGGAAGCAGCCAGAGGCCACGCACACGCCACAGCTAAACAGCCAGCCAGAAACACCAGCCCTGGCACCCACAAGATGCCAGTATAGGAGATGACTCTGCCATCTCCCACACTGTCTCCACATGGTTGGGCTGAGCCCAGACCATTCTGCCATCCATACGGTACCCAGTAGGAATGAGACTCTAATGCTTAAAGATTAATCAAAGATTAATCAATCATATGTTTGGTAATGCTCAATAACAAGATGCCCACACAATTGGAGGTGTTTCCCAATTAACTAACCTAGATATAAGTTGTTACCCAGGACTGCTCTCCATACATGCATGGCTCTCCATCTTCTTACATCTCTGCCTCCCTCTGCTCCTCCTCTTTCTCCTCCTTTTCCTCTCCTTACTCCTCCCACCTTAGCTCCTCCCAACTTGCAGGGGAAAATATGGCACTACAGACTACTTAAATATTTTAAGATACAGAGATTTGTAACCTGGGGGTGGATATAGTCTTAGTCTTAGACTAGCTAGTCTAGTCATGCTATTAGCTCTGGGTTCAGTGGGAGATCAGGTCTCAAAGATGGAGAACCATACATAACAGACCACTGGCCTCTATATGTATGAACACACACCTGTGCAAAGGAACACAGACATACATGTGCATGTGAGTACATACATTCACACAGAAATAGTTAAAATAGCGTTGTTTTACAATGAAAACAATTGAAAAATATCTTCCCTGCCCCAAAAGGCAAGACATTAAACATACCTCAAAACTAGGTAAGGGTAAAAGAACAGTACCACCCACCATGGGCAGGGATGAGGAGCTACTAGAACCCACACCCTCCCAGGCAAGTGTTAATTAGGAAAATAATTTTGGAAAACCAGAAATATCTACTAAAAGTAAACATCTGCCTGTTTTATGACTAATTTCACCTCTTTGCATTTACCCAAAAGAACTAAGTATGTGTGTCTCTAAAAGGTATATCAACAGGCATAAATACTGACTTTATTCATAGTTGACCCAAACTGGAAGTAATACAAATGTCCATCAGAGGATGGGTAAATTACTGCATGTCTATACAATGAAATACTATTCAGCAATGAGCAACAATGAATTAATACTGATACAATATGGGTAGCTCATCCAGTTAGGATACTGAAAGGAAGGAAACCATATTCAAAGAATATGTTTGTATTTTTGTATCTAAAGTCCTACAACAGGCAAAAGTAATCAGAGGTGAGAGATGTCAGAAGTACCTTCTCTCTATGGGGGTATTAGTGACTTTTGTTCTGTGATAAATACCATGACCCAAAGTAACTTAAGAATTTGTCTTAAGGTTCCAGAAGGCTAGATGTCCAGAATAGTGGAGAAGGCACAGAGGTAGGAGCAGGAAGCATAAAGAGCAAACTCAGACTGAAGCTATATATTCTCAACGCCCAGCCTCATGGACATACTTCCTCCAACAAGGCCCCACGCCTTGAAAGTTCCATAACCTTGCCAAAGAACATGACCCATAGGTGACCACAAGTTCAGACACATGCACCTAAGGGAGACATTTCTCATCCACACCACCACAATGGGATATTCTGAGAAGGGAATTAGAGACTTTCTGGGTAAGAACACCCTTACCTAAGGGGCACCTGGCTTTGAGTGATAGTCACACAGGTGAACAACCATGAGTGTAAGCCTGCGTAAGTCTCAGTGATCGCCTCTGGGATTTCAGCCAGATGAGAGTTATGTATTTAAACAAGCACATTCATCCAGCAAGCATCCCTCATCTGACAGACTTTGCTGGTCAGTCTGAACCCCAAGAATGGAGCCAGCATGGGGCTCAGGCAAAAAAGTCTTTTGAGAGGCACCCCCACCACTCCCTTGTCCCAGATGAAGAGGCCCAGGCCCAGAGCTCACTCCCAGAAGCAGGCTGTTCTCAGAACACGCTTTGCTAAGAAGTGACTCCAATGTTTATTATCTTCAGTCTGAAGTGTCCTCCACATGCTTTTGTTGTGAACACTTGGGCCTCAGCTTGTGGCACTCTTTAAGGCTATGGAGTTCTCAGCAAGTGGGTGCTAGCTGGCAGAAGTCACTAGGTGGAAGCCTTTGGGTCTGGTCTAGTTTGTCGCTGCTTCCTGGTCCACTGCACATGAGCAAGCCTCTGCCACATGCCAGTCTCCAATTCATCACAGCTTGAACAAAAACCAACTTTTCTCTCTTGAAGTTGTTTCTGTCTGGTTATTTTGTCACAGTAAAACAAAAGTACCAAATACAATGGTTCATCTTTATATTGTCAATCTGACTATAGCCATAGCCAGCCAGGGCTATAGAGAGACCCTGTCTCATGAAAGGAGGGGGAGGGGGATGAGGAGGAGGAGGAAGGAGGGAGGAGAAATAAGGAGGAAGAAGGAAGGAAGGAAGAAGGAAGGAAGAATGGAGAAAGGAAGGAAGGAGGGAGGGAGGAGGGAAAAGAGAGAGGAGGAGGGGAAAGAGGAAGAGAAGAAGGAGGAAGAGGAGGAAGATGAGGAGGAGGAGAAGGAAGAGGAGACAAATGGTGATTCAACCCAATATCCCCCTCTCTCTGGTTCCTGATTTGCCATAACATATGTTACTCTGTTCTACCACGTCCTCCCCATCATGACAGACTGAATCTCAGAAACCATAAATCAACATAAACTTCCCTTCCTTAAGTTACTTCTGTCAAAACGTGGGCACTGCTGCGTGCAAGTAACTAATACAGGGATGCTGTACCTTTTCAAAGTGCTAGTGGGACCCAGAAAGACAGAAGAGGGTCCCCTGACACCACATGGAAGGGTAAGGCCAGCCACCTTAGAGGACACAGGAAGGAAGCTGAGTATTCAGCATAGCACCTGGCTTGCCAGGTCACAAGCTCTGGAGTTAAAACTAACAAAGTTCAGGGGTGCGGGAAGACCCCTGAGGTTCTAATGTGTATAGCCCCATCACCTGAGATATAGGAGTTTCTTGAAAAGCCCTAGGTAACTGGAGAGCCAGCTGCTTTCTTCAGAATGGGCAGAAAGACCTAGAAAGACAAGGGGCCATGGCTAGCCAGAGCAGGCCAGTCTCAATCCCTTGACCTCCTAGCTTGGCCATTGGCCCTGATTAGCCTCCATACCTGCAGTTTCTAGAGAGGGATAGGACTCATGTCTGAGGCCATCATTACTCTAGGCCCTGAGAAAGGTAGCAGCCCCACCCTTCCCAGGATATCACCAACCCAAGTTTGTTCTCAGTAGCAAGGAGAGGAGGAGGGAGAGCAGAGAGTAGAAGGACCTGGAGTCTGTGGTCCCTACCCTCCCTAGTGTCCCTGGCTTGGAAGAGGCTTCTGTCCATGAGTCTTGGCTGTTAAAAATAACTAGCCCCTTCATCATCCCGACAGCAGCACTTCTGGGACAATGTGTTCCAAGGCCCAGGCTGCTCTCTAGGGACTGTGTAATAGGCGAGAAGAGCTAGGGACACTCAGCAGAAGCCAGACTCCACCAGGCTTCCCAGCCACACTTCTATCCTCTTTCTTGCTCTTCCTGGGTGCTATGCCAGTGTCAGAAGCCCTGGGTTCCAGGGGACAGTGCTGCTGGATGGTTTGTAGGACTTTCCTAGTGACCTGGAACCTGAGAAAGAAGACACATGGCCCCCTCCCAGTGTTCTCCAAACTGGCCTGAACTGGAACCACAGGGACTTTACAGAGGGCCTCTCAGATGCAGCACTGAAGGTTAAGAAGCAGAGAGGGGTTGGTTTCAAATCCTAGCACTGCCCTGACTCCAGCGTGGTCTTGAGGAAGTGACTTAATCTTCCTGTGCCCAATTCCCACACTGGTGGAACAGATAGGTGTCCAGGGCCCAGCAGGCTAGATGACTCCACACGCTGCTAAACGTACTGTCTGATGCTGGGTGAGCACTCAGTAAACAGTGTTGCTATGATGACAGCACCATGGTTATGGAGATCAGCGATGGGATGGAATTTCAAATCCTGCCTCCTCTATTGGCCAGCTGTGTGGCTTTGAGTGAGTTGTTTGACCTTTCTGATCCCTAATTTCCTAGCCTGCAAAGATGGAATTTTGCCATTCACCTCCTGGAGCCTTGGCAGGATTCCTCAGTCAGTGCCCTTAAGGAACACAGTCAGCACCAGGGAAGTGTGCAAGGCCTGTTGGGATCACTGGAGCTGGGACTACACAGGGTTGTGCTGATGCTTCAGCTGCTGGAAGGGCAGCTCCTTGAGCCACATTTCTTCAGTACTTTCTGCCTTCCTGGTCATGTATAGATGTGTATAATATATGCATACACATGTGTATACACACATGTGTGTGAACATCCCATAATGGTTGGAGGCCCTCCCATTCCCACCACCCACCTTCCTGTTACCCTGCTGTGCCCATGAATGGGAAACAGAGGCAACAGAGCAAGACAGAATCTAGCTCAGAATCCAGAAATAGGGGAAAAAGGAAGGTGGGGGAAGGGAGGATTCAGGACACAGTGAGAAAAGATGACCGTGACTAAGCTTCTATGAGAAATGAGAAAGACAGGAATGACCTGTTTGAGAGACCCAGATAGGAAGAAGGGTCTGCTAGGGAACCCTGAGGCAGTGCAGGGACCATGATGGAGTCTGGGGAGCCAGAGACAGCCTGATTCCCCTGCAAGTAGGGCTTTTATCTGAGGATGTGTAATGTGTCGTCATGACAACAGTTGTCACATGTAGGATAATGACTAGTGAATAATACAGGGAAGAGGTGGCAAGACTGGAGATAACCACAGCCCAGGAGTGGGGCTTGGAGACAGCCAGCCTGCTTCCCATCCTGTCCCATTTCAGCCTCCAGTCAGGACACCCCCAACCCCAGTTTCAACACTAGTGTTGCCCTGAGCCACAGCCTCAGGCATCACTGTCTTCTCCACGTCCTGTCTAGGGATGGCAACTGAGCCAGGTGCAGCGTCCAGACATCTCTAAACCGAGTACCTCAATACATCCCTTGCTGTGGCCCTCGGGGTAAAGGTACAGCAGCCACCTCATGTCTCAAATACTAGCACAAGAGTCAGGTTAAGTCACTCCACTGAGGTCACAGACCAAGCCAACTAAGAAATGAGAACAGCTCTAACACACCACTCAGCCCCAACCCAGTGGTTTCCAGGGTTAAGGCTGCTCCCAGGAAAGACTAGAGACAGGCCGGCCTTGAACCTAAGCACTTGCCAGTGAAAAGAAGAAAAGCTAAGAATGTTTCATACACTGTATATCCACAGCCACAGTACCATTCTATCCCTTGAGACACTTCTATCACAACTCACTGAATCAGGAGTGTATATGTAGCTGGTCTTTTGGTCTATTTATTAGGCTCTTTTTCCTACCTCCCTACACCACCCCTATTCTCTCTCAACCCCCAACACTAGGTAGGAGAGAAAGAAGGTTAGAAGGGAGAGGAAGCATCAATATCGTTAGACTACTTCCTGCTAATTAAGGGCATCCAGTTCTTTGGGGCAAGTTTGATCTTTCTCAGATTATCTCTCAACCAGTGAGCAAGCAGCAACAACCAGCAGCAGCCTCCCTGCCTCTCAGGGTCCTGGCATTTTATACCCTCTAAAGAGTCCCCAGAATTCCAAAGATAAACTATCCTTAGCTTGGCAGAACCACGACCCTGCCATAGCATGAGACAAATCCTAATCTGCTGCTGTGTACAGTCTGAAGCAGCCTCATATTCCACACCTGAGATTGAAACAAACATATGCTCACTCTACATACATGCAGAGTAACTATAAGACCAAAACTCAGATTACTGGGGTCTTTTAAGTCTGTGAGTTTGGGACCTTGGAGGTCCTAGCTGCCTGCCTGCCTGGGTAGCTCTGAGCCTAAGCTGTGGAATACAGATATCCTTTTCTCCTCCATCCTCTGGGCTATTGGTCTCCCACGCAAATAGCCTCCAGGACACTGGCATGGGGTAGCCAGGTCAAAGGGTAGTGAAATGTCTGACTCCAAGAAGTGCTGAGGCCAGCAGGGCCAGGTGAAAGCCACAGAACCAGACAGGGCCTCTGCGGGAGGCCATGTCTGTGAGTGGATCCCAGTCTCTAGAATGATGAGGTTCTGCAGGCCACAGGCCTGAATCCCATGCCTAGAGCCCAGAGCTCTGCCTGACTGGCGTCAGGGTGACGGCCAAGGGAAGCTCTTCACACCCGGAGACCCATCCCTAGGGAGCTTCCTTAAGGATGGGGCTCAGACCCCTGTGACTCCCTAAAATTATCCTCAGAACCTGGGAAAGTTGCCAAGGGTGGGGCGGGGCCCAGTGGAAAGAGGAAAGAGTCTGGGTGGGGGCTTCCAAACATGAGAGAGAGAGAGAGAGAGAGAGAGAGAGAGAGAGAGAGAGAAACAGAGAGAAACAGAGAGAAACAGAGAGACAGAGACAGAGACAGAGACAGACAGAGGAAAGACAGATTGTGATTACTAAGCTAAAACTATGTTTAGGAAGACAGGGATGAGGAAATACCAGGCTTCTAGAGTCTGTCAATAGATGTTCTTAAACATGAAGAGGAACAGGAGAGAAGATAGGGAGCTGGCTGGCAACAGGCCTCTCAGCTTGTCTCCAGTCCTGTTCCCCTCATGTTCTCTGCAGCTGTAGGTGACAAGGAGGAGCCCTGCTCACTCTAAAGGCTCTCTCAGCTCTCCAGACCAGCTGCAGTCAGAGGACCTAAGACAATAGGAACTGGCAAGTGCATGAGAGGACCTGCCCGCTGCCTCGCTGAGGATCCAGCACAGCCAGT
>JANHMN010000002.1:190657451-190691711 GCA_030674055.1 Rhabdomys pumilio | reverse complement strand
TAGATAGATAGATAGATAGATAGATAGATAGATAGATAGATAGATAGCAGAGTGGGGAGGAAGGGAGGGAGGGAGGGAGGGAGAGAGAGAGAGAGAAAGAGCATGCATTGAGAATATACCTCAGAGAGTTCCCCAGGAACTGTGCCTGTAGGGAGACTGATAACACCAAAGGTCCCACAAAACTCAATGACTTGCACTAAACCACAAAACAACAGACTGAGAGATATGGGGTCAGGGAAGAAAATAAACAAACAAGCTTGCTGGCTGCCTTTGCAGAGACACCCTCCTCCCCGTCTCCTCTTCCTGCCTGCCTCCATAGTTCTTCCCATCCAAGAGCCCCCTCCCAAGACATTCTTTTCTACTTCCTGGAGACAAGAGCCCCTGACATCCCAACATACTTTTAGTCAGATGCTTCTGGAGCTGAGCTGAGCTGCTGCTCCGCCTCACCCTGCCCTGTCTCCTGTTCCTAGGAAGGAGCTCATGATGTGAGCAAGGCCACTCTAACAGCCTGGCTAGCACTGGGCCCCAACTCCACCACCAGACTCTCCTGCCTCCAACACCATCTTCCTGCCACTCTCCCTCCCACCCAAAGCTCACATCCTACAGGTACCCACTGGGCCCTGCCTTCCTCCAAGTGTGTGCACTGAGGCAGAGCTCCAAAGCCTGGACACTGCTCATACCCCATGCATTCACTGTTGGGGCACAAGGGAATGTTGACTCCCTCAGTGGTACATTAGGCCAATATCAAGCTGAGTTCACCGGGGTCCTCAGGCACAAAGGGATCCAGGTATCCATCCATGTAGATACAATTCCTGACTAATCAAATGGCTCTGAGCCAGCTGTCCATGCTATAACTAGAGGCAGGAGGAGGGCCGGGGGACACAGGTCTTCAGCAAGCCACTACCAGCCCCAAGCTGTACAGAGGACCATGGCAGCATGACGCTGGACTGTGCAGGGACTCACCCTCCGCTTGACCCACTCAGCAGACACAACGTTTGTTTCTTGCTCAAATTCATCTCTGGAGGCTTCAACTGTTCCCCATCCCTGGGAGGAATTCTTACAAATATGGCTTCTTCTCAGGGACTCTTATGGAAGAGTTGGGAGACAGACTGAAGGCCCTGAAGGGGATGGGGACCCCACAGGAAGACCAACAGAGTCAATTAACCTAGACCTCTGGGAGCTTCCAGAAACTAAGCCACAAACCAAAAAGCACACATGGGCTGGAATGAAGTTCCCAGCACATACACAGCAGATGTGCAGCTCTGTCCCCATGTGGGCTCCTAACAACTGGAGCAGAGACTCTCCCTAACGCTGTAGCATGACTGTGGTATCTTTTCCCCAACAGGGCTGCCTTGTCTGGCCTGAGTGGGACAGAATGTAACTAATCTGGCAGACTTGATGTGCCAGGGTTGGGGGATACCCAGGGATGACCCACCCTCTCAGAGGAGAAAAAAAAGGGGAGAGCGTCTCGGTGAGGGGGGAACCAGGAGAGGGACAGTGTTCAGGATGTAAACAAATAAAAACAAATATGACTTCCTCCATCTCACCACCCTTACAGGGATATTTTGGTACTCCAAGAGATGATATCAGAAACATCCCTCACGAGTGACACAGTAAACAAGATGTACAGATATCCTCGGAGCACACTGATGGGGATACTGGATTTTGAGGATAAGGATATCAGGATTGGCCCATGGCCAGGGATCACCAGGGAGAGGAGGGAATGCGATTAGAATTCCCCTTTTGAAGGGAATCAAAACTTACCTAGATACAGATGGTCAGACCATCAGAGAGTTCCAAAGGTTTCCTTCTTAACTCTAGCCCAAGTCTAGGGTTGCAGACCCAAGAGCTCCACCTTCATTAGTGCCTGCCTTGCTGCCTGCCTTTCCCCAGACTACCTGCTCCACTCTCGACTTCTGCCTCAGACCTCTGCTCTGCTTCCTCTGGTGGCTTTCTCACAATCTTGGGGATATCTGGTAGACCCTTGCAGCAGCAATATAGAGATCCTAAAAGTTCTGGGGGTCAATTCCCCCCACTGTTCCAACTGGCTTGCTCCTACCACAGTGGACTTCCCTTTCTCCAATGCCCACGAGATGAGGCTGGGATTCCCCATAGAACTCAGGGACAAACCAGCTTTATCTTTCACTCCATCAATCACTTGCAAGAGGTCTTAATGCAGTTTTGTCTGTGTTCGCAAAGAAAGTTTGGTGATCTATTACTGATGTCTGTCATAAGCCTGGTATGGAGTGGGGGGACAGACACACTGATGTAGCACATTAGATGTTCCTCTGAAAACCTTCTGGTACTTCACATTGGAGAGAACCTGCTGGAATTAGATGGGGGGGCGGGGGGCTTTGGAGTCACAGAATCAATGGTGAGGGATGACAGAGAGAACAGATGGATGGAATTCCAGATGGAATATTTTGGAAGAGTCATCTGCCAGGACAAAGAATCTACCCTCCTCTCATCAGGTTGTTGAGCAAAAGATTCTGTCAGCTCACCTTGCAGACAATCTGGGGTTCCAGAGTGACACTGTGAGTCTGCTGATTGCACCCCCATGCCCCGTAAGGACATCCTATAGCTCTTTGCAATCTCTTAGCTCCCCATCTCCAATCTGAAGATATCTAGTGCCAACCCACTTTAAATGAGGGGATTGAGACTCAGAGGGGTTTCGTTGTTTGTCTGAGGCCACACAAAGACAGTGAGCAACAGAGCCATGTTTGTGGCCAGAGCCTGGTTTTGTTCCATGTTGCGGTCAGAGTAGCCTCAACCATGCCCCATCTTCCAGTCTCCTCTCAGTCCAGTTGGTCTACACCTTGACTCTCAGTAGCCAATTCTTGCCCTGGTCCATTTCAAACTCTGTGAAGACAGTTCTTAAATGCTTTTAGCTCAGGCACAACCAGATAGATCTCCCAGAAGAATCTCCCAAGGAAACTGTAGGGAACACAGACCAAAACAGAGAACAAAATACAAACTCTATATCCAAGACACGTCCCCAGAGTCCAGAGTCCCCAGCATCTGGATGACTAATGCCAAAATGGCTCCAGTTTGCCGAACCATTCCCAGGTCCCCTAACTCCTCACTGAATGTCTTCCCTGAGACTGAGGGGACAGGGTTGGAGCCCTGTGGCTAGGTTATCCACACAGCCTAGTTCTGTGGACCCCTCTGTTGCTAAGGCTTGGGTGAGCCCAGCCCATGTTTAGGAGATACAGCCTGATCTGGTCAATATAAGATTTGACCTATGAGAGTGCAGGTTCCCACCAGCAAGGTCTCAGCTCACTTCCTGCCTTGCCCCTCCCCCACTACCACACAAGCTCTCCTTCAGACATGCTTTAGACAGAGTGTGAAGCCCAGACAGGTAGCCAGATCCCTGTCCTCAGTTTCTGCTTCCTCTTGCCCTTCCCTGTGGCCCCTGAGGCAGCCCCAGGATGTTATCTGAACTAGTTTGTTCTAGTCCTGGGCTTTCATCAGTCAAGAAAGAAGCCCAGAGAGGTGAAGGAATTTACCCCATGTCACCCAGCTATTTATTTGGTGGTCCTGCCTCTGGACTCCACAAGGGCTTCTAAAACAGCTTGGGAGCCTTTCAAAAGCTGGGCAGCTGTGGAACATGCCTTAATCCCAGTTTAGGAGGCAGAGGTAGGTGGATCTTTGAATTCAAGGCCAGCCTGGTCTACAGAGTGAGTTCCAGAGCAGCCAAGGCTACACAGAAAACCTTTGTCTCAGGAAAAAAAAAAATCCAGTAGCTGGGTGTCCCTGCAGCCTGAGCCACCAGGTCAGCAGAGGAAGAAGAAGGGCTCCAGCTGGAACAGCTGTGTCAGAGGCACCTGACTGAGAGCACTCTGGGAGGGACCCAGTGGAGCCTGCAACCTATGACCATGTTGGGCCACCCTCCACCCCTGTGCTGGGAGGAAGGCTGGGTTTAACCCTTGCCTTCCCCTCCCCCCAATTATCCAGGGAATCCTAGTGACAAGCCCAGCCAGCCTCTCACGCTCCCTCCCTCACAGCTGCAGCTGGGATGGGCTGGGAAAGGGACACAGGGACACCTGGGTCCCCTTAGTCACAGCCCAGCACTTTTCCCTCCTTAAGTGGCCCCAGGTCCCCATGGGAGGGGGGTGGGGGTGGGGTCGGGTGGGGTGGAGGTGGTGTGTGTGTCATTCTATGGAGACCTGCAGCTTTGAGATTGGAGAGGCCTACCCCTTAGCTCCAAAGTGGGCCTGTCCCCTTATCAAGGAAACCAAACATACACATACACATACACACACACACACACACACAAACACACAGGCCAGGCCCCACACTTCCCCCGCCAGCTCGTCCTGCTCTGGAGCCCAGAGCCCCAGAGGGAGGCAGAAAGGACAGAAATAGCCCCAACTTTCCAGGGAGAGTAGCACTCTTTTGGTCTGTACACTGTTCCGGTTCCCTCACAGCCACCACAGGTCCATGGAGCCTGCAGGGCCTCTGAAGGGCCAGGACCATCCCTCTGGGTAAGGAAGAAGCCAGAGGAGGCAGGAAGGCTGAGAGGGAGGGGAGGTGCAGTCTTCAAAGACAGGGTCAGGAAAAGAGGAAAGAGAAGGAAGGGGGATGGGGGCACTGGAGCTAGGATTCCAGGGCCAGAGGGAGGATGATGATGGGTCTCTCCCTTGGAAATCACAGTTAATCGATAGGTGGCCACAGGGCTAAGGCAAGGGCAGAAGCCTTTGGCCCAGCGCCTGGGCAGGGTGTGAGAAGATCAGAGCCCACAAGCTGTGGAGGGTGCACACTGACACCAGCTCCTTCTAGTGCTGGCCTCCTGACAGCATCCTTCCCCAGACGATGGAAGAGGGACGGATGCAGAGCACAAAGAATCCCAGAAGCTAATTTTAGCCTAGTGTGCCCCACCTCCCCTGCTGACAGTGAGCAGGGACTGAAGGGTGGGAGTTTGCACCCCCGCCTGGGCTCCTGCTTTAATGATAGTGCCACAGGCAGGGTCTACCTGCAAACCACAAAGGTGACAAAGTCAGAGTAACCCTACAGCTCACCCAGGAACAGGCTCTGGGGGCTGCTGAGGACACACACAGGGGCTGGGGTCATAGGTTGTGTGGGTCTCTGTCTCGACTCTGGTGGACAGCAAATTCTCTGTCTACCTCAGTCCCCTCACCTACAGCACAGGGATAATAATAACATCTCAGGCAAAGCGTGTTAAGCCCTGGACCCCGACAGCTCAGAGCTGTCTTCATTTCTCTTGCTCCTGCATACTTCAGAGGACTGCAAACAGATCTGTCACTCCAGGCTTGGTGCTCAGTTCTCTGAGGTACAAAAGGGAGGCAAACAGCCGGATCCTGCCAGGATTCAAGCTTTGAGAACAACTGATTAACACAGTCGATTAATTTGAAGAATCCTCATGACTGAACCTGCCAGGGAGTTGGGAGGAGGAGGACAGAGAGGAAGCCACAGCTGGAGAACTATGGGACCATTGGGGCAATCAATCCTCCATGGGTAGGCAAAGATACAGAGGCCTGGAGAAGGGTGAAGCCTTTCTCAAGAAAGCTCAGAACTAGCAGAGGCAAGACATGAACCCTGGTCAACCCACCTCCCCACTGAGATTTCATGGAAACACAAGCCCCACACCAGGTCCTGTGAGCAGAATTCCTAGTCTCAGTAGAGAAGCCAAAGGTTGGCCTGTATCAGCTCTAGCTGGGCAGAGGCTCCTCCTAGCCAGCAGCTGCCCCACTTACAGGCTGGTCCTCAGGTGACTTTCCTTACACACATGTGCCCAATGGAGGCCACATAGGGCTTGGGAAGGGGCTTGGTCCTGATCACCCACAAGACTAACCTTGTTTCCAGAGTCTCCTATTCTGAACAGGTGGTCCAGAATGCTCTAAATAGGAATTCTCAAGAGCTCAAGAGCATGGGCTGACTGAGGCCCTCCCACAGGGGAATTACCATGTCCTAGGAATACGTTCTCACAAAGCAGGAGCAGCTGGAGGAGGGCCTGCTTCTTTAAATGTCTTCTGGAGTGGGGCTACCCTCTGTCATAGAAAGGGATCCTCTGAAGGTCCAGTTCCCAGCTCTCCCCTACCAGGCAAACTGCAGAGCCCCCTTGTTGGCATTCTGGCCACTAGCCATGCCTCCACTTTATTTGCAAAAGTTTCTCCCTTGTACCTTCACCTCCTTACCAACCTAGTGGTCCTCAGTTGGGCTCAGAGAGATCAGGAATGGGGTATAAAGGAATGGAAAGAGAGATAGAGAACAGGGATGAAACTGGAGCCAGCACCCACTCCCTCCATCAGCTGTGTGGACCTGGGTGAGTCCAGAGGACCAAGGTAGCAAAAGAGGTGTGCCTAGCCCAGGGCCTGACAGACGGCAGGCTGCCAGCAGTCCTTCCCTAAACACGGGCCCATTACTCTTGACTCTGCACGTACAGCAAGTCCTTCAGTAAGAAGTTGCAGTACACATGTTCTTGCAGAGAACCCAGGTTTGATTCCTTGCACCACATAGCAACAACAACAACAAAAGAAAAAGTTGTAATTCCAGTTCCAGGGTATGTAATGCTCTCTTCTGACCTCCATGGGTCCCAGGCATGTATGTGGTACACAGACACACGTACAGGCAAGACACCCATATACTTTCCTCTTTAAAAAAAAAAAATGGTATACTGGACTACCTGGATGCTAGATCCAGCTCTCACCATCCTGTGTGTCTATGTGATGCCTCCTAAGGCAAGCAATCTTCCCTGGGTCCTCAGAACTGGGCCCTCAACAGAGTTGCCAGAAGTGGAAAGTCTGAGGCACAATTACTACCTCTTAGGTCTTTGATGTCAGTGGCAGACATGAACAATCAATCCCAGCACTGCTGCCTACTGAATCCAACTGGCTTCCAGCCTCAGAAACTTCATACTGAAGAAAGGCTGTCAGATGAGAGACAGAGAGAGAGAGAGAGACAGAGAGAGAGAGACAGAGAGGCAGAGAGACAGAGACAGAGACAGACAGAGACAGAGAGAGCGAGCAAATCCTTCAGCCTGGATGTGATAGCTGTGTGGTTCCCGGTTTCAATTGGGTGACCCTGTGTCTCAGTTTCCTCTCTTGTAAAATGACCTCATATAGAAAGAATATGTGGATTAAATGACATAGTGGGATCTAAATTGGCTTGCACTAGAACAGTTTAAGTCCTACTCCACCTGCCTCCATTCTCAGTGGGCATCGACTCCCAGGCCCTTGTAGCCCCTTAAACTGATAGAAAGACATGTGATCCAATAGAGAGAGCAGGGGTTTGACCTGCAATCACTGCTCCTTCCTGAGTTTTATCTTAATCTCTGAGGATGAGGTAGGTGAGTACCTATATGAGGCGCTGAAGTCCAGGAGCTGGGAGCAGGGCAGGGCAGGAGCTGGGAGCAGGGCAGGGCAGGGCTTTCTTGTTAGATTAGCAACAGATCCCATGTCCACTGATGGCAGTGGACACACTGGCAGTTTTGGTGATTGTTCCTAGCAGATGCATGGGTATAAAGAAAGTAATAAAAATGATGAAAGTGTAGATTCTGTGGCTGTGGGAGCAGAGCATCCCTGTATTCCAGCTCACTCACTGCTCCTCCCTCGGCCCTTTCCAACCTGGGATCCACCAGGGCCTTGATCCTGAGGCTGACCTCCTGCCTCCAGCCTGATGGCTCTTCTCTTGCTCATGGAATCAGGTAGGCCCAGCTTGAAGCCCCAGAGGCTGCCTCTTCTGCCCTCTCAGTGGCATCCAAGTATGGCTAGTTCCTTTTCTCACTCATAGGAGACTTGGGGCTCTGGGCACCTCACAGGCCTCCTGGCTTGGAGATCTGGGTGTTGGTTTGGGATAGCTGAAGCAAAGCATTCTCATCCACTCCCCTGGTCCTAGCCAAACACAGCTGCTGTGTATCCACTACTCCACAGTGACCTGCCTCCCACTGCCTCCCACCTGCCTCCAGCAGCACCTCCCCCCACCCACTCATGATCACGCAGCAGGGAAGTTCAAAGCTGTCTCTCAGATTCCATCACTCTACATGGCCTTCCTCTGCTTCAGACTCTTTTCTATTGTGTCTCTTGGTGCATTCCTGCTCCAAGACCCAACCCGGCCCTAATGCCACATCCTCGGGGAAGTCTTCTTGTCCCTCTCTTGCAGGTCAACTGGTTTTAGTGGCCTGAGTTGAGTAAGAATGCTGCCTGCAAGGATGAAAAAAAAATCATCAGATAGGTGAGAAAGAGAGGAGAGCAAGTGCTGGAAGGGAGCCTCGGCTCATCAGGCTGACGCTCACGGAATGCCAGGAGTTACCTAACTTCTCCAGGCAACCTTTAGACACAGGACTCGGCTTGCTTATTACAAAATAGCCTTTATTGATAAAATAGCTCAGAGTCTTAGAAACACCTATATGTCACAAGAGGGGGCTTGGGTCCCACTAAGCACACACAAGATCAGCCAGCAGTGGCTACAAATCTGCCCCTCTGCCAGGCAGTGGTGGTATACGCCTTTAATCCCCAGCACTCAGGAGGCAGAGGCTGGCAGATCTCTGTGAGTTCAGGGCAGCCTGGTCTACAGAGTTCCAGAATAGCCAGGGCTACACAGAGAAACCCTGTCTCAAAAAGAAAAAAAAAAGAAAAGAAAAAAAAAAAAAAACCCAGAAACAGCCCCTTAACTACACTCCAAATCAGTGTCCTGGCTCACAACTGCAACCAACCAACTGAAGACCAAGCTGGACACTCATTCTATCCAAGAGGAATTCTATTTAGGACGCATCATTGTCTCTATCTGAGAAAACTCCCTTAGCACCGTCAAAATCTGATAAATCCTCCCTGGGCTAATAGCCTGTGTAGCTTGTAGCCTGCATGGCTCAAGCTACCCCTTCGCTGAGGCTAAGAGGTCTATTGCCCAAAGATGAAGTCAGGCTGCTTGTGGGGAAGGCCCAGACACATTCCCCCCCCCAGTCACTCTGGGGAGCCATTCCTAAGTTGGGGAGAAAACCAGGAGGTAGAGACACCCTAGTGCACAGCTATACCGCTGTGAGGGTTCTTAACAGCCAATGAGACATCCTTCTGAGCTGGGGTAGAACCAGTTATGTCTCCAAAGGTGTCACATGGGGTTCAGAGAGTTGTCTGGGCACACGCAGAGGGTGGCTATCCCAGGAGTCCACAGGGCCCTGGCTGCCTATTCTAGCCCCAGCACCCCACCTGAGGATCTCATCTCAGACTGCTTCCTTGATGTGAGTATTTTTAGCTTAGGAAAACGATTTGCCTGCTCAATGACAAAGAACTTATCCCCTAATGGGGTTGGGGCCAAGCCACTGAAAACTCTGTCGGTGTTACAGGTAACAGATGAAGAAGCTGACAACAGCATAATAACTCAAAACCTTTTTGGGCACAAGAATGCATTCTCAAAGAAATTCTGGAATTTGAAAGAGTGACTCGGTGCACCTCAACCCACTTCCAGTATGGGGTAGGAATTCACACACCCCAAGCATAGAACAAAAGTCTACAGGAAGGCTCACAGTGGTAAACACATAAGAAGGGGATTTTTATATCACCAGATAATCACATTTGCTGGCTCTCTGGCGCATTCCCCCCACCGAGCTCAAAGCTCTCTCTGCAAAGCCTTTCATCTCCCTGCCGCAAGTAGGCGGCAGGCAATTGTCGCCCTGCTCTTTGCAAGGGTGAATGCCAGTGATCAGGAGCCCATAGTGAGGCCAAGGCCAGGATTCCAGACCTCTCTACGGAGGCATCCACGTGCCCACTTGCCTCCCAGAGGGATGCTGAGTGAGAAAACCAACCCATGCTTCTAGCCTTAAAGGAGCCACAAAGCTTAAACAGCAACAACAACCAGCACTAGCCCATAACTAGCCATCCCAATAGCCAATGAGAACCACAGGTGCTCAGCATGGCGGAATCCTCTTCATTCATCCTCTTTCTCAGCATCAGGTTCTCCTGGGAAATGTAGAAGATGGCCTTCCGGTTCTTTGAAAGGCATGAGGAAGATCAAGGATGGGGCTACAACTCAGTTGGTTGGATGCTTCCATAGCATGCTTGAAGCCCTGACTTCACTCCCCAGCATCAGGTAAACCAGGTATGGCGGTGAACGTTGTTAATTCTCGTACTGGAGAGGTGAGGACAGGATGATCAGAATCTTAAGATCATCCTCAGGCTGCATAGCAAGTCTGAGGCTGATCTGGGCTACCTGAGACCCTGCCTCAAAAAAATAAAATAAACAAAATAAAGAAGGGAGAGGAGGAAGAGAAGGAGGAGGAAGAGGAGGAGGAGGAGGAAGAGGAGGAGGAGGAAGAGGAGAAGAAGAAGAAGAAGAGGAAGAGGAAGAGGAAGAAAGAAAGAAAGAAAGAAAGAAAGAAAGAAAGAACCAAAAACATCACACAAGTGGCCTGCCAAGGCACAGGGTGTATCCAGGAAAGGGAAGCCTGCCTGTTGGCTTACAGGTGGCTGGGAGGGAGGTATTCTAATCAGTCTGGCCTTGGCCACATTCCAGAAGGTCCAAGCTACCCTTGCCAGACAGAGAGTGGGGAAGAGCCATCCCACAGTACAGTCAGCAAGGGAAGGTTTCAAATGAGCCCCTGGGAACAGCATGTTTGTCCTTTCCCCTTCAGGGGAGTCTGAGGATGAGGTCTGCAAGTGGGCCCCAGGGAAATGGCCATATAGACTGTGGAGGTGGGGGACTACCACCAGGTGGTCCTGGCACAGGCAGTGAGCAAGCAGGCTCACCAGCTAGTCTGGGTCCATTGGCGGCAAAGGATCCTTCGAAAGGCACGGCGGAAGTCCTGGTTGAAGATGGTGTAGATGACAGGATTCAAAGAGCTATTGCAGTAGCCAATCCAGAAGAAGAACTGGAAGAGGCCACGCGGTACCTTGCAGTGCTGTGGGCAGATGGCCCCCAGGCTGTAGCTGAAGAAGAAAGGAAACCAGCAGACCACAAAAACACCAATGACCACAGCCAGCACAAAGGTGAACCTCTTCTCCCGGCTCAGCTGTGTCCGTCGGCGCCACCACTGCCCACTGGCAACACCCACATTCTTGTTCAGAAGCACCTGGCCACGAAGTGTGGCCAGCACCCGGGAAGTCTGAGGCTGCTGCAAGGGTGGGTTGCATACCGAGGCAGGAGACGCTGGCTGTGTTGGGGGTTCACATTCTTCCACCTCCTCTTCATCCTCTTCAGCTCCCTCCTTTGCAGTTGTCCCACTAGTCCCCTTCTTCTGGCCCTGGCCTGATCTGGGAAGGGCAGACCAACTGAGTGGCAAAGCCCTGGCCTCGGGATCTTCAGGGGTTTCCCCCTCCTCCTTCTCTCTTGGAGGCTTGGGGTGTCCATTGGCCTCTCCAACGGAAGACAGAGGAGAGACCAGGGTGGGCACCTTAGCTGAGGCTGGAGCTCCCCCAGCGGCCGGACGGGGCTTCTTGGACTCACCCTCCCCAGAGCCCCTCTTGGCTCTGAGACCTCTGCAGTGACTGCGTTTGGCAATTACGTAGATTCGCAGGTAGACGAGGATCATGATGAGGCAAGGAGCAAAAAAAGATCCGATGCTGGAAGCCAAGATGTACCAGGCCTCTTGGTTGAGCTCACACTGGGGGAGGCCGTGGGGCTCGGGGCGCTGGTCGCCCTTGTAGATGAGGGGCGGTAGAGAAATGAAGGCTGCAATGAGCCACACAGTGAGGATGATGCACTTGATGCGGCGCGGAGTGCGCTTAGAGTTGTATTCCAATGCTCGGCTCACTGCCCAGTATCTGTCCAGGCTGATAGCGCACAGGTGCACGATGGAGGAGGTACAGAAGAGTACGTCTAGCGCCAGGTAGACCTCGCACCACGCACGCCAGAAGTACCAGTAGCCCAGCAGCTCGTTGGCCAGAGAGAAAGGGATGATAAGAGTAGCCACTAGGATGTCGGCTGCTGCTAGTGACACCAGGAACAGGTTTTGTGGTGCACGGAGTGAGCGGCTGGTCAACACAGCCAGAATGACCAGCGCATTGCCGAAAATGGTGAAAAGGATGAGAAAGGTGATGGCTGACGCGATGGCGGCGGTGGCCTGCACCGAGTAGGGCTCCTGGTGGTCCATGGCGGGGCCGGACATGTCCAGAGGGAACGATGCTGGCCAAACTCACCGTACGCAGGAGACAACGCCACCCTGGCTTCGCTACTGTTGGGGGTCGTCCCCCAGGAGGTGCGGATGGCTTCCCGTAGCCTGACCGAAAGCGGCTCAGGAGGTCCGGGGACACTCAGGACCTGCCATCACTCCTATGTCCTCTTCCACCGCTGCCCGGCGTTCCTGCAGTCCGCCCCAGAGAAGTTTCCTAAGTTGTCCTACTGCCGTCCCGGGACTAGAGGAAAGTCACGCCGTCGCGCCGCACAGCTGCAGGACGCACGGGACCGGACCGACTGGGGAAGCTTAGCCTGCTCTCGGAAAAAGCGCTCTCTCTCTCCCGGAGCCGCGCCTGCAGTCAGCCCGCCGCGCAGGGGCGTGAAGAGGAGAGCCAGCTCGGCGGGAGGAGGGAGGAGACTGGGGGCGGGAGCTGGAGGAGGGAAGGAGGCGGGGCGGGCGATCCGACCGGGGGTGGGTGGAAGGTGCGCTTTGCGGGACAGGGACCTGCGATGTGCAACCTTTACTCGCCCCGGGCCCCAATGCCTTTCCCCTTCCCGCCACTGCGCGGCCGAGTCCGAAAAGAAGGGAGTCAGGGGTCGTCGGGGTTCTGGGAAGAATACGTACGGAAGAGAATCGGTGCGTGCCGAGAGCTGAAACCCGGAGCTGGTCTGTCCCAAGGGTCCACTTACCTTCTGTCTGCGAGTCTGGGACAGAGCACCCAGGTCTAGGGTGGTAGGCCAGAGCTCACGTCGCCTGCAGCAGCCCAACGGCTCCAGAAAGCATGTAGGAGAGTGTTGAGCTCTTAAGCATAATAAGCCACACCTCCATCCAGCATCCCAGCAACCAAGAACCTTAGGGGCCGGACCAGAGTAAGGAGAGAGTTCGGAACCCCCTTTCATAATGCTTCCCCACCCAAACTCCATTCGGTCCGACTTGCGAGGTGCAAGGAGTGCGTCTCTGTGCTGCGAGCGCCCTCTGCTGCCATCCGAGTGCCAGAGGCTGGGGACCGGCGACCTCGCAGCTCCCAGAGACGCCAAAAAAAGCTGACTACTCCTTGGTAGGAAGTGATTAGTGGACTTCAACCACTCTGCTGCTGCCTCCATTTTCCCCATTAAAGGAAAAAAAAATTAAAAGTAGAAAGAGGAAACTGGAGAGATGGATCCGCGGTTAAGAGTGCCTCTTGTAGAGAACCTGAGTTCAGTTCCCAGCAGCCACAAGAGGCAGCTCAAAACTGTAACACCAGTTCCAGGAATGGCATGCCTCTGGTCTCCACTGGCACCTATACTCCCCTCCACGTAGCCACACAGTGACCCATACTTTAAAACAAATCTTAAAGAGGGAAACAGCTTGGGCTCAAAGCAAAGGTTTGGAGAAGAGCCTCTCATCAACGGAAAGAAGGTCCCTCCTCCAGACCACTGTGAGGAGACCTCTCCATAAAGCCAATGTTGGTGGATCTGGTGTAGGAAGGAGCCGGCCTTGTCCGCCACAGATGCTCATGCAGCCGTGGGAGAGCACCAGAGTAAGAAGCAACTTCTAGGGCTGAGCGATGACTCGGCAGTTTAAGAGCACTTTCTCAAAGAAGACCGGACTTCAGTTCCAAGTTCCTACCTATCAGCCCACAACCGAATGTAATTCTAGTTCCAGGATATCTGACGACCTCACCTGACTCCACAGGCACACAGGTGATACATATTAATACACGCAGGCAAAAACAATCATACTCATAAAATAATAAATCTTAAAAAATACCAACTTTGAACGAGGTCGTGCTCAACCCCCAGCCTCAAGGAGGTTTCTCCCCAGCTTGTGTGGAAAGAACCAGGCTTCCTATTTATAGCTCCTAGTTCTGAAGGGTACTATATAAATATATATAAATTAATCCCTGAAAATGGAGTCCACTCCCAAAGCTCACTTCAAGTCAGTGAGTCTATTGGACCTTTACTCCTCATGGCCACCACTGTGAGAGCTCATATGTGACCTTTGGGTCCCCACAGACCAGTCTTTCCCCAACTCAAACAGGCAGTCTCCAGACCACCATACCTAGTCACAAGGGGCAATACTTCCTGTTGTGCTGCAACTAGCTATCTACTTAGATGGGGCAGCCACAACGAGAGAGAGTGGTGCATGTAGACCAGGCTCAAAAAGGACAGCCAGCTTCACCTGCCCCTTTGAGGCTGCAGTCTTGAGACAGGTCTTACAGACCATCATGTTGAACAGGGCTTGAGCCCACAGCCACAGGTGATAAAGAAGTCCTGATAACCCCATTTACTGAGAAAGGGCTGAGGGTGGCCATGGGAGCTTGAAAAGTAGCCACTGAGGCAAGTTCCTGCCTGTCCCAAACAACCTCCAGTCACACTCAAACTGAGAGAAGACTTCCCAGATGATCAACATCAGACAAGTTATTTTACGGCCCATTCTCCTTAAAGGGCCAGGTCTCCAGGATTCTGCATGAACAGCAGCCAAGGTTGCCCCTAACCCTACCTTACTCCCAGCCCAACTAAGGAACATTCACCTTGTTCTTCCCTGAAGAGGTAACTCTGTGTCTACCAAGTGTCAGGCCATGCTGGGCACCAACTCACCAGTCAGGCATCAGCCCAAGATGGCCACAACTCAGGAGAGACACTCTCCTATCCTGCAGGATAGGAGGGCAGTAGGAGCTGTCTCAGAACCAGGGAATGTCGCAGTCTGTGTACCATTAGTCCTTCTCAGGGCTTTGTTCAGCCAGAGGCTCTTCCTCAGTGGCCTCAGCTCATGCTTTGAGCTCTGTATACCTTTTGACATTCAGGTGTGGTCCAAGGATTTGTTGAATTACATCCCCACCTCCATCAGAACACCTCCTCCTTATTGCTGGGAACTGCCATGGTTGTTGGCTGGTGAGGGGTGGTAGAAACCTATCAGTGTATGGCAAACTGGCAAACACATAAATGTGCTCAGAGCCATTGTGCCTATGCTGTCCCAGAGTGCCATCTCTGGAAAGACAGGAATAGAGGCAAGGTGATTTTGCATATAGGTGACATCTTTTTCCAAAGAATGGCAAGCTAGCATAGAACCTAAGGAGATGTGACATCTATAGTGGCACTGAGTCTCCTGGTGGGGACCAAGCAGCTTCTAGCACTGCTCTCCCTGGCCTTAGATCCCTCTGGGACTGATCCCACCCCCTTGTTGAGCTTCATACTCTCCCTTATTTCTAGAACACTACATGATCGTTCTCAACCTTCCTAATGCTGTGAGATTTCAATACAGTTCCTCAGGCTGTGGTGACCCACAACCATAAAATCATTTTTGTTGCTACTTCTTAACTGTAATTTTGCTACTGTTAGGAATCATAATATAAATATCTGATATGCAGGATGTCTGATATGCCATCCCTGTGAAATTGTTCAACCTCACCCCTACCCCAGCAAAGGAGTTACAACCCACAGGTTCAGAACCACTGCTCTATGTGATCAGTCTTCCCCATCTTCATTCTTCCAGCTACCCCGACTCACAGACACTGCCCCCCACTATCCTCAGGCTACATTCAGTCCCCCCCCACTATCCTCAAGCTACATTCAGTCCCCTAGTCCCCCACATACTCTCCTTGACCCCCTTGGGGTTAGGAATGCATCTTCAATCCGTCCCTCCAGAGTCCATGCTATGAGTCACCAAGAGCCAGGTCCCTGTCTGTGTCCTCTTTCTCGGTGAGCTATGGGTATGGACCACCCCCTAACTTGGCAATATTTTAAGGTGCCGTTCCTCCTCAGCATCCTGTGCTCGCAGTGAATGTGGTCCTACTCAGCCCACAAGGCAATGCCTTGAGACACCTTTGACAGTCCAAACAGTGTGGCTACTACTGTCCTCTAGCACGCAGTGAGCCACCATAGGGAAGGGCTGTAAACAGGGTTGATGGTGTCGAGATCTAGAACACACAACGCACTATCTGGTCCTAGAGCCCTCCTTTCCTGCATCTAAATTCTGCAGGTGTTTCCACCCAATGATGGCACACACACACCCAATGCTAGGGCATGTCTGCTGTCCTGAGCCCCAGAGCCTTTGTGCTTACCCCTTCATTGACCCACCCATGTTAGCTTACCTAACATTTCCACTTCCTTCATCCCTCTCTCCCCCCACGTTCAGCTTTCAAGGTTGCTGTTCACCTGGCTTTCCCCGAGTCATGCTGCCTCAAACCCCAAAATATCCCAAGGCACCCACTTTTGTCAATCTCTACAATGCCCTTCACTCTCACTTTCATGACCATGGCCAAGTCTCTTTGCTTCTATTTCCCATGGAATTTCTACGTCTTTGGATTTTTTTTGGGGGGGGGGAAGTTGTGGGTTTTTTTTTTTTTTTTTTTTGATTGGTTGGTTTGGGTTTGTGGGGTTTATTTTTTAAGTGTATAAGACAGGGTTTTCTTTGCCTTGGCTGTCCTGGAACTCACTCTGTAGACCATGCTGGCCTCAAACTCACAGATCCACCTGCTACTGCCTTCTGAGTGCCAGGATTAAAGGCATGCACCACACTAGAGAAACGGTCTTAAGCCTGTGTTACTCCAGGCTGTTCTTAGAAAGCGCTCGTCCTGATCTATCCTTGCCTGCCTCACCCTACCTAATATACTGGCCAGAGACTTTTTCCTTCCTGCCCCGGGACCTTTGCACTGATGACTCCAACCCTAGCATTTTCACAGGTAACCACGGCCTGTGCATGCATTCTTACAGTGGCCCTTCCTAACCAGCAGCCTGCAAGTGCTCCCCCTTTCCTGTCATTTATCAATTCAAGATGCCTACCTTGTTAGAGTTTATCTATTCCTTTCCCTGTCTTGTTCATGATATCCCTGGTGCTTAATGGGAATTCACAAGTGCCTGTTGACTAAATAAATCCAGGGGTGAGCAACAAACACCACATAGCTGTGTTAGGGGAGTTTAGGGAGGTGTCTAAGCCTCTCTGATCAGCCTCCAGGCTAATGAGCTTCAAGACCTGGTCCACAAGACGTTCTGTAGAATGTAGCTTATTAAACATTCCAGTACCCAGAGCTGTCATGGAGACCAGGATTTCACAGGAACACATGGATTTCCTGGGACAGGGGTGACAGGAAAACATTGTTCCAGGCCACCCCCAAGCAGAGGAGCCACCAGATTCAATCTGAAACTGGATTTGAAGATTGAGAGCTACATCTTAGTCTCTCACAGAGTTGGGTCACAGAGCCTAGAGTAGATCCCCTCCTCTGATCTGGTAAAGCTTCTGGAGACCCCAGTTCAGTGCCAGATGCCTAGTTTGGACAAAGATGTCACAAGGCAACCATATTTTGTCTGGTCTTTCCTACTGAGCTGCTTCTCTTCTGAGAAACACTTTCAGAACCCCAGTTTACAAACATCACAACCAGAGCCCACCTCCTATATTCAAGATCAAGGAAAGGAACAGCATCCCTGGGCATGACCCTTTGCCAAGACTGATACCCAGAACTGCCCCCTATTCAACCTCAGGAAACAGACTATTCTGAAGCTCAAGCTAGACTGAGGGCAGAGGCTGCAGAGTCCTCATGGCCCCCGAAGCAATCCTAACATCTGACCTCTTCAGAAAATAGCAAAGGCTAAGTTCTAACAATCTTCAGGCACCAAACTGCTCTGTGTCTGCTTCCTACTATGCTACTTTGGGCAAGTCTACATGAGTCCAGAAGCCTGGCCCTCTACAGAGTAGGGAGTGACTTTCTGGGAGCCCATGTGGGCACTTGAATAGTCAGCATGACACATTGCATGAAGCAAACACTCAACTTTATTTCTGCCTTTTCCCGTATGGATGAAGCCCCTTTCTCGTTAGTTCAAGGTTCTGGTTACCCTCCTATCCCCAAACAGGGCTTCCCTGGCCTCCCAATAGGCTCCTGGAGAATGAAGGGCTCTTGGCCCAGACCCTAGCACCTACATGCTTTGTTCTTAGAAGAAACCTCATGGAAGATCAAGAAGGAGTGTGGCATGGCTGAAGGACAAGTAGTGTGATATCTGCTCCTCAATGTCTTCTCTTTGAGCACCTTGTGGGCAAAACAAACAGTGATCTGATTCGGCACACTAAGATTCAAGGTTGCTGTCCAGGGACTGGTGGTGTTGCCAAGGCCTCCACCATGCAGAGCTGGTAAGGAGCCACCTCTTGCTAGTCCAGCTTAGCAGGAGAACAAAGTGGGCTCTCTGCCTCCTGGAGAGCAGGGGTTAACCCCAGGGTTTCAGAACATCTTTAGAGCCAGTCATCATGGACATCAGGATATTCAGGGTCCTAGCCACAGGGCTTCCCACTGAGGTCCATGCCTAAGACAGCACTTGAATCCATGCTGGGAGCTAGTTCTCAGTTGTAGAACTTCCAGATGCCTTCAGGGCTGGAACCTTGCTCTTGACAACCACTCCCAGGATCCTGTCTCCATGCCAAGCATCTTCCAAGGCTAGGGCTCAAGCCAAGAAAAGCCCCTAAGGCCTCTCTATCCCTAAGAACACTGCAGAGATGGGGGTGTTGTGGGGGAGAGACCAAGGGAGTGACTTGGGCCTCCAAGAATAGTCAGTGCAAGGGACAAGACAGGGGTGATGCCCAGAGGGGCCAAGGACTAGACGACCTAGCTGCTCTGGGCAGAATATACCTTCTCCACTTGGGGACAGAAGTCTACTGGCTCAGTCTCTGGACACTTCTTTAATGTGACTTCCAGATGCACAGCCTCCTGGAAGCAGAGCTAGCCTCTCAAAGGCATCTTGGATAGGTGCTGGCTTGTTTCTGGCTTCTGGAAATGGATCAGGAGGTGCTGTGGGTGCCTGGGCTGGCTGGAACTGCTCTAGAGAAATGCTGTCTGCACCTGCTCCAGGCCCTGATTTTGAAGCAGCAGCTAGCATCTGAGGTGGTCTTGCCAAGGCTCCCACATCGAATGTGCTCTGAGCAGGATGTTCCCATCCTTGCTCGCTGTCCACAAGCCCAGCAACACCCTGGACTCCAGTCCTGGAGCCACTGGGGGCAGAGCTTCCAGATTCCTCTGACAGTGCCTCCAGAAGTCTTTGTAGATGTGATATAGAGGCAGGAGAGAGGCCTTTCCCATCACTGTGGGCCTCGAACCCTAGAGCAGGAGAGAGCAGAAGTTAGGTCTCAGAACTGCAAAAGAAAGCATATAGTATGGCTGCAAGTATTAACATTGGCTTTGGCTTTACTTAAGGAGCTATGGAGCCAGACTCAGAGGTTTCCGATAGCCCACGAGGTCTCTACTAAGGAAGGCACAAACTATTACATTCCTACTGCATACCAGTACAACCGTTGGGTGTGACGGCCTGTGCCTATATCTCTGTACTTGAGAGATTGAAGCTGAAGAACTGGGAATTTGTGGTCAGCCTAGGTTACACAGAGAGACCATGTCTTGAAGACAAATAGGAACAGCCAGGACATCTGAGGTGTGTTATTCCTTCCTCATTTGGCCCCTCGGGTCACCACGAGAAGATCCTGCTGGCCTTCCTACCCACACTCCAGCAGCCCAGTTGGGCTTCTGTTAGCCCAACTGACCACATAACCTTCTCCTAACACATCTGTCTTCAGCCACCCAGCACACACCTCCCACCTGTACATCTTGAACATCTTCTGGAGCCTTTTCTGTTCAGGCCAAGGGAGGACACCAGAAGCCCCTGAGTGCTCTCCGGTCTGCACTGCCAGGAGGGGGAAGACCTCTTTGCTTTCTTGCTCTTTGCTGCCACACCCAGACCTTGACCAGCACTATTTTGTACAACCCCACTGCTGCCTTGTGGTCTCATCATTCCTGCTCTCATACTTCGATCATCAGTGTCCCATGACCTATCCATGCTGTCTCCTTTAACCAGTGGCCCTCCTCCTGCCTGATTCTGCTGGTCTCACAGCTATGTCCCCTCTCTGAACTACATCAGCACCAGAAACCACAGGAGTCAAAGCCTCCATTTCTAGCAACTCATTATCAAGCAGCAGTTTGTTGTCCACCTCAGTTGCCATCATCTCTCTACAGGGACCACATCCCAGCCACCTTCTGTCCCAAGTTCCTGCCACACCCCAGTCCCCAATACCATCCTATGCCCTGCGTTTCTACCAGGTTCAGCTACTGCTTTGTAGGCCATGCCCCTCCCACTCTGTCAGCAGCTTCCCCTCACTGTGTGGAGCCAAGGCCATGAGTGATCTCCAGATCTGCACGTGGACCCAGGTCCACTCCTGTTGTCTTTCTTCCCACTACATCTATGTCTGACCCTCACTCCCGCCTTTCTGACCGGCCTTCCTTTCTCCTCCAGGACCTGCCCCCCCTCCACTTTGTCATCATTTCAACACCCAAACATGCCAGTCTGTCCGCCACTGTGGCAGCCCACCCTTGGGCCAGTTCCTCCCAATCCCAGTTCTCTGTTCTCCATGATCGACAGAGCTCCAGGCTGATCTGCAATGCTTGCACGTCTCATTCTCTAATGTTAGCAAAGAGCTATGTAGCGTTTGATTAACTAAAAGTATATGTATATATAGAATCAGGGAAAATGACATTAAGAGCTAAACTTAAGCCAGGTGTGGTGGCACATGCCTCTAATTTCAGCACTGGTAAAGGTGGGCCAATCTCCGAGTTAGGGGCTAGTTTAGTCTATATGTTGAGTTCCAGCACAGCCACTATACATAGTGAGACCCTGACTCAGAATGAAAGGGAGGGGGTTGCTGTTCAAAAAATATGATCTAGGAAGTAAAAATCAAGCACACAGATGTGAGGAAATATTTCCAAATGATATAACGAACAAAGAGATACTAAGAATATTTTTAAAAAACTCTTATCACTCAGCAAGAAAAACCCAATCCAACTGAGAATGAGGCAAAGATCTGTGTAGACATTTGTCTGAAATCAAGAGGGTATACAGAGGACCTGCCATCTCATAAAGAGGCTGGAGGTAGCTAGCCATTAGAGGAATGCAAACCAGAGTGGCAATAGACACTTCCATTCCCACTGGGGATGCTCATAATCAAAAGCATAGACTATAAGCCTCAGCAATTATGCAGAAAAGTTAGTATCACCATATATAGGTAATGGAGTTTTTAAGTGGATCAGCTGCTTTGGAAGACAGCAGGGTACGGAATCACCAGGGGGCCTAGAAACATTATGCCTGGGACGGATACTGACATAATATATTCATAATGGTCCCAAAGCAGAAATAATTCAAATGTCCATCAAGTGGTGAAGAAGCGTAAATGTCATTCAGCAGAAGAGGAATGAAGTGCTCATAGGTACAGTAACGCATGAATAGCAAAGGTTCTGTGGAGGGCGGTGAGCCAGACACAAAAGGCACGTGGCTCCATTTATATGAAATGTCTAGACAAGGCAAATCCATAGAGGCAGAAGGTAGATTACTGCATATCTAGGACTGGTGGGGAAAGGCGGTGGAACTCAGGTGTGGATGACCTAGAAATAAAATCTGGGTCACAGGCGCACACAGCAGCTTCACTGGGTGCCACACTGTCTTCCAGAAGGGTTGCAGCCATTTATGGTCTTGTTGGTGGGGTACAAACATCTTTTGCCCTGTACCCTTTTTGAGTATCTGTTATTATCATCACTGAGATAGTAGACTTCAGCTAATTTAGGGAGAGTGAATGTTATAATTGCTTTAATCATTTGATTTCTTCTAAGGTGCTTATTAACCACCTCATGCATTTTTCTATCTGTATTTTGACTTTCTGTTTACAGCACTTTCATAATACTACTAGTTACATTCAGAAGCATCTCGACTTTATAACTTGTGTTTTAGATTTACTTGTGATGTCTCCTAATAGCGCTTATTATGGTTACTGTTGGATTTATTAATCTTTCTAGTTGTTAGGGTTATTTATGAAGAAATTCTTCCCCATCCCAATGTTATAGAGACACTGTTATTTTCTTGCTAAACTTTTTACAGTTTCTCCACTCCCATATAAGTCTTTTTTATGTAATGTCGTGTGACTGTAGGTGCCTAGGTAGCTAGTTGTCTCAGAACCATCTAGAGCAATGGCTCTCAACCTTCCCAATGCCGCCACTCTTTATTACACTTCCTCATGTGGTGACATCCAACCATAACTTTAATTGCTACTTTGTAATTTTGCTACTGTTATAAATTATAATGTAAATATCTGATATGTGATTCCTCTAAAAGGGTTGTTGGATCCCCAAAGGGGTTGAAACCCATAGGTTGAAAACCACAAACTACTTTCTTTCATAATCAAGTTCCCACACCTGGAGTTTTCACCTTTTTTTTTTTAGACAGGATGTCATTATATAGTTTTGGTTATAAAACTGGACCTCACTATGTAGACCAGACTTGTCTCCAGCTTACAGAGATCCACCTGCCTCTGCCATGCTGGATTGAATCAGAGCTGTGTACTACCGTGCCTGCTAGGTTTTCATTTGAATAGAGTCCACTTCAGGACTTTCCAGGCTGTTTCCACAGACACTTTTGTGTCTCTATACCCATCCTCTTGCACTTAGAGCCCTATATTCAGAATGCAGACAGGTTTTTATACATTTGTGTACTTGATATATACGAAAGGACATTTTGTAAACTTCTAACTGGCTAGGGCAGTCTTTCCACACCCCTTTTTGTGTTGTTGCTGGTTTTGATGGTCTGTGCTGCCACACCAGGCCCTGCCATTGCTTTACATCAAGAATGTCTTGGCTGCTGTCTTTCATCTCACGTAAGTTGCTCTGACAATATTATCAAATTTGTTATGGTTTTTAGTGTGAATTTTTAGAGATTTAATTTGTTTTTAAATATATGGAGGGGCATATGTGCAGGTGAGTGCAGATGCCTGTTGGAGGTCCTGGGGTCACAGGAAGTAGTAGTGAGCTGCCTACCATGGGTGCTGGGAAATTCAGTAATGCTTGTTGTTAACCACTGAGCCATCACTCCAGGCCCTTGAGTGTGAATTCATTGGATCTATAGATCAAACTGGAAGTTAAGATTTTAAACATTGTCTTCCTACCTGTAGCTAGGATGTACACTTAAGTGTTTCTGATACAGGTTGTCACTATGTAAGCCAGGTGGGCCTCAAACTTGTGACTGGCCCTACCCTCTCACTTCCAAGTGATCACAGGTGTGCATCACACTTGGCAATTTTTTTAAATAAATCTTTCCTTCTGGAGAGTTTTTACATAGCTTCTATCTCTTGTTCTATGTGTTCTCATTTAAAACCATTTTGAAGATTTGCATAAATAGTTTTTATTATCAGTCGAGTATACTGATATGTTAAAATTATCCTAGTCTTAATTTGTTCATTGATTTTGCCTATTTCAGTATTATAATCTATGATTAGTAACAGTTGTTTTTTGTTTTTGTTGTTGGTGGTGGTGGCGGTGGTGGTGGTTTTTGAGGCAGGGTTTCTCTGTGTAAGCATGGCTGTCCTGGTACTCACTTCATAGACCAGGCTGGCCTCAGATCCATCTGCATCTGCCTCCCAAATGCTGGGATTAAAGGTTGTCATCACCACCACTGAGTAGATTTTTGCCTCCTTTCTAAACACCAAAACTTTGTATCTTTCTTGACTTAAGATGGCAGTGGCTAAGTGTTGTAGGATATTAGATCACACTGTGAACCCGAGATTGTGTTATTTACTGAAAAAAAAAAATTCTGCTTCTGCCTCACCCTTAGCACACACCTTTAACTCTTCTGGCTTAAACACAGACGTGTTCTTAGTAGGTTTATAGAAGGAAGTACCCATGTTTGAAAGTGATATCTAATTGAGTGGCAGACAAAGTGACAAATCAGAAAAGGATTTAAAAGAATAAGATATGCCTAATTCTCATGAGAGGAGAGAGAAGGGAAGCCACACAGAGTAAGAGTGAGAGGGAGAGAAAGTGGGGGGGAGTAGGAGGCAGTTTTACTGGAAAATGTTTTACAGACACAGGTTGAAAGGAGAATAAGGTAGACACAGGTAAAGGCAAAACAAGCCAGAGAATAAGGGGGAACCTGAAGATTAGAACACATTTTGAAGGTTAATATGAGGCCAAATAGAGCAATTCAGTCAGAGACCAGAGGAACCAGATTGAATCAGTCAGCTAGGAGAGGAGTTTGAGCCAGAAGAGCTGAGTTGAACCAGCCAGCCACAGTTCAGAACTAGAAAGGGTGAGCTTATTCACCAGCAAGTCTTGGAGACAGAAGACATTCTAGGCCTAGTTTAGATTGTTCTGAAGCTAGACGCTTCCAGGACTAGGGACTAGGTTAGCAGACTGAGGCAGTAAGCTTTGGAGATGACAATTATATCAGGTGAATAAAAAGTACTTTTGCAGCTAAGACCTCCATTTCAACACTGAATAGTTGGATAATATTGGGGAAATTTATCTTGGTCCTAAGATTTAATATTTTATCATTAAAAAATATTTCTACTCTAAGTTTTGGTAGATGTCCATTATCTGGGTTATTTCTCTTTGCTAATGGGTTTTAGTCTTTATCAGGTATTAAGTCTTTTCAAATATGTTTCCAAACTCAATCGTGATGAACCATAGTGACCCAACCCACCTCTCCTTGCCTCTTCACCATCCCTTACATCTTTACCCTCGCATGTCAGCATCATTCCCTAGATTAAGTCACTTACCTCTCCTGTGGGAGTCAGGGGCACTTCGGCTGCAGTTATACAGCCTGCAGACCCGGGTGATATCTGAGGTACTCAGGTTCCATCGCTGGCCAATGTGAACACTAGAAGTCCAGAGTGGTATGATGGTGGGCTGCCCACGCCAGCTGAAGGCAAACCTGGAACCCAGGGGTGGGACCTATGTTAGATCACAGTAGAGGAGCTAGCTAGGAGGGCAGTGCAAGGGTGTGGGGAATGGGAGGCAAGAAGGGAGGGGGCAAAGGGAGGGAGGGCCAAGGCAGGGCCAAGGAGCAGGAGGAAAGTGTGAAGAGGGCAAGGAATGGGGCAGGAGGCAGAAGGCATGGGAAAGAGAACACAGGGGGGCAAGGGAAGGGAGTGTGCTCACCTCCCATAATGCATCACTGACGAGTAGTCATAGGGAACTAACATATTGCTACTCTGAGACTTGATGAAGTTGATTTCAAAACCTTAAAGCACAGACACATACACCTTTGTAAATATATAAGAAGAAGACAGGCAGGGAAGAGCAGGCAAGGAAGGGGAAGTGGAGCCACTTCTGAGAATCCACAACCTATGATTGGAAGAGTCTGACTCCCCTGGATAAACCATTTTTATCTGACCCCGTTTTCTGCACCTTTGCTACCCTACTCTACTTGGCCTTGGAAATAATCCAGACCTGTACCAGGGGCGCCTCATGGCCATGTAATCATAACCTCCTACAAGCCCACTCCACCTCTTTCTCCTTCCTAATTCACTTTGCATGGTGCTAATCATTGCAAACCTACAGCATCCACAAAGCTGTAGCTGTTGTGAGACACTTGTACCCTGTCTACTCCAAGGATACGCTGTCCTCTCCATTCAGGATTCTGGTCCCTGGCCCTTTGGTACCCAAACCATCTTCATCTTCCCATCTCAGACCTGGATCCCAGCAGTCCAATCATCCTAGTTGCCCAGAATGCCCACTTTTCCCCTCCAGGCTAGTGAGGAAGGAAAGGTTGCTGCCTACTCAGGGCTGCTGTTCCTTACATCTTTGTTGCCCGACCCCTCTCCCCACCAGACCCAGCAGGCTGCAGCCACACTATTCTTCCCCAAAGCCATCAGCAGCCTCTTTAATCAGAGCCCCCACAGAACACCAATTTTTTCTCTTCAAAGACCCTTTATTTTAAAACGTATGTTTGAATAGGCAATATAGTCCTCTAACTCAAAAACCAAGTTATTTAGCTGGGCATAGTACTACACACATCTTTAATCTCGGCACTTGGGAGACAGAGGCAGGAGGTCTCTGTGAGTTCAAGGCCAGCCTGGTCTGCATAGTGAGTTCCAGGACATCTACTGCTACATAATGAGACCTTGTCTCAAGAAAACAAAATAAAAACAACAAATGACAAGTATCTAGTGTGCACAATGGCCTGAGCGCAATCCCCTGTACCATGGAAATATAATACTCATTTATTAAAGATAATATACACAAATATTAAAGATAGTACCAGTCTCCAATGCCACCTGCTTCCTCTGAAGTTCTACCTCTCAGTCATTAAAGAATTACTGTGATTAGGTTTATGCCTTTACAGAGTTTACGCACACTAGTGACAATGGATCTCACTTTTCATATTTTCCCTATTAGGATAGCGGACCTTTTTTTGTTGGCACTAGGATAGAAACCTAATTACCAACCAGACAAGTGCTGAACCTCTTTGCTTCGTCCCTAGCCCTAGGTGGGTAGTGGTTTTGAGCCACTTTGATTGTTAGAAAACACTAACCTCAAGAGCTGTTCGACTCCAATTTATGCTTTTACCTTAATTAATTCCCCTCCTTTAACTTAAATGGGCATGTTTAATTTATTTGTCCTCTTTGCTTTTATAGGTATAGGTTTTGACAACCTCTACATGTCCCCGGAATCTACCTTTAGCCAGAGACTATTGGTTTTAAAATAGTGTTTTATGATTAAAGACAGAGTCTATGTATCCTAGGCTTCACACTCACAACCCTCTGCCTCAGCCCCCAGAGTGCTACATAGTTTTCTCTTCCTTTCCTTCCTTTTGAAAACCCCTGCAATTCCTTTCACCTCCAGAACTAAAATGATTTGACTTTAGCTCCCACTTGAGAGCAGTTTGGGGGTTGGTTGGTCATTGGCTTCTGCTCTGTCATGATCAGGATGTTTGCACTGTTTTTTTTTTTTTTCAAATCTATTTTCTCACAGCCTGTCAAGGGATGAGTGCTTACAAGCACCCAGGAGCATTTGGAAAGATTATGGTCACCTCCAGCTCTACCCAACCAATCCTGTCCTTCTGTCATGTGCTACCTAGTTACCTCAAAGCACGACCTCTGGGGTAAGTTTCACACTTTTCATCTGGCCATCCCCAGAGCATCAGGAGACGCTCCTCAGCAGTTCCCACTGGCAGGAGGCCTCTGCCTCCTCTGCACTCCCAAACGCGGTGGGTCCTGTCCCTTCACGAGCACTCCTCCTGTCCAAGGCAGTTAGCATTCTTGCCCTTGAGTCCCACATACAGGCTTACAATGCAATCTAATACCTGTACAATGCCCAGAACACACGCTTCCTGTTGGCATCAGGGATCTTCCTTATGTCAGCCTTTGCTCTGCCACTTCCAGGGAATTCTCTGAGCCATGTGTCCATTGGTGCCATCTTGTGCTCCCTCAGCTTTCAGCGTTGTCCCTTCCCTGGCCCATGCATCTGAGCTGCCCCTCTGAATTTCTGTCTTGGCTCAGTGTTCCCAACTGACACACAACCCCTGCCCCAGTAGCATCTGCAGTGTGGGGGACAGCCGAGTCAATGAGCCAAGACTCAAAGGACAGTACCAACCTCACATTCAGATGACCGACAATGGCAGAGGGAAGCAAGACATGAAACAAATGGCTGATGTCCTTCCTTGGGTACAACTATGGAGGTCCAGAGCAGCAACCACAGGGACTACTCTCAAATACCAGAGGGGCATGAATCCCACTTGTCTCATGAGAAAGGAATAGACAGTGTGGGGATGGACTCTTCCACAGGAGGTGAGCAACTCAACTCCAACCCTGGCCTGCGCCTATATCCCTCGGGGTCCTCTGGGCCCAGCCTAGGCAGCTGACTTACCCGGGAGGATCTCATTCCAGTTGACTCGGATGTATCGGTCCCGATCTGCCCGTGAATGCTCATGCCAGAAGCCAAGCACGTGCATGAGCTCATGTAGGACAATGCCCCGGCCCTTCTGGAGACAAGTGGGTGCCAAGGACACCACCTGCATCCCTCCACTGCGTCCCACACCAGAGAAGCACCTGTAAGACCATGAGGGTGAGCTGGAGTGGAGGTGAGCTAGCTGGGTGTACTGGCAGGTTGTGTGTGTCAACTTGACACAAGCTGAAGTTATCACAGAGTAAGGAACCTCCCTTGAGAAACTGCCTCCATGAGATCCAGCTGTAAGGCATTTGCTCAATTAGTGACCAAGGGTAGGAGGTGCCATCCCTGGACTGGTATAGAACCTCTATAAGAAAGCCAGCTGAGCAAGCCAGGGGAAGCAAGCCAGTAAGTAAGTAACAACATCCCTTCATGGCCTCTGCATCAGTTCCTGTTTCCTGGCCTGCTTGAGTTCCTGTCCTGACTTCCTTTGGTAATGAACAGCAATATGGAAATGTAAGCTGTGCCGGGCGGTGGTGGCGCACACCTTTAATCCCAGCACTTGGGAGGCAGAGGTAGGCGGATTTCTGAGTTCGAGGCCAGCCTGGTCTACAGAGTGAGTTCCAGGACAGCCAGGGCTACACAGAGAAACCCTGTCTAAAAAAAAAAAAAAAAAATGTAAGCTGGATAAACCCTTTCCTCCCCAACTTGTTCTTGGCCATGATGTTTGTGCAGGAATAGAAACCCTGACTAAGACACTGGGCATCAGGACAGACACTGCTTGTGCTCTAGAAGCTGGGTTGGACCAGTACAGAATGCCGTCTCCATCCTAGATTCTACTCCCAGACTTTCTGTCCCATCTCCCAGGTCCCTTGACAGCTTGGCCTGTGAAGAAGCCTCAGCACTACGTGAGCTGCCAAAAGGTGGCACCTGACACTCATGTGCAACAGAAACAGACCTAGGTCATAAGCCTGAGTCACAGACTTCATACACACCATGGCAGGCCCCAGTGAAGGTAGAATATAGGCATTATCACTACCCCTACCTCAGAAAGGAAACAGAAGAAATTAAAATAGGGGACTCATCTAGATTCAAATGGCACATGAGTGACAGAACCAGGACCCAACATTTGCTCAGATTCATACAAGACTTCTAAAGGTGAGGGCTTGAAGGTCCAGACCATGAATAAACCATTCAGAGGAGGCTGGGGTTGAACCCAAGAAAACAAACCCAGAAATAGGCTTAGATTTGTGTACACTAAGGGATAAAAAGAGAGTGAGCTCTCCTCCCTCCACCCCCAACACACACCACCCCCATCCACCAGGAGCACCTACCCTGCCATAGGAAGGATGGAAACAAAATCTCTCTGACCGTGGTAGGCAACAAACCGGATGCATGTGAAACGTTCAAACTCAGCAAAGGCTTCCATAATGACCTGGCGGCTGGGTTCATCTGGGAAAGACACACCATGGCTAACCCCCTGCGGAGGTCCATAGCTCTTGAGGAGCTTTGAAGTTCACATGGGGGTTGAGACTAGAACATTAAGCTCACCTTCCAACACAGTGTTCAGAGAGGACAGTGTTGAAGAGGAGAAAGGCCCTAGCTGAGTGACCACACGTGGCTCAGAGAGGACTAGAGAGTTCCACCAGCATCCCCAGGATTTCAATACTCCCTGTCTGCCACAGCTCAGAATGCCCTGGGGATAGGAGCTGTGCACAGCACTATTGGCATAGGAGAGGGAGTGTGGTTCGGCAGAAGGAGATGCATAATGCATAGATGCTGCAAGAGTCCCGATACATAGGGAAGGAGGGTGGGAAGGCCCGCCTCAGCTCTCACTCACCATACTTGCTGGAAAGCAGGAAGGGGATCTCCACAATGCCACCAACACCCTTGGGCCATTTATTGTTGGTCACTGACAACAATCGGAAGGGGCTCTAAGGAGAGAGGGCAGCTCAGAGTTAAATGGAAGACACAGGCCACCTAAACTTCCCAATTCTCCAGGATGCCATGCCCAAGCCTAAGATGTGAGAGGCGGGGCATGGACTTGGGAGTGAGGAAAGCATTAGAAGGGAGATGGAAGTATGGGAAGTTGATGGGCCAGCTGTGAGAACTCAGATGACAGAGGTCACAACTTGTCCTATCAAATAGATAAAGCACCTAAGGTTGATATCTAGGAGGCCTGGCCCGGGAGGGCTCAGTCATTCCCAAGTACCTCTATGGAACAGGAATATGGCAAAGCTTCCCCTAACATAAGAATACGAAGGGTCCTACTCAGAGTGACAGTCTGACAATACTTCCCTCCCGTCTTCCACTAACCAGAACTCTACAGTGTAGGTTTCATGGCTACCAGAAAGCCCTGCACCTCTAGCTATCAATATTTGATTCTGCTCTGTGGGTTTCAAATGCCAGGTACATGTGTACACATCTCAAATGGATAACCTAAGCTTTCCTGCCTATGGACTCCAGCACAGCCTCCATGGCCATCAGTCTCTGAACAAGTAGGAGAGTCTTGCTTTCCACTGCTGACATAATCAGCAGCCCTCTGCCACCTATGATGGCACTACTTCTGACCAATGTGTCCTCTCTCTGAAATAAGTCATTTTCATTTCTATCAGCCTCCTCCCTTCCAACTCAGCCCTCCACCCACAGGCAAGATGGTCTTTCCATGTTACTTCTTATTCTGATTTCCCTAAGTGGAATCTTAACAGCCACCCAAATCTCAAACACATGCACAAGTCAATCTGGGCTCATGTCTCTGAGTTTTTTGTTTGTTTGTTTGTTTGTTTGTTTTGTTTTGTTTTTCTGTTTTTCAAGACAGGGTTTCTCTATGTAGCCCCAGCTATCCTGGAATTCATTATGCAGACCAGGAGGCCTCAAACTCAGAGATCCACCTGCTTCTGCCTCCCAAGTGCTGGGATTAAAGGCCAGAGCCACCACCACCAGACCTAAGTTTAACTTTCTAGCCTCTTTTTCTAAGCACTAAGTTTTCTTTTCTTTTTCTTTCTTTTTTTGTTTGTTTGTTTGTTTTTCGAGACAAGGTTTCTCTGTATCTCTGGCTGTTCTGGAACTCACTCTGTAGACCAGGCTGGCCTCAAACTCAGAAATACACCTGCCTCTGCCTCCAAGTGCTGAGATTAAAGGCGTGCGCCACCATTGCCGGCTAGCACTAAGTTTTCTAAGCACTCTCCCTGAGCAGGATGTCAAATGGAGTCCTCTTGGGCAGACTAAGTAGTCATTTCAGCTGTCACCATTATCATATTCATAATGACCTTAAAAGTGGTACCAAGCCAGTCATACAAACCAAAGATAGGCCCCAACTGCAAAGCACTCATGACACCTAGAAGAGGGTTCTGAGAGCTCTCATAGCCTTGAAGATGCGTACACACTATGTGCGTACTCACTGGCCGGATGATGTCCCCTTCTACCAGGAAGCTGCTTTCTGGGGTCTCCTCTGAGATGAGCCCTTGGAGGGAAAGGAATAAGGGATATGTATGAGCCTTGACATCCAGAACACAGGCTTGGACAGACCCAGCAATATATACCAGTGTCTGTATCTTCTACTTTGGGACTAAACCTTCATGAGCACCAAGGCTGTGTGGCTTTTGGAAAGTGCAATAGCACCTGCTGAATCCCAGCCTGCAAAAGTGTGTGAGGTTCTCAGCCTGCTTGATCTTTCCCTTGGTGAAACACAGTCCATGGCTCCCTCAGCATGTGTGATCCAATCCCAACTCCAGGCCCCCTGCTCTCAGGATGCAGCCTCTTCTTCCATCCAGGCTCACTCCAGCCCACTCCCCAGAACATGTCCTGGTCTCTCCTGCCTTACCTTGCTCCCACCCACCACCTAGTTCCTATTATCTTGTTATATTCTGAGCCCTTGAGGTAGCTAGGAACTGAAATTACAAGTTATAACCACAGAAGGGAATTGAGTCCTTAGGTAGAAAAAGTCACCCCAGGATCATCTGATCGAGGCTGCATCCTGAAATCCAAAGGCCACTCTCTAGGATCTGGTACAGTTGTGTGATCTTAACCCTCGAGTCATCATTCACAGCAGCTGTGGCTAGTGCTGTTTCCAACAAGACATCAGCTAGGCAGAGACAGCTGTTAGCAACTACTGAGAGTCCTAGCATGGGAAAAACTTTGTGACTTTGAGAGTGAGTGCCAGGGAAGACTCTTGTTTCTGGCTCCTTCCAGAAGCCATATGATTGACCAAGGATTGGGGTCCATCTGAGCTTCTAATCAGCTCAGAGAAAGAAGGGAGCAGTGATCACCATCTACCCTAAGTCAAGGTTACCTCTGTTATGCCAACATTTCAATCCATGATGGCTCCAAGAACTGAATTCATTTGCATTGCCACCAACTTCAGCCCAATGTATCTGTGTTCAAGTCTGAGATCCCCAGACAGCGATGCCCTGAGCCACAGGGCATCATCCTTAATAACCCACCCCACCTGGCTAGGTCACACCTACACACCGTTCCTCACAGAGTGACTGGCATGTTCTCAAGTATCTACTAATGATTTTGCTCACGTCCCAGGCTGAGAGGACACCAATGCTCTCTTATCAGATAATTTTAAAGAAATTTACAGTGTCTCATAAAAATAGTTAACCAGCAAAAGAATATAGAAAAACAGACTTTAGCATCTCCTCATGAAACTTGCATTTATTTAGAAGTCTCTGCATGTGTGGGGACATTTCCTCTCAATCTTGTCCACGTGTCCACATCCAGCATGGCTTTTGGAGTATGGCCCTGTGCTCTCACCTTGGTTAATTGCGGGGATGTCCTTGTCCTGAGATATCCGGCTTCCCTCAGGAGTGAAGCCTTCTGGGACACTGGTACTGCAGACTCCTGAACATCTGGATGCTGAGGGTGCTCCCAGGTTCAAACCTGGCTCAGGCAGACAAGTGCAGACACATAGATGCCCCCAGGGCTCCATTGGGAGATAGGACAGGAGGACACGGGGAAACTGAGGGATTTGGGCAGCAAAACCCAGCCTCTTCCCAGAGAGGCCTCCCAGCAGGCATCCCTGAAGCCTGCCTGGCTATCTCACTCACTCATACCTAGCGACAAGGTTTAGATGCTTCAATGAAGGAGGTCCCTTTAAGGGGCTAACACTTGGCTCAGAAAGTCTAAGGCAGCCAACATGAGGCAGAAAAGAGGCACAGTGGACTTTACATCTTGAAGTGGCACCAGACTAAGCACTAGCCTCAGCCCCTTCTCTTGAATTTTTTTTTAAATTGAGCCTAAGTGCCTGCTGCCCTAGCCAGGCTAGAACAGAGCCTCTACCTTAAAACAAGTAGATACTCGGTATGACACTTGGCAATCTGCTGTTAGGTGGGACCTCTCTGCTCCTACAAGTATCAGGAGGCCTCCTCCTCGGTCCCCAGGAGCTGTAGGCACAGCCCTGCCCACTGGAGTTGTGAAACTCAGTTAAGATTACTTTAAGCCACAGCCCGATGACCCAGAGGCTGAAGCCAGCTTACCTGGCAAGGAGAGTATAGTTAACATCCAAGACCACAGGCCTCCCATGCTATCCATGGTGAGTCCTCGCTGCCCTCTCAGCAAGCAATGCACAGGACTGTGGCAGGGAAGGAGCTCCTTAGCTCAGGCGCTCTACCACCCACTCCCTTTAATAAGGGCTTCTCCAGCCTGCACCTGCAGCCTCCCAACCAGCTCCACCTGCAGTTCCTCCCAACAGCTGGCACCTGAAGACCTGCCCAGTCTTACTGAGGACCCTACCTGTCCCCAGGCCTGAGCCTTCTAGGCCATAGTCCCACCCATCTTGACTGAAGTGGGTAAAAAGTGGGCAGGGGACACAAAACAAACCCTTAAGATACCCTTTAGCCATGTAGCTTCCCTGAGATTCCCCCTCCTGCCGCCAGAGGGCAGAGAAGCATTGCAGCTTCATGTAGCTCATTGAGATCTTAGAAAAAGGGGCTTTTCCTGTCCCACCCTAAGACAGAAAATCTACTGGAAAATTCAAGGCGCCTCTCCTCATGAGGTCACCACACCTGTATGAGCTTCTCTGTCTCTTTCTCTCTCTCTCTCTCTCAACCCCCCTCTCCCCCTCCCCCCCCCCCCACTCTCCCCCTTCTCTTCCCTCTCCCCCTTCTCTTCCCCCCCCCCCTTTCCCCCCTCTCCCCCTTCTCTTCCCTCTCCCCCTTTTCCCCCTCTCCCCTTCTTCCCCCTCTTCCCCCTCTTCCCCTCCCCTATTTCTCCTCCCCTTCCTTCCCCCCTCTCTCTCTAAGAGAGGGTCTCATTACGTAGCTTTGGTTGTCCTGGAACTCACTTATGTAGACCAGGCTGGCCTCAAACTCAGAGAGATCTGCCTGCTGCCTGCTGCCTGTCTCTGCCTCCTGAGTGCTGAGACATGTGCCATTATGCCCAGCTATAAGCTTTTATTTCAGAGACCATATAGGAAAGTACACAGTTACACAGGCACAGGTTGCAGGAGTCTGCAAAACTCCCACACTGAACACCAGCAACATCAGCACCGAGACACCTCCCGCAGCAGAGGGGACACCTCCCGCAGCAGAGGGGACAC
>JANHMN010000002.1:190631729-190647773 GCA_030674055.1 Rhabdomys pumilio | reverse complement strand
TCAGTGGCTGATTTGTAAATTTAGTAGGGTTATCCTACCTCTGGTGTCAGGCACTACACTGGGCACCCCAGGAACGCTGCCAGATGGAGGTGAGCCTTGTCGTCAGAGCCTGCAGTCCTTCACTGCTCTGGGATCAGGCGGATCAGTCAGTGCTGTGGTAACACCATGCTATGCCATATACTTTCCAGGACCTTCTGGAGAATAAATCACCCTCTGTCCCTTTCTTTCTTCTAGGCTGAGGCTGCTGGCCCAAGGGCCCTTTAGTCCTGTTCCCAGTCTTTTGCCCATACTGGGGCCTAAGCAAGAATTAACCTCCTCAGCTTCCAAATGCAGAGAAGCAGACCCAGGTTCACCCTGAACAGGGAAAAAAAATCTCTGGAGAGGTGGCTTCCAGTGGCCAGGAAGGGCCACCCAGGCTAGACTGGGCAGGAGCTGTAATGATATACACCTAGCTTCTGGACCAGAACCTACAGGAAACAGGCACACCCTGTGCCAGCTATCACAGGGCTGGTTGGTTGGGATGGACATCTCTCAGGAATGGCTCAAGAAAGGGAGGAAGAAGCCCCAGGCCTCAGTGTGAAGCCCCAAAGACAATAGTGATTAGGCTTTGGTTGTGCTGAGGTGCATCCCTGCTGAGGGCAAAGGAGGCACACAGCACAAGGGAAAGCGTGCCACCTTCACTCAGGCCGGCAAGCCAGGGAAAGGCAAAGGGCAGTGCCTTCACTTCTCTCTCAGTCTGGCTCTGTTCTCTCCACTCTGCCAGTCCTGCCCCTCCTCCTCAATCCCTCTCTCCTGACCTTCTTTAAGCTGCCCCATTCTCAACCCCCCAATCCTGAGCTGGAAGAGGGCTGAGCCAGCGCTGAGGTAGAGGCCCAGTCCTCCCACACCTTAACAGGTCCTTCTCCATGCCAGCCTTCTTCTGCAGACTTAAAGGCTAAGCTCCTGCCGCCCAGCCACTGGAACCTACCCTGTTCAAAGCCTCAGGATATCATTGAACTGATTCCCTCTTCTTTAAGCCTGGCTTTAAAAACTCCACACACTAGCTACCTGTGATGGCACATGCCTTTAATCCCAGCACTCAGGAGGCAGATGCAATCAGATCTCTGAGTTTAAGGACAGCCTGGTCTACAAAAAACAAGTTTCAGGATAGCCAGGGCTGTTACATGAAGAAATCCTGTCTTGAAAAAAAAAAACAAAAACAAAACAAAACAAAACAAAAAACCCAACTTCCACACAGAACTTCATTCTCTCTGAACCCCAAATTCTGCACCTTTGCTCTTGATTTTCCTTGCAGTGCAGATAGGAAGAGGGGTGTGTCTTGGGTGTACAGTTCCTTCCAGCCAAGTACAGCTGTGGGTCTTCCCACATATCCTAGCTGGACCCAGGCGACTTCCCTGTGTACATTTTCCCCAGCTCAGTGGCAGCCCCAGGCTGGAGAATATACTTTGAGACCATAGTTGGCACTCAGTGCCACCTCTCTGAGCCTTGGGTCTAAGGAGGAACATGGGTATCCTTGCTGAACCAGACCAGACCTACCTTCAGTACAGGTTATTTGTCTCTTAGGGCAGAAGAAGTAAGACAAGAAGCTATAAGGTGAAGGACCAAGGTAAGTATTCTGAAGACACACACACACACCATCCAGAGTCTTTTCCTTCTGAGAACTGAGGCCCCTTTGAGACAGGGGAATGGCCAACAAGACCTTCATAGTTCCTTCCAGCCAAGTACAGCAAGAGTTTTGGCAACTTCCTCATGCACCTTTGTCCACTCTTCACCTGCCAGACCAGGAAGCTTATAGATGTCGGATTCTAGCCTAGTTGCTAATGGACCCAATAGGAGGATTCCCCATACAAACACCTCCCACCTGCTCCCGAGATCCTGGAAGGATCTACTACCCCTGACAAGAAACCAAGCCTGGTTGCAAAGGCCCAGGATCCAGGCACTGAAGGTTTCTTGGTTCCACTCCAGCAGCCCCAAAGCCAATGGTGCTGTCTTCTTCAGCTGAAAATACAGAAAAGAACCACTCGGCCACATTTTCACATTCTCAAGTACTTCCTGTCCCTCTGAGAGACCAGCCCCACCATAGACGAAGAGACCACAGTGGGCCACTGTAGAGGTGGGGAACAGCCCGTCCTTCCCCATGTCTTAGCCACATGTCCTGCCTTCCAAGTGGCTAGTAGTGCTATGGACAGAACTCCTATAAGCCCCCTGGAAAGGGCTCCCAACGACGGAACTCCTATAAGCCCCCTGGAAAGGGCTCCCAAGGACGGGTGCAGCCTTACTAGCTCTTCCTTCTGTGTCCAGCAGCTTCTGAACTGGGATGCAATCAGCCCTGCCCACACCCCACCAAGTGGGAAGAGAGTCTGTCCAGGACCTGGGGCATGTGACTTCACATGTGGCCAGATCCCACCTGCAGGGACTCTCTTCCCCCATACACCTGTCTTTACTCTTTAAAAAAAAAAAGTGTGTGTGTGTGTGTGTGTGTAGGATAGCAGGGTATGTCATGCCACAGCATGCCTGTGGAAATCAGGGCATAATTTCATGGAACTGTTTGTCTCCCTCCACCTCCCAGGCTTGTAAAACCAGAGCTTTACCTGCTGAGCCATCTTTCAGGTTCATCCATGGACCTTCAGAACCTGTTTGGAATGAGAGGGTGAAGAACAAGGCATTTTTTTTTTTGCTTTGTTTGTTTTGGTATTTTTTATTATTTGTTTGTTTGGTAATTTTTTTGCTGTTTTGTGTGTGGTTTTTTGTTTTTGTTTTGTTGTTTGGATGCAGGATCCACGTTTTTGGTTTTTTGATTTGGCTTAGTACATACATCCAAGGCTGCCCGCTGGCCTCTAACTCCAAGCGCACAGATGGCCATGAACTTCTGCTCCTCTTGCTTTTGCCTCCGAAGAGCTGGCACTGCATGTGTGCCTGGTTTACACAGTGCTGGGGATTGAACCCAGTGCTTTTCGTGAGCTAAGAGCAGAGCATTCGACCAGCTGAGCTATGTCCCCAGCTTGCATTGGTTAACAGGAAAGCAGCGAACTACTTAACACCCTGGTGTGAAAGGATGCTAGACTGGCCACCCACACATGCTGGTGACAGAACAAACTGTTCTGAGGCCAACGTGAGGTTATGGCAGAGAGGTTTCCCAAAACAACTAGTTCCTTTCAGAACTAACCAGGCCCTGTCATCTCCTAACCAGATTTAAAAACAAACAACAACATCTCATCATATAACCCAAACTGGCCTCAATATTCTCCATTGCCTGTCTCAGCTTCCCAAGTGCTGGGATCACAGACAGATGACACTGCTCTCAGCCCTGACCTGATTATGATAATGGTTCCTCCTGCCCAGGCATTGAGCACCTGCTCCCCCAGCTCCAGCCAGCTTCCACACTGAAGTCAGAATATCTAAGGACATCTGAGGGGAACCTGAGCCCCTCAGCGGGACAGTCAAGGCTATCATCTCTTCCTGTTTCTGCCTCAATTCTGTGGCAAAGCCAAACAGTTCCCCCTGGGTCCCCACACCCCTTTTGCTCATAGCATCCTTTCACCTAAGAGCCCAGATAGAGGCAGAATGGCCCAAGCTCCCTTGCCAGAGTGCAGCACCAATACCACCTCCTCCAGGAAGGCTCCTTGTTTGCCAAGTGACTACCTCTTGAATATCTAGCACCCAACACTGTGAAGCAATCAGAGGCTTGATCCCCTGAGGCAAGCTGTCACTACCCACCCTCCGTCTCCCTGTGACCTCCTCCATCCTCACCCCAGGGATTGTCTTCAGGCCTCCTTCATGGGAGAAATCTGAGACCCAGAGAGGGAAGTGAGTCATGGACTGCTGAGGCCTAAGCAAAGGGTTGTCCAGGGCAGATTGATTCAGGCTGCCCCTCCCCTCATCACTCTGACTGACTCAGGGTGCACCCCCAGCTCGCCCCCCAACCCCCACCCCACACACACCCTGCAGGCCTTGGCTGGCCCATCCTTCTCCCAAGAGCCAATCAGTGTCTGAGCTGTGGAAAGCCAACCCTGTAGGGCAACGGTAGCCTCTCAATATTGAGTTCAGGGCCAGTAACGGATCCCAACAGGGAAGAGACCCAACAACTCTTAGAATGAGAGGTTAGAAACTGCCTTGGTTCCTGTGGGATGGAAGGAATTATCTCAGGGGTACCCCAGGCTTGGTTTTAGTAATACCTGTCTCCTCATCCAGGACCCTAGGGGCCTGAAAATGGGAGGTAATACAGGAAGGAGGGGCTAACTGGTTAATGGGCCCCTCCAACATAGAAAAGGATACAAGGGAGTGATCTTGGGGGCACCCAGCAAGGTGGTGTCCAGAGACCGGGAAGCCCGGACATAAGGCCAGACATCTCACCACACCCAACCCTACAGGGCAGGGGTAGCTTCTCTTTATTGAGTCCAGCGTGGGTAACTGATCCCGGCTGAGAAGACACCCAACAGCTCATCAAATGAGAGAAATAGAAACTGTTCGTGTACCAACAACAAGGAACCTTCCCCTTCCCAGCCAATGATGGGCCACCCCATCTGATGAGTCATGTCCCCTTAGCCTCACTGAGGAAGGGGCCAAAGCAGGGCCACCTCAGCATATGCTGTGGAAATTCACTGAGCCTCGCCATCCGGGAAGGCATTTTGGAAACCATGAAGGGCTGTCTGTGGGTAAATGATTTAAACAAACAGTAGATTCATACATTCAAAAAAGTCAGTTGGCCTGGGGATAAGGGCAGCACCCATCTCTAGGGAGATCCCAAGCCTGTCATACTACCCAGGCATAGGACTGCCTCTGTCCTATGTGCCCTCTCCCAGCTGAGGACATATGTTCCCTCAGGGCCTTTCTTTTCTTGGTTCCTCAATCTCCTAGCCCCTGCTCCACTTCCTGAATCCTGGAGGCAAGAGAAGGCAGGCAGAGAGAAGAGAAAAGAAGCCCTTATGTTTGTCTACCTTCAGGCTAGGTCCACAGACAGCCAGTGCCCCCACCAGTCTAGCTGAGCCTTCTTTGTAATGCTTTTTGCTGAGAGATTTGTTTTCTGGAAACAGAGGCACTGATGTACTTAGGCTTGGAAAGGCCTGGGACTAGGGAGAAGTCGTTCTGTCAGCCACCTGTTCCTGAAGGACTTTTTTCAAGACCAGCTGCCTCACACATACTCAATGAAGCTCACCCCATGTATTAGTCAGGGCTCTCTAGACTCACAGAACTCATGGAATGTCTCTGTATATTAAGGGAATTCATCGTGATGACTTACAGTCTGTAGTCCAACTAACACAACAATGCTCAGCCGTAGATGGGAAGTGTTAGCATTCCTTCTAAGCTCCGCACCACAGTTCCCTGGCAACAGCCAGGTATACCTAAGTTCTTTTAAAAATTATCATGCTATTAACAAATTTATCTCTTTTGTAAACTTATCAGTTACAGGAAACCCACTCAGGTCTACCTCTCATGGACCAAATAAACTCCATCCAGATAAGTACACCTGCCAATCAATAGCCAAGTTCTCTTGCTACTATCCTACAGGGTGGGATTCTGGGATTCCTCCCCTGAACTCTGGGATTGGGATTCCCCTCAGCCCTAACCACCAAGACCTAAGGGTTTCAAATGTACACCTATATTTGAAATTTTTTTCTCCCAAATGTACTTAAGTTTATTCTCTACCTCTAATATATATGTGTGTGTGTGTTTCAGTATCTTGTCAAGTCCAGGCATTTACTCAAAAATCTACATCCAGGACAGCTCCAGAGAAGCAACCCACAGATGCTTCAATCTACTCTCACAGACACTTCTACTGGACCTGCTCCTTCTTATCCACAGATGGTTCCAAAGACCCCAGACAGCAAAGAAACAACCAACTCTCCTAAGACTGGACCAACATCCCCATAACCATTTTCTTAGGTTTCCCAGAGACACAGTACCACAAAGTCAGCAGAAAGCAGCTAGAGATCACGAAGGCCCTGTTCCTCACCCCTGTCTAATTTTTCCTTTTTTAATTAAACCAAAATGGAGGAATGTTAACATTCTTTCTAGGCTCCATTCCACAGTTACCTGCTAATAGCCAGATGTGCCTGACTCACTAACTCACAGGAGCTGCTTTCGCCCTCCTCCCTCTCTTACTTTCTTATCCTCTGTCTCTTCTCTCCCCATTCCCCTCCCCCTTCTCTCCACGTGTTCCTGGCCCAGCCTCTTCTCTTTTCTCTCCTTCTCTCTGCTTTTCTCTGCTTCTACTCCCTTAACTCTCCTTCCCATGTCCTAAATAAACTCTATTCTATACTGTACTAGTGGCTGGTCCCTCAGGGGGAAGGGATACCTCAGCATGGGCCCGAAGAGGCATTCCTTTCCACCTCACCATACTGCGCCTCTATGAAACACATCCTGGTTCTTTCTTTCTTTTTATAAAACACAACAGGAAGTCCATGAGTCTAGTAGTTGCTCAGGCCCACAAGGTTAGTTGTTTAAGCTGGTCTTCTATAGAAGGAGATTCCAACAGACGTACTGGCAAGTAATTGCAAGCAGGCAAAGAAGAGTGAAGCTTCCTTCTTCCAATGTCCCTATGTAGGCCTCCAGCAGAAGGTGTGGCCCAGATTAAAGTTGTGTGCCACCAAGTGTGGATTTAAAACTTGCTTTGTCCCAGGCTGACCTTGAACTCAGAGATCTTCTTTCCTCAGTCTCCTGGAAAAAAGGAATGTACTATCTTGGCTGGGCCTAAGCTTTTCATGGCCAAGTCAGAAACTTGTGTCTTCCAGGCTCAAGATCTGGATCACAGGTGTGCCCTCCAATTCTGGATTGTAGTTCATTCCAGATGTAGTCAAGTTGACAATCAGAAATAGCCATTACATTCCATCGGGAGGCTGAACAGAAAACAGACTCTACCTGGATAGGCCTAGCAGGTCAGCCAGCCCGATTTGCTCCATCCTGCCTCACACCTTAGGAAGCTAATTCAAGTCAGGGACGTCTGTAGGAGCCAGGAATATGTGGAGGATGGGTTGTGGGAAGAGGGCTATCTACTCTGTCCTGGGTCCCATTCCTTTCTGGTATCTGTAATAAATAAATATCTCTCTCTCTCTCTCTCTCTCTCTTTCTCTCTCTCTCTCTCTCTTTCTCCTCTCCTCTCATTTCTTGCCTCTTGGTCTCCTCTCTTCTTTCTTTCTCTCTGTATATGTGTTTGCGTCTTTCTGTCATTCTCTGTCTCTATCTCTCTTTGTCACTCTTGTCCGCCTGTCTCTCTCTTGAGACAGGGTCTCTCTAGGCAGACCTGAATGGTCTAGAACTTGTTATGTAGCCCAGATTGGCCTTGAACTCATAGAGTTCTGATCTGCCTGCCCCTTCTCCAGAGTGCTGAGATAAAGGCTGTGCCAGGACACCTGACAGTAACTTTTAACCCCTCAAGTTCTCCCCAGGAACAACCTACAGCCTGGGATGGGAGACACCACAGTTCTTGAACAAGTTAAAGCATTGGGCAACTCCTCAGCTTTGGGGATGCACTATGTGGACTGGCTGTTGTTTCACTCTCTGCCTTCCTGGCCCATTTCCTCCCTGCTCTGGACCTCAAGATCTATCTGAGTGAGTTCCCTTCTCTTCCTAAGGCTTTTGCCAGGAGGCTTAGGCAGGCAGAGATGAGAGATTTGGGCTTCTGTGCCAGCCCTATCTCCAGCACTCATGTGTGGCAGTAGCTGGTTTTCCTGGGACTCTAGGCACCCCTGGGATAGCTGCTTTATCATGGCCCCAGCTTTGACATCTCTCTGTCCTCCTGTCTTTCCAGTGCCCTTCAATGTATGAACACTGAAGCACAATGCAAAATGTTCATGCCATTTTGATACATTTCTACCCAGAGCTGGAGTCTCACTCTCCACACTTTGCCCAAACAAGTTACAAGGGAGCTTGCAAGATATCTCAATGGGTAAAGCCCTTGCCACACAAGCCTGACACCAAAGTCTGATCCCCAGAACCCAAATAAATGCCGAAGAAGAGAACCAGCTCTGCAAAGTGGTCCTCTGACCCTCACAGTGTACCTCATCATGTACACACACACACACACACACACACACACACACACTGATAATTAACATTTGTAAATGTGTGTGTGTGTGCTCCTGTGTGTGCACATGTGCGGGTATGCAAGTACATGAGTGTGCATGTGTGTCGGTGCCCAAGGAGAACAGAGGAGTTTGTGTCGTTTGGGTGCTGGGAACTAAGCTACAAGGTCAATCTGTGTGCTTAACCAGTGAGCCACCTCTTCAGCCCCAGTGATACCACATTTTTTAAAAATAAAGTCACGATGACAGCCCAAATCCTGAGCAGGTTCTTTCCCACACCCTCACTGAGAGACCATGGTTTCCTGTACTATGCTTCCTTAAGCTGTAGATAAGACCGGTTTGGTGGAGGAGTTGACAGAACACCCCTCCAGCTCAGTTCCTGCCCCAGCATCCAGAATTAACTTTCAAAGCTATATTTCTTGTCATTCCTCTGCTTAAAACCTATCTTTGTTCCTTTTCTATTGCTATAGCAATGCCTGCGGCCACGTAACTTACAAAGGGGAGGCTAATGTTGGCTTATGATTCTGGAGGCTGGAACGCCACAGGGGCTTTGTTCTGCTTCAGCTCATGGTAGTAAGCAGGACAAATGGGTGTGTGAGAAAGGAACAGAACTCCACCATACCTAACCCATCCCTTCAAGGAAGGTATAATCCACTCATGAGGGGTTCCCTGACTCCCATGCTTCCCATGGCTCCTGCTCCCAACACCGCTGCCCTGAGGATTGAAGAGCCAACACACTTAAGTGAGATGGACACTCAAACCACAGTGGAGAGATTTCACTTGACAGTGACTGAGGGACAGTGGCTGAGCACTAGGTAGGAGCTCATGGTTGGCATGGAGGCTCACCTCAAAGCTCCCAGGCACTGGCTCCTTTCATCCTTACCTCTGCAGTATATGGTACCCATTTCCAAGTGTGCCTCATAGTCTATAATACCTGCTGCAGCTCCTGCTGTCACATTGACACATCAGCCAATAAAAAAGAGAACGGGGAAAAGAAAGATCTCTCTTTAGGAACTTTCAGGAGGGATATTTGTCACTTCTGCTTATATTCCAATGTTCAGAACGTGATCACCTGGCTACACTTGACTATAAGGAAGGCTGGGCCATACTATGCACACAGCTGTCTGCCCAGCAAGCTTGCCACACTTAACACCCAGCGAGGTCACAGGAAGTGGATTCTTAGAACACTAGACATCTTAACAGTGAAATATAAAAACTTAAAAACAGTCAAGCCCATCACATTGCTAAGTGAAGCAATCTTTAGAAAAGCGAGATGTACAAGAAACACTATGGTTCCCTGTTACAGGAGTGCAGGCCCTTTATGGGAGAAGAAGGAGATGATGAGGAAAAAGTGAGAAAATAGCCCTAACGCTAACCCTAAACTCTAACCCTAACCCTAATCCTAACCCCAACCCCAACCCCAACCCCAACCCTATCCCTATCCCTAACCCCTAACCCCAACCCCTAACCCTAACCCTAACCCTGAATCCTAACCTATAACCCTAACTCCAAACCCTATACATAACACCTAACCCTAAACTAACCCCTAACACCAACCCCTAACCCTAACCCTAACCTCTAACTCTATCCTTAACCTCTAACTCTATCCCTAGCCCCCAACCCCTAACCCCTAAACCTAATCCTATCTCTAACCCCTAACCCTGACCCCTAGCCTTTTTCTTAACCCTAACCCTATTCCTAACTCTAACCCTAACTTTTAACCCTATCCCTAACATTATCTCTAACCCTATCCCAGAGAAGTCAACAATGTAAGCAAAATTGAGATCACACGCCAATCTTTGCCTTTTCATACCCCAGAAACTTCAGTGAGAAATGATGATCAAAAAATGTTACCGCCCAGTGGTGGTGGCACACGCCTTTAATTCCAGCACTTGGGAGGCAGAGGTAGGCGGATTTCTGAGTTCAAGGCCAGCCTGGTCTACAGAGTGAGTTCCAGGATAACGGGATACACAGAGAAACCCTGCTTCAAACAAAACAAAACAAACAAGCAAAGTTGTCTCTAGTACACTGAGGCTAAACCCCAAAGGCGCCTATGAGAGCTAGACACTGAGTTCTGCAGTGTGACTGCAGAATAAAGAAGGGTCAGAGGGGATTGTTTCCTGTTCACTGTCTTGGTCTTAAAAAAAATAAAGCACTTAATCGAGGCCGGCCTACAGTTTCAGAGGCTTAGTCCATTATCATCATAGTAGGGACCATGGCAGCATGCAGGCAGACATGCTGCTGGTGCAGTCACTGAGAGCTGTAAATCCTGATCCAGCAGGAAGAGAAGAGAGCCTGGGCCTGGTATGGGCTTTTGAAAACTCAAAGCCCACCCTTAGTGACACACTTCCTCCAACAGATCTATGCTTCTTAATTTCCCTCAAACAGTTCCACTAACTGAGGACTGTGGGAAATGAAGAGGGTGAGAGAGACAGAGTCACGAACCGGGAAACAGATCTATTGTATTGAGAAGCAGCAAGTGATTTTATACAAACTTTGGACCAATAGGGAATTGACATGAGCTCTGGAGTAGCCAACCATCCAACTGGCTCTACGAGGAGGTGCCAGGCTGCCAACCGGCAAAGAGACTTCCATAAAGAGAGAGGAAGCAGCCACCGCCCTGTTCCAGGCCCATTCTGAGTTCCCGCTAGTTTGCTAGGATCCTCTATTTTGTATCATGAGGTATGCCAGCAGACATGGGCAGTCATACTATCCGTGCCATATAAAAGCCTCCCTCACCGTCCTCTAGGCCCCTGTGGCCGTAGCACCCTCAGAGGACTAAGAATTTAAATATGAGCCCATGGAGGTTATTCTCATCCAAACTCCCACAATCCATGTGGATTAAATAATTTGAAATAAGAACAAAATATACAGCCAGCCATATGCTTATTCCCAGTGCTCAGAAGGCAGAGGCCAGTGGATCTCTGTGAGTTCTCTGGTCTACACAGTAAGTTCTAGAACAGGGAAAAACATTTGATTTAAAACAACAATAACAAAAAGACAGCTTAAAGGTTCTAACTCAGGCTAGAGGCATGGCTCTGAAGTTAAGAGGACTGGCTGTTCTTCCTGAGGATCTGGGTTCGATTCTCTGTACCCACATGGCAGCTCACAACCATCTCTAACTCCAGTTCCAGTGATCTGATGCCCTGTGGGAACCAGGCACACATACGCACAAGCAAAGCACCTATAAATAAGAGAAGGTTCGAATTCATCCTCTCAGCCATTCATTCATTCAACAATCACAGGAGAGCAGGTTTTAAATCACTGTTCATGTTAAAAGTTCCCAGCACTTCTGGACAGTGCCTGGCACACACTAGACATCTTTGAAGCCACAGGAGGGTGTGGTGGAGGGTGAGGCCATCCTGGGACAGGCTTCTATCACAGCTGACCATTACTGACTAGGAAGCAAAGACCCTGCCAACATCCTAAGGTTCTGAATGACCAGGATAGCTTCAAACTCAGGGAGCTATATGAACTTCAAGGAGGAATGAAGGTATAGATTAGCTATTTTAGATGTGAGCTATTCCAAAATCAGTTAATAAGTCATCAATAAAGCGAAGAAGACTCAAGCATACTGTGTTCCCAGGAGTGTGGAGGTTACAGGCCAAGGTGTAAAAGAATGTCAGTTTACTCAATGAATGAAAAGAGTATGTCACCCATCAGGATGGTGAGCACACGGCAAGCACACAGCAAGCACACAGCAAACACACGGCAAGCACACGGCAAGCACACGGCAAGCACACGGGCAGTGGGCAGAGCAGGTAGATGAGAGAACAGGGCCCTCTGCTAGGAACTTGTTCTAGTAGTGAATTGTTGGTATACCAGCCATACAAAGGCAGAGACTCGGAAAAAGATTTCCAACTTAGCCTGGTCTCTGTCTGGGGAAATGAGAAACAATTTTTATAGTCCTTGAAAGGCTCTATTTGAGAAAAATAATGAGAGCTGGAAAGATGGCTCAAGAGGTAAAGGCGCTTTCTGCCAAGACTGGGACCTGAAAGCTACCCCAGGAACCCACATGGTGGAAAGATAGAACCAGTGCTACCAAATTGTCATCTGACAACCGCAAGTGTGCAAGAGCTTGTACGTGCACACTCCATACTAATGTACCATCATTACCATAATAATAATAATAGAAATAATGTTGACTTTATACCTACGTATTTCTAAAATTTCTTCCCTGGAAGAGACATATACAATGTCTACCCCCTCACTTAAGGTCTCGACAATAGACTGAGGCACCATCCCTCCAAAGTTCACTCTGGGGAAGCAATGAGTTTAGTGGACTTCCTTATAGACCATAGATGAGGGGATGCTTACAAAGGTGTGTCCCACTCCCCTATCCTCTACCCACACCACACCTTTACCTAGTAGGGATGAGGACTTCCCTCCCCATATACTCTAGTTCCTCTCAGAGGCCACATAAATTAAGACAGAGTTGCATACATAACAGGTAGTAGGGAGTGACTGGCTACTCCGGGGGAGGTTTCATGATCCCTCCATGAGTGGTGAAAACAGTCTGCTGGGACAATCATTTTGTAAGAGAGCACAGTTGAACTCCCTAAGGATAGTGGCTACTTGGTTCAGAGAATGGTCATTCAGACCACTGATCTAAACCAAAATTCAAGCCAAGTTGAAAAAAGGATGCTTCAAAAATAAGGTCATAGCTGGGTGGTGATGGTTCATGCCTTTAATCCCAGCTCTCAGAAGCAGGTAGCTCTCAGTGAGTTTGAGGCCAGCCTGGTCTACATAGGGCTGACAAAATGACAGGGCTACACAGTGAAACCCTGTCTCGGGGGAAAAAAGAGCTCATACTGCACAAAGTTGTCTCAAAAATAAATAATAAAAGAGAAAGTTCTAGATTCTATATAAAATTGAATATGAAAGGGTTCCTGGTGGGAAAGTCTGGTGTTAAGCCAAGTGGGAAGTTTTGGTCCATCAGATGGCTGATGGGGACTTGGGGATCCATACCAAGCTTTCAGGGGCAACCCCTCAGCTGAGTGGAGAAGCCAGATTAGAAGGCTGTGTCAGAAAAACCCCCATGTGAGTCAAAGGAGTGGGCTCGTGCAGGCAGAAGGTCCTGGTGACACACAGACACACACAATGTAGGCTCACAATGTTCCCTCACCTTCACATACATGCATACAAACATACAGTCTCACAGACACTCAAACACAGACACAAACGTACACACACATACACAAGCACATGCACTTATGTACACAGGTATGCACACTCACGCACATATACCTGCCTATCCTCTGAGACTCCTCTTAGATCTTACTTCTTCCCAGAAGCCTTTGCAGATGTCCAGGCTGAATCAAAGGCTTGCCCCTGAGCCACTCAGAGCCTAGGTTCTGCCCCTTTTAGGCCTTATTCTATGTCTACCCACCAGAGTTCCCTGATATCAGGGAGTAGGCCTTGGTGGTTGTGCTTTGTCAAGCCAACTAGTGCCTGAATGTCACTGTTTTCCCATTCAATGGCTGGATGGACTCTGCCTGCCTTGTTTTCTGTTCAGGTTCACCCTTGAGTACTAGGCCTCCCTGGGCAGTCAGGAGCACTGGTTACCATTTAATCCCATCCCTCTGAAAGGTCATATCCGGTCCTTCTCTCACCAGACACCCTCACCCCCGACCCAAGTCCAGGGGTCAGATCGTGCTCTGAAAGGGAGCCAGGCAAGGCTGTGGGGGGACTGGTTAGCAGCAGGATGTGATGACACCCACACAGCCCAGGGTCTTTTTCCACAGCTAAGAATACACAGCGCCAAGTGGCCTCTTCTGCTGGAAGCCACCTTGATTTTCACAGCCCTCTCTGCTCACATCCTGTTTCCGACCCCCTGACAAAGCTGGGCCCCACGCCCTGGGCCCCCACCCCGCCTCCTGGGTTTTCACGTGGCTTTTCTGAGGTAGAGGCAGGCCACAGATCTCTTGTTTTTAAGCTTCTTGGTGGCTTGAGGAATTTACTGCTCAAGTGACAGTCTCAAATGTGTCTAGTGTGGCCATTTGGGGTAGCCTCCTCATAGGCCATCTTTGAGGTTGAGGAGTGAGGAAGGTAAGAGTTAGGAGAGGGTTGAAGGTCCAGACTGAAAGCTAATGGCCACTAACATGCTGGAATGCTTCAAGCAGGATCCTTTATCGAGCTGTGCCTCCTTTGAGCTACCAGAGTTCGGCAGGAGTGGTTTCTTGGTGTGAGCCCAAATAAGGAAATTAATGGGTAGACCAAAGAGGCCTTTGAGGCCCCAGGACAGGAGCCTCCAAATCTACTTCTTCCTGCCTCTACCATACAGCATCCGCTATTTTCTGTAATTCCCAGAAATCCATCCATAGGCCATTGTGGGGCCGCTTCCCTCACACCAGCCCTTTGATTCAGTTCAAAGAGACAGGAAAAGATGGGGAATGACTGGGAACAAAGGCCTGATGCTTCCCCAGGAGGCCTGGCAGGACCCTGGGAGTGCCTGCTGCCCTTCCCCCAGAAGCAGGAGATTCTCTCCTTCTCTTCCCCAACTCCACTGTCTGATCCCACCAGCCTCTCTCACCGCCCTTATCTCTCCTCTCCTCTCCTCTCCTCTCCTCAGCTGCTCTCCTTCTAGGGCAGGGTAGGAAAAGCCTATGGTCAGGCCTGTGTTGAGTGTGGCTGATTGTGGATGGTCTCAGATCTCCTTGCTAGGTGAACAGTGCTCTAGACTGTGTAGCTCTGACAGAAACATGTGACTAAGTCAATCGTATTGGTGAGCCTGAGCCATGACCTCATGGCCAAGGTCATTGTGTCCACCTAATGTAAGAAGATACGCGAAACTCTAAATTAACTAAAAGACCCTCCTTTTTTTAAAAGTATTTTTTTTCATTGTTTGTTTTGAGACAGGGTCTCACTGGGTAGCCTTGGCTGTGTTACATGGACGGGGGTTTTCTATGGTTTTCTTGTAGCACATCCATAGGCCCACCAATCTGTCTCACCTAAAGGGCTCCATGTGTCTCTCTATGTTCCTGGTCTATCTGTCTGCAACTCCTAGTCACTAAATTACACTGGGGAGCAGCTGCCACCAGCATCTGGACACTGAGCCTGTTCCCAGCTTTCAGTAGATGAGTATGACTTGCTCACCCTACCTTCTAGCTCAGAACCAGCACATGCAGGACACGCCAATGGTCCTCATGAGAGGCCTGATCCCAGCTGCTGTTGTCCTTGGGAACCTCTTTCCATCCTCACTCTCCCCTGATCTTTGCTGAATACATAGGGTTATGGTCACACCATGCCTACTGTAACATAAGCAGGTTCTCCATGTCTAAACAGCTCTCCTCAGAGACCAAAGGTGGTCCTCAGATGTCCAAGGTCATTGTATCCACCTGATGTAAGAAGATATGTGAAAGTCTAAATTAACTAAAGGATTCTTTTATTAAAATATATTTTTTATTGTTTGTTTTGGGACAGGATCTTATTGTATAGCCTTGGCTGTCCTGAATTCACTTTGTAGACCAAGCTGGTCTTAAACTCAAAAGTATCCACCTGCCTCTGCCTCCCAAATGCTAGGATTAAAAACATGTCTAGATTTCTTCTTTTTTTTAATTACTTTTATTTGTAAAATAAATTGTACACACACATCTTATGAGTACCCTAGGAGACCAGAAGGGGGCATTGAGTCTCCTGGCAACTGGAAGTTGTAAGTTCCCTTACATGAGTGCTGAGACCCTAACAGAAGTCTTCTGGAAGAGTAGTAAAAACTCTTAACCCTGATCCATCTTTCCAGATCTTAAACAAAAGTTTCTTAAGACACAAAAACACCACATAAAAGTGAAAGTTGATAATTGGATTCTCTCAGAATTGAAATCTCCTGATTTTTGAAAAAGACCATAAAAACTAAAAAGTCAAGTCACAGACAAAAAAGAATATTATCAACACACATACATGCAAAAGATTTGCACTCAAAATATATCAATATACCGTCTGACAAGGACATGACAGTCTGAAATGGGCAAGGGTGACACTGGGGTGGGCTTTAAGGTTTCAAAAGTCCTGACCATTTTCAGTTAGC
>JANHMN010000002.1:190612355-190627003 GCA_030674055.1 Rhabdomys pumilio | reverse complement strand
CACACACACACACACACACACACACACACACACACACACACACACACCTACCTCATGGTCAGCCAATCAGGAAGCTGCCCCACTTCCTAGCCTGATCTAACTTCTTGGACTGTCAGTCAGGAGTTGTAGAAGCTACCCTACCAACTAGCTTGAGCCAAGTATAGTTAATCAGCAAAAATTGCCCCAAATCCCCCAGAGCCTTGGGGAATCACAAAAGCATCTATAACCCCTGGAGTTGGAGTCAACCAATCAAGGGAAGGAAAGGCAAAAGTCACCCACTCCTACCCTAACAGGTTTTAAATTGCAAAGCTTACACCTCTGTCCTCCATCCTGATGTATGGTGAACCCCTGCATGCTGGGTCTCTGCAGAATAAACACTCTTTGCTATTACATACTACTTGAGTCTGGGGTATCATTCTTTGCAAATCACAGACCATTACACCTCTCCTCAGTTTCGTGCATTGGGCAAAATCTCCTGCTTCTGTCTCCCTCCCAGAGTTCCAATCTCTCTACTGAAACTCCCACCTCTTACTTCCAGCCTTTTGTTAATAGGCCATCAGCTTTTTGTTAACAGATGATGCTTCCAAACAGTGCACAAGAGACTCTATACCTTGAACTCACTTGGTAGGCCAGGCTGGCCTCAAACTCAAAATAGACTCACCTGACTCTTCCTACTGAGTTCTGGGATTAAAGGTGTGAGCCAACACTGCCCAACTCTTTGTGATTCTTTTGAGAGGTGAGAGTTACTGTTTTTTTTAAACAAACAAACAAACAAACAAAACAAAACAAAACAAAAACAAAAGACTCCAGCCATTCAATTTTACTATCGAAGGCTAAGGAGCCAGATGCTGTGGTGAAAGCCTGCCAGCTTAGAGAGGCTGAGAAAGCGCCCAGCTCACTTTCCTACTCCACTAATGTCCCATAAGGAAAATGCTTCTTCTTCTCTATACGGCCTAAATACTCTCAGCTCCAAGATTCTCCTTTCTCTTTCCTGGGGTTTCTTCTGTTTACTCCCTGTCAACTGGTTGCTTTGCTCCACCTTTCGACTTATCTTTGACTTTATTTAGCTCTTGTTTACAGAAAGCTCTTCAGAAGAGGTGTGTGCTGGAGCTAAACCATACCACAATAGGTTTTTCCAGTTCATAATCTTGGGGATCACAATATGATCAAATATCCTGCAAGAGGGGGTCAATTATATAGAGGTTAGTACCTCCAATTCCAAGTCTGTCCCAAGTTTCAGGGTACTAGTTAGTCTTTCCCACACACCATGCGGCAGGGGCTCTTACTCTTAATTTACTGATGAGGAAAACAGAGGTCTAGTAATTTGTCCAAGGTCATGAAGCTCTTGGCTCTGGCTCCAGAGAAGCTTTAGATACCTCACTGGTGTTTCCACAGATATTGTATGTTAAGACTCTTGGAAATGTAAAACAGGATGCTGGGTTTCACTCCTGAAATGCTCTGATTCCACCTCAGGGGAAAGCAGGAGCCTGGGAGTGGGGGCCACGGAGGCACTGAACTAGCTGTGGACTGGCTGCATTCACAAGTTCAACAGCAGATTTATTTAAGCCATGCTGTTCCTTTCTGTCCCTAGACATGAAAGCATAACTTAACCTGCACAGCAGAGCCAGAAGACGTGGGAATGCATTGTCTAAATGCTCAAGTATTACTGCTTTGAAAAACTCGTCTTACAATTTTAGGCATGGTTAAGCTATGTAGATGTAAAGTCAGGTTCTGACTTACTTCCTAAGTGTGAACACAGTCAGTCAACCACACTGGGAGGAAAACATCTTTGACAGCACACAGCCACGGGCTCTGCTTGCATGATATACTAAGCTGCCCATTACTGAGGGCTATGGGAATGGAGCATCTTGCCTTAAGACCACATTTTTCTCATACATCATTAATTTTGAAGACTCTTAGGTGTATTTATTGGAAATAATGGATCTTAGATCTTCCATATTCACTGTCTGAACCCTACCATGCTAAGGACAGAGACTAGTCACTTTGAAATGTAAGACTTAGAAAGAGTTACTGGGGCTGGAGAGATGGCTCAGCAGTTAAGACCACTGACTGCTCTTTCATAGGTCCTGAGTTCAATTCCCAGCAACCACATGGTGGCTCACAAACATCTGTAATGGGATCTGATGCCCTCTTCTGGTGTGTCTGAAGACAGCAACAGTGTATTCATATGCATTAAATGAATAATAGTAAAAAAGTGTTACTGGCTCCTGATGCATACATACATAACCAGTATCCAGGAAGCACAGGCAGGAGGATTGCTAAATGTCCGAGGCTAAGTGAGTTTCAAACCAACTAGGGCTGGATGGCTTGACCCTGTCTCAAAATAAAGCAGAAATAAATAAATAAATAAATAAATAAATAAATAAATAAAATGTTAAGTTATTGTGTTTTAAGGCAGTGTCTCACTATACAGCCCTGGTTGGCCTGGAACAGTGTAGACCAGGCTAGCCTCAAACTCTCAGAATTCCATCTGCCTCTGCCTCCAGAGTAAATACTGGGATTAAATACTTGTCACCACACTGGGCTCCAGAATAGATTTTTTTGTTTGGTTGGTTGGTTTTGTTTTTAGAGACAGGGTTTCTGTTGTAGCCCTATCTGTCCTGAAACTCACTCGGTACATCAGGCTCGCCTGGAACTCACAGATATCCCCTTGCCTATGCCATTACCACCCAGCTCCAAAATGATGTTTTAAGACTGGCCCAAGAGTGCCCTCCACCTTTTAGGTATGATGTATATGCAGAGGTTTTTGTGAGAAAAGTGAGACCAATGCTTCAGACAAGGAAACAGTGCTCAGGTAACCTCACAGGCAAACTCAAGTCATTGTCCTGTACGGAACATTATTATAGATGTGTTAAAAAGAAGAGCTATAATGGATGTCTCAGAATAAGTCAGTGCCCCAGGGGAAGCTATGCCACTAGGTGTCTATGGAGAGGTCAAGGTTAGGTCATTGGCCTGGCTTCATCATCACTTCCCGTGTGGCCTTGAGCAAGATGATTACAATACCTCTTATGGCAGTCCCTCCTCTGTAGTGCGGGGTTAGTGGCACAGGAGACTTAGAATGAAGCATGAAGCACAGTACTGGAACACCAAGTTCTCGATGTTGCCCAACTCTGAACTCACTCTGAGCCACCAGTGTGACATTAGCACGGAAGTGCACAATCTAGGGAGAGATCTGGTTTCACCTTTCAGGGCATGCTGCTCTTGAAGACCATGCTATAGTAAACTCACCCTGAGATGCTGATGCCTGGGCTGGCCTGGGGTATCTGCCCAGGCTCCAGGAGTTTGGAAAAATGAGCAGGTGTAGCCAAGTTTAAGGTGATGGTATATTACAAAGAGTAGGCGGCTGCTCGAGATTTAAAAAATGGACAAAGTTGGGCTGGCTAGCTGGCTCAGTGGGTAAAAGTGCTTGCGTCCAAGCCTGACAACCATAGTTCAATCCTCATAACACATATGATTGAGAAACTGAGTCCTGGAAGTTGTCCTCTGCATGCATGCTATGGGACAATATGACTTCCCCCATCACAATAAATGTCAAAAGAATATTAATGAGTATAAAGATAAATGTAACACGTAATGCTTAGATAGAGGACATTGGGAACTATAAGTCATGTGGGCGTCAAACAGGGAAATCTTAACATGAGCTGCATTACTAGAAGGTGACACTCTTGGGACCAGCAAGATGGCCCAATAGTTGCTTGCTATATGCAAGTCTTCTAACCGGATTTTGATCCCTAGAACCCAGATAAAGGTGGAAGGAGAGGTCCAAATGCTGTGCCACGGAACACACGCCCTTCCCACACACAGAGTAAAATTCTAAAAGAGATAATGACCTAGTTATCTTATGTGCTAACGGCACTGTGGCATCTGTATCACTAAAAGGATGTTCTTTGTGGTCTTATGTGGGCGAGGGGAGCATGCTTGCCATTTGTTTTCAAACAATCCTGGAAAAAGTGTATGCAGAGGAAGTACTCCTAGCAGCTTAACCTCAGGAAAGAGTGATCCAAGGTTTCTGAGGTCTGTTGTGGTTTGACTGTGCCAGTCCTCCTCAGCAGTGTCTGAACACTTGGTACCAGTTGGTGGTGCTGTTTGGGAAGGCTGTGGTATCTTTAGGAGGCAGAAGCCCACTGGAGGAAGTGAGTCACTGAGGGAGGGCCTTGAGGTTTTAAAGGCCAGTCCCACTTCCTGTTCACTATGTGCTTTGACTGGGAGGCAGCCAGGGCAGGAAACCTCCTGTTCCTGCCATCATGCCTTTCTTGGCTTGGCAAGTTGTATCCCCTGGAAAGGTAAGGCAGAATGAGCAGCCTTCTTCTTGCCTCAAACTGCTTTTTGTATTTTGTCACAATGAGTAACATAACAAAGTGTCCTGTATCCCAGGCTGGCCTTTGACTTACCATGCAGCCAAGAACTTGAACTTCTGGTCCTCCTGGCTCTACCTGTAATCCAGAATTAGTACCGTGAACTTCTGGTCCTCCTGGCTCTACCTGTAATCCGGAATTAGTACCGTGCAACGCTGAAGGTCACACCCAAGGCTTCACCTATGCTAGACAAGCACTCTGACACTGAGCTACATCCCATGTGATACAAAGTAATTCTAAAAATGTTTTCAACCTTTAGACATATAGTTTCAAAGTAAAAAGCTCACACTGACACTTCCAGCCATCATGATTTGAATTACACCTGAGTGCATGTGGCCTATGGAGTCCTCTCTGGATTCATATCCCATGGTCCTTCAGTTTGAGGATGGCCAGACAGACACACACGCATGCTTGTACGCACGCACAAGCTTGCTCAGCCTGCTTCCTTATAGAACAAAGGACTACCAGCTCAGGGGCCTCCTTACCTACAGTGGGCTGGGCCCTCCTAAATCAATTAACAATTAAGAAAATGCCATGTAGGCTTGTCTACAGCCTGATGATATGGAGGCATTTTCTTTTTTTCTTTTTTTTTTTTTAAGAAACATGTTTTATTTGTTTTGCTTATACCATCAGAACTGAAACTACTGTCTGTCATTTCCCTAAAACAGGGAAATGAATCTAAAACACATACTGGTGCTTTTCAAAAGAAAGCACTTCAAAAGGGTGGTAGCAGCAGGCATTTGTTATCTTTTTTCTTCAAGAACTTTCAGGCTGCAGGAGAAAAACATGTGACTAAAAGTATTAGGATAGGGACTATCCTAATTGTCAGCTTTATATTACCTGGATATGGAGGCAATTATTTTTATTCTGCATGTTCTATCCTAAGCATCATCTGGAGGCATTTTCTTGACACTCCCTCCACTCCAATAACTCTAGCTTATGTCAAGTTGACATAAGCATGCACGCACACAAAGATAGATAGATAGATAGATAGATAGATAGATAGATAGATAGAGATAAAATATATACACAAACCTTATAGCTCATAAAAAAAAAAAAAAAGGAGAGGGGGCTCAAAAACTCTGATAAACCAAATCAGTGGCAGTTAAATATGTATCAATGGGTAAGAAATACACAAATTTATTCCGGAAAAACCCTGTAAATTGCTGGCAGGAGCCCATTGGCTTGCCCACTACTGTAGGGAGCCGACTTTAAGCAGAAAGCGGCTAGAAAGCAGTTATCATCTTTGCAGCCATCTGGAACCATTTACCCTGATAGAGACTTGGTTTTTTCAGCAGCCTACAACAGCTGAGCACACTCTGATAGATATCTTGTTTATCCCACATAGCTTGTTTTGCTGTTAGTGACCCCAGCTGCATGGTGCACGTGGTAAAATGTTTTCACCTGTGTTCTCCTATGTGTGCTTATAAATACCCAGGATTTCCTTGTAAGAATATATACAGTCAATACAGTTAAGAGATCAATATGAGTTAAGAGATATATGAGAATAGGGTTAAGATATATATATACAGTCAATAGAGTTAAGAGGTATATGAGTAAATAGGGTTAAGAGGAATGAACAAGAGTGACTATGCACCAATAGAAGAGAAACAATAAAGGAGACTTGAGACTTGACTCCAGAACCTCTGCCTTGTCTCCATTCTTCGAGACCCTGACCCCTTGACTTCAACACACTACTTGTCTTCAACACACTACTCTCTGGGCAGAGGAAGAGAATGAGAGGAAATATGGCGATAAAGATGAAAGGTAAGTTAGAGCAAAGGAGGGAATATCAGCAGGACAGGCACCACTGCAGCTGCAGTTTTGTAATCAAGATGGACCTAGTCCTGTGCAATAAGACAAGGAGCTTTGAACCCTGGAAGAGGTGTACCCTGCATGTCTATGCAGCTTCATCCAAGCAGTTACACCTGTCTGTTCACCTGACACCCACAGGCAAAACTACACACAAGCCCTAAATCTGCTGTGCTCCAGAACTTCTCAATTATAGAATCCCTGAAGAAATTTGGGTCCTAGAAGCACCTATAAGACAAGCCATCTTGTGGTAATTTGAATAGGTTTGGCCCCCAGAGACTCATGCTTGAATGTTTGGATAATGGGGAATGGCACTATTAGGAGGTGTGGCCTTGTTGGAGTGTTACCACTGTGGAGGTGGATTTTGGGGTCTCCTACACTTAAGCTCTGCCCGGTTTGGAATTCCAGTCTCTTGACTGCCTGCATGAGTCTCCTCCCGGCTGCCTGGGCTCCTTCAGATCAAATGTAGCTCTTTTGGCTCCTCCAGGCTCACATTTGCCTACACACTGCCGTGGTTCCTACCACGATAATGGATTGAACCTGTAAACCAGCCCCAGTTAAATGTTTGCCTGTATAAGAGTTGCCTTGGTCATGGTGTCTCTTCACAGCAATAAAACCCTAAGACAGAAGTTAGTGTCAGGGACTGGGATACTGCTGATAGGCCTGGCCATGCTTTTGTTTGGAGGAATATGAACTTTACAACTTTGGGGTATTGCTGTGATAGAACCGACCATGTTTTTATTTGGGGAAATGTGGATTTAGGAACTTTGGATTTGGAAAGCAGTGAAATGCTTTAAATGGGGCTTAATAGGCCATTCTAATAGGAATATGGAAGACATTGGTGCTAAGGATGATTTGAACTCTGGGACCTGGGTCAAGGTTTCAGAAAAGAAGAGTTTTAGTATGTTATGTTGTCTAGAGATCATTCTTATGAAGAATGTGGCTGCTTTTTGCTCTTGTCTAAGAGTCAAGCTGAGGCTAAAGTGAAGAGATTTAGATTAATCACATTGAGGAAAGAAAACTCAGAACAGCTTAGCATAGACTGTCCCGTGGTTTACTTTTATAGAGTGTTTTTTGATCAAGCATAGCAAACTTAAAAAGGAAACATCAAAAGTATGGTTCAAGTACTAAAGGGGCACCAGGAAATAGAATGGAGATAAATCCTGTGTTTAAGAACTTTAAATGAATTAAGGAAGAGGTGATCTTGGGGACAATCCCATCCAGCTAAGCTTATTATTTATGTATTTGTGGTTGTATGATGTATGGTTATATCATGTTAGGCATTATTATGACCTAGTTATTGTTTTCATTTAGACATAAGGAGATATGATTGTGTATTAAATTGACAAGGGATGGATTTCTGTGGCTATTCTTGTCAACTGTATCTGGAATAAACTATGGTCCAAAACTCAGAAAGAACTTGTGAAAAGGGATAAGCTTAGGTACAGCTGGATAGTATCCATCTTTAATCTCAGTACTCAGGAGACAGAAGCATGAAGATCTGGAGTTCAAGGTCAGTCTACAGACAACTTTCCAGGAGAGCTACACTTAGTAGTAAAGGAAATCATCAAAAATACAAACCTGGGGAAGATGTAATAGAAGGACCGTGTTTCAGCCCCAGCAAGCAGCAGAACTGGGCAACTTCTGCCAGGTGGCTGGCATCAGAATCAAGAACAGAAGGGGTTACTGGGACAATTGATGCTGGTTAGCTGGAGCTAAGAAATTAAACAGTGATTAAGAAGAGACCAGCATCACAGAGGTAAAATCTTCTGGGAAGTGTTTTCTAAGCACAAAGAAGCTGCGTTCCAGATAGAAACATTGTGCTGGCAGCTGGATTTGTTAATGTGTAAGAATCACCCAGGTGGTACTGATTTTGAAGGCATGAAGGGGTCATGGAGAACAGCTAAGGCCTGGCATGGTGAGAGGCTGTAGCATCAGTATCAATTGAAGCCCCAGGACTAAAGGGGTAATGCAAAGAAGCTGAGGCTTTGCATCATGAAGAGAGTCTATGAGAAGCTACTGTTGAAAGTGCAGCCTGGTGAAGCACAAGACCTCAATGAATTGGAGATGCCGGTACCATGGGATGACCACCAAGTACAGCAGCAGCAGTGGTCAGCCTGATCCTAGAGTGCTCTGGAGGACAGAGCTGGAGAAGTGATACTAGTCGTTTGTAGAAGCCCAGAAGATCGTGTGGGGATTCCAGTTCCAATATCGTTCCAATATTGAACAAGAAGTTGTGAAGTTGAAGAAGTTGCCTTGGAGACGCTAAGATGTTAGAGACGCCAGAGCTGTGGAATACCTGCTGAGGAAAGCTGCTAACAGGGAGTTCAACCAGCCAAAGAGAAAGAAGTGTGCTGCAATCAACAAAGCGGAAAAGAACTGGAGATCTGAAAAGCTTATTGACATCAGACAGAGATGCAGAGTTTGAAGTTTGCCCAGCTAACTTTTGGTGTTTCTTTCGTCAAGTATCTCCTTTCTATGATGTCTTGGAATGGTAACACATATCCTGTACCATATGTTGGAAGTATGTGATCTACTTTATTTTGATTTTATAGGGGATTACAGTTACATGACTTAAGGTCCACCCATAGAGAACTCTCATCTCCAGCTTCACATATCTGCCTGCACATTGCCATGCTTCTCACCATGATGATAATAGATTAACTCTCTGAAACTGTAAGCCAGCCCCAATTAAATGTTGTCCTTTATAAGAGTTACCTTGGTCATGTTGTACATTTTGTACAACAGTAAAATCCTAAGACACATCTTCTACAAAGCCTGTCTGTAGAAGGTCTGACATAGATCTCCTTGACGAAACCTTGTTCTTACTGAGTCAGCAGATCAAGATACTAGAGTAGAGACAGGCAGGCATTTTACCTTTAGCTCCCAAGCTAGCCACTTAGGAGTCACTATCTATGTAAGGTGGCTACCTTTGTGTCACCATTGTCTGCCAAGAAAGAACAAGGCCCACTGACAACCCATGCTAACTTTGTGATCAGGATGGCAAGGAGCACAATTTCCTACCATGTGGCCAAAGATGAACACTCTTCTGTACCAATCTTTATATATTTATTCACACATTTGATAAAAATGTCACAGTTAAGAGCAAACTCATTATGATGACACAAGTAATTGTACAGAGTCAAATCACAAGAAAAAAGGGCAAACATAACTGCTTAGTACCTGAGCCCCAGCACATATGCTCACGCTCACGCATACGCATACACACACACACACACACACACACACACACACACACACACACACACACGCTTACACTTACAGACTCATGGGCATTCAACTACAGATGTTAAATTAAAATAAAGGGTTTTTTTTTCCCTGTCAGGTCCTGGGAAGAAGGGAAAAAAATGCTCACTTAAAGACACTGGGGCTTCTCAATGCAACTCTCTGCTCTGCCAACAACTGAAAAGACAGAAACACTGGGGGAGTTTAGTTGTTTCCTTGGCACAAAACTGAATAGGCAACAAGAAGGTTAAAAAGGTATGTTCACCTTGGGTTTAGTTTCCTTTTTTCAACACTACTACAGGGTAGGGAGCAAGCAGGAAAAAAAATTTTCAGCTATATTAACTCCAGGAAAAGAGAAGGATGTAAAACTTGATCCCTATTCACCATAAAGAAACCAGCAAGGCCAGGCATCTATCATCTGGTTGTAATCTTATCCAAACTGTGTATATTACTTGTATGTCAGCTCTGGAGAGGAAACACTTTAGAAGACCAAGAGGGTCACATAAGCCCCATCCCTACCATATTGGTATTGGGCAAGACTCCATCTGCTGGCCCATATGTCAACTTGCAGTTTTAAAAACTGAGGAAATGGCACAACCACCATCCAGTACCCTTATCCTTCCAGGACAGCCCAGTCAATCTACAGTGGGAAAACAGTGCCAAAACAAACAAGACTATGGAAAGAGTTGTGCTCAACTTCCTAACTCCATTTGTTACCAGGGTTAAAAAGAAATCTAGTTATTTTTAAGTAAGATGTTTTGTGCGCACTTCCACTGACCCTATCAAAAACACTGATGATATCAAATAGGAAGCTAGAGGAGTTTGTCTCTGATGTTCCTGGCAAATGGGCTAAGGCTATGGCAGAGGCCATGATCCAGTGAGCACAGTCTATGAACACAGAAAAGGCCAGTTAAGATGAAAGCTGCTTTTATCAGATGAGTCAATGTCATGGTATTCTGCAGGGGGAAGGATCCCTTGGTACAAACTTCATGTCGTTAAAGATAAAGCAAGGCAAGGACAAGGCACTTAGCTCAGCCAGAATTGTTCACACCACCACAGGACTGTTATCAAGAGCACTCCAAAAAACCACTTAGTGAGAACCTGGGGCCAACCACTCTCCAAGTGACCTACAGAACTGAAGGATATCCAGAGCATTGCATAACCAATGGTGGCATTTGGAATGTCAACAAGGAAGCTTCTCGTAGGAGGCGGATAGGATTCATCCCCTTCTGGCCTAAAGTGAGAGGTTGTTCCAGAGTAGGTCAGCATGATACTGGATTTCACAACAGCTGGCCTGAGAACATGACAACTCCACGATGTCATGGTCCTGTTTGGTAAAAAGCAATAGGGCTCCAGATGAAATCTAACTCCAGTTCTAAATTCTCTTGCACTGACAGTTACAGCAGATGTCTTCTAACATATGTGACTTGTCCCTGTCCTGCAGCAGAGCTGAAGGAGCAAGGCAGGGCTGGAAGTGCCTGTCTTTCCTTATCCCAAAGGCCTTTAAGCATACTCAATCCGAGCCGGGCCACAGCTACCCTCATTCTTCCGCTCGGGGGATGGAGCAGTGGCCTTAGCCTCACTGCTCATTTCCAGAGGCTTAGCCGAGATGTAGTCCTTCACTTTGATCTCCATGTTCTTGGCTTTCAGAGTGGCCATGTGCAGCTTCTCCAGGAAATCTGGCATACCTATTGGGACACAGCAGAATCTAGTCAAGCTGCCGTACTGGTTGGTTTTGGTTTTTTTGTTTTGCTTTGTCAACCTGACCCAAGCTAGAATCACCTGGGAGGAGGGAACCCCAGGTGAGAAAATGCCTCTATAAGACTAGTCTCTATAAGCTGGATGGGCATGGACACACATGGTGGATCTCATTGAGTTCAAGACCAACCTAGTCTATAGAGTGAGTTCTAAGACAGCCGAGATTACATAGAGAAATCCTATCTCAAAAAAAACTAAAAAACTGTCCTCTAGGAAAGTTATGTGGGGGCATTATCTTGAATAATGACTGATATAAGGGTGCCACCCACAATGTGTGGTACCACACCCAGTCAGGTGATCCTAGGCTGTTCAAAATAGCAGGCTGAGCAAACCGTAGACAGCAAGCCAGTAAGCAGTGTTCCTCTATGGCCTCCACTTCAGTTGCTGCCACTAGGTCCCTGCCCTGACTTCCTTTCACGATGGACAAAAGCTATACGATGAAATAAACCTTTTTTCTCCCCAAGTTGCTTTTTGTGGTCATAGTGTTCATTAGAACAACAGAAAACAAACTAGGACAGCTGCCAAACAAGCCAGCAACAGGCTCAAAACCAAAGCCTATTTAGAGAATAGGTAGGCAAATAATAAATACCTAACTTCCCATCCTCCTCCTGAAGGATAAGGAACTACTCGAGCACCAGAAGAAAGTAAACTGTATGAAGAGTCACACATGGCATCTTACACCAGTAATTCCAACACTTGGGGGTTGATGTTTTCTAAAAAAGGGTTAGAAGTGGAGGGTGTGGCTGTGACATGCAGCCTATGTTAGGTAGCAGTCCTTTCTTCCCCTAAGTAACTGCCCCACAACTAAGTTTTCTTGGCCAGATCTTATAGCCTTAAATATTTTGGTTTTATCACTTTTGTCACCTAGGCCTTGATCCTTCTGTCTCAGCCCCTGCAACCACCACTGAGATTACAGGTGTGCATTACCAACCTAGACATTTAACAATACTGAACAAAAAAATATATACATCAATGTACACCATCTATATGTAAGGCATCAAACTGAGTCTTAAAAACTCTCCTCTAAAAAAGTCCTTTCTAGAACCCGTTTTTCTTATACCTTCAAATCCCACTTAGAGGTTAGAATGAAATAGGAAGATTCTTCAAATTTCCCCCAACATGACTACAAAAAGTATCAACCTTCCTGTTGCCATTAAGAAAAAAACAAAAACCAAAAAACAATTCATTCAGCTCAGATTCAGGCCCGTCCACTGTGCATTCCCCTACTTACCACTAGAAACCATCCAACTGACACAGTATCGAGGGAACACAGTCTGTGGATTGTCACTGTATGTCAGTAAGTAGTCAAAGCCATTCTGGAAAAGAAACATAGCAAATATGACAGCCACAGCAACCTCTACATCCAGTACCAGAAGAAGCGTAATATCCTACATACATGAAAAGCACAGAGGCTGTTCTTCGTAGAAAGGCCCTTTACTATCTTGATCCCAGTAAAAGATTAAACTAATAGGGAAGTTTCCTGTGTTCAAATCTTGACAAGTATCATGCAGCCTCTTGTGAAGATGGATTTTTTCATGTATCCAAAATTTACATGTTAAATAGAGGATGCCAAGGGACCAGCTTTTAGTGAAAACTTTGGCACTAAGTCTATAACAGTTTTCTAGCCAAAACATTAAACACACACTGTTGCATTTTGGTGTTAGAGAAGGAAGCCTCAAGTGGACTCAAGATTATTCTGTGTCTTTTTTCTTTTATAATCCAGCCCTGTGTCCTCCTAATAATGTCACTTTCTTAAATTTTAGCTAGGACTACAATATTTGCTTCTGAAGTCTTCCCAGCAAATCTTCAAACATGGGGTGGCCTTGAGGACCCAATACAGATGCCCAATATTTACAATTTAAGGATCTCACCTTCCCCTTCTGCTCTTAGTGCTAACAGTAACTGTTTAAAGAGCACTATGCAGCTGGTGCTCCCTTAGGTCCTTGCAGCTCTACAATGTACCACTCTCTTCTATTTTACAGATGCCAGCTTGGACACAGAAGTGAGAAAGAAAATTCTAACCACCAGGCCTACACACCTGTTTTTTGGCTCAGCCCTCTCATACCTAATACCAAAAAGAACCCAGGATTATTGAGGTGGTTAAAGTGGCACATATCTGTAGTCCCAGCACTTGGCAGGCAGAGGCAGGAGACTAGGCTACAAAACAAACAAAATAATGACCATAAAAGAAGCCTGAAACAGCTGTGTTCTATATGAAGGGAATAAAGAACAAATGTTCTATGCATACTTCAAAAGCAGAGGCATCAAGACTCTGGGCCAATAAATCTTAACAGCAACTTGCCTCCTCACCATACTCAAAGTATATTGTTAAGTAGCTATTCATTTCTTAGCATATATTTGAATGCCTGCCATGTCTGGCACTTTGCTAGGTGCTGCATAACAAACACATCAGCTCTAATCCTTGCCCTTAGAAGCTTCTGATTACGAAGATAAAAGTACCCTGGCTGGTACTGCACTTCAGTGGTAGATCCTTTGCCTCAAATATGAGGCTTTGGGTTCAATTCCCAGTACTTAGGGAATAAGTGAATGATACTCTAATAGAAATTCATACTAAGCACTGTGGAAATATGCACAAAGAGGTAAAAGCCACACCTTAGGAACATGACCAGACCAATCACAAAGGCTGTTTACATGACAAAATGAACTCCAGCAAATAAAACTTTTAAGTTATTCCATCTGTGGGACTAGAGAGATTGCTCAGCAGATAAAAACATTTTCTGCTCTAGCAGAGGACAGGGGTTCAAGTCCCAGAACACACATGGTAGCTCACAACTATTTATAATTCTATTTCTAAAGAATCTGCCACCTTCTTCTAGTCTCCAAGGGCACAACATACACATAGTACACAATAACAAGCAGGCAAAATGCCCATACACACTTAATTTAATTTAAAAACCAATTATCTCAGAATCCCAAAGTGGAAAATTAACAACAGCAAAAATTAAAAACCAGTAAGTAAAAAAAGAGACAGAAATTGTAAAATATAATTATGGTCTGTTTTTAGTATGAGATCTGCTCCGAGTTCAGTCCAAATAAGTAGAACATCTTGGGCCCTTCTTACCTCTAGCTGGTGGCTGTTTGTTTCAGAACTGAGTACAGTTTGCCTGCCATGTGATAAGAGCCCATAATCAGAAAAAAAAAAAAAGGTAGTTTCAAGCCCCTAATTATTCACTGGATAAGGCTCTGCATCCTAAACCAACAGGATGGGGAAGATGGGAAGGGAGCAAATCCCAGACTATGGGATAAGAGGACAGGAATTTCTTGTGATCCAGGAACATTAAAAAAATCAAACCAAATCAGCACCCCATCTTCTCTACACTGGCATTCCTTTTGGCAGAATGGTATATTTAAAACTTTCATTCTCACTAGTCTCTTGATGTTTAATTATCTCATTCCCCATAGACAGGAGCCTGAGAGTGTTGGTTACACTATATC
>JANHMN010000002.1:190547126-190603884 GCA_030674055.1 Rhabdomys pumilio | reverse complement strand
GCAAAGTAACAAAAATTGACAGCAGGGGAAAGAAGAACACTTACATATTACTAGTGGAATTGCACATTGGTGTTTGTAGATTATGAAAATCAATATGGAGGTTTATCAGAAAAATTTAAAACAGAACTACCCTATGACCTAGCCATACTCCTGGGCATATAACCTATACACTCTGTATCTTACTATAGATGATTACTGCGGCACCATTCACAAAAGGAAGGAAATTAAACCAAATGAATGGATAGTAAACACGTGGTACTTGTATACAATGGAATTTTATTCAGCCAAAAAGAAAAATGAAACTATAAAGCATCAGAAAGATGACAAATCTCAAAAAGGTAGTGATGAGATGGGAGGACAACAGAACACCCGTGATAGGAAAGTTGACGGGGGTTCCTGAGGGTAGAAATACACAAGAGGAGGAGGGGCAGGAGGAGGAAGGGAAGGGTGAGGGGGGAAGAACAGCAAAAACAAATTATGTCTGAAGATGCCATAAAGCCTAATACTTTGTATACTTACTTTATATTTTGTTTGAGACAGGATCTCTCTATAAACTGAGTACTGGGATTAAAGGTGCATGCCACCACATTTAGCTGTATACTAATTTGTAGAATTAAAAATCAAAATTTGAAAATGGAGTATCAGGAAAGACAGTTCTATGTGGCACTTTGGGAGATCTCTCCTTCACCTCTCACTTCTGTTTTACTTATATTGTTTTTGGAACAGTCTTTCTATTTAGCTTTGCTGTCCTCAAACTAGCTGTGTAGACCAGGCAAGTTTCAAATTCAAAGAGATCCACGCACCCGCCTCTGCTTCCTGAGTGCTAGGATTAAAGGTATGTGCTATCACATCCAACTCTTTTATTGTTTTTAATTCATTTATTTGCTTTAACTTGCTATGTATTCTGACTAGCCTTGTATTTGTTATACAACACAGGCTTGCCTCTAACTTGCAGCAAATCTCCTGTCTCACCTTCTTAGTACTGAGATTACAGGCATTCATGGAGCCAAAAAGTCCCATATTTGGAGAGAAAATAAACTCACCTGAACATTGAAGAACTGTCGGGGCGTCACATCTGTGTATGTTCCAAAAACTAGAACGAAAAGAGGGGTGAGGGAGAGCTAGGAAGCAGCAAAGCAAGGCAGAGACGACATGTATCAAGGAAGAATATGAGAAGCTTGTCATCTGGGAGAGGAAAACAAGCAAAATTTGGCAAATTTTCTTCAATAGGACCAGGATAAAATGGTTTAGGAAGCAAAAGGAAGGAAGCACTGTGTGTGGGCATCATGGACACATGTCAAAGGCAGCAGGGCATGGCTCACCTCGGTACTGGTAAAGGTGGGTGCCAGTAATTGGACGCCGCCACAGCTTGAAGTGTTTCTTGTCCATCACCATTTCCCATGGTTCTTCTTTGTCTTTCGACTTTTCATTCCCTGCTACTGGGGACTTTGGTTCAGGAGGGTGATTTTCAACTCCAGAACTCTGAAATATATTTGACATTTCCTCCAACCGTTTCATCTCATTAATGGACCTGGAAAGACAGAAAAAAGTATGATGTCCATGAAATGAAGTATCCAAAGACCTGCAAAAAGACATAGAAATGTTGTATGTTGCCTCAGTGAATAAAAACTGAATTGTTAAGCTTGAATACTAGCCTAACACTTGTAATTAGAATAATTAACCAGTTACCATTTCTAAATCTATAAAATGCAGAAAATAATAGTACTTTCCTCAAGTTAGTTGTAAAAAATAATTTATAAAAAAGTTTCAACGGGACCAACAGAGAAATCCTGTATAAAAAAAAAAAAAAAAAAAAAAAAAAAGTGTTCAAGACCTGGCACACAGCCTCAAATAACTTACAAAATTTTAAAAAATATATTTATTTGGGTATTTTTATTTTTCATGTACATAGTATACATGAGTAGGATCCTTAATCCTGTCACCTAAACTGCATTTCAAGTCCAGGAGTGAGAGAGGACTTAGAGCAGGTCAGAAACTAGAGATCATGCTATGGGCAGCAGAGTGAGACAGACTCATGTATCAAGGAAGACTGAGAAGCTGAGCCATCTTCAAATATTAACCACCAAGGTTTGTAGATGTGTCTCTTGACACTCCCATCCTTCTGTACCACAGGATCTCACTATGTAGGACAGCTGACCTTGTACTACACCTCCATCTTCTTGCCTCAGCTGCTTGAGTACTGGATTATAGCATACTCCACTAGGTAAGACTTTCTGCTCCCCTTTTAGGTGGACTGTCTACTTCCTGTATTATTTTTCTTCCCTGTTTTCAAATTGAAATATAATCTATACAGCATAAGATTTACCCTTTGCAGTATATAAATTCAGTACTTCTTAGACTACAAGAAGTTGGATATATACTTTCAGGCGGTTCCCTCACTTCTCATCCCTGCCAGCTACAAGTCTGTCTTTATTTCCAACATTTCAAATAAATGGAATAGTGGCTAGGGATAGTGGCAAGAGATAGAGGCAGGCAGATCTTTATAAGGCCAGCCTGGTCTACATAAGGAGTTTGAGGACAGTCAGAGCTATATATTGAGACCTTGTCTCCAAAAAGTGAAAACAAGCAAACAAAAACAGAATTATACATATGTTTCCTTCATCAGGCTCCCTTTACCTGGCATTTTTCCAAGTTTCATCCATGTTGGATTTTATTTCTTCTCATAGCTGAACAACATTCCATCATATAAATAAATATATGTATCACCTTTTGTTTAGCAGAAAACAGGCATCTGTATTGTTCCCACTTTGGGGCTATCATGAATAGTAACAGTTTCTATGTAGATATGCTTTCACTTCCTTGAGTAGAGTCCTAAGAATGAATCTGCTAGCTCATGGTAACAACGATAGCTTTATGCTTACCCCTTACCAAGGGTATACAAATAGATGCTAAGGCTTCATACACACTAAGAAAGCACTCTTACCAGCTGAGTTACATTGCCATCCCCTACTTCACTTTTTTGAGGAAGTCTCAAACTACTTTTTGCTTGTTTGTTTTGTTTTGTTTTCTGAGACAGAGTTTCTCTGTGTAGCTCTCCCTGACTGTCCTGGAACTTGCTTCGTAGACCAGACTGAACTCCCGTAGACCAGGCTGATCTGCCTGTCTCCCTGCTGGGATTAAAATTATGTGCCACCACCATCCAGCTTTCTTGTTTTTGTTTTAAGACAATGTCTCACTATGCAAGCCTGCTGGCCTTGAACTCCTGGCTTCTAGTAATCCCTTTGCATAAGTTTCCCAAGAGTTACAAGTGTCCCACTGCATCTGTCTCTTTAAATTGATCTTACAGGTGTGCATATGTCACATCATGTGTGTAGAAGTAAGAAGACAACTTTTAGGAATGAGTTTTTTCCTTCTATCCTGTTCCTGGGGTAGAGTCCTGGGCTAGCTATCTCTCCTGAGCTTTCAGTAAATTCTACTCTGCCTCCCAACTGCCATTAAGAACTTTGGGACTACAAATATGGACACATCTAGCTTTTTAAAAATGTTGTGTTGGGGATCAAGCCCATGCTGTTAGAGGAACTGAATCCCTGGCCCTATTTGCTTTTTAAAAACTCTAAATAATGTTTCGTTTTTTGAGACAAGGTCTCATTGTATTCACTAACTGGCCTGAAACTCTATGTAAACCAGGTTATCCCTGAACTCAGATCTTTCTGCCTCTACTTTCTGACTGCTGGGATTAAAGGTGTACACCACCATGCCAAGCCTCAATCTTTTATAGGTTTCAGAGTTCTAAAAAGTTTTGTACTTTATTCCTTAAATTATTAAAAATTTTATTCTTTTTGATGTTGTAAATGAAATTCTGTTCATTTTCAGATTACTCATTATTTATTGATTTGTTTAACCTGTAATCTTTATTAGTGCTAACAGTTTTCAAAGTTTAGTGATTTTCAGAAATTCTTAATTTAAACTGACAATACAGTATACAGGAATAAGTTATTCCTGTCCAGTCTAAGTACCTTTTAGCTCTCTCTTCCCAACTTTCCTACTATAAACTCTAGAACATTGTTCAAAGAAGGGAGTGAGAGCAGTGGCTTATTTTGTTGCCGACCTTATAGGGAAGTTTCATTTTCTCAGCATGCTGTAAGGTATTTTTAGATACCCTTTATAAATTTGAGGAATTTCCCTTCAATTCCCAATCTCTTGAGTGTGATTTTTTTAAAAGGTAATATATGTGGTTGCTTTTGTTCATATTTTTATCTGTGTACCACTTGAGTGTCTGGCACCCTCAGAGGCTAGAAGGTAGCACTAGATTGCCTGGAATGGGAGTTATAGATGGTTGTTAGCCATCATGGGTGCTGGGACTTGAATTCAGATCTTCTGGAAGATCAGCAGTGGTATTAACCACCAAGTCATTTCTCCAGTCCCTATGATTTTTTTAAATTATGAAATGAGGTTAGAATTAGCCAAATGTAACTAATCCAAGCACTTGGAAGGTGGAGACAGAGGCAGCTGGAACTCTGAGTTCAATGCCAACCTGGTCTCCAGTGAGTTCCAGGACAATCAGGGCTATACAGAGAAACCCTGTCTTGAAAACAAAACAACAAACTTGTAATATCTCTACTTCCAGAATATTGGAATTATAGGACTATGCCATGATACCTGGTTATATGGTGATGGCTTTTTGCATGTTCCCTCTACCAAGTGAGCTACATCTGAACTCCTGTATTTTATTCAATTAATATAACATGTTAAATTAATTTTGTTCATGTCACAGAATCTTTTTTGTATGTTGCTGGATTTAGTCTTTTGGTACTTCTGCCCAAAGGGCTATAAAATTTCTAAAATGTGATACTACATAGTATGGTTATATATTACTTGGTGATCAATACGCAGGTATAGACATAGATTGGTATAATAACCAACAAACTAGAATTATGGACATATCTATGGAGGTAAGAAAATTTCACAAAAAAAGCACAAAGGAATTCCTATTTTTTGGGGGGAGGGGCGTTGGTTGTTGATGGTGTTGCTTGTTTTATTTTTAAGACAGGGTCTCATTAGGCTCGCCTCAAACTCTTTTTTTTTTTTTTAAATTGTATAAAAGCAAAATGGAAAAGGGGGCACGGGATAGGGGTTTTCTAGGGAGGGGAAATGGGGAAAAGGGATGGCATCTGAAATGTAAATAAAATATCCAATAAAAAAAAGAAGAAGAAGAAAAAAAAGATTTATTTATTTATTTGTGTATATGAGTACATTGTCACTCTCTTCAGACACACCAGAAGAGGGCATCAGATCCCATTACAGATGGTTGCGAGCCACCATGTGGTTGCTGGGAATTGAACTCAGAACCTCTGGAAGAGCAGTTGGTACTCTTAACTGCTGAGCCATCTCTCCAGCCCGGCCTCAAACTCTTGATCCTCCCTCTGCAGCCTTCCAAAAGCATCTATGCCTCATTTATTTCTTAAATACAGTGTTACATTGTAGAGATAATGCTTATATGCACTATTATGAAAATATGCCTCTGTCCTTCCTTGCCTGCCTAAGGCACCTTCTGATTGGTTAAAATAAAAAGTCAATGGCCTATAGCAAGAGGTAAAACAGACAGTGGACATCCAGCAGAGAAAAAGAAACTCTGGGAAAGAGTCAGGGGCCAAGGGTGGGAAGATTGGATATATGAAACTGAGGAGAGATAACCAGCCACATGGCAGAACTTACATTAGCATAAATGGGATAACTGAGTTGTAAGCTAGTTGAGAACAAGCCTAGCTTAAGGTCTAGGCGTTAATGCATAAATAAGACTCCATGACAGCATTCAGGAACTAGGGCAGACATAGAAAAGCCCAGCAAGTTATATTATATTTAATAATATAATAAACCTTTTATATCTGAAACATGTTATAATTGTTTTTAATGTGTTACTATAAATCTAGTCAAAGGCCTTAAGCTAGGGAGGTCATAGGCCCTAGGGGAAATCCACTACTACTGTTGTGTTAAATGATCAATATTTATGTTTATACCCACAGAGTAGTGCTCTCTCTGTCATGGTCAGAGAAGGTTTTTCCCCAGGTGGGTAGCATTTAATATAGAGACACAAAGTGCTGAGAGAAGCAATTTGAGTGCTTAGCCTTAACTGAGACACCTTTATCACTAGTCTTTTCTCATCTACCCACCTATATGCAATGATTTTGATCCTTCTCCACCCACAACACAAAGGCTCCTGCTACATTTCAAGAACCTAACTGGATCAATGAATCCATTCCGCTCAGATCAGTAATTCCTTTCTCTTTGGATCAGTAAGCCCTTTCCCATTCTGGATACACACACACACACACACACACACACACACACACACACACACACACCCCAATCTCAAAAGACTGTGAGGTCAGACCCCAGTCAATGGGGAAAAGATACAGTTGATAATTTGTGTTAAAACTACAAAAACCAAGCATAATTCCTGTCTCAGCTGCCTACTCTAATGCTTTGATGAGCAGTGTGCCTTCTAGAAGAGTAACTTTTGCTGTGTTGAGACACTTCAGTTAGAGTGATGGTCTCTTTCTTTGCCATCCTTGACTTAACTTATTTCTAACACAAGGCTCTGGGAAGTTAAGAAATGTTTTCAACACGACGTGGCTACTGTTCTCATGAGCTCACAACAACTGTGGTAACCCACACAAGATCAAGCCAGGCAACATCCCAGCATGGATAATGTAGGAGCTCATGAAGCCCCACCCCTAATTGAGGAGTTATTGACAGTTTATGCTTGCTGGAGGAAGGAGAGCCACTGTTTTCTGGAGTTGCCAGGATGTCACAACCATGCACATTAAACCAGCACTAACTGGACTCAGTGGATCATGGAGAAAAGAACATGAAGGTGCAAGTGAGATTCTCTGAGGTTCCAGATAGGATAGCACAGTAGAGTGAGGAATAGATATAGATAGACAGACAGACAGATAGGACCAAGATATACTGCATACATGTATAAAATTGTCCAAGAAAATAAATAAAACAAAACATGGCTTGTATTTTATAAATAATTTTAAATAGTAAGCAGAAAAGAAAACCTGCTGGTTGAGTAGGCTGCACATACATAAAAGGGCACAATTCAAAAGTGAGTCCAGCCCTGGGTGTGGCTGCACACACACAGGCCTGACTTGCCTTACAGCATTTAGGGGACAGTGAGAAAGGATGGAGAGTTTGAGGTCAGCTTGGGCTACATAGTGAGATCTTGTCTAAAAAAAAAAGGAGAAGAGGAGGAAGAAGAGGAGGAAGAGGAGGAGGAGGAGGAGAAAGAGGAGAAAGAGAACAAAGAATGAATCCAGAGTCTGAGGAGGAGGAGAACAAAGAATGAATCCAGAGTCTGAGGCTGTAGCCTAGTAATAGTGTTTGTGTAGTATTTATAAGCCCTGGGTTTAATTCCCACTGTTGTATAACAAAAGATCAAGGAAAACCACAATTAATGACATACTAAAATAAGAGTAACTTCTACAAAGTTAATGACATAAATTTTATTTTATTCTCTACAGAGATAAATCACAGCATGCTATAATAATGTATCTTTACATCTACCTCCTTTGCTAAACTATGAATCTCTTTTAACTACAGTACCAACTCCTAGTATCTCTAGGGTAAGCAGTAAATAGTCAACAAATGTTTAATGAGTAAACTGAATAGATAAAAATATAGAAGCAGACATCAGTAACTCAAATTATTATATTAAAACATTATATTAATATACCGTAAAGCCAAAACACACCAGGAGCAATGGCATATGCTGGTAATCTTAACATTTTAAGAAAACTGAGGCAGGAGAATTATAATGATCCAGGCCATTTTAGACTAAAGTTCCAGGTCAACCAGGGCTACATAAAATACTGCTTTCTCAAAAAGGGCCTGTGTGTAAAAGCAAATTACTGGCATTCTAAGACTAAATGTTTGAGCAGTTTAGCAGTACCTCCTAGAGAGGTTTGTTGAATTCCTGGCTCTGGTATACACTAATTGTGTGATCTGAGATTCATTTTACTTCCCCCCAACGCCTTGGTTTTTTGAGACAGGGTTTCTCTGTGTAGCTCTGGCTGTCCCAGAACTCAGAAATACTCCTGCTTCTGCCTCCCTAGTGCTGGAAATAAAGGTGTGTTGCCACCACCATCCAGCAAGACATCTTTTCTTGAAGGTTCCTATTCCTTCTAGAATTCAAAGTTACTAAATTTAGGCAAAAATGTTTATATTGGGAGATAAAAATAGTTTCATTAAGCTGGGCAGTAATGTTTGCTTTTTATTCTCAGCACTCAGGAGGCAGATCTCTGATTCAGAGGCCAGCCTGGTCTACATGTGTAGCCAGAGGTACACAGAGAAACACTGTATCAAAAAACAAACAAAAGTTTTATTATTTTTCAAAGTTTTAAATTGGAAACTGCAAAATAGAATTCAATGCTAGCCCTGTAATGGCCCAAGAAAAAAAAATATAGGCAATATCTTATTAATGGTAGGCAATTAGATCTTGCAGAAGAGAACAAAAGCATAATCACAGCACCAATTGCCCAGAGAATTCCAGGCATGACTTGGCAACATGCAAGTACCCTGTACAGTACTAATTAAAGCATTCTTCTCCCTCCTCCCGGCCCCTTTTGAGACAGGGTCTCTCTACAGAACCTTGGCTGCCATGAACTTGAAAAGTAGACCAGGCTGCTAGGCTGACATCTACCTTACAGATGCCTGTGCTTCCAGAATTTGGGGATTTAAAGGGCATATGCAAATGACCTTAGTAAAGCATTCTTTTTCTTTCTCTCTTCTTTCTTTCTCTCTCTCTCTCTCTCTTTCTTTTCGTGTAGCCCTGACTGTCCTGTAACTCACTCTGTAGGCCAGGCTGGCCTTGTTACTCAAGAGATCTGGCTGAGTGCTGCCTCCCAAGTGCTGGGATTGAAGGCGTATGCCATCACAGTTGGGCATTAATAATGCATTCTTAAATAACAAGCACCATTCCTGAATATGACAAGAAGCAGAAATCTGTTTCCCCTAGTTAAATGTCTTACTAACACAAGGGGCTCAGGCTGGTGATGCAGCTCAGTTATTAATAAGAGTGCTTGTCCAGCATGCAGATACTCTGGGAGTACAAACAGAATATGATGTTCAAGGTTTACCCACATAGTAAGTTCAAAGCCAGTTACAGCACCCAGTACACATGTACTATTGAAAAAGCACAATATAAATGATGGAGGAGGACTTGGTCATTACTGTCCCTGAAGGATTTCAACTTCTAAACGCTAATAAGACTGACAAAGCACACAAGAGCATAAACAATATCATAAACAGCATGTGGAGAATGGAAATACCTCTCTCCTACAGTGTCTAATCTTGTTGAAACAGGATAAGTGTCTAAATCTTCCCATCTAAGAAGACTTAATAAGAGAGAAAAGGGCAAAAGAGATTATTCCTGAAATAGTAACAAAATCAGCTGATTAGATTAGTACAAGGATGAAGGGGAGACAGTCTCTGCTTTCCTTTCCCCAAAACAGTATTTGAGAGAGACATGTACTGAAGAAACTGAAGACACACAATGAAAACAGGGTAAGCATGCCAACATGGGACTCAGCCAAAGTGCTGCACTTACTAAGGAATGTGATCCAGGCTTCAAAATAATTCTGGTAAGGCCATCCCCGGCAAGTGGTGCAAACAACAACTGCTTCACCTAACCAAATCTCCTCAAACTCCACACTACTGTCCAAACTAGGGAATTCTGGCTGGGAATGGTGGAGCATTCGTTTAATCCCAGGATTCAGGAGTCAGAGGCAGGTGAATCTCTGATTTCAAATACACACTGGTCTACATAGTGAATTCTAGGACAGCTAGAGCTACAGAGTGAGAATCTGTCTCAGAATAAAATTAAATTTAAAAACAATAACCAACCAGCCAAACAAAAATAACTACTACTGATTTGAGACATATCTTGAAATAAGACATAAACTAGTTCATGGCATCTTTGGAGTAGCTAGTTAATGGTAAAATAACAAAAACAAATCCAACAAATCTCAAGTCCCTTTTATGTTGTTTTGATAACCTAAGGCTTTGTCTGTAAGAGACACCAAAGTGATTGTGGCCATTAAGTTCCTTTAAGCCAGACAGATTTTTCATTAGTTAGTAAAACACTGAAAAGTTTTATGTATTGTAAATGCTTACCACCACCACCACCACCCAAAATAGGGAAACGGCCAATTTTTCTTGTGAAAATTTACTAGAATTAATTTCTCATTAAATAGAATTACTCAAACTTTCAGAGCAGCAAACTTAACTTTTTTAAAAAACGAGGTCAATGGAACATTTCCCCCTATATTTTCATATTTCCTAACATCCTTCCTCTTTTTGTTTCTGTAACTTACACACTTACACACACACACACACACACACACACACACACACACAGTGATTTTTCCCAGTCTCACAGAACACCAGCTAGCACCAGTAATAATAGGTAATAAATAGTCAGCAAATTATTTTGCTTAAGAAGCCAACTGGATAAAAATACTAGACAAGTATTGAGAGATTTGATTTCAGTACCAGAGAGATGTTGAGGGGAGGGAAGAGAACCACCTCACACTTGCCCCTAAGCCTGAGGAGCTGCGTTTGATCCCAGGTTTCCACATACCAGAAAAAACAACGACATATTGTTCTTTGACCTCCACACAAAGGTTGTAGTGTTCAAAAGTAATACTCCCCACATGAATAAATAAATAAATATAATAAAAATATATAAACTGAGAAAGCTCTAATTTCTCAGGAGTGTTCCTAGTTTAAGGCTAGTTTAGGTTATATAGGGAGTTTCCAGCCAGCCTAAGCTACAGAGTAAGAACCTGACTTGTGTTTGTGTGTGTGTACGAACCTAACAAAATTATTTCTATAGCTGATGCACCAAGGATTCAAAGTTATTTCGTAAGGTTAAATAAGATTACTTAGATTGTACTTGATAAGATGTACATTCATATGCTCTTTTCTTTTGAGACATACGGTCTGTGTAGTCCTAGCTTTCCTAGTAGACCTTACTATGTTATGTAGACCAGGTTGGCTCAAACTCAGTGATCCTCCTGCCTCTGCCTTCTGAGTGGTTAAAGGCAAGCGCCACCATACCCAGTCTGTAAAATGTTCTTAAGCACCAAAAGGCTAGAAAGCAAAACTATAATCTTCTCACTATATAGAATCCGAAGCTGGTAAGAAAAGCGCACACCTGCATCCTAGTTTTCTCTCCAACAAGAAACTAAAGTATACACCTGAAATCCCAACACTGGGGAGGCCAAAGCAGGAGCACTACAAGTTCAAGGCTAACCTGCGCAAATAATGGACAGGTCCTACCTCAAAAATCTGAGGGGAGCACAGAAGACCGAACAGAAGAGAACACTAAGAATTACCAAAACAGCTTTCATGCTTTAATGTTTGCATAAACAGGACTGCCTGTGATTATGACTTTAAACTGTCTTTAAGAAAGTCTTTTGTCTACAACCATACAACCCTCAACACCCTCGACCTTGTTAAAAGCCATCTTTCTTGCTAGGAAGATAGTTCTTAAGAGAGACTAGCATTTTCCCCAGTTCTTAAGAGAGACTAGTTTTCAAATCAGTATTGCACAATTTGCAACTTAGCATATGGGTATTCCATAGCAAATAGGTCACAATATAAACATTACTCTTTTCTCAGTTTTTGTTTGTTTTTCAATAATGTTTCTCTGTGTAGTCCTGAAACTCTCTTTGTAGACCAGGTTGGCCTTGAACTCTGGCCCCTTCTACCTCCCAAAGTGCTGGGATTTGAGGTGTGAGCCACCATGCTCAACTCTACTCTCATTTTTAATGTAAGATCAAAAACAAAAAATGTAAAACAGGTTCTCTCCTTGTTTAAGAAATATCTAGAGCCGGGCGGTGGTGGCGCACGCCTTTGAGCCCAGCACTTGGGAGGCAGAGGCAGGCAGATTTCTGAGTTCGAGGCCAGCCTGGTCTACAGAGTGAGTTCCAGGACAGCCAGAACTACACCGAGAAACCTTGTCTCGAAAAACCAAAAAAAAAAAAAATCAAGAAACTAGTCTTGGTTCCTGAAATCACGGTTTAGAATGGAGGTTGTGAGGTGGAGAGGTAAGGAGCACAATTTGAGACTATCTGTTTAAAAGGAATATAGAAACATTGTAATGTAAAAGCATTTTCCTTCTAAGATTGTCTAATATTTATCAAGACTCAGAACTACAGGTTAACAAAAATAAATCAATGCCAATGGGCTTTTCCACAGACAAAGCCTAATGGTACAGTATTCGAAGAGTTCTAAAGCAGTAAAAATCTAACCTAACTCTTACAGGTTAGAATATCCAGGCCACTGCTTTGTGCAGACAGACAAAATCCCTCCCAGCTTTTTGAATGTGCCAAGACACAAGTCACAATGACAGTGGGCTGTCCGCGCAAAGCCCGAGTCCCATCTGGATCGCAGTCATTTTATAAATGGCATGCTACATCACACACACACACACACACACACACACACACACACACACACGCTTATTTTAAACCATGTTTTGAATTTGCATTTTTCTGGGTACATTGAGTGCCCGAAAAAATGGCCTGTATACCTCAGAGATCTAATTTGTTTTTGGAATATTTTCTTTAGTGCCCTACTAACCATTCGAAGTCGTCTCTCTTGTGGTTATTTTTAACCTGACAAATGGATTTAACAGGCATGGAGGCAATAACGTGGGGTGCTAAAATGGGTTCAATCTATTGCATCGTCACTCAAAAGACCACTGGGCAAACGGGGCACTGACAACAGGTCAGGCCACAAGGTGCCCACCAACCTCCCGCCCAGGCCCACTCCTCTCTACCGAACAGGAACGCCACTGCAGCCAAGAGGCTCACCTCTGCAACTCCTCCTCCTGGATCCTCTCTTCCTCCCAGACGAAAACACCGGAGAGCGCCGCCATCAAGGCAGAGGCATGGCCGGGGCGGCCGCGCAGCCGGCGCCAGAAGCGTCCGAGTAGGGCGCAGCGCGAGCTCTCCGAATACAGGCGGCCGTAGAGCTGCGCGATCTGCTGCGCTCGCCGCACGCGCAGGCCCGTCACGAAGCGGCACTGATTGGCCAGCGCGGCCAGCAGGCCCCCGCCCCGCGCGCCAGCCAGCCAGGCGGCCAGGGTGGCCGGAGGCCTCCTCGGGAACATGTCGGCCTTTGTGGGTTTTCGCGGCTGCCGCTAGGCCCCGGAATAGAAGAGCTGGGGGAGGTTGACCGGGCCGTCCGCGTAGTCTCCTTAACTGGTTGACCCCGAGCCCACCTCACGCTCCAGAAGCCAGGAGCCGCCCCTCATGCCTCTCTGCAGAAGCTGCTGAAGAGTGGATTCTGAGGAGAGCGCCTCTGCACGAGGCCTTCTCGGTCCTGGCGGCCCGCCGGTCTGTGTATACGGCGGAAACTCGCGGCCCCCGCGTCCGGTGCGCGGGAAGCAGAGCAGTGGATGTCCCGGGCCGCAGCAGGAGAGGTCCCGTGCACCCGTGTCCGCCTCTCGCGCCGAGTGCGCGCAACCTAAACTGTTTGTTCTACCCGCACTCTGATTGGACGCATCCCAGAACCCTGGATGCTCATTGGCTAAGACAAAGTGCTCCTCCGCCCTTCCTCCGGGCTGCCTTTTAGCAAGCTAGGTGGCATGGTGCGAGGGCCTGTCAAGGGCGCCTGGAGAGTGACCCTCGGACCCCGGCGTTGCAACCATTTAGGGACGTCCCACCCCGTCCGGAGGAGAGGCACGATCAGGTGCAGTGTTCCGTTGTGCTGAGAGGTCCGGCCTGTTTTACTATTCTCTACATTTCAGGGAGGGGCGGATTTAAGCTGGGTGGAGGGCGGTGCACGCCCTGCGTGAACCCGCACCTATCGCAGGCCAGGGGTCAGCTGTCGGGCCCTTCCTTGGTCCCCTTACCCTGATTTCCTGAGCCCTCTTGAGTATCTGCAGCAGGGACGTGGTTCTGGGTTCCGGCTCCGAGAGAGGACCGGTGGCCCATCCTTAGAGATGAAGAACACCTTGTAGAGAACTCCACAAGGGCGGGTGACCCATTGCAATCTGAAAATGCGTTAGGCCTGAGCAGTCTCTGTTTGACTCGAAGGAAGCAGCAGGAGAGTAAACAGGTTTCCCAAAACCTATCTTGCCATGTGTAACCTAATGGTTGCTAAATGGAGTCTTAGGATAAATCACTATTCTAAACCAGGGCCTGGTGGCTCATTTCTGTAATCCCAGCGCTCCGGAGACTGAGACAGGAGCATTGCTTCGAGGCTGAGGCCAGCCTGGGCAACAGTGTGTCTCAAAAATAAATGAATAGATAAAAATTCTCTGTCCAATCATAAGGTGAAAATAATAGCTGCCCCTCAAGTGAAGAATCAGCCTGCCTCCATTTTAGTCTTAAAAGTTATCTTACAGTAAAGACAAGCTAGGTCCATTCCTTTTTATGATTAAACCTGTTTCTCAAGGATTGAGCTATGCCTCACCTGTAACCTTAACTGCAAATAGTTCTGTACTGTCTGTTCCTAGAATGGTAATCATTTCTTTGTTTCAAAAAGTTGTTTTGGCAGGCAGTAGTGGCGCACGCCTTTAAGCCCAGCACTTGGGAGGCAGAGGCAGGCAGATTTCTGAGTTCAAGGCCAGCCTGGTCTACAGAGTGAGTTCCAGGACAGCCAGGGCTACACAGAGAAACCCTGTCTCGAAAAAAAGCAAAACAAAACAAAACAAAAGTTGTTTATAACCATCTTGCAACCCTACCTTTGTTTCAAAAGGTTACACACCCACACATGACTGCCTTGCTATGCCCACCTTGCAACCATGTCTTTGTTTCAGGGGCCCTTGTAGAACTAACTTGTTATGCTTACAGTGTGCTCCTGTAACCCGGCCCCACCAAGTCTCCCATTTGGAAACTCCCTACCCCTGAGCTATAAAAGCCTTGTCTTCCTCACATCCAAGGCAGACCTGCCTTAGAGGCAGGCAGCCCACGTACATGAATTAATCTGACCATGATGATTTGGGTCAGTCGTCTTCTCCTCCATGTTTGCTATTAACACAAGAAACTTTACACTAAATTGTTTCTGTATCTTTTTTTAATTTAAACTTAAGAATCTTAGCAGGGCATGTTGGCACACACCTTTAATATCAGCACTCCAGAGGCAAAGGCAGATTGCACCTCTGTGAGCACATGAGGCCAGTCTGGCCGTTTACTCAGAGGCCCGCTGCTCTATTATATGGGCGACTCCTCTTCGCCTTCCTCCATTTCCTGTGTCCCATTTCTTTTCCATTAGCCAGTTGCACAAGATCGTGAGGCTGGCCCTCAGCCAATGAGGAAAAGACACAGCCACCATCTGAGTTAGAAGAAAAACCAAGTGCACCTCCTAGGTTGCCTTGTTTAGACACTTCAATTTGAGTGGCAGTCATTTTCTTTTCGACCCTAAGAGTTTCTAACAAGGAGAACCTGCAGACAGCTCCCAAAGCAATTTTCTGGGGGGACTTATGCATAATTATACTGGAGAGATTTGCCATTCCCTCTGTAGATGGGCAAGTTCTCAAAGTGCCCATTCATGCTTTTTCAAACAGAACAAGTTTTAAAATGTCAGAGAGGTCTGGTGTGGTGGCTCCTGCCTGTAATCAACCTCAGCACTCAGGAGGACTGCTTCCAGTTCTAGGCCATCCTGGGCTAGGATGTGAGACCCTGTTGCAAAAGATGCAAAACAAAGCTGTTGGAGAGCATAGCCTAGAAGCAGAGAATCTAATGGGACAATGAACAAAATTTACTGTAAGTTGCCTAGGACCAAGCACCTTTCTAGTCTACTCTGCTGCCAGTAGGAGGCAGCGGTTTCTCCCTGCCTGTCAACAATAAAGTTCCTTGCGTGGGATTTAGACTTTTATGTATACCCTCCACTAGTATATGCCATCTTAGATACTTGTACTAAAATAAAATTTTCTCCAAAGGTTCACGGTGGAGGACAAATTTTTTCTCCAAAGATTCAAAGGAAAGGATAATTTCTGGTGACTGGAATTTAGGCTTCTCCTGCCCTATCCAGGCTGAATTTATTGTAGAAATCGGTAATGTGTTTATTTTTCTTGAGAGAAAATTACAGAGAAATTTGTAGGCAATAGAAAATAGTACTGATCTCTTGAGCAATGAGAGGATTGTACTTTGCTGGTAACTGCTTCCTGAGCCATTGAGGTCTGGGCCAACCTGAAACCTAGCTATGATTTGAGGTTGCTATCTGCCTTATCAAGCAGAGTAGAGGAATTGTCCTCTGGAAAGGACATCAGCTTTGATGCTTTCCAGGAAAATAGGGCGTTATGAGGAGTCAGGGTTTTTACAGTTGAGGTCAGGAGAACACACAACTGCAACTAGCAAATCCTGAGTATATTCATCTTCAAAACATAGCATTGAGGGCTTCACTGAGACTGGATAATTTATTCCAGTGGTCTTAGAACTAAAAATTGAGGGGCCTGGAAAGAGCTGAGTGGTTAAGAATGTTTCCTGGTCTTCCAGAGTTCATTTCACCATATTGGGCAGCTTACAACCTGTAACTCCAGCTCCAGATCTGATGCCATCTTATGGTTTCTGGGGCATTCACACACATGTGGCATATTATCATACAGAGACACAAAATTAAACAAAAAAGTGAGGTGCTGCAGAGGGGCTCAGCAGATAAAATCATTGGCTGCTCTTTCAGGTTCGGTTCCCAAGCACCCACATGGTAGCTAGCTCACACCTGCCACCCCTATTCAGGGGATCTGGCACCTTCCTCTGGCTTCCTTGGGGAGCAGGCATGCACATGTACACATGCATGCATGCAGGTAAAACACTCACACGTATGAAATAGTAGTGAATCAAGAGGCTTGCTGAGCAGGCAGAACTTTTGAGGTTCTTCTGTTTGGGGACCCACTCAGAACCATAACTTGGAGTGTTCAGAAAATGAATCAAAGAATCCAATGAAGTGTATGCTGCCTCAAATCCAAACTTACTAGGTAATGTGCTTAGGAATGGGCCACAGTAACCTGCCCTTCACCTTGAAAGGGGTAGCTTAGGCCATCAAGATGACTTGGAGAGACCAGGTGTGGTGGTGCACAACAACTTTAGTTCCAACACTTGGAAGGCAGAAGCCAGCCTGATTGACAAAGAGAGTTCCAGGACAGCCAGGGTTACACAGAGAAACCCTTGAAAAACAAAACAAACAAAACAAAATAGATGTCTTGGACACCTCCTACCAAGGCCAGTGATATGAATTCAATGCTCAGGACCCAAATGGTGAAAGGAGAAAATTGACTCCTGAAAGTTGTCCTCTAACAGCACATGGCATGGTGCGTGTACCCCCTCACACAAAAATAATAAAAATGTAAAAGAGAGGGATAGCTTACTAAACTCTAGGTTCAGTGGTTCTCAACCTGTGGGTCGAATGGCCCTTTCACAGGGCTCACTAAGACCACAGGAAAACACAGAAATTTACATTACAATTCATAACAGTAGCAAAACTACAGTTATGAAGTAGCAACAAAAGTAATTTTATGATTGGGGGTCACCACAACCTGAGGAACTGTATTAAAATGATGGACTGGGTATTAGGTCTATCTTGTACCTTACTGACACAAATTGGTATAGTTATACTCTAATTGTATTCTAAGAGAAGAGTTTTATTTTAACAGGAACAGTGATATGTAGGAGAAGCTAAGGTGAGAGGAGTAAGGAGAGAAAGATAAGGAGGAAGGAGAGGAGGAGAAGGAGAGGAGGAGGTAGGTGACAAGAGGGTGGGAGACATGGAGGTGAATGTTTGCATGTCCCCGACAGTCAAAAATACTTGATATATCTAGATTGGGTATTTGGTTACACTTCTGATTGATATAAAGCCTTTGATTAACATTAAAAAAAATAGTATAAAAGCAAAAAGTAGAAGTGGGGGTGGGATAGGGGTTTTTCTAGGGAGGGGAAATGGGGAAAGGGGATGGCATCTGAAATGTAAATAAAATATCCAGTAAAGATTTTCACATTAAAAAAAAAAGGGGGGGGGGTCACAACATTCGGAAGGTTGAGAACCACTGCCCTGGACCATTAGGACCCTCTAGAAGTTTTGTGGAGGAAGTTCCCCTTTCAGCACACATTTTTTATCAAGGTAGCTGGAATAGTTGCTAATTCCAATCAGCCTGTTACCAGTGTGATAGCCAGTGTGGGACAAAGAACAAGGTATCTTGGAGACAAGGCTGTGACAGGTACAGGGGTTGATAAGAGTTGAGAATGAACCTTTCTAGTAGTCCTGACAGTTGCAAGGAGCAAACTGGGGTTTTTTTTTTTTTTTCCATTTTTATTTTATGCGTTTTGCCTACATTATTTCTGTGTGAGAGTATCAATCCCCTAGAACTAGAGTTACAGACAGTTGTGAGCTGCCACGTGGGTGCTGGGAATTGAACCCAAATCCTTTGGGACAGCAACCAGTGCTCTTAACCTCTGAGCCAGGGGGTAGAGGCAGGAGGATCATGAATAAACAGTTCTTGAGGGTCTTGACTGGAAGTTGTGGAGGGCAAAGACATTCACATCGCTAATTACACATTCATTAAAGAACGCACTGACTTGCTCCAGCAACTAAACCACATCTGGAACAACTGCTGCAATTAAATTGTGACCTAATTAACTGACTGATAATCCACTCCATTTCTGAGATCTGGGCCAGCTAGCAGAAGCAAAGGAGCACATGGAAGGAGCCATAAGCTCCAATTTAAACAGTGCTTGCCAGGCATGCCAGTGCCGGTCTTGGTTTCCTGACTGCATGGAGAAAGGACAGTGATTTGATGGAGGATCTTCTTCCATCCTTTAGTTTACATCCCTTCTCTAAAGTACTGCAATTAAGGCCTAAACACAGCTAATGATGCAGCTCTACCTGTGTTTGTGGGTTGTGAGGCACAGATGAGATTATGTAAGCTAAAGTACATCGAGGGCAGCAGAGATGGCTCAGAGGTTAAACACTTGATGTTTGTAGTGACATTTCTGAGAATTCTGAGATTTTGGTTTCATTAAAAAATACAGAATTAGTATAAGGTTTTTTCATTGTAGTCCCAGGTGTAGGGATGTAGGGCTGCTTTAGATTGCCCACAGCAGCTGACCATGATTTGCCTCATGTTCTACCAGATGCATGGTTCTGCCAACGGCAGATAATTTCTGCAACTCTGTGACATTTGGAATTCTGGGAACTTTCAGCAGATACATAAATTGGAGGACCTTGAAAGATGTGGTAGGTGGTGGTTGTCATTTAGGAAAGTTTATTGCTGTTTGTTAGTAGCTGTGGTCAAAGAAGAAATGAAAGAAATTAGATTCAGGGATCTCTTTGTCTCTCCTTTCCCCTCTATTTTTCTCTCCTATTTTCGGGGGTAAAACCTGAGGGGGATAAAGGGTGGGAAAAAGAAGAATCCACAAACTAGCAAAGACCAGCTACAGATGGTTTTTCAGAGGACCCAGGTTCAATTCCCAGCACCCATATCAGGCCACTCACAACCTCCAGTAATTCCAGCTCCAGGGAATATGACTTCAGGCCCCTAAGGGCACCTGCACTCACATGGCATATACTTGCACACAGACACATATACTTTTAAATACATTTTAAAATACATTGAAAAGAGGATATAAGGAATAATGACTACCTTTACCCACCTCCTTCTCTCCCTCTTTTTTTTAAATGTATTTATTTGTATGAAATAAATACTCATACATTATTTAAATGTATGAGTGTTCTGCTTCATATATATCTCTATCTCTATCTCTCTCTCCTCTATCTCTATCTCTATCTCTATCTCTATCTCTATCTCTATCTCTATCTCTATCTCTATCTCTATCTCTATCTGCAGGCCAGAAAAGGGCATCAGATCCCCTTATTGGTGGTTGTGAGCCACCATGTAGTTGCTGGGAATTGTACTCAGGACCTCTGAAAGAGCAGCCAGTGCTCTTAACTACTGAGCCATCTCACTGGTCCTTTCTCTCTCTTAAGTAAAAAAAAAGAGAGGACTAGAGGAATGGCTCAGTGTTAACAGCACTTGCTGTTCTTTCAGAGGACCAGAGTTCAGTTTCAGCACCTAAACGATGCTCTCAACTGTCCTCCAGCCTGTCATCTCTCACCAAGCTTAATCATTCTTCCAAAACCTGAAGCTCCCTTTCCTTCAAAAAGCCTTCCTTTTTTGAGATTGCCTCACCCTATAGCCTAGATTGTATTGGACACCTACATAGCCCAGACTGCTTTCAAACTTACAGCATTCCTCCTGTCTCAGCCTCCTTTCTGAGTGCTGGGTCACGGGGCTGAGTCACTACACTGTGTAGAGCTTTCCTTGGCTACCAGGTTTCAGTCTCATCAGGTTTTTGCTTTCCTGGCTGCTGGTCTAGAAAGCCTTCAGGGCAAGAATCGTATGGATTAACACTTTTGTTTGTGGCACTGGAGCTTAAACCCAAGGCTCTGTTCATGCAAAGGAAAGCATTCTACCAACTATATACCTAGCCTATGTGTTAGTATTTTAGTGTCCTCCACAAAACACTTTGGGTTCAAATATTTGCTGATGTTAATGTTAACAAAAATAAAAGAGCCAAGCATGGGTAGGCTTAGGTGGGTGGATCTCGATGAGTCTGAAGTCAGTCTGGTCTACAAAGTGATATCTAGCCAGAGTTTAATAGCAAAATCCTGTCTAAAGAAAAAAAAATGTTGAGAATGTAGCTTAGTTGGTAGAGTGCTTGCTTAGCATGCACAAAGTCCTGGATTTGATCTCAGTACTACCCACATAATAGCCTATAATCCCAGCACTCAGCTGGAGGTAGGTGATCAGGAGTTTACGATCATCCCTTCTATGGCCAGTAGGACTGCCTGGACTACATGCAATACTCTCAAAAACAGTAATAAACAACAGAACAGAAAAATACATGGAACCCTTCCCAAAAGCCAGGTGGTGGTGATGCATGCCTTTAGCGCACAGCACTCAAGAGGTAAAGGCAGAGATTTCTCAACTCAAAACCTACTTGGTCTACACAGTTCCAGGATAGCCAGGGCTGTTATAGATCAAAACCCTGTATCAAAAACCAACAACCAACCAAACAAACAAACAAACAAGAAGTATGACCTTCTGGCCCAGTGAAATTAACTCTTAAGCCTGTCAACAAAATAGAAATACGTCCATATGCATGTGCAAATTTTTTTTGCCCTTATTTAAGACTGTAAGGAGACAAATTATGGGAAGAATAAGGGGCATCCATTATTGTTCACTCAAAAACCCACCCCCCCCCCTGAGGTTTTTACAAAAGAAAATCCCAACAAAAATAGTGCAGTTAAAGATGCCATTTCCAAGAAGGCAGCAGAACAGACGAACACATGGGGTACATTGTCTACCTCACCACAGGGTGTTCTCTTAGGAAGCAGGTTGCCATTGTCTAGGAATAGTCGGTGCAAGATGGTTCAAATGAAGACACCTTCAGATCCTGCACTCTGAGAGAGCCATGTAAAGAGTGGACTGAAAACAGCCTCTTTAGAAGTTCTTTTATTATCTAACTCCTCAGACACATGGTTGGGCAGAGAAGGCCTCTACCTCCCCTTCAGCATCTTTGGAAAAGTCACCTCACCAGGCACTGAGTTTTTCCCCCTCAGTATAATAGACAAGCCAGTCCACTATGAATCTATCCTGAAGAAAGAGCCTTCTTTCCCAGTATTGAAGTCAAGCGTTTTCCCCACAGCTCATAAGGAACTAATATCCCTAAAGAGTTTGTCTCATTTCAGGCAGACTCATCCAGACTGGAGTCAACTTCTCTGTATGTCCTGCCTGAGCTAGTCACAATGGCACTCCCATAAGAAAGGCAAAGGAAGACTGCAGGCTATTTGAAAACAAAGGCTATAAAGTTTATTAGTTCTTTTTTGTCTTCCCACAGAACCTTGTATTCCGTACTGTCCTGGCCCTGGGCACAGGCACCTCTGAGTGAGAAACCAGCTAAAGATTTTGGGGTTATCTAGAGACAATGAATGGCCTTTCCTCCGGGTACAACAGCCGCTTTGTGTTTCCAAAGGCCTCTTTTTGCTGTCCTTACCCAACACAGCTCTCTTGCGGCACACTTGAGCCTACATGCTGATCCCGTCTTCTAGTGCATACAACAGGGATGGGGTTCCTGGGCTCCCTACCCCAGCACCTACCTGGCTGTGATCATTCTCTCCACCTCCTACCAGGCCTGAGGGTCCCCCAATTCTCACTCTCAGGTGCTTTACTTAACATCAACAGCCCCTCCACATTACCATAAAACTGGATCCCTTTCTTTCAGCGTTCTCCCATGGCTTCCCATATCAGATGGGCCTTGGCCATCCCACTTCACACTACATCCTGACCACTATTCCCTCATAGGGAATGGCCCCTCCCTGAAATGCTGTCCCATACCAACCAAACTCCATCTGCTCCCCACCTGAAAGATGTTGATAATTATTCTAGTTAGATCCAGCTTCTCATTTCTAGCATGGGACTTTCCCAAGGTGTCCAGGAGACTTCTCATTTCACTGTTTCTTTGTGGTTGAGTCCATCTCCTGAGCTAAGGAAAGACAATTCTAGAAGGTTCTGTCAGGCATCCTATTTCTTTCACGGGCTCAGTGTTTTGTGCATAATCCAATGGACCCTTCCTAGAAATGTGTGAATGGAAACATAATGAGAAGATTATCAGTTTCCAGGAAAGACATGCATCCTGCTAGGAATGGGACACTTCCCAAAGAGAGCCCTAGATGTCGTCACACATGTGGGGTCCAGTGCATGAGCTGAGAATGAATGAACGAAGAGTATGGGTAGCCATCAAAGTCTCACCCGTCAACTGCCTGGAAGAGTTTTGCTCCCAGAGTCATTTTTGTTTTCAGGCTTCTCCCAGGAAGTACCAGTAGAGGTCTGAAACAGCTCTTCTGCAGCTAATCAGGACATGCAGAGAGAGGCAGCTCAAGGTCTCTAGTTGAGATTTGGGGCACTGCCACCTACTGTTTCTAGCTGTAGGCTTTGAGAACTTCCTCTGTGAAAGGTGTCAGGAATGGGAGGTCCCAAGGATCAAAATGTCTGTGTGGTGCAGGTGCGTGCCAACTCCCTCCTAACTGTGCTCCATATTACAAGCTCCATCAGTGAATGCCTTCCGCTTCTCTGGGAGAAAAAGAACATCTGGAAAATTGTGACAAAAATGATAGGCAGCCACTGGCATTTGCGTTCTCATTTCTAGTTCCTGGTTTTTGTTTTGCCTTTTCATTTTTTCCCTAGAAAAGAAAAACATAACCAGGGACATTTATATGACAACTATCAGTGTCAGAATGGCAGGGAAAAGAGAAAGAAAGGTCCCAGGAATGGGAAGCTGGTAAAAAGTGGGTTCCAAATCACAAGGACCTGTCCACAGGGTCAAGTCCTCATTCACTGTGGCATGCATGGTTGATGCTTGGTCTTCTGGCCTGCTCCCTCAGGTACCATGTTAGAGAGAGCTGGCTACACTCTTCAGAAACCTGTCCGTGATGAGCTCAGAACCTCACAGAAAGGTAGTCTTAATTTAGCTCCTTGACTTTGTGCTCGGGCATCACCTGGCAGCCTTTCTTGCCTCAGAGACGAGTCTGGAACAGTGGGAGAGTCATACTGGGGCACACTTTGGCATTACAGCAGGGAAGTCCAAGCAGATGCTTTCCTATGGGCACACTTGGTCTTCATCTGCATAGGCATTTGTCCACTCTTTCTGGCCAAAGAATGGGAAGTTGACAGTCTTCTTGTATACACAGTTCTACAACTGTATTCATTCTCCATTCTTGTGCAAAATGTCTGTTGCCTTATGGGTGGGAGGAGATTGGAATTCATATTCTCTTCAGCTAGCACTAGACTCTTACTCCAGAGAAGCTCATAACTGAACAAGAACAGCTTGCCTACCTGGATCCATGCTGCAGGCCTCTCAGGTCTCACCTACCTTATGCCCCAGATCTCCAAGGGGGAAAAAAAACAACCCCATCCCCACCCTCACCCCCCAAAAAAACTGGACCCAAGGGCAAACAGAATAGCTAGAGTAACAGCCCAGTAGCACACCACAAGACTAGCATACATTCCAGAATGGAAGGGGGCATGCACCAAGCTGTAGCCCCAAGTCACAGTCTAGGGCCACATTGACTCTGAAGGCTACAGCCAGGCCTGCACATCTGACAGGGTCCTGACACTAACCTGGTGGGCCTCTGCGTGGAGTACCTATGTGGAGAGTGGAGGGTCCTGCCCTGCTTAGCCCCTGTCCCTGAACTGAGGCCAGGTTACATCTCAGTGCCATAGTTCTGAGGAGCACCATGCTGGCCAGCCAGCCAGGCCATAGTTCTCAGCCCCGTGGGGGCCATGTGGCCCTAGTTCCACAGAAAGGCCCCAGGGAGCCACAGCTGCCTGGAAGAAGGGGCCAGGACAGAAAGCCTGCATTCTGTTGGAGACTGGGAGGCGTGACTATAGGCTCAGAGGGTGCTATGGTCCAAAATATTGCAGAGCCATTAGGGATGGGCTACATTTCTGAACAACAACAGCCTTATCCCTGTTTTAGAAAGACAGTATGGCTGCTATTGCTTGGTTTGTTTTTTTTTCTTTCAAAACCACTCACATTAAAAGGTGAAGGGGCTAGGGCACTCAGTCCCCTTCACTGGGGTCCTTGATAAGACCAGTCTCTTGTCTGGTTCTGCTTCCTTGCCTGGTTCTAATCACGAGAAGCCAGGGCAGGGCAGGAGAACAGTTAGTTGTATTGCTCCCCAGCAGCTTTTCCTTCTCTCCAGAAAACCAGAACACATATGAGGAGTGTCTGGAGACTAAAGTGCAGAGAATCCACAATGTGGATGGCTGGGCCTGGGGCACTCTAGAAGGAATAAGGGTCAGCCCAGAGATACACAAGTGGCACAAATGCTGGGCCTGGCAAAGTGAACTTGCATGGCACAGTCCCTTCCCCTTGTGCTCTGCTGGTACCTCTCTCAGGGACTGACCACTACCAGCAGCAACCCAAGGAAAGTCCCAGTCCCAAAGACAATGGCCCACAGAGAGAGGAAACTTATCTGACCATACCTGGTTGGAAGGAGCTAGTGAATAGGAAAGGAGCAGAGGATGCTGGGAGGGGAAAGAGTACATTATATGAAATCAGAGTCCCGGCTCTGCAGAGCAGGGACACATGGACAAACCTAAAGGCATAGTGTCTCCTGGGGAAGGCTTGGTGAAGATGGTCAGGGTCCTACCGGTGAGACCTGCTGGGGGAAGTGGCTCCTCTGGGTGTAAGAGGAGCTGTGGCACTGGGGGAAGGGCTGCTGAGGAAGAGAGCCCCGTCTAGCATTAGGGTGTGTATGCAGGGGGTGGCTGGAATTGGTTGATGACCTCATACTCTGCTGGGTAGGGGTCATTCTCCTCCATCTCAGATAGTAGCTCCAGTGCTTGTTCTTCTTCCTCTGTTGGATAGTGGCGCAGGAGGTTGGCTGCTGTAGCCAGGATTGAGGCTCCGCCAGCTCCTGCCACCAGGTAGAAGCTAACAGCAAAGGTGACATAAACTTGGGAGCCGTGGAACTTCTTATGCTGTTGCTGCTGGGCCAGGATGAGCTCAGAAGCCCAGTAGGAAAAGCCAATGACGGTAGCACACTGTAGGACTGGGAGACAGAGGGGACAGCACAGAAGAGGGTCAGCAGATAGGATGCTTAAGGAGCTAATCACAGCTTCTCACCCAGGTCTCAAAGGACTTGCCCAGGCAAGGCCCTCAGAACTTTAGTGGCTATATGACTCTTGCCTTGAGGCTGACCCATCCTGAGTAGATAGGGTCTATCTTAAGGATTACTGTTCAATGGTAGACAGCTTGCTTAACACACACAAGGCCCTAGGTTCAATCCCCAGCACCACCACATGACCCCAAAAAAGGAAAAGAAAAGAAAGAACACAACTATATAATAATAAGGCTCTTGGATGGTTCTGAGCCTGAGAAGGAAGAGACAAGATTGTGAAGATTTATAAATTGAGTTAGGACTGAAGTCAGTCACTAACAAAAGACAAATCAACACATCAGCCCAGGCCTGGGTGAGGAAAGTGGCTGGACATAGCACAGGAAGCAGGCCTGGCAAGAGATTGGGGAGAAACTGACTATGCACACCAGGCATACTCTGCTGGCATACTCCAGGCAAGACAGCCCGACTCTTTCCATGATTCCACTAAGCCCTGAATGTCTATGAACTTAAATTATCATTTTTAGAGAGTCATGAGATTCCTGTGGAATTCTAACATTCCCTCTAATACTGGGCAAATTACTCACAAATGATAGACACCAACACTAAGGCACCCCAAGCCCTGAAAAGCTAAAGCTTATCACACAAGCTTTCCACAGAGAAACAGTCCCATGTACTACCATGCTTCAGAACAGGGCCTCTCCCATGTAAGTAGACCCTGGGCTTACCAGTGAGGATATGAGCGAAGGCATAGCGACGAGTGATCTTCAGAGCTGGATGCTTGGGCCCAAAGACATCCAAAAGGAATGCAGAGAGACTACACAGGATGCCCAGGAAGCAGAAGGCAGCAATGACCCTCAGGAGCAGCACTGTCTGGGGGTTCATGCAGAAATCTGTGGACAGAGAATGGTGGCTTCATCCCCAAGAAACACCCTGAGGCAAGCAGTGTACCCGAAAGGATCTTGGTTCCCCTTCCCCTGGGGGTCTCTGGGAGACAGAAGTCCTGGAGTACACAGTATGTGCTCCTGCCACCCTGCTGCAAACTGGGGTTTATCTGTACACCTCTAGTTCATTTCCAGCGAGACTAGTCTAGGCTGACTGTGTTTCACTACACTTGTCATGTTCTTCAGTTTTAATTTCTTTGTGAGACAGGATCTCATGTATCTCAGGCTGACCTCAAACTTGCTGAGTAGGGATGGAAGCTGACCTTGAACTTGTGACCTTCCTGTCTCCACCTCTGGAGGGCTAGAATTACAGGCATGCACCACCACACATAATTTTATGGCACCAACCAAAAACCTTCCTGTATGCCAGGCATTCTACAGACTGATAGTGCCCACTCCCACAGCCCTTTTGCTTTTGGTATAGTCTCAGCGTGTAGCCCAGGCTGGCTCCAAACTCTTTGCCTCAGTCTCCTGAGTACTAGAAGTACAGGTGTGTGCCACCAGACCTAGCTTCAAACCGTGTTTCAAGATCCTGACAATGAATTAAGCTGGCATATTAAGCTATTTCGCTAAAGGATGCTTCAGGCCAGACAGGAAAGACCATTGATTTCTGAGCCGAAACAGCCAGAGAGCAAGGCCAGAGGTCAGTAAATGCTCATCCTCCACTTACTCACTCATTCCTTCCTTTTTCATTCCAAAATAGACATTGAACTTGAGATACTGAGGTAGTGAAGTAAGGTAAGTCAAACCCAGAAGGCCAAAAATTATATGATTATGCTCATGAGATGCCAAGAAGTCAGTCATTGACAGAGAGAGATGATGGCTGCCAGAAGCTGGAGAAAGGGAGGCAGTGTGTTAGTGAATTTTGAGTTTTCAGCTTGGGATCATAAAATGGTTCTGGAATAGACAGTGGTAGAGACTAACAAGGATATGAATCCATGCTGCTGAGCTGGCCAGTGGCTCACCCTTGTAATCACAGCAGTTGGGAAGTGTTGCCATGAGGTTCAGGAGTTCAAAGCCAGTTTTTTTACTCAGAAATCTGAGGCCAGCCTGAGCTTCATAAGATCCTGACTCAATCCCCACTCCCAGAAGCACCACCACAAAAAAAAGGGTTAGTACTAGATAGCTGAAATGCAAGCCAGCAAAGAAAAATCGAGGAAGTCATACCACAAGGCCCTGGAAGATTCAGAAATGACAGCACGTATATGCTACCAAAATAGGGGAGTGAACCAAGGAAAAGTGCTAAAACAGGAGAGACAACATTCGGGAGTCCCCAGGTGACAAACATGCACCAAAACAGAACAATTTTATTTCCTTACAGTATTTAAATACCTTTCTAAAATTTTTTCAATTAAATAATACAGTCAATCTCCTTTGAAAGGTAGGCAAACTGTGATGGCCCTAGGAGAGAATAAAGGCTGATAAAAAAGGAGCCAAAGGCAGGGTGTGTTTTATTGCCAAGTGTAAGTTTGAACCGGTCAAACTTAACAGGCTACAGACTGCTTTCTTGATCTTTAATATCAAATGCAGAATCTGAAGGACACAATTTTCAGTTTCTAGTACATCCTAACCAAGGTGTTGCTGCCATTGTGTACCAGGCTCCTAGGGGTCTGGAAGCCTAGAAATTCCCCATACAAGTAGTCCAAGTCTCCAGTCCCAAGAAACACCAGTACCAAACACAAGAATGTAGACAGATGGAAGAAAGACCAAGAAGCTAAGTGGTACACTCACTGCCAACAAAAAAGATTCAATCCAGCAGATGCAGGCCATCATGGGATCTTGGGCAGTGGGAGATGCCAAGCATTTTGTGACTGATACGTATATACAGCCTCACACTCAGAATTCTCCAGGTCGATGCTGGCTGGGCCCAGACAAGACTCAAATGGCCCCATCTGGCTGCCTTCAGAGCTATCTGTCATGATCTTAACTGCTGAGCATGCACTTGGGACCAACCATCCAGCGTGGTGATTACCTACTGCCATGGAGCTTGCCTGTCCATGAGTCCTGCCTGAAACCTGTGGAATAATGAAGGAGAAGGGCTGATTCCTGGCTCTGATTTGAACATTGGAAACTGAGCCAGTTCTTTTGTGGGTCTGCATGGCATGTGGGAATGCTGTGGCAAAACATAAGTGTTCTAGTGCCACCAAGAACCCCTGCCAGAGGCAGGGTGTAAGGGCTGATGTCACAGGCCACTCTGCAGCAGTTTACTTGCATTCCTCAGTGTAGCCAGGCACTGTGTAAACAAGGGGACACAACACGTTTCAAATATACTGGTTTTTGATGATGGTTGAACACAGGATGTTCTTTTTATTATCCTTGAAAATATGCACCTGATATATTCACACCTATGTGCTTTTCAATTTTAAAACACTTTTATTGTAATAAACAAGATATGCACATGATAGAGATCTTCGAGAAAGACACCCCTTCGCCTGCCCTTCCCAAATGCAAACACGGCTGGAGGTACAGGAGCCTGTGCACACAGATGGTCAAGCATTACCTTTGCTAAGCCTGACTGCCACCCTGGAAATCATGTGACTCCTCAAATAAGGAGTCAAGGCTTCAGAAGATTAAGTGACTTCCTTTAGGTCACACAGTGACCCCCCAGACACTGTATCATACAGCTCAGATGAGGAGTCAGAGGCTCCAGGTTAGATGACCTCCTCCAGATGGCACAGTAACCCCCAGACACTATCATACAGCTCAGATGAGGAGTCAGAGGCTCCAGAAGGTTAGATGACCTCCTCCAGATGACACGATGACCCCCAGACACTGCACTGTGCTGCTTGGAAACCGCTAAGCACTCACTGGCAGCTTTTGTTATTTCCTTGATGGAAATAATCAATCAAACTCTAAGGAGGTATATTGAAAAGAAGGGTCAGATGGACCAGTATGAATGCTGTCCAAGACAGCAGCTGCTGAGCTCATGAAAAAGTAGTGTAAGGACTCAAACCCACTGCAGCAGCAGCAGGAGCAGCAACAGCAACAAAAAGGCACAAAGCTGTGGGTCACTGAGTAATGAGCAGTCCTCACCCAGGGACTTAAGACAAAACTGGCTTCATGTGGTGTTGAAACCTCTGCAGCACCAAGGGCATCTGAGGACATCTGGCCAGAGACACAAAGCCCCCAAAGGCTAGGTAGGTAGGTACATGTGACTTACTGTGGAAGAAAGGGCATGTGCGGTGGGGCTAGTCTAGCCTCACTAGGGTGACTCTGGCACAGAGGATGAACTTCTGACACCAGATTCAAGCATGTTTGTTTCCACTGCCCTTCTCTAATACAGAGCTACAGTGGTCCTCACCTTTCCCAACGCTGAAGCTCTTTAATACTGTTTCTCATGTTGTAATGACCCCCACCTGTAAAATTACTTTGTTGTTACTTCATAACTGTAATTTCCTGTGTCTTATGATGGTGTTAGGTGACCCAGATGAAAAGGTTGGTTGACTCCCAAAGGGGTTGTGATCCACAGGTCGAGAACCACTAACTTAAAGAGAAAGCCAAACGTGAAGTTCCCTTTGGGTAATACTAACATTCCCTGAGAATGGTGGCAGGGGGTGGGGGTGTCTTAGCATGAGGTAAGACCAGAAGTCAGCCCTGATCAAGAGCATCTCCTAGGGTGAGAAATCTTAAAGTCTCTCTGGCTTCCCTTCCTAAAACAACAGTACAGCAGGGAGAGTAAATAACACTCCTTTCCCTAAGAGGCCTTCTAGAGATAAAAGCCCCCAAAGGCCAGGTAGGTAGATATACTCAACTTACTGTGGAAGGGTTAAGGGCCATGTGGGGTTGGGGCTTGCCTTTAAATTTGACCAGAGGTTTGGTACACTACATTTCACAGTATGCTGTGTCTTCCCTTCAGTTGTGTTCTGGCCTGTTTACTTTGGTAAACACTGCTTGACTACCCATTCTAGTCACCACAGAAGAAGGCAGCTGCTATGTAATAAGATCCTAAGGAACTGACTTTGACCAAGGTCATTGGTGAGTCACAGGGCTGGATTTGTTTTGAATGCTCTGTCTCTTCCGGTCTACCTGTCAGTGGTTGACCTCCTCCTGACGCATGTGTGCTGATGGCAGTAAAGCTAAAATGGTTTTAGACCAGCTGCTTGCTGTTCTTCCTTTCCTCCTTCCAAAAAGGGTTTCCAGTGGGCTAGAGGAATCCCCACTGCTCCATTCCCTCCGATTACCTTCTCCCAGCTTGGCACCCCTCACTGCAACTCTTGGCTTTCAGCCAAACCTGACATGACCACCAACAGTGTGCTCTGGTGTCCAGATTGGTCATCTTACAGATGTCAATGGTGTCAGCCAAGCCACCTGAGGACAGCCCCCAAGGGCCTGGTGGTGGCAGCAGTATCTGTCACCACCCATCAGGTGCACAGGCCCTCCCTGGAAGATCCTTAGTTCTCCAGTGGCAGTTGTCAGCCTTGAATCACTTGACATCAAATCCCAAACTTCCTGATTCTCCAAAACTGCTTCCTGAACTGGTGGTGGGGATGCCCTTTGCTGGCCATACTAGAGAGGCAGAGAGGTCTTTCAGGGTCTCGATCTCTGACACCAAAAATCCGGGTATTTCTAAGCTTTCTCTGGACTTAAGCCCAGAGAAGATGTGTGAGAGGATTCAGAACAGAATCTGTTGTGCTGGCATTTGCTAAAGCCTTCACAGATCTGGTCACATGGCAAGGATGAGTGGCTCTGCCTCAGGTTCACTAAGTTGAAATCTGAGAGACACAGTTGAAATCTAAAAAGCACAGGTCTGGCTAGGCTTCTGATAAAACTCAACTGCAGCAGTTTGAGTTTCCCAAATCTCCTTTGTGCTTCGAAAAGGAAGGGTCTTTTTCTTTGTGTGCCTTGTTATGTGTGTGTGCATTTCCTCACCCCTAATAAAGGCTTTTCTTTACTGGCAAAAGACCAAAAACAAAAAAACAATGCCTACCCCCCAAAACAAAAACCAATGAACAGTAAATGGTAAATTGAGCACAGCTCTAACAGAAAGGAAAAGAAGCTCAGAGGGCACTAGGTAGTGGTAATGAGAGCGTGGACTTCAGAGTCACCACTTGGATAGGCTGTGTCTCTGAGTAGATTACTTGAGCATTTGTGAATAAAAAATTAAGGCAAATGTGAAGTGTGCTTAGCTCCATGCCTGGTACTGCTTGCATTGGAGCCTTCTAGCCCACCTCAATCTGTTACCTGCAGAGTCCTGGCAGGGAGAGTCTCTCTCTCTCTGCAAGTATCAATATGCATCACATTTGCCCAGCATAGCTCTACTCCTTCCTGGGACTGGACTATTCCAGGCTCCTGGTAGATCATCTGGTAGGCCAAAAAAAATCACCAGTCACACAGGATACCACATGCCTAAAGGTCTACTAGACACCCCAAAATACAGAAGTAGAGAGCAGCAGATAGAAGCTCCAAGGGACCAGATTCCTTGCCTTCTGCAATGGCTCACAAGGACCCACTGTCAATGTTCCTATTTATAGACAGGAACCAAGTGATCCTGGCTTACCCCAAGGAGATGAGCAGAGAAGGCAAACTACACATAGGCTAAGAGATCCAAACATGTAACAAATGCAATGTAATGGTTAAGACAACATGTTGGAAAAGGACAAAATCTGGTATGAATAGTTTCTTAGAAAGGGCAAATATATCTGTGAACAAACAAAACCTTGCACAAGAACTGATTTTATTTTAACATGCCTCTGATGGCGATATACACCTAGGCAGGGTGTCATGATACCCTTCTTTACAACAGATGAAAAACAAAAGATAAACATAATTAAGGAGACAGCCCCACTTTGTTCTGGCATCAACTGATGGAAGGCAGTATCAAGTGATGCCACCCTGCAGGGCAAGCCTGGAGAGCTCACTTCTCTTTTCTTCTTGGATTTCTGAAACAAGGATGAAAGATCAGACTGCCCCTCTTGCCACCACTTGAATGCTATGACCCTCCCATCCCAGGGATGACCTGCAAGCACAAGCATCATAAACTCTTTACCAGTTTGTGTGTGACACTCAGCTCCTGAAACACAAACACCATGGTATCAAATACAAAAGTCCCGAATGAAGGCTAGGGCAAAGAAATGGAAAGTCGTCCAGATTCAAACTGCACAGCTTTTGTGCCATCAGGTATATGCTGAAGAAGATCTCCACCCAGTGTACATCTTGGTCTTAGAGAGCCAAACTCAGAAAGGGTAAAAAGAATATCTCAAACCAGAAGCCTTCATCCTGTTTTCTATAAAAACCATCCTAAAGCCTTGGGTGTGCAAAGAGAAGCAAACTGTATACAAACTCACCGAGAAAGACACCACCAGGTGACAGGATCGGGCTTCTCAGCCTAGACCTACAGCCGGGTTTTTATTTCAGTGCAGAGGGAGCACTGACCTTTTCGCCAAATCCTAGGGCCTGAGCCCTTCATGAGACACCTTGCACATATCTAACAGGAATGTACTAGAATTAAAGAGAGTCAAAGAAGAAAGGTGAGGACTCTTGAGACTAGTCTAAAGGACTTGAGGGCAACAAGATGTGACCATTTGGGTCCCACTGATCACTTTTAGGTTAAAAATCAAGAAGTACATTTCTGCTTTCACACTGCACAGCCTTTCTCCTCGCTCCTAGAAACCTAGGAGGAGTTATGAGGCTCCTGAGTCAGGCCCTCCTCTAAGCTCTAGACTCCTATTCTCATCCAATAAACAGATCAGATGCTTTCTTCTGCCTGCTGGTCTGGGAAATCTGTTGATGAATAAAGCAACCATCTCAATCAGGTATACCTATAAAGGCATGGAAAACCAGATTCCAACTGTTAAGAGTGTTAAAAGAACTGACATCTGATGACCTGGGATGCCATAAGTCCCCTCTATTGTAATTCCAATGATCATAGAAATACTAAAATGTCTTTTACAATTAATCACATTAACAGTTTTGATTTCTCCATCAATCAAGCTACCCCAATCAACTTTTCTGCATCTCATATGTCTGTTAGAAAGGGGCGGCTAATTGTGATACCTGACAAACATCCTTTTTTCTTCTACCTACCTCTGGCAGAAACCTAAAATAGCAACAGTCTGGATTAGCATGACGGTGAGGAGTAGGTGCTTGGCTGAATAACATCAAAATTAATGAGGAGCTAGACCCCCAAACAGAGCCACCTGGTGGGCATGAACACCAAGCAAGAATGGGGCTGTTTCCTTTGACTAATGACTGCTTCTGGTTATCTATACTTCAGCCAGCTCCATATCTGTTCTGCACCGCCCCTCAAGCCAGGAGAGCAGGAGCTCAGCGCTCTCACCTTTTAGCAGATCCGGGTTCACATAGCCCAGCACGTCTGAGACCCCCAGCTCCTGGCGGGAACAAGTGCCTCCATGGATGTGCAACCAAGCAGGCTCCGCGAGGGCAGTGCACAGCGCCGTGATGGACAGGGCGCCAGGCAGGGCCGAAGCCAAGCTCCGCTCCGGCTGCTTGGGAAGAGCGCTGCTTCCCGGGCTTCTCCGCCGGCGCCCTCCCGGCAGCCCGGCGCCTCCAGGGGCATACATGCCCGGGGCTGCCCGCTGTAGCTCTGCGGTCGCTGGTAGTGGCCGCCGACCTCAGCGGGGCGCGGAGCCTGTCTGTACCCGGGTGGAGAGCAATGCAATGGGCGGCTGGCCCGGAGCTGTCAGGGCCCGCACTAGAGACTGCGGGGTGGGATCCAGGGCTGAGCACAGACCAAAGGACTGCGGGAATTCGGGGGGCGGGGACCGAGGGCTCTGGATGAGGGGTGCTGGATCAGGGCTCGGAGACGGCAGGGGACTACATAGGCTGTGGACATGCCCGGATGAACGGGTGGAGGTACTGGAGGGTTGGCTAATGGCAAGGGGACCAGAGGAGACTTGGACCCGGGTTATCAGACAGAGGGGTGCTGAGGGGCGGAGGATGCGGCTGGGCCGCGGAGATCGGGAATCCGCACTTTGAGGTGCGACCTAAGCCACGGTAACCCTCCCTACTCTAGCCCCTGCTCCTCACCGGTCAGTAGGCCTCAGGGCTGGGATGGCGCCGCTCCACCCGGTCACAGGCTTCTTAGCTGCCCGGGCCAAGCGATCCCAGGCCCCAATCCCGCAACGCCCAGACGGACCCTGGCCGATGCACTTCCGGCTTCCTCCAACCCCACCCCACCCCCGCCTCCTCCTCCTCCTCCTGCCCTCCCTGCGCGTCACTATGTGCGCGCGCCGCCTGTTCTAGCGCAGGGCATCAAGGGACTGGTAGTTCCGGACTGTCCCGCGAGGCTTCCAGTTACGGAGGATGAGGGGAGTGACTACAAGTCCCAGAAGGTCGCGCGACATCAACAGCGGGCACGTCAATTCCTAGGGCGACATATTTTGCAGAAGCTGTGCAGCTGACGGTCTCGGGGTCCTATAGTGCCCAGCGCGTTTGGCGTGTTGCTTCTCTCGCCATCCTCCTTCCTCACCCTAAAGCAGTTGCCATGAAGGATTCGCTGGTACTGCAGAGCCGCGTCCCCGCGCACCCGGATTCCCGATGCTGGTTCCTGGCCTGGAACCCCACGGGGACCTTGTTGGCCTCATGCGGAGGCGACCGGAAAATTCGCATCTGGGGCACCGAGGGTAAGGACTGGCTTGGCTTTGTGGCCCTGGTGCCGAGGAAAACGCTACTCTGAAAAGTGTCGGGGGAAGGAGTGTGCAAGCGTCAACAGACAGGCTGGGATTGTTGCAGGAACTGGGATATTTGCCGAAGTAGAAAAATAAGTCTGAAAAGCAGTTTAACAGTTTTAGGACCCCTTCCAGAGTAAGCAGTCGATTGCATCGTTGTAATAATGATGACTGACTTTGGCCCCACAATAGGGACCCACTTTTAGTACCAGTTATTGAATGGCATTGATGATGCTCCAAAGCCTAGCCTGTTCTCTGCTTGCAGGTGACAGCTGGATTTGCAAGTCTGTTCTTTCTGAAGGCCATCAGCGCACTGTTAGGAAAGTGGCCTGGTCCCCGTGTGGAAATTACCTGGCATCTGCCAGCTTTGATGCTACCACTTGCATTTGGAAGAAGAACCAGGATGACTTTGAGGTAACCAAGCTGGATGGGAGTGGATTATTACCTGTTTGCACCCCAGGGCTTGGTCAGCCTGAACCAGTTGGGCTGATTAGTTACAGCCTTTACTTAATTTTTACACTAGCTGAGTATGGTAGTTCATGACTGTAATCCCAGCATTTGGGACACTGAAGCAGGAGGATTTCCATAAGTCCGATAAGGTCATCCTGGGATATAGAATGAGACCCTTTTTCAAACAACAACAAAATTGCTATCTTAGATATTTTACTAGGGCCTAGGACTCTTAGCTGCCATTAACTCACAATCTTTTCCCTTTCCAGTGTGTGACCACTCTTGAAGGTCATGAAAATGAGGTCAAGTCAGTGGCTTGGGCCCCATCTGGCAACCTCTTGGCTACCTGCAGCAGAGATAAGAGCGTGTGGGTCTGGGAAGGTGAGTCCAGGTGCCTCTGGGTACAGCAGAAAACCAGCTCACTTAACTTTCAGCTTTGTCCCTGACAGGTCGGTCACCTCTGGGTCTAATTTGTTTCTCCCACAGTTGATGAAGAGGATGAGTATGAATGTGTCAGTGTCCTCAACTCTCATACACAGGATGTTAAGCATGTGGTTTGGCACCCAAGCCAGGAGGTAAGAGTGAGACAAGGTAGGGAAGAACCTGATGTGGAGGTTTGTGCCCAGCCTGCCTCCACTCTTCAAAACCACCCTCATTTTTATAGGGATCTCTGAGACTGTCCTGCTCTGACAGGGTTTGATATTGGAACCATTGTGTCTCATTTGGGTTTTATTGCTGTGAAGAGACACCATGACCAAGGCAACTCTTATAAAGGGAAACATTTAATTGAGGCTGGCCTACAGTTCAGAGCTTCGGTCTACTTTCATCATAGCAGGAAGCATGGCAGAATGCAGGCAGACATGTTACTGGAGAGGGAGCTGAGAGTTCTGCATCTTGATCTGACGGCAACCAAGAGACTGGCATCCAGGCTGCTAGGAGAGGGTCTCAAAGTCTACCTTCAAAGTGACACACTGCCTCCAACAAGGCCAAACCTCCTAATAGTGCCACTCCCTAAGCCAAGCATAGTCAAACCATAGGCACCTCCTGGACCATACAGACAAATGCTGGATCTCCTTTTTCACTCTTTCAGCTTTTAGCTTCTGCTAGCTATGATGATACTGTGAAGCTATACCAGGAAGAAGGGGATGACTGGGTCTGCTGTGCCACCCTTGAAGGTCATGAGTCCACTGTATGGAGCATAGCCTTTGATCCCAGCGGCCAGCGTCTGGCATCTTGCAGTGATGACCGAACTGTGCGCATATGGCGCCAGTATCTACCAGGCAATGAACAAGGTGAGGGACTTGGGTAAAGGAGACTCCTTTCCATAGAGTTTTTTAGTTTGCCAGATATATGATCTAAAAGATACAGTCTGCCATGAATCACAAATTGGATACAGTTTGTTAGTCCCCAGAGAAGCACTGAAAGAACTAGGGATAGCTTTGTGGAACAAGAGGCAGGTGGCTGAGTTTGAAGCTAGCCTGGTCTACATGGTGAGGTCTAGGACATGGTGGGCAGGCTACACAGAGAAACCCTATCTCTAAAAAAAAAATTAAAAAAAAAAGCTGGCCATGGTGGTACATGCCCTTAATCTTAGTACTTGGAGACTAAGGCAGCTGAATGTGAGTTTAAGGCCAACCCGAGTTCTAGAGCTGCATAGTGAGACCCTGACTCAAAAACCAAACACCCAACAGTGTGAGTTGATGAGCTGGCTGATGGTGGGAATATCTAAACTGAATGTGAAGAATGGGATTTCTTGAAGCAAGACAGGCAAGGAAGGGAGGAGTAAAGCTGCTGGGGTTGGGCTGGCTAGTGGGTGGTCTTAGAAGGAAGCTTAACTGGTGAGATCTAGCCTGCAATGGAACACAGATGCTTTCTTCTCTGAAGTCCTGAGTGGCTCCAGTGTGTAAGGCAGATAAACAGAGTGAGAACATAGTTGGTACAAGGACTCTGACTGATTGGCAAGGGGATGAAGACAGGCATGTGAGGGTCTCCTTTGTAATAGTAGAGGTACTCAAGATACAGGATGCCTTGGATTTAAGAAAAGTCTGTCACACAGGGGTGGCATGCAGTGGCTCTGACCCCAGCTGGAAATGTATCTGCACTCTGTCGGGCTTCCACACCAGGACCATTTACGACGTTGCTTGGTAAGACTTGATCCCATACCCATAGCAGGGACTTTAGAGATGGCATGACCTCTGCTGCTCTGCATTTCTCCATATTAAAACTTGCATGCTGGCTTGTAACTGTCCGGCCTGTGGTCCTAGGAGCAGGAAGTTGACTCTATCTAACACTTTCTGGAATAAAATCCCAGGCTTTGGCAGCACCAGCCCTTAGGATTCACATACCTCAGGATTCACATCCTGAGATGATCATGGAATATATGCATTTGTGACTAGGGAGTTTGTGGTTTGATAACTGACTCTTACTGAAACTAGAAAAGCTGGCCCATTCTTAGGAGAGAGGAGGTTAGAGGCAACTCTGGACCTGGATCTTAGAAATAATTCCAAACCATGAAAAAAAATTGTTGCATATTCAAGCTTTATTTATAGCAAACATTTGGGAGTATCTATCCTATGAAAATGGACCCAACAGGAAGCAGAGGCTGACAGATCTCTAAGGCCAGCCTGGTCTACAGATTGAGTTCTAGGACAGCCAGGGCTACACAGATAAATTCTGTCTCAGAAAAACAAAAACAACAAAACAAAGAAAATGGACTCAAGAATTTTGACTTCATAGAAAATCAACACATACACACACCTATTACGTAAAAGATAAGTTTACGACATTTTCTATGCTAAAACTAAAATTTACTTTTAGCTAAGGAGGTTGGTCTTTTTTTTTTTTTTTGTAGGTATTTAACTACTTAAAATTAAACTTATTTAAAGCTGGAAATATATGACTTAGCAGTTAAGAGCACTGGCTACTCTTCCAGAGGACCTGGTTCAATTCCCAGCACACGCATGCCACCTAACAGTCATCTGTAACTCCAGTTCCAGGGGATATGACAACCTTTCAGCCTCAGTGGGCACTACATACACCTGGTACACAGACATACTTATAGACAAAAACAAACTCAAACATTCGTTGCTAGACAATTGGAATTTTTGCTGCTTTTATAATTTACTAAAATGAATAGGCAGTTGAACATTTCAGGTTCAAAAGCTTTTATACAATGATGGTAATGGGGAAATCTTCAGTGCTTATAAAGTTCTTGACTTTAAAAAGAGGACTAAGTTATGTTGAAACTTGTTAATATCAGTGTTAAAAGGAGATTAAGGGAAATTGGAGAGATGGCTCAGCAGTTAAGAGCACTGGCTGTTCTTCCAGAGGTCCTAAGTTCAATTCCCAGCAACCACATGGTGGCTTACAACCATTTGTAATGAGTTCTGATGCTCTCTTCTGACATGCAGGTGTACATGCAGATAGAACAGTCATATATTAAATACATCTTAGAAAGAAAGAAAGAGAGAAAAGAGAGAAAGAAGGCTAGGGATGCTTGTGACATGGCCAACTGACTGCATGTGCCGGGCGGGGAAAAATGACTCAGTCTTATCTGTAGCTGGAGTAAACAGGTGGGATTAGGAGGGAAGGAAGGCCTTTGTTGAGGTGGTAGATCTTAGTTAGGAAAGCTTTTCTGAGACACTTAGCTGAGGCCTGAGGTTTAGGAAGAAACTAGGCCAGGGACTGTTGAACACTTCTAATTTGCCAGGTTGGAGAAGCAGGAGTCATCTGCTAACTCCCTGACATGTATGTTCCTCTCTCAGGTGTCAGCTGACAGGGGCCCTGGCTACAGCTTGTGGAGATGATGCCATCCGAGTGTTTGAAGAAGATCCAGGCTCAGACCCACAGCAGCCTACCTTCTCTCTGACAGCCCATGTTCGTCAGGCCCATTCCCAGGATGTCAACTGTGTGGCTTGGAATCCCAAGGAGCCAGGGCTCCTGGCTTCTTGTAGTGATGATGGGGAAGTAGCCTTCTGGGAGTATCACCAACCCGCAGATCTCTGAACTATAGCTTGACTTGGGAGTCTTGATTCCCACAGAAAATGTCCTAAGACTGTTCCTAGTCATCCAGAAGACCTCTTGACCTTCATTTAGCTCAGGACCATTCACTGCTTCCCTTCCTTGATATGAGGAAGCCATTGGACAGAGCCACAGAAAAGTTTTGCTTGATTCAGGGCATGGTGTTACATTTTGGGGGTAAATATATTTATAATCAGTAAATATATATGTGAATGTGAGTTTTATAGCAATTGTGAGCTTTATACAAATAATCCATCTGTGCTCCACTTCTGTTTTATAAGTAAGGTCATTTATCATTTCTTATAATTTAACTATTTGGAATGTTCCATCTTCCCAAATCTAGAGTAGTCCTTGCATTTAAGACATGCAAGCTAGCTGTAGTGTTTTCCTAGCACTCAATCAGAAAGAGGGATTATCCTTGGCTGCATATTAAGTTTGAAGCCAGCCTGGGATATGACTCTTTCTCAGAAAACAGACATTCAAAACTAGGGGAATTTCCCCCCCCAAATGTAAATGTGTTCATAGTAAAAGGATACTTCTGCTTTCCTTAGGAACCCTCCCATGCCTCTTGAGGCATTATGCTGAGGGCATCTGAGGATATGAAAAGAAATGAACCCTTATAAAGAAAAAATTGGTTTTCAGTGAGGGACAGAAAAAATTAAGACAATAGCTTGAGGCCCTCTAAAAGAGACAGCAGGCCGGTGTGTTGGTACACACCTTCTAGTCCAGTGCTCAGGAGGCTGAAGAGCCTGATCTACAAAGAGTTTCAGGACAGCTAGGGAGACAGTGACCATTAAAAAAAAAAAAACTTAGACAATAGCATGTGTATGTGCTGCCAAATCTGTAGTGTTTCTCAGGCAGAGAGTAAAGATGTCTGGTTAGCCTAATTGGGCAAAACACTGAGAAATGCTTATGGGTTTGAGTATGGATTGGCTCCAAAACTGGAGCCTTATTTTTTTACACTGTACAATTGTGACCTTAGATTTTTGCAAAGACAGTAGAGGCAGTATCCAGAGCAGTGGTGACTAGTGATCTGCAGATTCCGGGAATCTTAGGATCCTTTCAGGGTCAACACTGTAACATGATCAAGAATAGCACCAGTTAAGTAGCTGTCTGTCTTGTGGCCACAGTGATAATGGAGCCAGCTTCACTCAGACAATAACGATGACTAAACATTGACCATTGAAAACACTTCTGATACTGATAAATGAGAAAATTCCATCCAGCCCTTCTGTAATGAAGGTGGTCTTGGAAAAGTTGGACAGTTGCTACAAGCCAAATTAGCTATTCATGGCATGCCTTTTTAAAATCAGAACTAGAAAATTAACATTTAGGCTTGTATATTTAGCTGTGTTCCTGAAAAATGAACACACTGAACCTTTCACTGATAGTGTTCACTGCTGATGGTAAATGTTTAGAAGAGAAAATTAGAATTTCTGAAAACTTGTGCTGCAACAAACTTTAGTGGTAATGAAATCAGCAAATGCATGGATATTTTGAGATTTGTGGAATTTTGTGGGTCATTGTTGAAATGACCAGTACAGTGGTGTTACAAAAATATTCAGATAGTGACTCTAAGATGGAGCAGTGGGTTTAATAGTACAAGATTTATGGGTACAGCTCAAGAGCCTGCATTGCCTTTAGGAAACTTCCACATATAGTACAGCCAGTTATCTGAAGACTCTTCTTTCCCAACCCTGAAGCTGACATGCTCAGCTCAACCACACAACAGACTGAGCACAGACATAGCTAAAGGTCCTAACTGGCTTCTATTAAGCTAGATGTAAAGTGATTGTAACACTGTATCATGCTAGTCTCCTCCCAGAATTTATTTTTCCTAGAATACGTTACTGAATTTTTAATGTTAACAAGTATCAATGAATACTAGATAATAAAAGCTTTTGGGGCTGTGCTTTTAAGTTTTCTGAAGGAGAATGGGGTCTTGAGACCATTGTTTTTTAAAACGGCCGGCCTAGGGGAAAAAGAATCACCTTTCAGAGTTGTTCAGGTTGTTTACAGTCCCAAAGAACAAAAAGCATACACTTGAAGTAGCAGGATAGGCCATTTTAAGGAGACCAGAGTCAATCTGCCTGGTGTATCTTAACCACCCTAGTGCTGCCTCCTGGGAGGGAAGGCTACAGAATTTCACAACACAGATCAAGGAGTCCTACCTGTTAGTCTCTGGCCAAGATGGGAGTCAGCTCCAGCTATGACACTAACTTTGCCATCACTCAGCAACATCTATAAGAGGCTATGGTCATTAGCATGACTAAAGAGGAGCTATTTACTATTGTTTTGACCTTCAGACTAAACCCACATAGAGGACAAGTTTGTTCTTCATAGGACAGTTAAGTGCCAAAAGGGCTTATTTTTTCTGGCCAGGACCTTTGATTGAAGAAAATTTAGTATCACTGTTAAGGACATGCAATTTTTTCAAATTATTTATTAGAATGTCTGACTCAAGGAACTAAAAAACCATGCCTCCAAATATTGTACAGTTCACGCTTGACATGACACTTAAAAATGCTGGACCCAGCCCTTGAACTAAGGTCCAAAGTAGGAAAGTAACTGGATGTGGACTGGGGACAGCAGCAGCCTGAATGGCCAGACCTCAGGCTGACAGACCTGGTCTCCAAAGCCAGTTCCCCTGAACTGTCCACATTCATGTTTTCAGGTTCAATGCCTCAGACTCAATCTGAATCACTGTCTGTCTCAGCTTCTTTTACATCCACACTGAATTTATACTCCTGGTCACATCCCATGTATGCGTCACTCATGAAGTACAGGGTATAGTTGTGGCCACCTGTGGCTGGGGCCACAAAGTCTAGCTTCACCTAGAGAGAACAGGCAGAAGCCAGGTTAGTGGGGACCTGGGAGGAAGCAATCCCCCTTTGCAATCCCAGGGATAGATGCAGGGGTGATTGCATACACTCACCTTGGCTTTCTGCTGCAGGGTCAGCCTCTTGATGGAGATGAGGCTGTTGGACTTGGCATCTCCAATCACAACCCACCAGCCCTCTTCACGTTTCTACAGGGACCAAAAACCAACAACTTGAGCATGTAAACATTGATGGCCACAAGCAACTGTGAAAGTGCTTATGAAATAGATTAAAACTCCAAAGTTGCTGAAACAACTTGAAAAGTTTTTTTTTTTTTTTTTTTTTTTTTTTAAAATTTTAAATGTAGGAGTGCTCTGTCCACATATACACCTACATACCAGAAGATCGTTATGAGCTACCATGTGGTTGCTGGGAATTGAACTCAGAACCCCTGGAAGAACTTCCAGTGTTCCTAACGACTGAACTGTCTCACCAGCCCACCTTAAAGAGTTTTTAAGCAGTCTGAAGATGTCCCCAAAGGGTTTAGTCTTCAAACACATAGACTAATTTTCTAGTTCTATCTTATTTCCATAACCCAGGGCACCTTTTTATTTAATGCCTGTCACTGAATCTAAGACGTATTATTAGAGAGTTAGCTTTGGAGCATGTACAAGGCAAGCTAGCTGAAATCTTGAAATGGAGATGAATCTGCGACACTTGAGAATACAAAGCAAGCTTGTGGAGCCTCTTCTAACATCTTGTCACTCTGGAGAAGCCCTCTGTTGGCCACAGTAGAGCCCATGTACCCCAGTGGCACTTTCCTTAGGACCTTGAATATCTTGTCTATAGAAGTACAGGAAGTTTATCTAGCATTTGTACACAACTTTCAATAAATAAAGAAGATGGGATTTCCTTCTGTTCACTTAAACTGCAACTAGAACCAGAGTGAAATATAGTTGAGAAAAGAGCGACTAGAAAAGTCCAAGAGTCCTGGAGCCATTTGTAAATGAATGTATCTTAAAAGTTAGAGAGATATTAGCATTGCCTGACATTAACAACCAGCTATCTAAAGTATTTCAAAACAAAAAAATATAATCCATGGTTACAAGATTAATACTAAGCCTTGTAAGTTCACTACCTCTAGACTACCCTCTCCTCATGTGAAATGTATCCTGTGCCCAAGATCTAGCCAGTTAACAGGGCCTCAAATAGACTCATGGCAAAGCCAGCTACCAGGACATACCTGTGGGAAGAGAGGTGCAATAACAGGGCCCGTGACTTCCTCCTCTCGCTCCAGTTGCACTAGCACCACAACTGGCCCGCCACTGAAAACAAAGCAGTATGTGAGCACTGTGGCTGTGGGCAGAGAACCCAGGGCAGGACTCGGCACTGGCTACTCACCTGCGGATGCTGTCTTTATCCACCACTTCATAGGACAGTTCAATATTCGGGTAGCGGTTACAGAAGCGGGCCACATCTGCGATCTGGCTGTCAGTCAACTGAAGCAATGCATTCCGTTCTTCATCCTCCATCTCCATGATGTCAAAAACACTCTCCACTCCCTACAGTAGATATGCAGAGGTCAGGAGAGCAGAGATTACAGGCTACAAGCAAGTTAACACTAGCTCCAAAGAACTGTTCATCTTATTTCCCACATTGCCAGAGTCATCTAAAAACAGCTTTAGAAAGAATTCAGACTACTTTTGGCACCTTTCAGCATTGAGATTCAGATGGAACTCCCTCAAAGTAACCAGTTACTCCTGCTAATATTTGCTGTCCACAATCCACCTGCAGATTAGGACCGATGTTCTGAAGCTCATCACCCAGCACTCCAGGTCTTAGCTCACCTTATCTGTGCAACGTTTGATATGCTCTGAGGTGAAGTGTGGCAGCTGCTTCAGGTAAGAGTCCTTAGACCACATGGCTTGGGTGACCATCTGAGCCAGTTCCATGGCTGCTAGAGCAGGGCTAAGCCACCCATTGCTGGAGAGTACATCCACACAGGCCTGAATGAGCCGGATTGCCTGCATGAAGAGGGAGTATAAGAGCAGGTGGGCTGGGAAGGCAGCCTTCCGAGCACCCACTGGCCAGTGAGCCTTCAAACCCCACCCACGCTACCTTACTAAGGATCTCCTCTGTGTCTGACTGTAGTTCAGCACTTAGCTGCATGCGGGACAGGTGAGCCTGCAGCAGCAGATTAGTCTTCACATGTGGATCATTGAACTTGGGGTTATTCAGCTTGTGGGGGACCTTCTGAGCCAACTAGAATGTAAAAGAAAAAGAGCTTGTAATAAACAGAAACCCTACCTGAGATCCATTCAAGACAAACACACCATGTGGCCCAGCCAGACTCTGAGGAAGGGATTGAGAATCATAGGTTAAGTGTAGGAAGGATGTATGAGGTTGAGAATGGTATGAGAAATGTCTGAGGGTATCAGTGACAGGAAGCCATGTGCAAATGAGACAAATTTTCACTCCTGAATGGTCTACTAAAGCTGATGCACTCACCTGGCGCAGGAGGTTGTCTTCATGATGCCTGATTGGAATGTTCTCATATTCTGCTGCATTGGAAATAATCTCAATAAGTCCTCGAACCTTGGTTTTGGCATTCAAAGACATGCTGAAGAGCTCTGAAAGAAAATAAAGGAATGTGAGAAGAGCCAATGTGGGGAGAGGGCACTGTGAAGAGCAGAATTAACAACTGCCCGGGCTGCACTGCTTTCCTGCACTATCGTCTCTTTGACAAATACTGGCTAGCACATCTCATCCCAACAGACTCCAGAAGCTATGCACCGCTGGTCCTCACCAATGGTGGTATAGTTTATGTAATAGTAGGCAGCAATCATGCCCAGGTTCAGAGGGGCCACATCCATTTCGTCCTCAATACTGATGCACTTGGACTGTTCCAGGTCACTGAGGGTCTGCTCCACCAGCTCTGACAAATGGTCAGACAAATGACGATGGGATATCCCTGTGGAGATATAAGAGGGAAGTCTCAGGACATTGCCTAGCTAGGGATATGAAAACTCCTCGAGGGCAGTGTGTGCTCTTCAGTTCACTAACCCTGCAGGTTGTAGTAATTGGGGTTCTGTGTCATTCGGCGATACAGAAAGGTCCAGGTAAGGTAGTCCACAGCATCCTGCTTGTTCTCAATGGTCTTAGTGACAATCTCAGCATTGAAGTGGTCATGCATACAGTGGTCCAGGTGAGACTCTACTGGCAATGGTTCATATAAAAATTTTTTGAAAAAATCCTGTGGATTGGGAGAGGGGAGGCATTAAAAAGAATAAATGGCAACATGGTAATAAAGGGTTAAGGGCAATCCAGCAGGGAATGGCCTTTGTGTGATATATAGAATAGCCAAACACAAGAAACATTTAGAAAACAGTATCATATAATACAAAGCAGGAATGGGCCATGCCAAGCTACATAGACAGAGCAATAAGCAGTATATGAAGAAAGACAACTAACAGGTGATGGGCGACATCAGTAGCAGAAACGAGCAAAATTCTGTGTGGTTCCAGCTTGTTATAAAAGTAACTGGCAGAAAAAAGTGAAAAGTCTACCTTAAAATAAAGAGATTCAAGAATCTGTTCAAAAGATCAAAGTTTCCTATAACTGACCTTTTTAGAGCCCTGACACATGATGACACAGCGGCCCTCGTCATCCTGCAGAGGCCGGTTGGCATGGCCCACCATCTGAAGCACATCGTAGATGGGGTAATCCACATAGCTGTGGCAGAACAGAAAGATGAGGAAATAAGTCAGGAAGCCTGCCTGCTTCAGTCACAGGGACAGGAGATGCAAAGGCAGGGAGATAAGGTCAAACTACAGCCAAACTGGACAGGAACTTCCAGTTTGTAATTTGTAACTTCCAATTTGTAACTTCCAGTGTGCTTCGTAATTCATTTCACTTGCTTACCACATATTATTTTAGTTTCAGAGTGAAAGAGCCATGAATGTGTTACTCAAGGAACTTGAACCAAAGCCACAAACCCAACTAAGGCCAGAAGCAAAATAACATCTATTAAAGGACCAAACTTGAAGTTAAACTTCAGGTCTGTGTGTTTCTCAGGTTAAAAAGTAATCTAAAATCTAAAGCAAGAGCCAGATTCAGATATTTTAAACTCACATAATTAATTTCAAAATAATCTACATTTTTTGGGAAAACAATAGAGTTAAATTATTCAGGTTCTGAGAAACATTGAATCTTGTACTTGTCATGATGAAGATGAGAACTTGACCGACCCACTTTTCCTAAGATGGGAGTGGGTTAACAACAACCTCCTTTCCTCTATATAAGATCTTCTCTCTCCAAACTGCTGAGAGAAAGGTACAACAACTATAAAGCAAATATAAGAGCAGACCCTGGGATCTGACTAGCCCTACTCCAGTGGCGCTCTGGCCTCTGTTTAGTTCTCTATACCCACACTTGTAGATTTACATTCACTTTAGGAGGGAGATCTGTTAGTGCCCATAGCAACTATACTCACGCATGGATCTTGCCATTGTAGTACTGAGTATCCATGATGATCACCAGATGAGCAGCAACATTCATGCCCCAGCAGAGACTCCGAGAAGCTACCAGCACCTGGATAGCCCCTGAGCAGGGTAAAGGAGAGGAAGACTGAGGCAGGGTTCCCACAAAGTACCAGTTTCACTGGCAGGCAATGGCCAGCCTTATGCCACATTTCAGATATCAGACCGAGGCTGTCTAGGAACAAGGTCTGGGGAAGTGCTGGAAAAGGCAGTGCCACAATATTGGTGCCTTTTGCTCTGAGACTATCCTAGAAGAAACAAAGCAATACAAGAGAACTCAAAGCCCAGGGAAAGCAAAGCCTGCACTGCAATGGTGGATTAGCCCTCTGATGGTGAAAGCTAACACCAAACCAAATGTGGCTAGTTCAGGCCATGGCAGAAAAATCAAACTTACCCTGAACAAATCCAAACCAGATTGATTCAAAGAGTGACAGTGACTCTGGCAGAGTTGGCTACACCAAGGCTCTGCCAAAAGTGCCAGAATAGTGAAAAAAAAAAAAAGCCACAGGTCAACAAAAGGCAGCAGGCAAGAGGCAACCAGCCAGGAGAGAATCACAAATCCACAACCATCTCTTAAGTTCTAACCCCACCAGTCTGGGATCCACACAGAATTTAGGTCTACTGGCCAATGGCCGAACTCCAGAAAACCAAGTTCTGAAATGAGACCAGCTTTTATGCCTGACTGTTTTCTAAACTAGCTGGTAGGAATATCTGTCCCAGTGACATCGGAAGTATTTTAAAGGAACCTAATGAGCTAAGATATATACTAGTCTGCTGGCATTGTGAAATGAGGTCTATTCCTTAGAGAAATACCATCCACATCCTCAAGTTTAACACACACAACCGTGATAACTTTGGGTGTTCTGAGGTTTTCTTACCTGAGCTGAAGAGCTGCTCAACCAGGCGCCTCTCCATGGGGCTCAGTCCTTCATGTAGGTAGCCCACCCCATTTAACAATGTTTCTTTGAGTGTGCTGTCACTCAGCTTCTCCAAGTAAGGGATCAGATCCTTCTCGGTACAATGCAAGAACCTGGGCAGAAGATGAACAAAGCACAAGTCAGAGGCATTTCAGTCTGTCACACCCCAGCCTTAGTCCCTGCCCTCCCTAGGACATCCAGGGACATCCAGGGGCAACTTCCCTTAACATCATGTTAAGGCAACTTCATGCACCCACTCATCCCAGAAACTAGACCACACCCTACCTCTGCCGCTGGATGTCTGCTGCACAGGTCGTGAGGATGTCTATTGCAGTGAGACGGGTCTGCTTGCGAGATGGGACAAAAACGATGACAGGCTTCTTAGGTGAGTGTTTGGTGATAGCATGGTACACAGGCTTAGCCATAGAGAGTAGGCGAGTCTGTGTGTGACTGATGTTGAAGCCCTGGAGACAAAGGGGGAAGACACTGAGGTTACTAGACCTAGGTAACTAGGGATCCCTGAGTTCGTGGAGGAATGAAGACTGTCCTACCTGAATGTGCAGTTCCAAAGGTACAGGGCGCACATTAGGGTGGAAGTTGAAGGTGGAGGTGGCACTGCAGCCCAACCAGTGAGCCACATCCTTGGCATTGGAGAGTGAGGAACTAAGTGCCACAATACGAATGGGCCGCTCAATCTGGGAGGAGATGTAGCGCATCCGGGAGCAGATCACTTCCAAGACAGGCTGGGAAGAAGAGAAAGAGTCACTTCAGGCCCAGGCTCCCCACCCTCTGACTGAGTTTCCCTTTGTGAACCCCCTCTGCCAGTCCCAATTATGGTTTCCCTGCCTCAGAGACAACCTTCACTAAGCAACATTATATATAAACTCAGGTCGCCCTTTTGAAATAAGGCAATAGTCTGAAATCTTTGTGAAGACCCTAGTCCCTAGTTTCAGGCCCAGTGTTTCTCTGTGCTACAAAGCCAAGCATACCCCATTCTCGCCCCCAATGAGGTGGACCTCATCCACCACAAAGAGGTTAATGTTCTGGACATTCTTGCGCTGCTTCCACCTCCGAGAGAGGATGTCCCACTTCTCAGGGGTACTGATGATGATGTTGCCTTTACCCAGGAGCTTCAGGTCTGTGCTGGTCTCTCCGGTCAGCAGCACCACCTTCTTGTTGAGCCTGTCCTGAAACTTCTCATACCAGTCCATGTATACCTGACAGGCAGGGGAGGGAAACATAAGAACAGTTAAGTCACATGTTCAGAAAGGATAATGCCATTGTCAGAGATGAGAAAACCTCCACCTGGAGTCATACATAGAGTGGCTTCTGGGAAATTTACAGTCCCACAGCATATTCCACACCTGCTCTGCCAGCGCCTCCATAGGGGTGATGTAGACACAGCGTCCCTCAGAATTCTGCAGCAGCATCCGGAGGATGGCAAACTCTGCGCAGATGGTCTTCCCACTGCCCGTGGGGGCCCCCACAAACACGTTATCATCACTGTTGTACACGGTATTAAACACTGGAAACCAAAAAGTGTAGAGTCAACATGGGGGTGGGGGGAAGACTAAAACAGACCATTTGTGAAGATTATCAAAACCATGAGCCACAAAGTCAGTCCACGGTTCAGTACACAAAGAAGCCTGAAACACTGGTCCAGCTTGCTGTGTCTCACAACACTTTCTCCTGCAAAGCAGGAAAGGAAAGAGTCTGAGGTCAAGCTCAGGTCTCTTAGAGATTTATAGAAAGAAAGAACAAGCAAAGGAAATCCAGCATCTTCGTCTTTCAGGGATCAGGCCACAGTACAAAACCGACAGGATACCTTTCTTTGCCCTATCAGCAGGTCTCCTTTCAGTCTCTAGAAATAGTCAAATACTGAAGGTGAGCCCTGGCACCAAGCCCGGGTTAAAAACCCAAGCTCAGTTATTTGCAAGTTGGTGTAATTAGGGCTCCTTCCTATGCCTCAGTTTCCTCATCATAAAATGCAAATTAACTTTGACGCTAAGTAGTAACCCCTTTACAGGACTGACGGAAGAAGAGAGAAAACACTGGTTCTGTGCTCAGTCAAGTTCTTAGGACACAGTGCTTGCTCTGTGAACAGTCATTATTTATAATGATGGAATGAGCTCCCATTCAAAGTCACACTCTGGTTGAACACCAAAGCATCAGGAACAGACATTAGCACCCAGGGCAGGAGTAATAACAACGCAATGCGGAAAGACCTTACTCTTCTAACCCTCCTCAGGGAGATATGCAGAGCAGCAAAGTGCTGGCTTCACAACACACTTATCACTAGGTCACCTTAAAAAGGCAGGCCTGGATGGCGGAGAGGGGCGGAGAAGGGGCACAATTTTAATCCCAGCACTCAGGAAGCAGAAGAAGGTGGATCTCTGTTGAGCTGAAGGCCAGCCAGGTCTACAGAGTGAGTTACAGCACAGCCAGGACTGTTATACAGAGAAACCCTGTCTAAGGAAGAGAAGAAAAGGCAAACACAGGAACCAAATATATGAGATTCAGGCACTTACCTTGAGTCTGGATGGGATTGAAGAAAGGAAATTTATCTTGGTAAAGGCTCTCAAAAGCACTGTTTCTCAGAGCAGACACAGGCAACGGCTGCAGGTCCAACAGTTCAGTTGGAGGTGGGTACTTCTCTGGTAGGATCAGGTGCCGGAAGGAGACAGGCAGCTGGGTCTCACAAGCTGTCAGGAAAGAAATGGAAAGCTAGGAAGCAACCCTCCAGCAGACCTCCACAGCTCATCCATGAACAGTGGAGACCTTAGCTTGTGTCTGTATCGCTCTTTCAACAGAGACACGGCTACAACAAAGCAAGAATCCCTCTCCTATCTTTGGAAGGTATGTTTCTAGGAGATGCAGAGAAGAGACACTCACAGAGCCAGCGATCAGACACCACTCGAATGAAGTACTGAGGAGGTAGTGGTTCAAAAACTGGAACAAAGAATGTGATGAGGTGCTCATCCTGGGCATACTTGGCCTTCAGGAGAAAATACTCATGGTGCAGAATCACCTCGCTGTCCACATCCTCCACCAGAATCCAAAATGCCTCTGACGAACCATGGACCTGCCAACCCAAGCATGGTTGAAATAATGATGAGCCAGTGAGGGGGACTCAGTAACTCCAACTCCACCCCTCTGACCAACAAGCCTTGCCTTTTCATCCCACTGGAAATCTGGTGTGATAGTCAGCTCTACTTTCAGTGTAGAGCGGGTAATAGGCTGCAGGTGCACTGACAACTCCAACTTGGGGAAAAGATGGACATACTTGTGGATGGTCTTCCCCATCTTCGGCATTCGAATAAGCTCACCTATGAGGAATAAGAGCATTGGGGCCGCCAGGCGGTGGTGGCGCACGCCTTTGATCCCAGCACTTGGGAGGCAGAGGCAGGAGGATTTCTGAGTTCGAGGCCAGCCTGGTCTACAGAGTGAGTTCCAGGACAGCCAGGGCTACACAGAAAAACCCTGTCTCAAAAAACCAAACAAAAAAAAAAAAAAAAAAAAAAAAAAAAAATGAGCATTGGGGCTGCTGCCCAGCCAGCCTAGCAAATCTGCAAACAGAGCCCAAGGCAACTGTGGACAGGCTCCCAGTTCAGCCTCAGTGCAGTACTAATGGTTCAAAGTCCTGAGTGTGAGAGTGAGCTCCTGAGTGTGAGAGTGAGCTGATACAATAGATGTAAACACAGTACCAGTGCCCAGGGCCTAGGAACAGGAAGTAGGAGGCTGACAGAGAAAGATGCCTGGGCTTCAGGACAGGACAAGACCTCCACGCACCTATCTCATTATGATTCAAGTCATACAGCCGCTCAAAGGGGAAGTTCTTCTTCTCAATCTTCTTCACTACTTCCTCAGGAAGTTTACGGAACTGGCGGAGAGGACACATGGACTGCCACCTATTCAGAAAGGAGATAAAGTTGTCATCTTTTTTGTAGCACTGTAAATAAACTGCCTTCCCCACTTTTCTCATCACTGCTGCCAGCAGTTTGGAATAACCACACACACCCTACCATTAGAGGAAGATGTCTGAAACTGACAGCAGGAAGACTGGAAAACCAATACCAGCTGTTGCTCTCCCAGCCCTACATTCTACAGGGGCCTTCCACTTCCAACATTCACCTATGTTCATGCCACATCTCAGTCACCAGGACTGAACATCAAATGCACTGAGGCCCAAACTCACAGCAGCCAGCTCTAGCTCACTGAGCCCTTACATTCGTTTGTCAATCATCTTGCAGAGATTCAGGGTCTTATCTGTAAGCTGTGCCCAGCCTCGGTTCAGGACAATTTCGAAGATTGCTCGCATCAACCGGCCAGCAGACTGGGGAAAGACAAGTATTCCTGTTGTGAAATCTCCACATTTTGTCTAACACAATTTGATGAGCTGCTCAAGAGCTCATGAAATCACTCACAGCAATTCAGAAACAAGAGTTTTTCTGCCTCCAATCTTTTTAGATTAAGACAGAGAAATTAATAAAATATTTGTCATATTTTTTATGAACACAAAGCTATGGTGGGAAGTTACTTTTCTTGAAGAAGGTGACATGCCCTGTGGAACTCTCTCTATAAGGACCTGCAGAGCCTCCTAGCACTTTGTAAGGTCTGCCCTTCCTGCACACTCAAGATCAGCATAGCAAAGTGGTGAATAGAAGTGGCAGTAGGCAGCTGGCCTGCCAGCGGTGTCAAGCCACCTTTCTTTGAGGAACACAGCACAAAGGCACAGGAACTATTTGGACTCTGCTCACTGCTCAGTGCAACTCCTCACCTGTGTCACGTATACCATGTCAGCCATCAACGCAAAGCCTTCGAGTTTCAGCTGTGAGATGAAGGCTTGGAGAAGCACATTGATCTGCAAAGAAACAAGGGAGCTAGCAAAGGCCAGTCACTGACCAACTAGTCAAAAAAATTATTTGCTTTTCTGCTCTGGGAACATGTTCCAGACAAGATCTTCCATAGTTTCTGATTTACACATTAAATAATTATTATTCCATATAAAACATATGTGAGAAGGAAGCAGAGTAGGAAAATTGGGAAGTGGGGGTCCAACCAGTGGTACAGCACATAACAGGTCAACCTCTAACACTCCCCAAGAGTAGAAAGAATTGTACGTGTCACCATGTGTGAAACCAAGTTCAAGATTCATCTCACAGTGAAGACGTGCTTACTTTAGCACTGGGTTCTTCGATGCTCTCCTTTACTGGGATGGGCACTCTCTCCAGCAACTTCTGCAGCTCTAGCTTCTCCTCCTGCCTCAAGAAAAGACAGAGTATGGAAAAATCCACAGGGCAAGGATGAAGGAAAGAAGAATTAGCAGTCTGGCAGGGGTCCTAACTCCTGGCCTGGCAGGCTCATAGGCTCACCTCTCTTACAGTGATGTTCTTGAACTCTGAGGACAAGGAGAACACTCGGAAAAGCTCAATCTCACTTAGAGTAGGCTTCAGCAGCTGGTTGTAGGTCTGCACAGTATCATTAGTGATATAGTAGTGACTCGCTATCCGTCCAAGTTCTGTCACCTAGAAAGAAAGGAGACTCAGTACAAGGCTGACCAGAGATCTGCCCCCAACTTCTAACATCAAGTGACTGTCCTATGAGGACATGTGGATGAACTTGTGGTACACCTACTGCTCAATCCAAGCAACTCGGCATAGTAAGAAAGATGGTACAACAGTGACCTATGGAGAACTAATGCTCATGGAAACCAAATGGCCGAATGACCTAACTCAATGTGAACTCTGAAAACTTAACTACCATGTTTTAAACCTAAGAACTGGAGAGATGGTTTAGTGAGAGGTGGCTGCTCATCCAGTTGACCTGTGGTTCAATTCCCAGCACCCACATGGTGGCTCATAAGCATCTCCAGTCCCAGGCAGCCACTACTCAATTCTGGTCTCTGTGGGGACATGTGCTACACAGACAAAACACTCATACACATAAAATAAGCAATAAAAATGTTAAAGAAAATGAATATTTGAAAGTTAAGTTCATAGCTCAAAGGGTACAGTTTAATCCCTAACTAGACAACAGGTAATTAGACAGGCAATACATAAATCAAGGACCTAAACTTTTGCTAAAATTTTCTCCAAATCACATGCTAATCACCTGGAAATTGCCTGTCTTCTTGTCATACTTGACCAGATTGTTCTTGTCCAGCATCAAGGCAGCAGTGTGAACAAGATCGAGTCGGCGCTGGTCCAGCAAGGGATCTCCCTTGAGGTCATCATGAGAAATGCCATAGAGGGTAGGGGACCGGAGCATTCGGATGTATAGGTAGGCATAGCCCAGCCAGTTCACTGCATCCTGCAAGACAGCTCATGGTGGTTAGCATGGCAACCTGCTCATGTCCAAACAAAAGCACCACAGATAGCTTGGACATTAATTCTTCAGCACAAGGAAACACATTACAACGTCTTCTGAATGTTTTCAGTATTTCAATTTTAAAACCCTTTCAAATATCTTAAACATAAAAAGGAACTATCTACCACAAGCCCGTGAAGCTTGTCCTGCATGAGATGCGGTCCACAGCTTAGGACACTGCTGGACCCAAACATCCTCCACAGGATTCCTGTTACTCCAAGTCTCTGACCAGCTAGTCCAAGCTGGAAGGTTGTGAGTCACTGAGCAAAGTGCAAAGCTCTGAAGACAAAGTTTTCCCTACCTTTGCATTCTGGACGTTCCCCAGCACAATTTCCGCATTGAGCATGTCAGGCAGCTTTGATACCATCTGGCTCTCAATAGGAAGCTGCTGGTTGAGGAGGGAGAGGTAGTACTGGAGCTCCCCATGAGATGTGATGAGTATACCTTCACCCTTGGTGTCATACTGGGGCCGTCCAGCGCGACCCAGCATCTAACACAGAAGCAATAAAAGAAAATGTTATGGCAGAGCTTTTGACTCAACAAGTTCCATACTTTAGAACTTGGCCTTGAATTGCCATCTTTCCAACATCCTTGCATCCCAGGCACAGGATGCTCATCCCATTGAGAATCATCTTAGAGGCTCTGTACCTGCAGAATGTCCAGTGCTCCCAGCTCTGTCCAACGCCCCTTCTCTGGACTGTATACTTGGGTACCTTTAATGATGACTGTATGTGCAGGAAGATTTACACCCCAAGCCAGAGTTGCCGTGGAAACTAAAACCTGCAGAGGTAAAGGACCGTAATAAGGACAACAGATCCCACCATAGCAGGGTCATATTCTTGGCTTGTTTGGCTCCTGAGTTTAATTGGAGGCAGGAGTGGATATATGTTTCAGTACTCAATGTGACACTGGAGCAAAAAGAAAAGAGTTTCTTTAGTCTCGTACATATTTGAGAATTAACATAACAAGGTTCCAGAGACATAAGTCAGAGCTTAACTCAGTCATAAAACATTCAAAATCTACCACCCTGGAAGAGGGAAAGAATGCGGTCCTGACCCTGTGAATTACAGTGCAGAATTCTTTGAAGTATCCATCTTCCCTTGTGCAGTGTATAAAGTATTGGGAGAGAGAGCATAACTATCACAACCTTCCAGCTTGGTCTAGCTGGTCCAGACCTCAAAACGTCTAGAGATGGAGAGTAGCTCAGTGGCTGGAGCATGTACTACTCTTGCAGAGAACTAGGCTTCAGGTCCCAGAACCCACATATGAATACGCTGACAAGAATATGTAACTTCAGTTCCGAGGGACCTAGTGCCCTCTTCTGGCCTCTGAGAGCATCTGCATGCAAGTGGTGCACATAAGCTCACACAAGCCACACACACATACATATAAAAAAACATATAAAAGACTCTTAAAAAAAAAAAGCCAGGCAGTGGTGGCACATACCTTTAATCCTGGCACTTGGGAGGCAGAGGCAGGTGGATTTCTGAGTTTGAGGCCAGACTAGTTCACAAAGTGAGTTCCAGGACAGCCAGGGCTACACAGAGAAACCCTGTCTTGAAAAACCAAAACCAAAACCAAAACCAAACAAACAAACAAAAAAGAGTTAGAGATCTCACTCAGGGGAGAGCTACTGACACTTCAGATGTTCTAACGCCTACACCGCCTGTTCCTATTACGTTTGCCCCTCCTCACCTGAATATGTTTGTCAGCAAAAAGATCTTCTACAAGTGTTCGGTCAACTCTAGTCATGCCTGCATGATGAATAGCAAAGCCATAGGGCAAAAGATCCTTCAGCTCCAAGTTCTGTGAAGAGAAACAGAGGCAGGCCAGTCTCCCGGTGGGACTCCTCCAAGGTCAAAGAAAGCCCCCATAAGCACACAGTCATTTTAACAGAAACTTATATTATTATGTTTGTATATACACCTGTGTATGGCATGTGTGTGGAAGTCAGTTCTCTTCTTCCTCTATGTGGGTCCCAGAGATTGAACTCAGGCCATTAGGATTGGTACAGGCACCTTTATCTGTGGAGTCATCTCCCTAGCCCCAAGAAAATTACTTTTAACCTGCCTGAAACAGAAGCACTTGGTACATATGGTCCCAAAGGAATCTACCCAACAGTATGGAACCAGTCATCAGAGAAGCATGTGGTCCCTTCTTACCTTGCATTGCTCTGCTTCTGTACGAAGGACTTCAGTGGAGGCAGAGCCCTCACGAAGAAACAGACCCAAGGTGTCCTTCTCCAGACACATGTCACGGATTGCCCTTGCTGTCTTCCCAGTTTCTTTGCGAGAGTGGACAAACACGAGCACCTAAGGAGAATCAGGCTATAGCTAAAAGATGCACCTTCAGCAGCTGCTCTCATAGCACCAAGGCACTGGCTACAGGAAGCAGAGGCTGTTCCACTATAACCAGAAGCCATAGGTTAGA
>JANHMN010000002.1:190486511-190542126 GCA_030674055.1 Rhabdomys pumilio | reverse complement strand
AAAACACAGCCAATCCTCCCTTGTTATAACACAGCCCAAGAATAGTCATGTGAGAATTAATGTGTGCTTGTGAGAAAGCTCCAATAAAAAAAGACCAGACTCTTATGATCCCTGTTCCTGGAACATGTGAACGACTTCCCAGGTGTGGTGGATAGAACTGAGTTTATTTCACTATTGTTATTCATATGCCTCTATGGAAAACATGTTTTTGCCATGTGTGGCCTTGCCCTTGTAATTGAACACCTTACTCACCTGATTCTTCTTAACCCTTGGAGTATAAATTGCCTGACGCTCTGAATAAAGCTGGCTACTGCATGAGACTTTAGTTTGCCTCATGTTTAGGCCCAGCTCTCCCAAGTTCACGTCAGCGACTAGAACAACAAACACTCCGACCACAGTCATTTTCCCCTTCCCACCACTCTCCCACTCACCAAGACAATGAGCCGCACCAGCTGGGTGTAGGTGCGCTCCCCGCCCTTGCGTGTGATGATGTCCCACTTCTCGGGGGTGCAGACAATGATCTGTGTGGCACTGATTTCCTCTTTACATAGCTGGTGATCCCCAGTCAGCTCAGCAACAGTAATGCCATATGTAGCCAGGCGCTGGGGAAAGAAAGGGTCATCAGCCATGATAGTGATGGGGCTGGAGGGGCAGCTCAGTGGCAGGGAGTTTGCCTATGGTCTAAGAACAGTAGATGGTGCCTGAAGGACCTGCCAGCCATTTCTGTGCTGTAGACAAAGAGAAGTTAAGTATCTGGTGAATCAGGAAAGATGAACAAATATTACTTAAATTCCACTCATGTAGAGGAGGCAAAGGATTTACGGGAGGGAGCCCTACATGAAGCAAGAAAGCCAACATCTAGGAAAGTGGAACTAGAGTAACAACACACAAGCTAGAAACCGTATTCATTTGCCAGAAATACTAAGATACAGTGACTCCACTAAGAAGATCCAAGAAAGATGGAGTCATGTAAGAAAGGTCAAGACATTTTTGCTTCAGAAATCACTTGGATCAAATTTAACCTTGGAAATGGCAAAAAAATATCTAGAGATTCCCTAACAAAAGCAGTAATGCATAGGCCCCTGCCTACCACATGGACAGCTACAGCCAGTATCTTCTGGAGAAGTTGTATGACTTACCTTTCCAAAACTGCCCACCATCTCCTGGACCAGGGACCGCATAGGAGCTATGTAGATGATCTTGAAGTCATCCACATTGATAGTGCCATCCATGTTGATGTGTTTCCCTATCTCTCGAAGCATACACATCAGAGCCACATTGGTCTTCCCGGCACCCTAGAGAGGGTCAGAGACAAAGCCTGTTCATCTGCTATAGGCTATCACCAAAACAGAACTGACCCTGGGATTGTCCCATGTAACACTACCCCAGTGGGTTACATCACAGAACAGAGAATGTCGAGAGGTGTAATGCTGCTATACCTTTAAGCCCAGCAATTGGGAGGCGGAGGCAGGTAGATTTCTGTGAGTTTAAGGGCAGCCTGGTCTACACTGTAAGTTCCAGGACAGCCAAGGCTACATAGAAAGACCCTGACTCAACTGAAAAGAATAAGGCCTAATTTAAGGATTAGGATTCAACTTGCCACCAAAACATTTCAGGAAGAAAAAGGAGGCAGGCCAGTACTTACAGTAGGAGCACACAGCAGCAGATTCTCATCTGTCTCCAGGGCAGCACGGTAGAGTTTACTCTGAATCCGATTCAGCGTTTTGAAGCCCTCAAATCCTGCCTGGGCATACTTTGGCAGCTTCTCCACTGGGAGCAGTTGCTAAAGGAAGAAACATTCCATACATTATGCTACTGGATCCTTCAGCAGGCTGCCCACTCTTACAAGATTACTATGATTTCATTCCCTAGCAATCACCATTCATAATTCTCCATTCTAAACTTGTCCAGAGAGATCACTTCCTTGTCTTGGAATGGGAAAACTTTGGAAGTTTCCACTCCTAGAATAAATTATCTTTGAGACAAGATAACATTTTAGTTAATGGCTAAAAGCCAAACTGGGAGAAGCAGAAAACTGAAAAGGTGATTCACTCACTTCTTCTGAGCCAAAGGGCTTGGGCTTCAGAGCAGGTACATGCACTTCTTCATAGCCCTTACGCTGGCGTCGGAAGGACCCATCGGGAAGCTGGCAGCGCTTATTGGCCATGAAGTGGCTTCCTTGGGTAAAAACAAGGTCCTCCAAATCCAGAACCTGCCTTGGAGCCAGAGCCTGGAAACAGGTCAAACAGAAATAGGCTGAGCAGATGAGTTTCCCAGCCACCACAGCCTGGGAACAGCCTGGGAACAGCCCGGCACTCACCTCTCCACCTTGGTCCAAATCCATGGTTTCCAGATCTGTGTCCATTCGGGACTGACGGACTCTTTCTCTCCGGGACCTTTCTTCCTGCAGCAGGGAAACAGAAAAAGCACAATCATCTACATCATTCTCCTGGGTTCTTGTCCCTTCCAGTCCCTTTTGATTGGGCTTCATTTATGGGTGCTAAATCATGTGTCCCTAAACCCAAAGACATCACTTTGAGTCCTGCCAGAGACTATAAAAATAAATAAATAAATCAGCCAGATAGCAAACACAGCGACGATGCAGTGTTCTAAAGATGGATGTCAGAAGTAGACAGTCTACAATTAACCACTAAAGGCAGGGAGGAACGATGTTCTACATTAAGCAAACATGCTCTTTTCTGGGTTGTAGTAAACAGGTCCCCATGGCACTAGAGGAAGACAGTATCTCAACCACAGCAATGAGTGTGCTGATTCTAATTTGTACCCTGAAAAATTCCAGAGAACACAGAGATACGTTTTATTACCTCAAACACTGAAAGAGAAACAAGACAGACAGACTAAACCAGTCCTTACTCTGATCAGGTCTTCCTTCTCGGTCTCATGGAGCTGATAGAGGAATTTGGAAAGCTCTGGATCAGCTTCCATCTTTCCCATGATCCTCTCCTTTTCAGCTTCACTCTGAGCACTGGCCAACAAGGTACAGTATAAAACTGCCAAACACAATAGGGAGGGAGGAAGAGAGGGAAGAAGGGAGGGAAGGAGGGAGAGAGAAATAAAACCAACTTTTATTCTTAAGCAAACAGAAGGTAATTAGATACTGAAGCCAAAGAAGCAACAATGCAATATAGCAGACACGTGTGCACACACACACAGCAAAAGTGCATGGTCTACTCACTCATCATCCTGTGCTGCCGCAACACTTTAATGAAGTCAAAAGTGTTGAAACCAAGGAGCAGAACTAGTTGGTTCTCACATTCTCGGTCATCACTTGCTGTCTGAAGAGAGAAAACAGACCACCAGTTTGAATACAGCCATCTGCTACCTCAAACACTGTCCCTGCACTGGCAGTACTGCAGTAAGCATAGCTGCCTTCCAAACACTGTCCCTGCACTGGCAGTACTGCAGTAAGCATAGCTGCCTTCCAAACACTGACCCTTTCTGACGAGACACATGGAAGACAAGTACTATATTGAATATACCTTCAAAATCTCCAACACCTCATCTGCCTTCTTCTGTGACACAATGGCATCATCATAGAAACGACTGAGCTGTCGCTGCAGCCAGAACGCGTCGATATCCCGAGGGTGCAAATCCTTCTTCTTAGAACTCATCAGTTCGCCTGAGGCCACAAGCTAAAAAGGAAATCAGGCATGTGCCTCACTAGGTCTCTTCATCACGCTCCACCCAAGTTACCTGTCATCCCATAGGCTACCTTCTGAGGCCTTTCCAGAAAGAAGCAGCTCTATTACACTGAATTCAGGAGCACACCAGACTAAGATTTCATTAACATGTGTCTTTGGGAAGAGTAACAACTGACTAATGTCCTAAGAAAATCAAAACACTGACTGTTTAATAAGGCTCAAACTGGGCTTGGTGGAACATCTGGAATCCCAGCCCTGAGGAGGCTGATGCAGGAGATTCCAAATTCAACGACAGTCTGAACTGCCCAGCAAGTTTTATGTCAGAAAAACAAAGAAACACACACCCAGGGCTACTGGCACAGGTCTGTAAATTTACCCCACTACTTAGAAAGCAGAGCTGACAGAGCTACAAGACCTGAATGAGCTATAGGGTAAGTTTAAGTCCAGCCCAGGCAACTTTGTGAGGCCCTTTCTCAAAACAAAAATTGTTTTAGTCTCTTTAAATCCTGGTGTTATAACTCAGTGTCAGAGCATTCACCATGCACAAGACAGCAAGTTCAACCCCAAGACAACAAACAAAAATAAAATACTCAGCAGGGCAGTGGTGGCTCATGCCTTAATCCCACCACTCGGGAAGCAGAGACAGGTGAATCTCTGAATTCAAAGACAGGCTGTTCTACATATCAAGTTCCAAGACAGCCAGGGTTACACAGGGAAACCCTACCTTAAAAAACAAACAAATAAACAAACCACTCTAATATTCTTGTCATTGCAATGTTATCTATGTATCAAATTTTAAAAACAACCCAAATACCCATCAAAAGGAAATCTGGAAGGCAGGCACAGTGGTCCCTGCTGCTAACCCCAGCACTTGAGAGGAAGGATGAGCACGACATCAAAAGTTTGAAAGCCTGCCTGGGGAACAACAGCAGAACTCCAAGCACCACCAAAAGCTGAGAATGATAAGAACAGCTCAGTGGTGAGCACTAGCCCACCATGCTGGAAGCTGGGTTCAATCCACAGTAGCCTCCACCCAGAAAAACCAACCATGGCTCAGTGAGTGTCTTAATGAGAGCAAGTGCTTCATTCAGAAGTTAAGTTGGCCTACACCAAGACAGACTGTACTTACATTTGCAGAGAGGGTACAGCGCACAACAGCTTCATCCCCTTCCATGTCATCATCTGAAGCTTCTTCTCGGACTTCCCCATACACATCTTCATCACCTTCCTATGGAGCCAACCCCAATCTCAATACAGATGTAGAACTTGTCCTATGCCACACAAACCCTGTCTTTCAATCACTCTAAGTAAGCTCCATGCTTAGAACAACAGCTTTGGGGTAAAGCCAGTATCAACCATATTCCAGGAGCATCAATGGAATGACCATTTGGAATGGGCTTATTAGATGTATCTGTCCTGTCTGCTTCTCACCTTAGCTGCTAAATATTAAACACCGGGATAATATGCTCCTTTTGACACACAGATAATCTCAAACTAAGACTACTGGCTAACAGAGGAGCTATGAAGATGCATACACAGGAAAGTAGATTGTGATCCAGAAATGTAGACAACATACTTAGTTTGCATAATCTCAATTGTGGACTGTGTACTTAAACAGTATGGTGTTCAATAATTAGTATTTGTTAAATAAATTGCTATGAGTAAGTAAATCTGTGTCAGGTTGTTCCTAATTAAAACTACCAATTAACAGCTGGACAGTGGTGGCACATGCTTTTAATCACAGCATTCAGGAGGCAGAGGCAGGTGGATCTCAGTAAGTTTGAGTCCAGCCTGGTCTAAGGAGCTAGTCCCAGGACTGCCAAAGCTACACACACACACACACACACACAAAGAGAAGAGAAAAGAAAAGAAAAACTCTACCAATTAAGTGTACTGTAGGAAGTAGCATTTTGTTTTACTAAAACAGAAACTGAGACAATATGACCTGCCCAAGACACAAGCTCAAGCTCAAGATTCCTTGGTTCTCAGTTCAGTGCTCACCCTAACTCCAGTAACATCTTCTCTTTCTGTCACAAGAAAACATTTCAGGACTGGTACTTCTTTTTCAGAACAAAACCTCACTTACTGAACTAAAGTAACTACTCTTTAAAAAAATGATTTAAAGACATTTAGAGAATGTCCCTACGTAGCCCAGCTGGCCTCAACCTCCTGACTGTTGGGATTGTAGGTACTGTGTTACTATTCCTGGTTTAACTTTTCTTTTTCAATTGTTCCACTATTCCTATTTAGTTATAATCTAGAAGTGGCAAGCTTTAACCCCAGGAGTTGCTACAACTGCTAAATAGCCAAGTACAATTACATCCATACTCCTAGGTGAATATGCATTCTTCAACTAGCAATTAGCACACAGTACTAAAACCACAGTAGACTACTATAGTATGGTTAAAACACTATAGCAGGACACATTGTCACTGACTAACAATGTGCTTTATCTTTTTTCCTTTATTGGTTCCTTAAGTGATAATGTGTTCTGACAACTCGATGCACGTACACAATGCATACCAATGTCTCTTATTGCCACTCTCGTCCCCTTCCCACCTCCACGGAGCCTCTTCTTCCCTACACATCTATTTCTCACATTCACGCCTACTGGTGTTATTTGTAACCCACTGAATTTAACCATCAGAGACCAGAAGGCTCAGAAGTGGTTACAGGACTGAAGATAATGACCTTTCCATTATCTATCAATAACCAATAGTTAGGCAGCAGGGAGAAGGGACTCCTCTCCAATCCCTGACTGAGTGTTGACAGGGCCAGTCTTGTACAGGCCCAAAGTACGTGCAGCTGCTTGAGTCCATGATTACAGTAACTGTGCTGTGCCTACAGGATGGTATTTCTCAGTCCTTCTTCCTAGTTTCCTAGGTCTATCTGGTTTATGATTAAACTGTCAATGTGCACCTACTAGTTTAAATTAGCTTCTAAAAGAACCTAAAGTGAACCATAATAACTTTTTAAGCTGAATAACACAAAATCTGTAAGTCTACCACAAACACTGTAAACTGTAGTTAGCTAGGAATTTCAATTTCTGAGATGAGCTCCCATACCTTGTAACATCACAAAACAAAACAGAAGGGATCCACTTAAAGCCACTCACCTCCTCATCAGACTCGAACTGCACATTCACACCATAGGTCTCATCAATGTTGTCATCTGAGGTGATGTGGGATTACAAAAAGAGAGCAGTGGTTAATATGAAGACACTCAAGCCCATTTCCTCAGCGGCCTGGCTTGCTTATTCTCAGGCCAGAACACACAGACTTAATCAACATGAAAACCAGCACCAAGGCCTCTTGAACCTGCCAACCTGGATCCTACCCTGCTTTGCTTCTTTAGCTCCTACACCCTCCCTGCTCTCTCCCACCGTCTACACAATAAGTCTCAATTTTAAAAATGGCTGCCAGGGCTGAAGAAATAGCTCAGCTATTAAAGGATAAAGCTCACAACCAAACGTCAAGAGATAATTATCCTCTTTATTTTTTTAGATGAGACTTGCTACGCAGACCAAGCTGACTTGTTGGGATAAGCCTGCACCCAAACACCTGCAGATTAGCCATTCTCTTGAAGCAACACACCGTAAGTTACGGAAATAATGCTCTTCTAAAATGTTAACAACAGCGCTGAGCACTCAACAGAAAGGCTAACAACAACAGAACAAGGTCAGGACACAAAGAGCTCAGGTACCCATATTCTGGATCTCCTTGTCACCACCGTAGTCTGTGATCTTCTTGCCTAAGTTTACCAACACATGGTATCTGGTATCATCTGTCTGACCCAGCAGCAGGTCAATCTCCCTTCTTCTCTCCTTGTCCCGAAGCTTTTCATTCTTCAGCACAGCCAGAACTTCATCAGCTGCCCCACAAAGAATATCTCGAGGCTGAAGAAAAAATACAAATAACATATACAACAATAATATGTAGGACACTGACCAGCTTTGTGACAATAGAAAGTAAAGAAGCATAAATCTTCAAAACTACAGGAGTGGGAGATGTGGCTCAAAAGTTAAGAGTATTTGTCGCTCTTGCAAAGGACCTGGGTTCAATTTCCAGCACCCACATGATGGCTCAAAAGAATCACAACTCAAATTCCAGGAGATCTGAAGCCTTCTTCTGATCACCAAGGGTACTGGGGATACATAGTGTGCATACACACATGTAGGCAAAACAGTTATACATATAAAAAACAAGCAAGCAAATCTGCAGCATCCTAGGCTTTGAACATTCATTAACGGGACATAGTGGCACATGCCTGTAATCCTAGCACTTGTGAAGCAGCAACAAGACCGAAGTTCAAGGCCATTCTTGCAAATATAGTAAGTTTGATGTCGGCTTGAGCTACAGAAGACCTTGTCTCACACAAACAAACAAAATAAAACTCAAGACTAGAGGGAGCTGCTGAGGATTTAACCAAGTGTTGCCACATGTGCTTAAAATTCATGAAGTCCTGAAGTCAGTAGCAGCACTTAGAGGGGGAGTAGGTAGGTGGTCTTCTGAAGCAGAGTACAACTTGCACAACAGCTTGCCACACATCTCAAGGTGGAAGCACTCAGCAGTCTGCCTCTGTCCTGTCACACTTCCACTGATTCTTTGTTCACTCATCCTTTATTCCTCACCTCACTAGAGAATTCATAAAGGCTTGAGATCTAATCAGAAATGTGCAGTGATTCAGGGCAGATATGGGGTACGGACTACTTGGATTCACATTCTGACAAATACTATCTCCTTGACTTATGTATCTCTTGTCTCTCTTCTATTACACTGAAAATGAATGCTAACAGCACCTATTCATAGTTAACATGCTGTTCTATATATACTAAGTGCTAATTTCTGCAAAGTGGTACTGACCTCCCCATCTTGCTGGGAAAATCTAGAGATAAGATTCTTCTGATTGAACTAGCAAGATAGCTCCTCAGGTAAGAGTACTTCCACCAAGCCCAATTGTTTGATCCCTGAGTACCCCACAAAGACAGAACAAACTATTAAAGTTGTCCTGTCTTGTGCGAGCGCGCACATGCGCACACAGAAAGAGAGAAAGAGAGAAAGAGAGAAAGAGAGAGAGAGAGAATAAATATATGTAACTAATAATTCAGTCAAAATTCTTCCATACTCTCTTTCCTCCTCTGGTTGCCTCACCTGATCTCCGAGAGCAGCCTGGATGAAGCTTAGCAGCACCTCATAGGTCTCCCGGGTCTCCTTAGTTTTGGGCTTATAGATGATGCCTACCATTTCATCAATGCCCTCTGACAGAAGAGTATAACCTTTCATCTTGTTGATGTCGTGCCGGTCCTCATCTCGTTTTCTCCTCCTAAAGGACATACAACATGGTGCTGAATGGGAGAACTTCCCATTCCCAAGCCAAGTTTACTCTATCTATACATCTAATATTTGAAGGCAGGGACATGAATCAAAATAAAAAACTCCTACTAGACCTTAATTATTTAAAGAAACACTTCTTTATGGGGCATATTTATAGAAGGAAAATCTGTCATCCTCTGATATAGTGTTACAATGAGACACAGTCTCCATTATCTTAAAATGTACACCTTTTTATATCCATGAGATTTTATAATATTATTTAGACTTTTTTTTTTTATTAACCTTAGATGCATCCATCACCTTTTAGTAGTGAGAGAAACTAGGCTCCAGTGGAATCTACCTCTAATGACTCCCAGTAAATAACTAGAAAAGACAGGCTGAAAACTGAAGGACCAAGGAACAATATTTAAGCTCTTCTAAAACACAACCACTCAAACCAAACAGGGCCTGGGGATTGTTATGACTTCGTAGTAAGAGAGAGGAGAGGGCTGGAGAGATGGCTCAGTGGTTATGAGCACTAACTGCTCTTCCAAAGGTCCTGAGTTCAATTCCCGGCAACCACATGGTGGCTAATAACCATCTGTAATGGGATCTGATGGCTTCTTCTGGTGTGTCTGAAGACAGCTACAGTCTGAAGATGAGCTACAGTATACTCATAAAACAAAATAAAATAAATCTTTAAAAAGAGATTGGGGGGGGAGGAGGCAGGCAAGCAGGCAGACAAGACACAGGAGAAAGAAAACACAATTTTCCAGGAGGTGGTGGGAAACAAAGGATGGTGGATCTCTAAGTTTAAAGCCAGCCTGGTCTACAGATAAGATACCTGTTTTGAAGAAAGAAAAGAAACAAAACTAAAAGAAAAGCAAAGCAAGCAGGCAAACTAAAGTTAGTAGTATTTAGCTTTTGAAATGAATCCACCAACATGAAAAAAACAGAAACCATCAGGAAGTGATGGGCAACAAAAGAAGAAAGAAGTCGGGAAGAGAAATTTGTAACAATGTGGTGGAGCTGAATTACTGAGAGGAGATTAACCAGAGTCCTGAAAACAGTTAGGGATGGGGTTGGAGAGAAGGCTCAAGTAGTTTGGCCCAATACCGCCTTCCAAGAGGACCCAAGTTTGGTTTTCAGCCCCACGCTTGGGTAGCTCAAAACCTCCCATAACTCAAGCTCCAGGGGATCTCAAATCATCTTCTGGCCTCTACATAGGCACTTGCATGCATGTGCACAAACCCACACAAGCATACACATAATTAAACATAGAACAGATCATTTAAAAAGATAGCCTGAAAAAAATTAACATCTATGAATCGAAAATATGTCAGAAAAGGTAGCAGTAGATTTTGTTTCACTTCATTACACCTAAATCCAAACAAGCTTTAACCCTCGAAGAGGTTTTTGCTATGTTGTGCTCACACCACTGATCTTCCATAAAACTTGAGCAAAACTACTGCTCTAATGCTAAAGATGGGCTTTACATTAGATGGAAAAAATTGCATCCCTTAGTACTTACTTGGCCCGTCTTTCCTCCTGCATCTGTGGTTTGGTCCGTTGAGCCTTATCTCCCATTCGGGTTCCCTCCAACTTCCCAACCAAAGACAGAACCTCTCCCGTCGGTTCATCCCGGCGGGTCCGGTCAATGAGAGATCGGTCAGCTTGGAGCACAAGATTTGAGTTCTGAAAAGATCATACTTTATCAGAACTTTGACATATCGTTTTGAATCCTGTTATTACAGTGACACCAGAAGATGGAAAAACACTGGGATAAAAGAATAATGCTCTTAAGAAGAAATAGTATAACATTACACTGTGCACGAGCACTATACTATCTGATAAGGCGAACGACCAGCATTCCTAACAGCATCCATAATAGCCCACATTTGGGTAAAATATTGGGCAGATTGAGGGTAACAAGAAGGAGAGAGTTTAGCGCTGAAGGGACTGGAAACAAAAACCAACTCGGGTTATTCCTTCGTGTTTTATTTAAACCATCCTTCACCCAGCTCTGATTTCCCTCTGTGTTACGGCTATCCACAACTTCACCTTGCCCGCAACCCTCCTCCGAGACCACACGCACCGCCTTGTACTCGTACTGCAAACTGCGGGCAGTCACATCCGCCATGGCTGCCGATGCTCCGGGAACTCAGGGTTCCACGCTTCCTCACGGTGCGAACCGGGAACTCAAGGTTCCACTATTCCTCACACTGCGAACCGCCTCTGCAAACCGCTCTGGCCCAACACGTACGACGCAGGGCAAACGTGCGGGACAGAGAAAAGAAACGGACTCTTTTCCGCTTCCGGGACACCCGATAAAAATAAGACTTTCCGGTTACTACGCACGGCTTCTGGGCGGAGTTTGCGGACGATAGTACATCCGGGTCAAGGATTCCAGTGGCCGACGAGACATACGGGCGTGCTAACTGTGGTTCCAGGCATCTATATGTGCTACAGAGCCAAGGCCGAACCCCATAAGAGTATGATGTTAAAAGTCCCTTTCTGTAATACTTTTGATTTCTCATACCAGCCATCCTATGAGGCAGGCAGACATGCAGGCAAACGGAAACTAAAGAGCTCCATTTCTGGACAAGGAAGCTGAAGGTTCAAGCAAGTTAACATGTGTCTAGTAACTGACTGGGTTTCTGTTCTGTATTGAGAAATTGGGAAAATGCTCTCTGACTTATTCAACTCACCCCAAACCCTTTTCCGCAAGATTCTCCCCTATGTCAACTGACTGGGTTTCTGTTCTGTATTGAGAAATTGGGAAAACGCTCTCTGACTTATTCAACTCACCCCAAACCCCTTTCCGCAAGATTCTCCCCTATGTCAACTGACTGATGGTAGAAGAAGAAATATTTGTTCCCAATCACTTGTCACAGCCTATGTCAGGATTTTAGTCATGAGGATTATAGCATATGTGTGTGTGTGTGTGTGTGTGTGTGTGTGTGTGTGTATATATATATATATTTTTTTTTTTTGTCCTTTTCAATGTGGCACGAATGTTTTACTAAAAAGATATGAAAAATAGATCATATGTATGTATGGAAATACTATTCAGTTTTAGTAAGTAGTAGTGGTACCTTTTATGTAAAGGTGGTATTTAGTCTTTTAATAATTCTCTACATAACCCTGAAAGCAAAACAGCAAGTTCTGCTTTCCTTTTATGTTTAATAAGGACGAATGAACCTTAAGTCTGTATCTTAATCCATTCAGCCATTATGCTGGCAATTTTTTATTTGGTTTATCATTTACATTTTATTCTATGTGTATGGGTAGTTTTGGCTACATGTATGTTTGTGTATCATGTACACGCTGACCTCCAAGAAGTCCAGAAGAGGGTGTTAGATCATTTGAGACTGGAACTACAGATAGGTTGTGAGTTGCCAAGTACATGGTGGGGTTGGAGCCAAGGTCTTCTCAAAGAGTAGCCAGTTTTCATAACCATTAAGCCATCTCTCTAGCCCTTATCTGGTTTTTGAGAAAAGAACTAGAGTCCAGGCAGGCTTCAAACTTGCTATCCAGAGACTTCTCTTGTGCTCTGGATCCTCCTGTCACCAACTCATAGACACTGTGGCTGCAGCTATGGACTGCTGTGACCAGCTGTATCTTACCATATTTAACAATAATAGCAGCATAGTAACACTAGTTGGACTCAGTTACTTTTTTTCTTCTTTATTAGTAGGAAGAAGTTTTATCATTTAGGGGCCTAAATATAGTTACCTTCTCAAATGGAATTCCACTTGGAAGATATAAAATAAGTCTTTGTCAATTTAAAAACTGAATGTTATACTGAAAATAAGAGAATTATTTTATGAAAGTTTTGACAGTTTTGAATAATTTTTAAAGTTATGTTTTTTTCTTTGTATGTATGTATGTATGTATGTATGTATGTATGTATTTAATATATGTGAGTACACTGTCACTCTCTTTAGACACACCAGAAAAGGGCATCAAATCCCATTACAGATGGTTGTGAGGCACCATGTGGTTGCTGGGAATTGAACTCAGGACCTCTGGAAGAGGAGTCAGTGCTCTTAACCATTAAGCCATCTCTTTATCCCCTCTGAATAATATTTTAAAAGTATCTACTTGTATTTTCTGTTGTATGGGTGTTTTTTCTGCCATGTATGTATGACACCACCACACCAGTGCCTGGTGTCCATGGAGGTCACAAAAGGGCACCAGAGTCCCTGTAACTAAAGTTATAGTTGTTAACTGCCATGTGAATGCTGAGAATTGAGCCTAGGCATTGTGCAGGAGCAGCAAGTGCTCTTCACAGCAGAGCCATCTCTCCAGCCCTATTTATTATTCCTATTATTATTATTATTATTATTATTATTATTAAGGTTGGAGAGTTGGTTTAAGGAAAGAATATCTAGATAAGCAAGTAATGATAACAAAAGCATGGTGAGAGATAATATCTTCTTCATATGTAGTTACACTAAAACTAAGATTAGTTTTATTTAATTTTAATGGGTGTCCATGTATGATGTGTGCAAGGCAGAGTATGACTTGTGTGATGGAAGGCAAATGCCACAGTGTATGTTTAGCAATCAGAGGACAACTCTATGACATCAGTTCTCCCATTTCACTTTTATTGTATGTGGCCTCTGGTAATTGAACTCAGATTTGTGCAGCAAGCACCTTTAGCCACTGAGCCAGCCCACCAGCCCTACATTATTTCTTATCATTTAGGAAACACACCAAGGAAAATTCCAGGTAACTTAGACAATTTTTAAAAATATATAAATGTAAAAGGATTTGAGAGGTATGGGAAGAGAGATGTATAAATATTGTGAGGGGGGGCTGAGCTCTGGTTGTATGGCGCTCAGTCGCTGCTGTGGTTGAAGCTGAGACTCAGCTCTCCTGGAGTCCATTTGGGTGTGTCCTCAGAAGTGGGCAAAAGCTTGAGTTGGGAAATATAAAATCTAAGATTTAGCTCTTGAAATTTTGCAGAACAAGTGGTTAGAGGTACCTGAAGGTCTCTTTTCTATCCAGGGTTAAGGGACTCTTTGATGTGGTGTCATTTGTAAATTGATGAGGTCACCAGCGTTCACTTTTCCCCCTTCCCTTCTCTCTCTTGCTCCAGCCCTGGTTCCTCTTCCTCTGGCCTATTTATTTATTTATTTATTTATTTATTATATGTAAGTACACTGTAGCTGTCTTCAGACACCCCATAAGAGGGTGTCTTTTGGATGGTTGTGAGCCACCATGTGGTTGCTGGGATTTAAACTCACGACCTCTGGAAGAGCAGTCTGTGCTCTTAACCACTGAGCCATCTCACCAGCCTAAGCGTTCAGTCTTGCTCATTATTAGTTACCTGTTTCCTAGGAAGCCACTGGGGGGAATCTAGAAAGAAGTTTGAATTCTTTTACATATAACAAAGATAATTTTTTTTATCCTTGAAAGTTACATTTTCAGCTGGGTGGTGGTGGGACACGCCTTTAATCACAGCATTTGAGAGGTAAAGGCAAGTGGATCTCCCAAGTCCAAGGCTAGCCTGGTGTACAAAGCAAGTTCCAGAACAACCAAGTCTACAAAGAGAGACCCTGTCTCAAAACAAAACAAAACAAAAAAGTTACATTTTTCAGGGTATTGTGATGCAAGCCTTTAATCCCATTACTAGGGAGTCAGAGGCAGGTGGATCACTGTGAGTTAGAGGCCAGCCTGGTCTACAGAATGAGCTCTAGAACAGCCAGGGCTACACAGAGAAACCCTGTCTCCAAAAACAAAGTTCCATTTTAATTTTTGACCTGTGTAGAGGTCAAAAGAAAACTTATCTCCTTTCACTTTGTGGATTCTAGGGATTGAACTGGGGTCATCAGGCTGGGCAGTAAACACCTTGCCATCTTGCTGGCACCAGTTATGACTTTTAAAAAGCTCCTTATATAAGTATAGAAGCCTCCCTTTGGCAGAAACTTCTGCAGAATACAAATATCTTCTGTACTCTTGTTTTTTATATGACACTCAGTAATTATTTTATAAGATGTTTCCTAAATAGTTGAGTTCTTACATTTAGAACACATGAAATTGAGATCTCAAGAGTTTGTACTGCCTGTCTTCACAAGTGCCACTGAGCAAAGGCAGGAACTGAATCTTTAAAAGTGGCTATTATGGGCTGTAGGGATGTCTCAGTGGCTACAAGCATTTACTGGTCTTCCAGAGGACCCTGGGTTAGATTCCCAGAACCCAGTTTGTGGCTCACAACCATTTGAAACTTTAGTCCCATGGGATCTGATGCCTTCTTCTGGCCCCTGAGGGCCCCAGGCATTTGTGAGGGTGCACAGATAAACATTCAGGTAAAAAGACTCGTACACATAGAATAACATTTAAATTAAAAAATAGGACTTTATTCAGAGTGCCAGATATCTGGAAAGGCAATAGAACAACATCCCCCAAATCGGCTTTATCTCCCATCTGCAGCCAGCAAACTTTATGGAGGCAGTCAGTCATTCCAGAGTTTATTCTTGCCCTTCTGGCTAGGTGGTCAGCCTTGGCGCTGAGATCCATCATGTTGCATTTCTCTCCTTATTGTCTCCTGCTCCTGCCTGTTACTGTATTTCTCCATGCAGCATAGGCATGGACCACATGCTCTGAAGGTCATGGTGACTTGTATTCTTCCTAGTACGCCATCAGGGTTCCTGGTTAACACAGAACAAATATAGTGAGTAGTGTGTACATACTGAGTTACTTAAATTTGTAAATGCAAGATTCTTTTCTACAATATGTAATGTAAAAATACTTTTATAATGTAGCATATGATAGCATCCTGGCCATCACCAATCTCACCTATCATTCTCCACAGTAAGTAGTAACTTTTCTGTATAAGATCTCTATCATGTGTGGATGGCATTCTGCCAGTATGTATTGATATCCTGGCTTTTTACCAGTAAGAGAATTTTCTGGCATAAAGGTGTAAGCTAAGGAGCACTATAAGCACTGCCAAGCAGTTGTACTGATTTACATTTTTAAAAGGGGCTGGAGAGATGGCTCAAAGATTAAGAGCATCTGTTGCTCTTGCAGATTGAGTTTAATTCCCAGCACCCACTCAGTGGCTCACAACCCTCTGTGATTCTAATTCTATCAGATCTGTGGGCTTCCTGAGCACTATACGAACATGGTACATGGATATGCATGCAGTCAAAACACTTGTACACATGAAATAAAAATAAATCTAAATAAAAAGAGTCTACAGTCAGATGGTAGTGTGTTGCAACTGGCTCAGCTCTACCTGGCTTGAGACAAAAGACTTAATAGTTACTATAACAAAAAAGTTGCAGCTTGCTCTGCTCTGCCTGGCTTGGCCTCTTAAGGGCTGGGATTAAAGGAGTAAGCCACCACTGCCCTGCCCAAACTGCCACTCCGGTCTTCGGGTCAGGGTCTAGAGGGAAAGAGAGTGGGGATAAGGGGAAGAGACACTAGGAATGGAGACAAGACAGAGGTTCTGATCCAGTCTCTTTTATTGAAGGGAAATCTGGGGTATTTATACACTTTTGCCACGCCCCTTGTAGGGTGGATACCACGTGCGCCTTACAGGCATGGATAGCTGCTTTCTAGCTGCTTTCTGTTAAAAGTCGGCTCCCAACAGTAGTGCATACCCTTAATTCCAGCAGGAGGGAGGCAGGGGCAAGTGGATTTCCATAAGTTCCAGGACAGCCAGGACTGATACACAGAGAAACCCTGTCTTGAAAAAACAAAACAAGGGCTGGAGAGATGACCCAGAAGTTAAGAACACCAGCTGCTCTTCCAGAGGTCCTGAAAGACCTCTGGTGCAACCACATGGTGGCTCAAAATCATCCGTAATAGGATCCCATGCCGTCTTCTAGTGTGTCTGAAGACAGCTACAGTATATTCATATACATAAAATAAATAAGTAATTCTTAAAAAAAAAAAAAAAAGAAGAAGAAGAAAAAAGAAAAAACAAAACAAACAAATCTATGATAGGTATTTGTATTTCACCAAAGAATGTTTGAGGCTAAGAAGCAGGCTTGTAATAGATTCATGAGGAAAAGACTGGCAGAGTTCTCAGCACCTGAGGGAGCTAACTTCACAAACAGCATTTCAGGCAATAAAGTAGGTAGAGCTAACAGGATTGTTTCTAGATCCAACTGGAGGGGACTGGACCATATCATTCTCTGAAATGGATACTCGTACATGTTTGTATCTGGAAAGGACAGCTTTAAAAGGTTTTCTCTCCCCTGTGTCACCAGAAAGTTGTTTTACCTTAAAAGGACCTAGGATAGCTACCAGAAAGGCAAGAGAGTTCAAAAGTTAGTGAATTGTTTTTGTTTTGTTTTGTTTTGTTTTTTTATGATGACATTCTGCCGTGGGAAAGAAAAAATAGCATTTACACTTAAGCCTTAAGCATGGTTCATTGCTGTTTTAACATCCTTGTTTGAACATCTCTGTAAGAAAGAACTGCTATGTGGTGGAAGAGAGGAAATGGACTCCCACATTTTGTCCTCTGACCTCCATGCAAGTTCTGTGGCACATGCATGTTCACATACATGTACACAATACAAACACAAATATAACAAAATTGTTTAAAATTAACATTATGTCTGTATAGACAACAATCACAGCAAATGTTCCCAGTTGTGCTGAACGGAATTCTTCAGTCTCAACCAGTCAGAGCCTTCAAGCCTTTGGGGTAAGAGGCTTCTTCCTTTTCCCTTCCACATTCTGTTAATAGTCTGTCTGTCTATCTTCCTCACGGGATTTATATAGTATGGGAATGTCTTTTCCTTCTAGGTTCTATCATAAAGTAGACCATAACAATCTTTCTCCCTGATCTAGAATTTTGTTGTGCTTGGAGGTAAGGAAAGAAGGGAAGCCATGCAGAGAAGCACCAACTGGGGGGTGAGACTCACTAGAGGCTTCACAATTTACTTTTACTCTTGATACAACCTCTAAGGCCTTTTTTTCTGTTAATTTCCTATTTTTAATATCTTTAATTTCTATGGCTTCCAAGTTTTTGTTTTTTAAAAACTTAATATTGTTATTTTTGTGTATGAGTTTTCTGCCTGCATGTATAAATGTGTACTTGTTGCGGGGGGGGGGGGGGGGGGGGGGGGGGGGGGGTTGAGCCTGGTGCCAGCAAGAGTCAGAATAGGACTTTGAATCCCCTGGAACTGGAGTTAAAGACAATTGTGAGCCACCCTGTGGACCCAATTGGTGCTGAGGACCCAATCCAGGTGAAGAGTAATCACTGAATCACCTCTCCAACATCAATTCTTATTTTTTGTAAATTAGAAAGTCCATCATTTCTATTCTTAAACATTTTAAAATTCAAATTAAACTAGGCTTCTATAATATTTAGATCTCTTCTGGGTACTTCTAGCTTATGACATGCTAGAAGTTATAAGGTTATAAGGACGTTATAAGGAAAAATAACCAGGTTATTGCACTGAGCCTGCTGGTATGAAATGAGGGGGGAGTGAGGATAGTTATAGGAAAGATGGAAAGAAGACTTGGAGACAAAAGTTAGAATTGGGAGGGCTGCAGGTCGATACCATATCAGCCTCGAGTTTACTTTTCTTAGCCTTTTTATACTTTACAGTGGCATGGGAAACAAAGTCACAAGCTAGCAGAGAAAATGGCTGACATACATAGGATATCTGTTCCCATCTGGAGGCTTAGGCCTGGAATCCACGCCTCTGAGACTTGCTGCTGAATAAGCTCGCCCTTTCTAGTTCTTTCCAAACTATTCCTCTTCTAGCTGACTAATTCAATTTGTCTTCTCTTTTGGCCTCTGACTTTTTGTACTGCTTGGCTTCAAACTAACTTTAGCAATCTGTTCTAATCTTCTGGCTCCTTATTTTCTGGTTCATTCTGTCTTCACCTGTGTCTAGCTTGTTCTGTCTGCAATCTGTCTCTATACAACTGTCCCAGTAAGGCCACCTCCTTCTTCTCTTTCTCTGCACTGTTCTCTCTTAAATAACTTTTCTTTTCTCTGTTCTTGTGAGAGTTGGGCATATTCTATTCTGTCAAATCTTTCTCTGATTCATCACTTTGCCACTCAATTAGACATCACTTCCAAGCATGGGTACTTCCTTCTACAAACTAACTTTACCTTCATGGTTGGTATTAAAGGTGTGTCCTAAGACTGAGCCACACCACAGCTTAAAACAGTTTTTTTTCAGTAAATAACATAACCTCAGGGTTCACAGTGTGATTAACTATACTGCAAGACAAATCATATACATCATATGTTCTCCTCTGTGGAAACTGTAAAGCCAAGTTACCTCTACTTACATTTCCTCAAATACTTGTGAGTTTATTAACCATAATCATCAAACAGCTGGAATATACCAAAAGGGAGGAATTCTCCAAACAGTCCCCACTCCATTTTCCCCATGAAAAAAACTTCCCTATCCTAATAATGGGATCAGGTTTCTGGGCTGCTCATGGGAACAGCTCCTCAGCTCTCATCTGGAGGTCGCTTCGTCCTATTGTGTCCCTGCCTGGTCCTACATTTACACCTGGGAAGGCTGAGTGACCAATCTTTATTAGTGTCTTCTTGGCTGAGTTAGTAAGGTGCCTTCCAACCAAGACATGGTGCCTGTTTTGGGGGTTTTCTATGAGGATATTACCCTATGAGGGTATTACACTTTCTGTAACACCTCTGTACTATTAGGGCAGAGGGAACAATGTGTCTTTCGTGTCTTTATGTGTTGGGCCACATTTTGGCCCTGGTTTGGGCCTTGAGGACAAACCCAAGCCTGACTTGGGTTTCTGTGGCCTTGTAGGAGAGTCTAAGCCTGGTTCAAGTCTGAGACCTGTCTTAGTCACTTCCATACTGGGGTGACTCAACAGGACCTGCTTGGCCCTGCCTCTGCTCAGCTGTTGCTGATGTAGACTTTGCCATTGGTCCTGTCAGTCATCCCACACTCTCCGTCACCCTTTCCCACCCCCTAGGACATCTCACCCTACCAAAACTCCTCCTCCCTATGTTCCAAGTCTATATAAACAAGAGGTTGTTACATTAAACTTGAGTTCCTGCTTCGACAAGACTCCCAGACAGGTGTGTTTCTTTGGGCTGTGACACTCACCATCCCTCTCAGCCTCATTCTGCTCAGCCCGGGAGAGACCCAGCGGGACCGGGAACTCTTTCTCCTCTCACCTGGACCTGCTAGCAAAGAGCCGACATTTATGACCATTTGCTCATAGAATTCCTAAGCTAAAAGTGGTAAGGTTGCAACAATCAAGAGAGGGCACAAAAAATTCAAAAGTAGATACTGGAGGAGTGGCAGGAAAAAGAAGCTGGTAAATAATTTAGGTTATTTATTTAGAAAAAAGCAAACAGAGCCAAACCAAATTATCTGAAAACAAAATAGGTTCCAAGTAGCAGAATGCTCTGGTTTAAAAAAAAATCCATATAAAATAGGATATTGTCTAAAAACAAACTAGGATTGTCAAACAACCAGCTCAGAGTAAATTAGTAGACTTTTAAGTAAACTAAGAGAGGTCCCAAGCCCCAGGAAAACTCATCAACATCCAACATCCAAGCAGTAGGGCATCATGAATGGATGGCCACAGAGCATCCCATGCTGGTTCCTGGTGCTAATCTGGATGGCTTCTCTGGTAAAGCGCACCTCCCCTTGAGGCTTGGTGTTCATTTGGGTGCCCAAATGGTCTCAATGCTCCTACCTCAAGGGGAATAAGAGATATTTTTGAGTGTAGCCTTGGCTATTCTAGAACTCTCTCTGTAGTCCATGTTGGTTTCAAACTCTGAGATCCACATGCCTTTGCCTTTTGAGTGCTGTGATTAAAGGTGTGCACCACTGTACCTGGTTGAAATATTTAATTTTTTAAAAATAAAATTTATTTGATTCTATTTTATATGTGCATGTGGTGAGAGGCCAAACCTGCTCCATCTTAGAGAATTTGGCCTGCAGCTGAACTCAAGCTGCACCCAAGTGCCAGGAAGGACCCCACAGTTTGTCCTTGTCCAGAGTTACTCCTTAGCTGCTTCCTAGCAACAGTTAATCAAAGATTAGTCTGATTATTTAAGATATACTCAGACTGTCTATGATTGTATATGGTCTTGCTTCAGAGCACACACCTGTCGGCTGACAATAGACATATTCATTTAGATGCTTGCCAGGCTGGACCCCCATTTACTGCCCCATTTACTTCCATTTCCTAGAAAACCTTGTTCCAATGAGAGTTCAGGGCTGCATCACTAAACCATCCTGTGGACCAGCAGTGACTGAGCCCAGACTTGAGTTTATAATGTAGAGACCCTAATGTGATTGCATTGGAAATGGCTCGTTGGTGGTCTTTTGGGGCTCATGAACACTTGTGGCACAACAGTGGTGCCTGGGGAAGACAGAAAGGATATCAGAATCCCTGGAAGATGAGTTACAGATGATTGTGAGCAGCCATGTGAGTACTGGGACCCCCGACCTGGGTCCTTTGTAAGAGCAGCCAGTGCTCTTAACTGCTAAGCCATCTCTCCATCCCATGAGTAAGTTTTATTTTAGAGGGTGAAAAATGAGAGAACATGACCTGGAAATATACACTCAAGTTGTCACCAAAGCCATGTCTACTCTCTAACTGGCTATGTGAGATTTTTATTAGCTATAGAATGAAGACATTTCATGAATCCCACTAAGGTATTTACTAAATACCTTGATGGAAAACCACAGGCAGATGGGCTATAGTAAGCTGGGAAAACTGCTACGTTTCACATGCCGAGGTTTAGTTTTTTCCATTGGTAGAAACTCATGGCCTGCTAAGGATACATGTTAAAGGTTTTGATAGTCAAAGGATGTTAGGTCAGATACAGGGGTGGGAAATGAATATCATTCAAGGGAACTAAAAATAGCCTGAAGTGATTAGGCTCTGGCTCTCCAACATTTAATTCTCCACAATCAGTAAGCTCAATCCAGTCATTTATCCTTTTAGCATCTTCAGTGCAGATGTGGTTTATTTTGGGGGGACTTCTGTTCATTCCTATCATCTAAATTGATTGCAGACATTTATGCTAATGAATTTTATTTATTTCTCCTTTGAGAACTGTATCCATAAGCATAAGCACTGCCAAAACTGATATCAATCTTCAAGCACCTGATTATCATTGGAAAATTATTTGTAAAATTACATTTTAAAAAATTTTTCCAAACAGAGTCTCTCTGTATAGCTCTGACTGTTCTGGAACTCATTCTGTAGACCAGGCTGGCCTCAAACTCAGAGGTACACCTACCTCTGTTTCCTGAATGCTGAGATTAAAGGCATGTGCCACCACTGCCAGCTCTATAGTATGTTTTTAATATTTTATTACTTTGTAGACTAAATGTTCCTAGTTGAAGGTCAGATGGAATCCCCACAATCGCAAAGCAGTGTTTAGAATGAGGATGGTTCTTTTTACTGTAGTGATCTCTGACGCATCCTGCTGGAACTGGAGCCTGAACTCAGAAAACATGTCTGCTGCAAACTGACATCACAGTGAAGCGGCCTTGCCTGTTTACTTTCCACAACATGACCAGAGCACTCAGCAGCTTCATAAGTCAAAGTTAGTGTTAAAAATGGCTTCACCATGGTATAATTTCACCTACATTCAGTGTTTTGCTTTGTGTTTTATTTTTATTTAAAAAGTATCAAGTCTGGCAAGACATGGTGTTGCATGCCTGAAATTATAGACAGGATATTTTATGTATTGTACAGCTGCATCATCGGTCAATTAAAAATCTATAACTCATAAGAGAGGGTAGAATAGAAAGTGGGACATCTGGGAGGCAGAAAGAATTCTGGGATTGAGGCAGGCACAGAAGAGTTGCTTGGGAAGTTGTGACAAGATGGGTGTATGGTACCTGAACATAGGTAACCAGCCATGTGGCAGAATGTAGATTAAAATAAATAGGTTATTGTAGTTATGATTCTAGTCAGAGAAGAGCCTAGTATATGGCCAAGATATTTGTAAATTTGTTTTGAGTTTGAGTCTTATTTCTGGGAGCATCGGATGGGAGGAAGAACCAGGCTCAACTTCTGCAAACGACTTCTAACTTATGGCAATTAGAGCCCAAGTGTACAGCCTGAAAAGGCCTTTGAGGAAAGGTGGAAAGAGTCAGGCCAGCCTGTCAAGAGGCTTGGTCTAGTTAAAAAAGAACAAAAGCAGACCAAATCCTGAGGGCACAATAGCTGTGACGTCTCCCAAGCATAGCACAGTTAAAAGCAAGCTAGAGAGAGTTCATCTTAAAGCCACAGCCTGAAGCAGCAGAGAAGCACTGTGGTTGAAAAGGCCTGGTCAGGACCAGCATAAGGCAGAGGAGCCCTGAGCTATCTGAATGGTGAGGCCTGGGCTAGCAACAGCATAAGGTACAAAATAAAAGGCCCTAGGTGTCTGCACTGGTAAGGAATTAAATTTAAGATTTGTAAATTAAAGTCCTTAGGGAGAAGTTTGGAGATTACAAAACAAAAATGTTTTCTATATTTGGGATGGAGGGAGGCACAAGGACATACTGCTTCTGGATTCCATATGATCCTGCTTTGATTATCAGCATACAAATAGCTGTCTACTCAATGATTACAGTCTCTTTGGGAGAGATCAGAATAACACAAACTTGGAGAAAGAAGAGACTAAGAAATTAGATACTAGATTAGAGACCATAAAACAAAGGATGAAAGATCTTTAAATCAAAATAGGAAACCCTCAGAAAAATCCAATCTGAACCTTACAGTAACATTAAAAAGCATAGTTCCAGATGGGAAGGTTCCACAGGGGCTTGAGAAATTCAGATGGCAGTCCATAAAGATACAATATATTGAGTTAGGAATCTGGATTCTGCTTATTAGTGCTACCTTAAAGCAATGTCACACAATGGATTGTGTGTTTTATTTTATAGAGCTTACAGAATTGAGATATTTACACATGTTGATACAACATATAGTTGATACATGTTTGGAGTTTCAATGGACTTCTGCCTGGAGTTCTGAGGGAGATGATTCTGAAATTGCACATTTATTAGAGACAATGGCTATCTTGAAGATACCTTTACAGATTAAAACTGATGATGCTCAGACATATAATCTCATTAAAATACAGCAATTTTATGGACATTATGGCATGAAACCTGTTCCAGATATAGTTTACAGTACTACAGGTCAAGCCAGTATAAAAGACCTAACAGGACTTTGAAGGAAATGCTCATAGGATAGAAGGGTGATATGGTGTCTCCCGAAGATGGTTTAAAATATGCTTTGCTGACTTTACATTTTTCTAAAGTCAGTGAGACAGCTAGCACAACTGCTAAGATATGGTAGATTTTAGAAAGGACTGATGAATTAGATCATGGAAGAAAGGAGGTATGTTATGTTGGGGAGGAGATTCTGCATGTATTTCAAGAGAAAAGAAAAAGCTATGGGTTCCTTCCAAATTGATAAAAATTAGACATGACAGATGGAGACCTCCTGAAGATCTTGGCTGCAGAAAGAAAGAAGAAAAAAAAGAACTGATAATGCATAATGTTAACTTCTCTATCGAAACAACTCTGAAACTGACTGGGAGACATGTATCTCCAGAACTTCAGAGTTACATGGCCAATAAAACAGGATTCTAGTGACTTATTATTACATTATCATCCTTTCAAATGGCATGAATGGGGACTTATATTACAATTTGATTGCATAATCAAACTAACTCAAAAAGAAAGGCAGATGTCTTTTACCCACTCAGATGGAGATCAGACAGCCTTTGACTAACTGTGCACCTTACACGTTCCATGCATTATTGGTAAAGAACTATGTATTACTTGTAAGAAATAATGTTTTCAGAAAATGACAACCAGGGAAGCAGCTGTAACAAATCTACTCTCAAGGGTGCTGGGACACCTGATCCTGCCTCAGACTGCTTCAATGTCATTCTCCAGGAGACTTGCTTTCAAAACAGCTTTAGAAGCTGCTGACCCCAATTGAGCCTTATAGTCAATCCAGTATTAGTATTATATACCTTGAAGGTGCTTTTTTACTCGGGTCCAATTATGCTGACTCTCATTATACATTTTTGGGGTTATACAAATCCAGAGACATTGAAAATGACATTCAAATGGCTTCTGACTTCCATACCTTGTAGCTCACCTCCCATGGTCTGTACTATATCATAAAGCATCAATTCTTTGTTCTAGCTGTATCAAAATTCTCTTGTATGCTCAGGGCATTGGTTACATTTTCAGCAGGATGATTAACAAAACTGTCTGTTTGACCTCTTGTGCTAAAGCTAATGCAGAAGTAGTAGCACTGGCTGTAAGTGTTACGAGAGCAACACCACCAGTGATCTGCCCAACCATGTGTTTGCTCCTTGCCAGAGTGAGACCTAATCCTTCCAACATTTATAAGCCTTTTTCAGAATACCAGGGTTCAGATAAATTTACAGGAATCATAATAAAAGTTGATTGATGTACTACCATTACAGATTGACCGTCATACAGTGCAGAAACACAAGTGGACAAAGGACAATTAAAACAAGAAACATTGGACTCATTATCAGAGACAATAACAAAGGTAACATTCTCTCTCTCTCTCTCTCTCTCTCTCTCTCTCTCTCTCTCTCTCTTTTGGTTTTTCGAGACAGAGACAGAGTTTCTCTGTGTAGTCTTGGCTGTCCTGGAACTCACTCTGTAGACCAGGCTGGCCTCAAACTCAGAAATCCATCTGCCTCTGCCTCCCAAGTGCTGGGATTAAAGGCGTGTGCCACCACTGCCCGGAAACATTCTCAATTAATAAAAGATTAGGTGGGGTAATACAGGATGTCACATTTACCTTAACCCCAGAACTGTTCCATTTATATCCAGCTAACATAACATCATACAAGGCAGCTGCCAGTTTCCGAATATGTCTCTGAAAATGTCCAGAACCAGCTCTCCAAATATGCTCACTGTCATCTCCTTTTGTCTAATATTGGATTGATTTCCAGATCAGCCCATGATTGAGTCGGAATAACTGGTCATATTAAAGGAAAGAGAAGACTCATTACAAAAACTTCTCCATTTGATTGATTTTTTTGAAGGCAGGATTCACAGTCTCTGTGTTCTCTGTCCCACAAGGTCTAAAAGCCTGAGGTAAGGCAGCTTGTCCAGTCTGAGATACAGGCATTCCCATCTTTTTTTTTTTTTTTTTATTTTTTTATAGTTTTTCGGCGAAACAGGGTTTCTCTGTATAGCCTTGGCTGTTGTAGAATTCATTCTGTAGACCAGGCTGGCCTCGAACTCAGAAATCCGCCTGCCTCTACCTTTCAAGTGCTGGGATTAAAAGCATGCACCACCACTGCCCGGCTAGGCATTCCCATCTTAATGCTTTGCACTGCAGTCTTAGAGATAATCTTTTTCTAAGTCTGAGGGTGCACAGAAACACATCCAGGATTGGTACTATTTCTAGTAAAACAAATAGGTAGTCGCTGGCCCATAGTAGTGTAATTCACTAATTCGGAATACTTTTTACTCTCAGACCAAGGAAATCCTAACAGCTGAGTATTATTAAAGGTCACAAGTACTTCTAGCTTTGACTATACAGAAGGATGTAGTAAAGATGTGTCAGGGACATATTCTCAGTACAGCTTCCCTGTCACCATCACCAAGGCACTCAGCAAGTTCACAGTCAGCATCGTTCTTTCTCCCAGCATCAGCACCACACCAATTGCTTTGGCAGCCACTGTGCTCCTTCAGCATCCTTCGAAAAAAACACAAGCCTCCCCATACTAATACCAGATCAGGACTATGCTGTATGCCAGTAAGCATATCCTTCCATTTCACCTGGGCATGAGTTGTAAGGTACCATAGACACTCAGCAGCAGAAAGTCCCTTAAAATCCAAGGTTGGGCTGGAGAGATGGCTCAATGGATAAGAACACTGACTGCTCTTCCAGAGGTTCTGAGTTCAATTCCCAGCAACCACATGGTGGCTCACGACCATCTGTAATGGAATCTGATGCCCTCTACTGGTGCATCTGAATATAGCTACAGTGTGTTCATATACATAAAATAAATAAATCTTAAAAAAAAAAAAAAAGAAATCCAAGGTCAAAAATTCAAAATAAAATTTTGTAGTGAAGGAGTATACAACTCCCCCTTTTATTTTATGTAACTGATTTTGTTTTAGAGCTCCACAGGCTCATTCCATAAATCTCTGTTCTTGAGGACATGCAAAATTATGTATTTAATATAGATTATAACTTACTTTTATAGATTTAACTCATATTTAACATTTAATGTATATAATTAATATTTAATATATATAATTTTCATTTAAAGTATATAATATTTAATGCATATGATTTCTATGTATTGTATATAATATATTAACATATAAAACTATATTCAATGTATATAATTTATATTTAATTTGTATTTTTTATATTTAATGTGTGCTTTATATTTAATGTGAATAATTTACATATAAACATGCATTGCAAACATGTATGTCATTATTATACATGTTTCAATATATATAATTTCTAACTTATATAATATGTTAGTTTATATAAATTATATTTAGGGCCACCTGCTGGATTGGATTGGAACAGGCAGGTGTACTTATCTGGAGTCCATCTGATCTCTAATTCCACTAGAGTATATGTAACATCTAATTTCTCATTAATGCTAAAGTCTGCATTGGTCTCATGGATGAAAAGCAACAACTGAAGAGTACCAATAATATTTTGAGTGAGAACTGAGGAAAACGAAATAAATTGCCTTCAAAGCAATCATTTCTTGATATTTTCTCAATGTTGAGTCTCTAAGCAACTGTTCTCATCAAAGGGCAAAAGGTTTTAAACAGAATCAAGGCTTTTATGTTGGCAGTTACTTCCTGTCTTTTTTCCTTTTTTTTTTTTAATTAACATCATGCCTGGCCAGTTTGTATCTTTCATTTAGTGTGGTGTGCTTGTGTATTTTTGTGTGTGTAGGGGCCACTGCAAGGGTGTGGAGGTCAGAGGACAATCTAGAGTGTTAACTGCATTAGTCCGCATCCTCCACCATCATTTGAGACAGGGTCTCTGTTATTTCTGTGTTGTGTTCACCAGGCTAGCTTGCTCCTGAGCATGCAGATATTACTCTGTCTCTACTTTTCATCTCCCTGAATGAACAATGGGATTGTATCCTCTCCTGGATGTCTGTCCTTTTAGGAAGGGATTTTGGGATTTAAACTTAGGTCATCATGCTTGCACAACAAGCATTTTTACTGACTGCACTATTTTCCTAGTCAGTCTCTCTCTCTTTCTCTCTCTCACTTTCCTTCCTTTACTCCCCCCCACTGTGTGTGTGTGTGTGTGTGTGTGTGTGTGTGTGTGTGTGTGTGCAATCTTTGCAAACTCACCACCAGCAAAGTAAGGGTCCACACGAGGCAAGAAAAAAAATGTGGTCCAACACAACTCAGTAGCTGGTGTTAGTTCAAAACTTCTAGAGTCTGACACAAGGCAGTTTATTTCAGGCATATTTAAGTACATTACAATTTGGAAAACAAGTTTCTGGTGTAACACAATTGCATGTGCGTAAGGAGGCATAATTACATCGAAACTCTTCTCAAAGTACATGTCACTTTTTCCATGAAGATGGGTTCTAAAGATAGGCTGCATGTGTTAACTTAGGAGCCTAAGGGGAGGATCTGGTGTGGTCCCAGTCATACAGATAGCACGAGGCCATCGAGAGAGACTATTAGTCACCTCCATTCCCAGCCTTCTGGGCAGAGACCAGTTGTACACCCATGGAGGAGACAGCCCTGTACAGCGTTTACCATTCCTGGTTTCCCTAATGCTTGTCTGTGAGCACAAGGACCTTTGTGCTCCTAACACCTGTCCAACCTTTGCAGGGACTCATATAGCCCAGACTGGGCTTATCCCCAACCTCAGATCTCCCAAAATTCTGAGGTTATAGTCCTGTGCTATGATGTCCAGTTTACAATATAAGTTTTTAAAGGCCACAGCTGAATTTACTTCACAGAAAAGCAAGTATTTCCTTGCTTAACAAGGGTAAATACCCACAATGTTAGAGTTTACTTGTTAAAATAAGTCAGGTTACAGCTTCCTTTCACTTGTCAATTGTAAAATAATCACCAGTTAGCATGAACTATGGAGAGTTTCCAATTTATCCCACTACTAAGTTAACAAAATACATGTTGGAACGGGCTGGAGGAACAGCTCAGCGGCTAAGAGCACCTCTAGGTAAGATCTTGAGTTCAGTTCCCAGCACCAGTTTCAGGGGATCTGGTGCCTCTTCTGATCTTCATGGGCACTAGGCACCATATGTAGTGCACATATATGTATACAGACAAAATTCATACACATAAAAAGTAAAAATAGAAATACAACTTGGAGCTGGGCATGGTAGCACATGCCTATGATTCCAGTACTTGTGAGGCAGAGGTGGTGGATTTCTGTGTTCCAGGCCAGCCAAGATCTTGTCTCCAAAACAAAACAAGTTGGGGAAAAAAGGCAAAGGGGAGGGGGGCGGACAAAAGATGTTCACTGATTCACTGATAATGAGTTTTTTGTTGATTCAAGTGTGGTCTTTAAGTGAGATAATAGTTCTATAGCTTGGTGGAATTTCCCTTTTTTTTTTTTTTTAAGGTTGATTCACTTTTAAAAGCTGTTTATGTGTGTTTTGCTCACATGAATTTATAGTCATTCTGTACCTAGAGTCCATAGAAACAGAGGAGGGTATCAGGTTGTCAGATTCTCTGGAACTGGAATTACAGATAGTTGTGAACCACTTTGTAGGTGCTGGGAACCAAATGAGTGTCCTCTAGAAGGGTAAGTGCCCTTAACAGCTGAGCCATCTCTCCAGCCCTCTTGTGGCATTTCTATGTATGTATGTATGTATGTATGTATGTATGTATGTATGTATTCGTTCATTTATTTACTGTGTAATGGTGTGTTTGCTTGCATATGTATGTTTACCACATGCATGAACATGTGAACCACCATGTAGGTGGCTGGGAATCAAACCTGGGTCCTCTCAGAAAAGCAGTCAGTGCTCTCAACCGTTAGGCCATCTCTCCAGCCCCTTGCTGGCGTTTCTTAACATGTACTAAGCCTTGTCAAGTCTTCATACTTTATGAAGTTCTCTTTGCTATGGATGTAGGATCAGCAGAACTGCCTGAAAGCTTGGGAATTTTTAATTTTTGTTTTGTTTTAGTTTCGGTTTTGATTTTTGAGGACCAGGTTTCTCTGTGTAGCTCTGGCTGTCCTGGTACCCTCTCTTTAGACCATGTTGGTCTTGAACTCAGAGAGGTGCCTGCCTCTGCCTCCTGAGGGATGGGATAACAGGTATGTGCTACCTAGCCTGGCTAGGTTTAGGACTCTTCTTTGACTAGTAAGTAGCAAACAAGGCTCCAAGGCAGGTCTTTGAGTGACAGATGTCCTTTTCTAAGAGTCACTTTGATTAGGGAAAGATACCTGATTTGGGGAAATGACGTCTCTAGTAGTGTGTGCATATACCTGTGTATGTGCGTGTGTGTGGTATTGCATGTGTATGCGCGTACCTGCCTCCTCGGTACCTGTGTGCTACATCATCATCTTTATGGATCTCTACTTTGAGACAAAGTCACTTAACAAAACCTTATACTAGCCACTGAAGCTCAGTGGATCTGCCTGGCTCTATTTTTTCAACTTTGGGGTTAGAGGTGTGTGCCTGGGGACCCAACCTCACATCATCACGCTTGGGCAGCAGGCACTTTACCCAAATGAATCATCCTTCTCATCGAGTGAGGCTTATTAGTGGTGCCTAAAAACGTCTCATTTCCGTTTTCACCTTGCATAGAGCCAGAGGGAAGTGAGAATGGTTTTTCCCAGTCAGTTCTGAATTTCGTCTTTCTCATCTATCTCCCCACCCAAATTCTCAGTAAGCATACATTGTCCTGGTAGGAGGAACTTGGTGGGGGCGGCAGCAGACTCTTCAACTTTGTGCCAAGGAAAGAAGCAGAACAGCTGTGAGCGGGTGGCCACAGGTGCTCTGCAGTCCCTTCAAACCCTAAGGGGGACGACTAGAAACAAAAGGTGTGAGCCCTTAGGGAGGGCCCCAGCTCTGGAAGTCTGTGCCCCGGGCCCCGCCTCTTGGCTTTGAGCAAGGGGTGGGGCTTGCCGGGGCGGAACCCCTGAGGCGGGAACCGCTGAGGATTGCTGGAGTCCGCCGCGACCAGCACCGCGTGGTAGTCGCAGCAGTCCGCTGCCCATAGACTTTGGACCGCCGGAGACATGGTCCGTACCCAGAAAGAGCGCGTCGGGACGACTCCCGTAGTTTGTGCGGAGTATGAACTGGGAGCATCGGATACGCCTGGAAGGCGGCAAGGGAGGCCAGGTCGCGCTGTCTCTTTAAGAACGCTCTCCTGCTGACTGAGACCGTGAGTAAGGTGGCCCCTAGTCCCAGGAGAAACTTTTTAGTTTGGGTATTTAATTGGGTCAGGAGAGATGGGTGAGAAAACGTGGAATTTGGGGAAGTTACTAATCGTAGAGGGGGCCTTCACTTTGAAGCAGTGCCAGTGGCCCGGTATTTAGAACAGGGCTCATGGAGAAAGCAGTTGGGCTCAATTCCAAAGCGAGGAGAGCCCCTCACCTGAAGTCGATGGCCATGGTGCACTGCCCTTCATGACTCAAGAAGCCCCATAGCTGGTGAATTACTGGAGTGAAGGCCGGAAGCTTCAGGTTTCAGTGGTTGGGCTGGGGGCCAGGGAATCTCTGCTACTGCCTATCAGTTGGGTCTTGGCCACTGAATTCTGCAGGCACTTTGCTGGACCGAGAAGTGGAGCTGGACTGATGGCTATATGCTAGCCTGCCTTAGAACCTTATCATTGTAGTACCAAGGAGTTGGCAGCACAGGGCAGAGTGGTGAGGTTAAGTGGTCTAATGACACAAAGTAGGGTTGTGAAGTCACAGAGGAAGTGGGATGCTGCAGCTAGGGACTGAGGCTGGCTACCCAAGGATGGGGAAGACATTGCCCAAACAAGATTCAGTATTTTCTGCCTGTGGAAGGGAGCCTCTGGGACTAGCAGGGCATATCTGGGGCCCGAGGTGGACCGATGAGTCGGGTGAGGCCACCCCACTGTAAGGGTCCCCCTTCCCACCTTATACTGGAATAAAAATGGTCTCATGTCCACCCTCTGGCAACCTAAACACCACCCACAGTATGTGGAAGGAAAGCGGTTGACTCAGGGTACATCCTATGGTCTCCACTTCCTTTCCCCAAGGCAGACCATTCTTGCTAACTCCGAGCTTAGTTCTGTGCACTTTCTGTTCCTCTTGAGTAGTTGGCATCCAGAATGTGAGGTACCAGGGCTCTGGGGACTATGTGCTGGAGAACAGATGTGCCCCCAAAATCACCACTGACCCCCCACCCTCCTACTCCTCCAGATGCAGAGGCCTCCATGGCTGTGATAAGCCTCATGTTCTTGGCAGTGATGTATGTTGTTCACCACCCCCTGATGGTCAGTGACCGGATGGACCTGGACACACTAGCCAGGAGTCGGCAGCTGGAGAAACGGATGAGCGAGGAGATGCGGCAGTTAGAGATAGAGTTTGAAGAGAGAAGTCGAGCGGCTGAGCAGAAGCAGAAAGCTGAGAACTTCTGGAGAGGGGACACATCTGATGACCAGTTAGTGCTGGGGAAGAAAGACATGGGATGGCCGTTCCGGGCCAGTGGCCAAGATGGGGGGCCTTTGGGCTGGATACTGGGAAACCTGTGGAATGCAGGCCTCTTTTGCCTTTTTCTCATCTTTGAGCTCCTGCGACAGAACATGCAGCATGAGCCAGCCTTTGAGTCCAGCAGCGAGGAGGAAGAGGAAGAAATCCGTGTTGTGCCCGTCTCCTCTTACACCTGGCTATCTGATTTTCCCTCCCAGGAAGCCCTGGAATCATTTTACAAATATTATATCCAAAATGCCATCCGTGACCTGCCCTGCACCTGTGAGTTTGTGGAGAGCTTTGTGGATGATCTTATTGAGGCCTGTCGGGTGCTCAGCCGCCGGGAGGCTCACCCACAGTTGGAGGACTGCCTAGGCATTGGAGCTGCCTTTGAGAAGTGGGGGACCCTCCACGAGACACAGAAGTTTAATGTCCTCGTGCCCATTGTCCCCCCACAGGGCACTATGTTTATCCTGGAGATGAGAGATCCGACTCTGGGCCATCGTTGTGGCTGTGTGAAGGTGGACTCTGAATGCATGTGCAAACATGAGAAGCTCTTGGGGGATGTGCTATGCCTGGTACACCACAGGGACCACTCAGCCATGTTGAGCAAGTGTACTAACTCCCTCAAGGCAGCTCTCTGCACCAGCTCGCACCTGGATGTGTGTAAGACTGTGCAGTGGTTCCGAAACATGGTGAGCAATGCCTGGGCGCTAGTGGCCCACAAGTACGACTTTAAGCTCACTCTCCCGCTGTCCACCACCTCCTGCAAGCTCAGGTTGGATTACCGCTCAGGCCGCTCTCTATCTATCAGTTTGATCCTAGGGGTGCAACGGGAAGATACGTTGGTCTACCTGGTTAGTCAGGCCCCTGAGCAAGAACAGCTCACCAGTGTGGATTGGCCTGAGTCCTTTGCAGCTTGTGAACACTTGTTTCTGAAGCTGGTGGGGCGCTTCGCCCCTGAGAACACCTGCCACCTCAAGTGCCTGCAGATTATTTTGAGCCTTCAGGACCACCAGGTCTTACCCCCGGGAGCATCTCGGCCCATCCTCACCTCCTACCACTTCAAAACAGCACTGATGCACTTGTTGCTGCGACTGCCTCTGACAGACTGGCAGCACAGCATGCTCTCTCAGCGCCTCCAGGACCTCCTCTGGTTCTTAGGGCGAGGCCTCCAGCAAAGGTCTCTCCATCATTTCCTCATTGGTAACACCTACCTGCCCCTGACCATACCAATTCCTAAGGCATTTCGGAACGCTGAGCCTGTTAACCTTTTCCAGCACCTGGTACTAAACCCAGTGGCGCACTCCCAGGCAGTGGAAGAATTCCACAACCTTTTGGCCCAGGTGAAAACTCTGCCTTGCTCCCCACTGGCTGAAGGACTTTAATGGAAAGGCCATTAAAATATATCCATATATATATAGGTATTTCTGATTCCTCAGGCTGCAAATGTGACTGACCTTCACCTTGCCCGTGGGAACGATGGTAGTAAATCACTCTTAGAAGCATGTGAAGAAGGCTGCAGCCCGTGGAGCCTGATCTGGGAGGGCTGGGGTGGCTGAGGGTTTATGTCCCGACTTAATTTTAGTCATGACCTAAAGAAGGTAGAAGTATGTGGAAACAAATGTTACGGGAGGGGATTGCCGCTGTGGCCCTGAGAGCCCGTTAGGCCGCGATTTGTATCAACACTGGAAGCCAAAGCTTCAGGACACACACACCCCCACTCCTGTCCTAGCTCAGTTCTTTCTGTGACTGGCTCCGTGTTCTCTGGGAAACAGCTTGTTGCCTAATTCCCATCCAAACGGATGCATTCCACCTTTCTTCCTTGAAGTGACAGCCACAATTTATACTTCAAGATGTCAGTTTTTATGACTGGTTTGAAAGCATAACCAAGATGGTTCTTTTCTTTTTTGTTTTTGTTTTTTTTTCTTTTCTGTTTGTTTTTTTAGAGACAGGATTTCTCTGTGTAGCCCTGTCTGTCCTGGAACTCACTCCATAGACCAGGCTGGCTTCAAACTTATAGAGATCCACCTGCCTCTGCCTTCCAAGTATTGGGAATGTGTGTTGCCACCGCCAGGCAAAGATGTATTTGTATTTCATGTGTATGAGTGTTTTGTCTGCATTCAAATCTATGCATCATATGCATGTAATACCTGCAGAGGACAGAAGAGGGCATTAGTTCCCCTGGATCTGGAGTTAAAGATGGTTGTGAGCTGCTGTGTGGGTGCTTGGAATTAGGATCCTCTGGAAGAGCAGCCAGTGCTCTTAACCACTGAGCCAACTTTCCAGCCCTGTTCTTTTCTTTTCTTTTCTTTTCTTTTTTTTTTGGTTTTGGTTTTTTGAGACAGTGTTTCTCTGTGTAGCCCTGGGCTGTCCTGAACTCACTCTGTAGACCAGGCTGGCCTCGAACTCAGAAATCCACCTGCCTCTGCCTCCCAAGTGCTAGAATTAAAGGTGTGCACCACCACCGCCCAGCTCTTTTTTTTTTTTTCTTAATAAGCATACAAATTTATAGCTGTTTTTGTGTGTCTGAGTACCCAAATATTTGTTAATTTTGATCCATTATGTTAGTGGTAACCCATCCCATATTGAGAGAACGTGTTTCCTATGCTTAATGAAATAAGTGACACCTGATGACCGTCCTTGTTCCTGGAAGCAGTATTAGAAAGCTCTTCCTGCTGATGGTTTTCTGGAGACTCTAGGATAGACAAGTTGTTTCCTAGAGAGTGGCCTATTTGCTAAATGGAAAGGCTGAGCTGCCCCTTGTGAGTTGCTCTGGTGATGGCTTTCCATTCTCTTTTCAAAGATGACAAAGAGGTTACTTGAACTTTGTGGTTTTGAAATGAGGAGTCATCACAGTCCAGGCCCGTTGCCAGGGCTGAGCAGGAAGGCCTGTGAAACAGATCAGCTCTAAGGGCCCTGAGTGTCGACGGTGATCATCACGTGTTCCAAAGCCTTCTGCATCTCGAGGAGTATTAAAAAAAAAAAAATAGTTATGGGTGTGGTTGTTTTTGAAATATCAAGGCTGTTCTGTACTCAACACTGCCAGGAAATCTTCTGGGAAGGAGACCCTGGCCCTTTGACTTGCCCTCTGTCTGCAGTTGGTGAGGAAGGAGGTATCAGATGCTAGCCTTTGGGGCTTCTGTGGAGGAATCCACACTATAGCCAAAAATAAAAGAATTCTAGAAACTGATGTCAATATTTGAAATTCTTGCTACATAGAGGTACTATATACTTCCACATGACCTCCTGTCCAGGTAAGAGGATGAGGTGATGGTTCTGTGCTGGTGGGATTTCTGTTTTTACAATCTCTATAGACCTTTTAGAGAACTATCTGCTTCTATATTAACTCCAATTAAAAAAAAAATGGAGGCTGTTCTCTGTATGAACTGGAATCTGTTCACTAACAACACTGGTACATACTTTAACCAACAAGTTCTTGTGTCTCTAAGAGCTCTAGCTGGTATACCCTGGTGTTTCTCAATGCACCTTGAACCAGTCTGCCCTGAGGTTTCCAGTGGCCTGGCCACTGGCCAGGGGAAAAAAAAAATTCATAAAGTTAAGGAACGTCTAAGTTATTAATTTCCACGGTGCCTAAACCCAGATTTCAACTAAATTAAAAGCTCTTAGTAACTACAAACAGCATGCTGTAGGAATCTGCTGGGGCAGGAAGAAGGTGCTATGATTGCTACGTCTGCAGGGTTGTTTCTCATCTGACAGACAAAGAAAGCATGAAATTATGAGTTGGGGGGAAGGCTACAAAGGAGAATAGTCAGCAAAGCTGGGTGGGGCAGAAGGTACAGGATGTGTGTGTGTGGGGGGGTGAGTAATGGAAAGAACAGACCTGTAGTGCACTGGGGACATTCTTAACAATTAAATGGGGAACTTCTCCAAATAAGCTACACTTGATGCTGATATAGAAGCTGGCCAGCCCTCAGGATGCAGCAGCAGTTCCAGTAATGGGAATAGAGTTCTCTGAGCGGTGCAGACGCTGCTGTTCTCAGTAGGCATTCACTCTGTCCTCCTGCGATAGCCCATCACATCGCACAGGCTCTGTACTGTGTGTGAGAGAGACTGAGGTGCAGAAAGGGTGTGCAGCATTCCTGTGGTGGCACCTGGGATAAGGTGCCCGCCTAGCAACCTTTCACTGTGGGCTTTGGAATGAAACAAGATTAACCGGTCCAATAGCTCTGAAAAGCAAATGTATTGGTTTTAAGATCAGGGTTGTATGTTATTGTTTAAGAGTTCTAAAGTTAATTGCTAGTTCATAGCCCAGGATTTAGGAGATGAGGGATTTCAATTGCAGACAAAAAAAGGAGCAAAGAACGTAAAGCATTTTTCTTTTTCTTTTTCTTTTTTTTTTCTTCAGTTTTTGGATACAGGGCTTCTTTCTAGTTCTGGCTTTCCTGGCTCTGTAGACCAGGTTGGCCTTGATCCCAAAGATCCACCTGCCTCTGCCTCAGGAATGCTGGGATTATCTATCTATCTAAAGGATTTATTTATTTTTATTTTATGTGCATTGGCATTTTGCTTTCTCACAGGGGTGAGGAGCGCTTGGACTTAAGGCATGCACCACCATAGGGCCAGGCTATTGAAAAGTCATTTTAACAACATTCCCTTTTGGCCTCAGTAACTTGATGATTTAAATCAGAAACTGTTATGGCAAAAGCCAGCAAATCTGTAGCCAAAGGTTGCTTGTTTGGCCAATTGGTAACTGTTGTTCCTCACCCAAACTAAGGTTGTTTCTCTTGGATTTTAAGGAAGTAGAATCTGGGGTACTGTCGGTTTTCTGGCAGCCTATAAGTGGGGGGAGGGGCCGAGTACTTCACTTCTGTACAGAGGAACAGAGCTTCACATGCCTCTGATGCTAGTGATAAATCACTTAATCTTTTGGCACCCTTCATAGCCTTAACTCCAACAAAACAAAGGAGGCATTCAGAGTAGGATGTGAAAGACCTGCCTGGGCAAGCTTGGCCTATAGACGCTGGGCATGGAGCTGGCACAGAGCCAAGCAGTCAGCTTAGGAAGCTCATTATTGCCCCCAGCATAGCCTCCAGAGTCAGCCAGTGGGTCACTTAGCATCTTTCCTTTGTCAGAAGTTCCAACCCAGTTCTTCAGGGCCTCTAATTCAGAGCCACCCACTACTCCAGTGCTTGCTGCTCTTAGTTTGAATATCAAAGTCTCCAATAAGGAGCCTTCTGTGTTTCTGGGATTGCTTTCAACTGGTAGGAGCCAAAACCTGACTGGAGCTAACTGGAGGAAGATAAAGATGGAGAGATTTCTAAGTGGAAGAGAGTATGCACACAGAAAACTGCTAGGAGCAGGCAGGATGAAGACAAATCTGGGTGGAGGAGGGAGGTAATAAGCACAAAACAAGGCTGAAGAGCCTACGGATGGGTAGGGTGTGTGTGTGTGTGTGTGTGTGTGTGTAGGTGTAGGTCCCTTTGGGAGTTCTCAGAACAATGGAATCTTTTAAGGGGTTTTAGACTTTTAGACTTCTGGGAGGATTCGATAAGCAGACAAATGGGAGTGAGGTCAGATTTACACTTGGCAAATGCCACTCTAGGCTCACTGGGAAGGGGATCACAGTCTAGCAAGGTGATATGGATGAAAAGGTAAGAAGCTTGCAGAAATGTTTTTTATACAAAGCATTTTTAAAGAGATTTTTTGTATATAAAATACATATATAAATATAAAATATATAAAAACTGTAGCTGTCTTCAGACACACCAGAAGAGGCATCAGATCCCATTACAGATGGTTGTGAGCCACCATGTGGTTGCTGGGAATTGAACTCAGGACCTCCGGAAGAGCAGTCAGTGCTCTTAACTGCTAAGCCATCTCTCCAGCCCCAAGTTTTTTTTTTTTTTTTTTTTTCAAAGGCAGAAAGCCCAGTAACTGATGAGGCAGGAAGTGTCCAATCCTGGGTGCTGATGTGAAGATCTTGGGTGGTTGACAGCATTCAGGAAGATGAGGGACATTGTAATCTTTTCTCTCCATAATCCCACTGTTGTGGGGTGTCCACCAGAGAGGACTGTTTGGAAGTGGGCTTAAACCAATAGAAAGTCTTTGTTAGCCGGCTGATGCCTGTACTGAGCATTCAGGATTCCAATGTAGCCCTGAGCCTTTCTCACGGTGAACTTTTAAGAACAAAAATCATGTTCTGGGTTGACACACTTCAGTTAACATGAACAGTTAGCTGGAAGTGGAACTACAGAAGCCAAAAAGCAAAGTTAGAACATTTAGAGACTTCCCCAGAACTGTGGATGGGTTAGGTCTTTGTTTCCCTTTCGGCAGGTGCTCCTATCCATATGAGTTTAACAGTCTGAATTGTCGTGGAGTCAGTTGTGCTAAGGTCTGGGGCCTGTTAACACCACTCTGCCTCATTCTAAAGTGATTCTGCAAACTCATGCAAAAACTAAGTAGCTTTAAAGAGCAGTTTTTGAGGTTAGAGAGGTGGTGTGGTGGTTCAGAGTACTCTAGCAGAGGACCTGGGTGTCATTTCCAGCACCCACATGGTGGCTCGCAAACATCTGTCACTCCAGTCCCAGGGGATTTGACACCCTTTTCTGATCTTCTCAGGTACCAGCTGTGCATGTGGTAAATGCACACATACACAGGGAAAACATTCATACACATAAAATGAAATCTTTTTTTTTTTTTTAAAGTAGCTTTCAACAAAGGGCAGAGCTTTGGTTACCAAAATGAGGGGCACTGCTGACATCTGGTAGGCAGGCAGATGATATCAAGGATGTTAAATAGCTACACCCCAGCCCTCCTGTTAAAAAAAAGTAGGTAGGTAGATGGTTTCCAAAAAGCCTTTTACAAGAATCTGGACAAAAATTCATTTTAAAATGTGTGTGCATGCATGTATATACATATATGAACACAATGCTCTGGTGTAGATACACGTGCTTACACAATATTCTGGTATGTCTGTGTATCTCTGGTATGTGTGTGTATAGACATGTACACACACATGCATACAGAAAGCTCTTTGGAAGTGTATACACATGCAAACTACTGAGGGTGTAAACATAATGCTCTGGGATGTGTGTACACACATGAACATACAATGCTCTTGGTGATGTATACATACACAATACTCTGGGTGGAGTGTACACATGCATACACAATGCTCTACATTCCTTGTCTGCCTGGAACTTCGAATAAGGACAGAGTTTTTAACCCACAAGGAACACGTCTTTTAAGGCAAAAAAACCTCGATTCCTCAGAAACCTGCCTCCCCATTACAATCCAGATTCCAGGAAAGCACAGCCTTTGCCTGCCCAGATCCACACATCCTACTCCGCGTCCAGCGCTCGGCACCAGAGTGTTTCCAAATGTCTTCAGCTGGGTCACCACCGCACCAAGCTCGCCCGCGTGGTTTCCCGCCAGCTTTCCGCGGCTACTCGTTTTTTATCAGCTGCTTAGACGGTCTGCGCAGGCGCACCAAAAGCCACGCCCCAGTGACGTCACGCGTCGGTTACCGCTCTTCTACGCTTGGCGCTCGCGATTTAAAACTTACTCCGGAGGCGTGGAGAGCAAGATGAGGATTCCGCGCTCAGGTGAGCTCGAGTGGGTACAGGTGCGGTTGCAGGATCAGGACCGAAGGGTGCTCACGTGGACAGGTCCAGAAGGGACGAATGTGTTCGGTGGGGTTTGGCCGGGGGCTGAGGCGGGGGAGGGGAAGAGAAGGCAAGGGAAAGCGGGGCGCTGGGCCAATCAGGGTGCAGCTGCCAGTGGCGCCCGGGCTCTAATGCTCCCCGCGCCCCGGTTCTAACGGAGGATAAAGTGGGGGTTTTTCTGGGCTGGACGTTGTATGGGGAGCTGTGGAAGCAAAGTGTCGACCGCTCTGTGTTGAGCATTCGTGCCTGTGTTTTTGGAACTGATTCAAGTCTTGAGGGCTCCCTTTGGGATGCAGAGATTCGCAACAGAAGAAGCCTGGGCACTTGAGTTGGATTCTGGAGGATCAGAAGTTCAAGGTTATCCTCAGCTACAGCGACTCCGTGGCTAGCCTGGATTACAGGAAACCCACTCTGAAAGGGGGCGGGGGAGGAACAAAACAGATAAATAGCCTTTCCTCTTGGAGCTTGTGTCAAGTTGAGACAGTACAGAAAAAATTTGACAGTTAAGGCCTAGTGCTGTGACTCCTGCCCATCATGGACTCCAGATTTTTAAGCAAACATTGGGAAGAGCGTTGTGGGCATAGCATCGTGTACGAGAGAAGAGCCAGGAAGGAATCTGGACTGGCTTAGGAATTAACTACACCATAGGTTCTCAACCTTTGGGTGGCAGTCCCCATGGGAAGGTGTCAAATGACTTTTTCACAGGGTTTGCCTAAGACCATCGGAAAACAGATATTTACATTAGGATTCATAACAGTAGCAATTTGCAGTTATGAAGTAGCAATGCTAGACCATCATAACTAAGCTTAGTGAGACTGACAACAGGCAGGACCTGGTAGACCTAAGTAAGAGTTTTCGAATAATAGTTTGCTTTTGGATGTGTCGCCTAGGACTTCCTGGAGAGGTGCCCGGGTGAAGGGCTCCGTATCTACTGGATGAGTTTGACAGAGGTCCAGAGGCTGAGAGGTAGATTTGTTTTTCTCCCTCATGGAGATCATAAAGCCATGGGTACGGGTGAGAACACTAGACAGACCTTGTGGAGAGTACATTCAGGACCAGCGGCTGGTGGCTGGGTGAAAGGAGAGCACTGGGAAAAACTCAAGTTATGGCTATCACGGGAGTCAAGAGCAGCTCAAGAAGAAAAAGAGACGAGTCCTGAAGTGCCCACTTCAGACTGAGAACTGAAGCAGCAGAGCAGAGGGGCTCAGGGAGTGGGAGGAAGAAGACAGGCAGAAGGAAGTGCTCTTGGCTTCAGTAACAATCTGTTGAACTAGATGTGCACTGCCCACCGCAGAAAGCAGCTGGGGAGGCTCTAAAGAGCAGCGCTTCCAGTTCTCAGTTCCTTCCCTTACCCACACTTAGAGACTCACATATGTCTTCATTTTTGCCCATAAAACGCCTCTCATGTCCTCTGTTGACCTTTTTGCTGTCTTGGTGTTGGATGAGAGTTGTGGTAACTCTACTCTTCGGCTTGTAGGAAGCATTGTAAAGGTTTTGGACTGCCTTTGCTCCCGCTGTCTGTGGACAAGCATTTGTTGTTTATTGTGTCTCTTTGTTTACTTGTGTGGTGAAGTCTTATGCCATGGTGTGCACGTGCCGGCAGGAATTCTACATTGTTCTATATTCCCAGCCTCTTACTTTTCTGTGTTCCTATAAAATGTTATTGTGCGTATTGTAATCGCACTCTCTCTCCTGTTTGGGAACAGCAAGGTCTATGCCCCGTTCTCTCTCTGGGCATCTTTCTCCTTCTCCCTCCTTCCCTCCTCTCATTTCTCTCCCTTTCTCCTTTTCTCCCCTTTTCCCTCCCTGCCTCTCCCTTCCTCTCAGCACATGCCCACCTACCAGCCAAGGATGAGGGCTAGACAAGGACTCTTGCACTAGCCATACCCAAAGCCAGGCGTTCTTCCATTTAGGGCAGTGGTGAAGCAGAGACAGCTTGTTTGCTTGTCTGAAGTTTTCTTAGCTAATATGTGATGAAACCATGTTTAAAACAATGCTCTTTGTTTCTTAAATGGGGGTAGGGATGAGGATGAGTTAGGGTTCTTTTATCTCCTTCCAGGAATCTTGTATCTTGCTCTAAAACAGTAGGTCAGCAGTGCCACAGTCACTAGCGTTGAGCGAGCCCTGGATTAGATCCCAGCACCATGTAAACCAAGCATGGTGGTATATGCCTGTAATGCCAGAATGCAAGAGGTAGAGGCAAGAAGAAGAGAAGTTGAAGGTCATCCTCTCAGCTGTTGTGAGTTTGAGGCCAGCCTACGCTACGTGAGACCCTGTGTGAATATTTTTTGGGGGTGGGGTGGTATGTAAAGTCATTACAGTGGTTGTGAGTCAGGCCCAGACACTCCTGGCTAATCCGTCTTCCATTACTCTGACTAGTGTTTTTCCTCCTTGGCCCTGGAGATCCTGAGGCTTTGTTAGCCTCTGGAGAGGCCTTGCTATGTCCGTGGGCTGCTGTATTTGGCCCTGTCAGTAGACCCTGTCATGTGCCAGCATGTTCTCACCTTTGGCTTGTGCCCTCTGCTTCTCTGCTTCCACTTGGTTTTTCCAGATAGTCTTCATGGCTTTGATACTTTCTAATGTGACCTTTTTGGAAAAGCCTACCCTGGCCACTGCATTTAAAGCCACCTGGCTCACAGCTCATGTCCTCCCTGTTCCTTTCCTGTCTCACCCTCTCCCCAAAACACAAATACCCATCACACACACCATCTGATTCCCAACTTTTAATTGAAGTAGCAAGACAGGAAGTACTCTGTACCTGCAACCTGAGTCCAACATTACTCCTGTTTTACACACTTACTTGTGTTTACAAGTTACACCAGATCGCTGCACACCAAAACAGTTTCTCACACGTCTCCAAGAAGTGACCTTCTACATCAAAATGTCACTGTGATGCCTAAGATAATAAAAATTGATTTCGCCGGCCAGTGGTGGCACACACCTTTTAGTTCTAGCACTTGGGAGGTATAGACAGGCGGATTTCTGAGTTCAAAGCCAGCCTGGTCTACAGAGTGAGCGAGTTCCAGGACAGCCAGGGCTACACAGAGAAACCCTGTCTCGAAAAACAAAACAAAAAAAAAATCGATTTCCTACACTTAAGGTCTAGACTTTATTCTGGATTTCCAGAATCACCCCCAAATGTTTCTCATAGCTTCTACCGTTTTGAGCAGGGCTTGGCTGAAACCTGTGTGCTGCTTTTGGTTTATGTGGCCAGTTGCTTTCTTTTCATCTAGAAGAGCTCCCCTGGCTTTTTTGATAATTAGCTTGTTACTTTTTACTTGTTTTGAGACTGTATCACTGTGTAGCCCCTGCCTGCCTGGAACTTGTTACCCAGACCAGGCTGGCTTCAAACTTCAGCGTCCCACCAACTCCAGCATAATAAGCATACACTCAGCCCGGCTGCCCTTTTTCTGTGCTCCCTGCCACTGGTTTGTGTCTCAGCACTGCTTGTCTGAATCAGTACCCCTAAAGATGGCTGAGCTTTCTTTTCTCTAAATAGCCAGTCCTTGGGCACAAGCAGAGGAGTCTGTGATGCAATGAGGTGTGCCACTAGACTTAAAGTCAGAAGCCTTGTATTTCCGTCTGAGGCTTGCCAGCCCTTAGGCATGCATTAATCAGGAAAGTCTTGCTTCTGCCACAGTTCTTATCTTTAATGATACTAAAGTTTTCATTCATTTCCTTTTTGAGACCCAGCTCATTATGTAGTCCAGGATGGGCTTGAACTCTTTGCAGTGCTCCTGCCTCAGCCTCCTAGATGCTGGGATTACAGGTATGAACTAGTTTTTGTATACAGTGTCCCCATTTTCAATTTAGGTAAATGCTTATTTGTCCCCTTTGACTCATTCCTCTGTTCTTATATTTCTTAGAGGGTGGCAGTAAGATCTAAAGTTAGTAACATTTAGATTAAATATTCCTAGTAAAACCATTTCCTAGGTGATTCTAAGAATTTCCTGTAGTTGGGGCTGAGGCTCGAAAGATGGCCCAGTGGTTAACAGCACTGGCTGCTTTTCCAGAAGACCTGGGTTAATTCTCAGCATATGAACGCACAAACATTCGTACACACACAAAAACACAAACACGACAACTCACAACTACCTGTAACTCCAGTTCCAGGGGATCTGACACCTTCAGACAGACATATGTTCAGGCAAACACCAGTACACATAAAATAAAAATAGATTATAAAAATTTGGTGTTGAGTTGAGTCACGTCAGAGGTGAGGAAACTTGAGTTTCTCATTCTTGTCTGCTTGGCTAATGTAGTCACTGTTTAAGGCTTTTGTATTTGCATATGGTCTTGTCTGTGTTTTACATATTTACAATGTTATTTCTCATCTTTCTGCCAAGACATGGAGGAGTCAAGATCAGAGCCCAGCCTGTGTGACTATAGACCAGCCTCATCATTGCTTAGCACCATTGTCTCCCTGGCCTGGGATTATGAGTGACAGATGTCTGTTCTGCCAGTTTGTGAGCTTATCAAAGGCAGCAGCTTTGTCTCATCCATCTCTCTGAGTGCTGGGGATGGGCTGTCCTTGAGCATGCTAGGCAAAAGCTCTATCAATCAACTCCATTCCCAGTCTTGCCCTGCCATTCATATAGGCTGTGATTTGCTTAAACAGTAGCTACGAAGTGGATATATGTCCTGTCATCTTTTCTTTCTTTTTTTTTTTTCTTTCTGGTTTTTCGAGACAGGGTTTCTCTGTGTAGCCCTGGCTGTCCTGGAACTCACTCTGTAGACCAGGCTGGCCTCGAACTCAGAAATCCACCTGCCTCTGCCTCCCAAGTGCTGGTTAAAGGCATGCGCCACCACTGCCTGGCCTGTCATCTTTTCTTTACCTCTCAACCCCCACTCCACCAAGGAACCCAAATTGTAGTGTCTAGCATCATGCATTGTAGGACTTCAAAGAGAACATGCAGAGAGCCCCACAACAGGGCGGGGTCCCCCTTCCATATAGGAAATTATTTTGTTGAAGCTTTCTTGAACAAGTATTTTGTTCTGTCACCAGGAACAATGAATAACTCTTCTCTGAAGACTCATGGACAACAGGACATTGTTTCCTCACCTTTGGAACGGGGACTTCCTGTATCCCGGCCTGGGAAGGCCCCTCTCGGCACTCCTAAAACCCCAGTCCTGGAAGACTTCCCTCAGAATGACGATGAAAAGGAACGTATGCAGCGGAGACGCTCCAGGGTCTTTGACCTGCAGTTCAGTACAGACTCAATTCACCTGGCCTCCCCTAACAGGTGAGTGCAGTTCTGCCTCAGTTCTGTCGGGGTGCCACGGGTTGTAAGGTCCTGGTGCCTCCAGAGGACGTCATTGGCGTTTGTTCCTCATTTTAATATGAGGAATTTTAATATTTATGTTCTGTGTGTGTGTATGTGTGTGTGTTCCTGTGCGTGTAAGTCAGAGCAGGAGTTACTCCTCCCCTCCTTTGGTTTCAGGAATCAGTCTTAGGTCATCAGGTTTGGCAACAAGCACCTTTACCTCCTGGGTTTGTGCTTTGACGTAATTGTATGGTAGATCCTTACTAAATTTTTGTTTTTCGTTTAGGAATGTTGATGTTTCAACTACCATATCTAAGTTTACAAACACACAGATTACAGAACATTACTCTACCTGTATCAAGCTTTCTACTGAAAATGTGAGTATTTGTTGGTTTGGGTTTTGTTGTTGTTGTTATTTCTGTTGGCTTGGTTTTTTGGTTTGCTTGCTTTTTTGGTTTTTTGAGACAGAGTTTCTCTGTGTAGCCCTGGCTGTCCTGGAACTCACTTTGTAGACCAGGCTGACCCTGAACTCGTAGAGATCCACCTGCCTCTGCCTCCCAAGCTCTGGAATCAAAGGTGTACACCACCAGGCCCAGCTTAGTTTATATTTATTTAGGCAGGATCTTGCTATGTAACTCAGGCTGGCCTTGAACTTGCAATCCTCTTGCATCACTTCCCGAGATTTCAGGTGTACACTAGCATGCCCAATTATGATTCTGGGCTTTCTTGATTTAGGTAGGAGACGTAATGGTTTGTTCATTCTCTAGTGTGGCTGTACTGTTTCTGGCAGAGCTTTGATGTTGTTCTTACAAGTGCCTGCTCTCAGTACCTCTCACACAACAACATGGCTTACAGGCACATGGTGTGCGTGTAGAAGCTGATAATGAGTTCTGGAGTCACCCTGCATTAGAACCCTCTCTTTCCCACATATAAACTGGGTGACTGTGACAAATCGCTGACTTTCCTGCTCCAGGTCCCAACTTGACTGAGTCCTCTGTGCAGAGTTCTCAGAGCAAAGCGGTAGAGTTCTCAGGAAGAGGGGTCCATACAAGTTAGGCTGTGTCTCAGGAAGAGGGGTCCATACAAGTTAGGCTGTGTTGCAAGTGGTTCTGGGAACTGAGGTCAGTGTAGGCATTTGTATTGTAAACTTTAGTGGGGTTGCTTACATGATAGGTGTTTGTATGTAAACTTTATTTGCATGCACTTATAAGCCAAGCCTATGAGTAATAAATTTTTAACTTTTTTTCCCCTAGAAAATCACTACCAAGAATGCTTTTGGCTTGCATTTGATTGATTTCATGTCAGAGATTCTGAAGCAGAAGGACACAGAACCAACCAACTTTAAAGTAAGGAGAATGCACACTTGTGGTACAGCACACCCAGCGCTTATCTCCAATGCTTATTGTAACACACTTAGATTCTATGCACAAGAGCCCCCTGGTGAAACAGTACCATTCACACACTTGGATTTTGCACATATAGGAGCCCCCCGGAGACACATGTTTTTATTTCCCATCAGTCATTGAACACCTGTATTTTTTTTTTAACTAAGTATTTTATAACTCTAGCTGGATTTTACTTGTTCAAAGTGCTGTCCTGTGCATCTTATGAGTGTAACTGTGCTTTTGAACTAGGTGGCCGCTGGCACCTTGGATGCCAGCACCAAGATCTATGCTGTCCGTGTGGATGCCGTCCATGCTGATGTATACAGAGTCCTTGGAGGCCTGGGCAAAGACACACCACCCCAGGAAGAGGAGAGCCACAGTGGAGGTACACAGGCTGGGGTCTGGATTGAAGGGGCTTCTTCTAGTGTGTACTGGACAACATTTGAGTGATGTATCAGGATGAAAACACAAAAATTTGGAAGACTTCTTTTTTTCTTTGAAGGCATGGCTATTTCCAGAATGTGGTTTTCCATGAGAAAATACAGGAAAATCTAGTTTATTTGCTTCTGTAGAGAATTCATGATGGATGGTTAATTATTTTATATATCTGGAAATTGAACTGAGCCTCATCCGACTGACAGACCTTACACTTGTATTTTGTGCTAGGGTTTCTCGGGGAGGTTTTACTGGTTGTTGTTAATGGCCTTTGGCAACACTGGTTCCGAAGACTGTATAAAAGCTTTTAGGAATTTCTTAGGCAAAATTGAGTAAACACTAACTAGGAAGCTTTTGCATGGTTTTTATTAGAAGTGAAATGTATTGTCTAGTAATCCAGTTACTCTGTAGCAGCAGATTAAATGAGCCTGCTGACTTGAGGGGATTTCCTGTTTAAATTATGACTGCTGTAGAGGGTTTTTAAGAACTGGTGTTACTCCTTCAGATGGAAGTGCTGTTGAAACAGAAAGGACTAAAAAGGCTGCAAAGCCGAAGAAGAAGCAGTCCTGCAAAACCATCGAGCAGAATCTAAGCAACATCAATGTCTCTGAGGCTGACGGAAAGTGTGCGGTGAGGAAGTGTGCGCCTCGTGTGGTCTCTGGCAAATTCAGCAGGACAGTCGGTAGGGATGGTGTTTATGGTGCGGCTGAGCTTTGAAGGAAGGCTGGATGGATTTGGATCATTAACTGCAGACTCAGGACCTGTAGGTCTGGGCTGCACACAGGAGCACAAGACTGGTTACCATTTGAGAAAGGAGCCAGCAGTGACAACGCTGGTTCTGGGGAGCTGGGTGCGTGAGTGGCCCTGGGGAGGAAGGGTGAGTAAATGCTCATGGTGGACACTGTGAAGCTGCCTGGATGGGAACAGCTGAGAGGGTGGAAGTGTAGAACATGTCCCTTTCTGGGACTCAGGATGCTGAGATGGGGTTTGGAAGACGACAAGATCACACCCTTCAAGGAAGGCCAGGGAACCACATCTGTGCTATCAGATCCAAGTCATACTACTCCTTGGAAGCCACATCTTGAAGCATGTGTTCCTGGGAGATCCCAGGTGATGTCCTTTTTTGGCCTCACATGCAGTTGTCTTGCGCCCTGTCCCCATGCATGGGATGTGATCTACCTTTGGGTTGGTATCACGTGATTGTGCCCTTCTTCTCCCTAACCCAGCCTCAGAGCCTCCTCGTAATGTTTGTAGCCACTGCCCTGCCACTAGCCCTTCTGACTCTGCCTGTCCTTCACCTAACCATCCTGGTTGGGTTCTCCCAAATCTTAAAAATTCTGTTCAGAGGAACAGTAGCGAGCCAGATGTGGTTTCACATGCCTGTAATCACACTCAGGAGGCTGGGGTAGAAAGCTTCTGAGTGAGATGCCAACCTGGGGGTAGAGTAAGACCCCACCTTCAATAGAAGTCCCTGGAACAAATAGGAAGGATGGAAACTGACTGGCTCCATCCCAGTGGCCTGTCAAAGCAACAGAATTTGTTGTGATGTCATTTACTGTGCTGGGACTGTTCGGTGTAGCCATTTAGGAACTGCCTGCAGCAGGCAGGGTGTCTGTCCATGTGTGTTGTAAGTAGAGAGATTGAAAGTACATTGTCAACACTCCTCCATCTGACTATGCACAGACATTCTATCTTTAGACAGAGCTGCGGGTGAGCTTGCATTTCCTGCTGCTACCTACCGTCATTCTTTGGTTCCCTGTTCTCGCGTGCAGGTGGATCCTATGTTTCAGAAGACGGCAGCCTCCTTTGATGAGTGCAGTACGGCTGGGGTATTTCTCTCCACCCTCCACTGCCAGGACTATAGAAGTGAGCTGCTTTTTCCTTCCGACATGCAGGCTCTCTTGTCGGGAGAACCTCTCGAGTTGCCAGATTTAGGTTTCATAGACATGACAGATTTAAAAGGTGAGTAAAGTCAGCCTTTACCAGGGCATCTTATGCTTCTTTGGGGCAGTGTTTAAGTTGCTTCATAACACTGAACATTTTACAGGTGGCTCTTCTGGAAAGCCACATTGGGTGTTCTTGGGCAGTGCCTAGCAATCCACTCTCTTCTTCCTTCTTCTGTAGTAAGGAGTCGACACAGTAAGCCATCACTGTGTCCGTGTGCCACGGACCTCATCTGCTCCCTGTTTACAGCACCCAACTCTAACACTCACAGGCTCACCTGGAGAGTCCGTGTCTGAGCTGGGATGCAGGAAAGAGCCATCTGTTTGGCTAGAGACAGCTTGTTCTTTGCTCCCAGTTCACAGGACTTTTCAGGACCTGTGTGTGTTTTGTGACTTATTCTCGTGGCAGTTAACTGACCTATGCTGTTAGTAGTTAGTAGTTTCCTGATACTTGTCAGGATTTCAACATCTTCCCCTTACCCCAGCTCTCCCTCTTTCCTCCTGATGCAGGAATGTTGTGGGGGACAGTGTGAAGGACATGTGCTGCAGTGTAGTAACCGTGCATGTTCGTGAGTGCTGGAATTACATATATGAGTACACTGTCTCTGTCTTCAGACACTCCAGAAGAGGGCATCGGATCCCATTACAGATGGTTGTGAGCCACCATGTGGTAGCTGGGAATTGAACTTGGGACCTCTGAAAGAGCAGTCAGTGCTCTTAACCACAGAGCCATCTCTCCAGCCCCCTATTCTTTCTATTCTTGCAGAAGTTTTGCTCAGCATAACTGTGCTAGCAATTTGTTTTCTGTGTTTATGCCCTCGGCTAGGTCTCTGATCCTCTAAGATGTGTCATCTGTAGCTACTTTAGTTTCAGACTGAAAAGGAGTACCGTTATGTGATTACTAAAGGACTTTGTGTGCTTTTAAAGAGAAACTTAATGCACTTTTGAGCTACACTTCAGAATGAAATTCTGTACTTCCGGTTTCTCCTTTGCAGTTACCTGGGAATAGCATTTAGCCTGACCCCATTGTGAGTGCGCTTGTGTCTGTGTCGGGAGGTTGGCAGCCAGCCAACATTGAGTGAGTGAGGTGACTGCCTCTCCCTCTGTGTCGTTTTGAAGCTTGACCTTGGCCCTCCTGTAATCTCTCTCGTGATCTTGCTGTCCCCAGCTCCCTTGCAGCAGTGTGTGGAAGACCGACAGCTCTGCCCTTCCCTGGCCGGCTTCCAGTTTACTAAGTGGGACAGTGAAACACATAATGAGGTGCGGTCATCTTTGGGTTTATAAGGACTCGGGGCTTTCCTCAGTGCCTGGTGGTTTCAGTCAGCTAGCCCAAGATCAGTTCTGCCCAGTGGGAACCAAAACTGAGACATGGACTTTATTTATTCAGGAACATGGAGAATATTTCCTTTGGTACTTGTGTAGGAATTCTCAGCCTTGCTGGGAGGGTGGGGCTGTGAGCCCCAGCAGGACCATCATACAGTTGTGGGTTCTGGGCTCAGTTCCCTGTCCCTTCATTTGCTTCCCGAGGGTCAAATAGGCTCTTGAGCACGGTCACCACAGTAGCCTCTGGGCTCCAGCTTCTGTCAGGCTACAGGCATTTCCTTCTTTGGGGGTTAAGTCCCTTGGCACACCGTTTCCTGAGCAACTGTCATGCTTACAGCCTTCCTTTGTGTATCTTTAGCAGCCCCTTAGCCTACTTACTGCAGCTTCCAGCATAAACGGTCTCCATGGAAACTGTTCTCTAAACATCAGTTAATGAATGCAGATTCCTGTTTAGTGTTTTACAAAGTGTACCTAACACAATGCAGCCTCAACCTGCACTGCACAGTGTAAACTTCCTCCTGAGGGGCTGCTGCTGGCAGGAGGGGCATTGGGGGAGGGGGCAGGAAAAAGATAGGCTGAAAATAAGGGTGGTTGCTTTCCAGGGAGGAGCTGGGGTCCTGAGAACGGGGACAGCTGGAGAGCCATGTCTTCTCCTTGTAGTCTGTGTCTGCCCTGGTGGACAAGTTTAAGAAGAGTGATCAAGTGTTTGACATCAATGCTGAGGTTGAGGACGATGAAGAGGATGTCCCTGATGGGCCCCTGGTGGAAGATTTTGCTGACAATGATGAACCAGATCCTTGTGCGGCTGGGGATCATGAAGAGTTCCGGAGTTGGAAGGAGCTCTGTCAGGTCCAAGGCAGCCAGTAAGGCCTCCGGGGTCCCAGGTCCTCTAGCTCCAGTTAGCTGGACTGGTATGCCATGTGGAACACATGGGCTGAGCCACATGACTGCCTCACGGGGTCACATGGGCTTTGCATGTTGGTAATCCGCTTCATTATAGAACTGACAGGCAGCGCTCACTCCCTCTCCGAGAGTAAGAGTGAAGGATTCTGCTGGCTAACAGTTGCCTCTAAGCTAGCTGGCAGGAATCGTTAGCTCAATGGCATTAGGACAGCTAGACTGAAGGGGAGGGGCCCTGTGATTTCAGGAAGATGTGACAGAGACATAGATAGCCCCCTAAGAAGGTGAAGATTGGGCAGAGCAGCCTTAAACTGCAGTATAATATAAATTTTGTTAGTTATATATAGTTGGGCTAGGGGTATCTGTCACCCTATGTGTTGAAGGATCTTTTGGGTGACTGGAGAATTGTGTAAGTCTGCAGGGCCTCTGCACAGCCTCAGGCCGGCTGTCGGGGAGGGAGGCAGGCAGATTCCTCACACATTTGCCTGTAAGTGCTTAACCACTGAGAGCTGACCACAGTGCAGGTAGGGACCCAAGAGGGAGGCTCTGAAGCAGTCTTGTTCCGTCTGTAGTTCTCGTGGAACTACACACGTGAGTCCATGACGTGCTCTAGGTCCTTGACAGCATCGGTTCAGTGGCCAGAAACATGAGGTTTTATGTTTTAATTTTAAAAATTAGGTTTGAAATATATGGTTTCTTCGGCTTTTGGTTTGTTTGTGTTTTGGTTTATTTTTGTTGTTTTTGAGATTCTATAGAGAAAACCAGTCTGCGTTTTACAGCTTTCTTTGCTTACCCTGTAGATTGTGCCATAAGGATTCATTCTCAGCTCAGTACCAGTACAAAACCACTCTCAGACAAGACTAAATCTCACTCATCACCTTTATCCTCACAGGCCAGCAGAGGTGCCTGAGGAGAGGGTTTCCTCACACACCAAAGCTGCCAAGCTGAGCAGGCCTCTGTATGTAAAGTGGAACATCTCTTTCACTTTTAGGAGGAACTAACTAAGGCAGTGTCTAGGGGTCGTAATCAGTGAGCAAATGGAAACAAGATTGTCATGTGGTGTAGCAAAACCCATCCATGTGAGAAGACCCAAGTCTGGGACTCAGTTGTATCCAGTTCTCGGCTTGGGTGTCCTTTGCTTATTTTTTGAGACTAAACATCATTCTGTAGCCTAGGCTGACCTCAAACTCAAGTCCTGCCTCGTCCTCCCTATGTGTGTCACCATGTCACCATACCCACTGCTGTTTTCCTGGTGTGTGTAGTGACATTCAGGCTCTCCAGAGCTAGTTAGGGACCTGCCTAAAAACACAAAAGATCCTTGACTTTTCTACCTGTTTTGTTTTTTGTTTTTTGTTTTTTTTGTTTTTTTTTTCCCGAGACAGGGTTTCTCTGTGTAGCCTTGGCTGTCCTGGCACTCACTCTGTAGACCAGGCTGGCCTCGAACTCAGAAATCCACCTGCCTCTGTCTCCCAAGTGCTGGGATTAAAGGCGTGCGCCACCACCGCCCGGCTTCTACCTGTTTTCTTGTCTCTCAGATGGGTATAGTTGTAGCCACTCAACAAATAGAAACTTAGTGGCTTCGTTTGTTTGTTTCTCTAGACAGAGCCTCATTGTGTAGCCCTGGCTGTTCTGGAATTCACTCTATAGACCAGTCTGACCTTGAACTCACAGAAATCTGCCTGCCTCTGTCTCCATAGTGCTGGGATTAAAAACATGCGCCACAACCACCTAGCTAACTCACTGATTTCTTAATGAAGTTTTTGCTTGGACATAGTTTTTTTTTTTTTTTTTTAATTTTCAAGACAGGGTTTCTCTGTGTAGCCTTGGCTGTCCTGGAACTCACTCTGTAGACCAGGCTGGCCTCAAACTCAGAAATCCGCCTGCCTCTGCCTCCCAAGTGCTGGGATTAAAGGCATGCGCCACCACTGCCCGGCGCTTGGACATATTCTTAGAAAGGCTGCTTCTGGGACTAGAGAGTCCCAATGGCTGCTCACAACCATCTGTAATTCCAACTCCAGGGAATCCCTCTCCTGGCCCCAAGAGGCACCAGGCATGTATGTAATTCATGTAGGCAAAACACCCATACATATAAAATAAAATATAAAAAATAATTGAAAAAGAAAAAAGGAAGTGCTCCTTTGTGGTAGAGGAGGTAGCTAGCATTTCTTGTTTCATCAGCTTCTTTACATGTAACTGTATGGTTTATATTCCATGCAGTATACATGAACAAATGATTTCATATATGTTACAGGGAAGAAATTATTTCCCTTGGGGACAGAGACATCCAAACTATGAGCTCTTTTTTATCCACGAAACCTGGAGAGTACTCCTATTTCAGTCCCCGGACCATGAAGATGTGGGCTGGACCAGATCACTGGCGCTTTAGGCCTCGACCCAAGAGTAAGTCATTGTGGGTGGGCCTTGAAGACAGTGCAGTGCAGCAGCACATGCAGTCTGCAGTGAGCAGAGAAAGCTGCTGATCTCTGTTGTTTGCATCTCCTGAGGAGGAGCTGAAGCAGGGGAGCTGAGCCAGCCTCTGGCTGCACAGTCAGTGGTCAGCTGCTGGAGGAGAGTCAGTTAGCATGAGGGGCAAGAGTAAGCCTTACTCTGCTTCCACATACCAGCATGACTTAAATTGTAGGAGTGGCAGGAGGAAATCCCCTCCAGCCTTCCACAAACATTAAGTTTAGATGGGCATGAGGTGTGATTCTACCACTGTAGTGGTGCGTAACTGCCATAAATGCTACCTTAACCTTGACAAGGCCATTGGTAGCTGTTGGTAGATGTGAGATGAAAGTAATATTGGCACAGAGGTGAACAGTGTTATAGACTGTGTTTATTTCTGCAGAAGATACTGCCTCCTACACAGAGAACAAAAAGAAGAATGCAAAGAAAGACTTTGAAATTAATTTTGATGAGGATATCGATTTTGATGCATATTTTCAGAAAACAAAGGTTTGTGCCAGATATTCCTGCCCTTCTTAGATGACTCCACTCCTCTTGCCCTTCCAAACAGGCTTTTCAAAAATCACCGTACAAGCTGGGTGGGCGGCACACACCTTTAATCCCAGCATTGGAGGGGCAGAGGCAGGCAGATGGCTACACAAAGAAACCTTGTCTCAAAAAACCACCACCACAACAACAAAATCATTGTACAGCCTGGTGTAGTGGTGCAGGCCTTTAATTTCTCTCTGCACGCAGAGGCAGTGGCTCTCTGAGTTCAGACTAACCCAAGTTTCATAGAGAGACCCACAACAAAAGAAACAAGCAGAAAGTTATTGTATATTTCAGTTTTTGCTTTTTAGGAATAGGGTCTTATGTAGCAGGCTGTCCTCAAACTTGCTATATAAATGAGGCTGGCCTTAAATTTCTGTTCCTCCTGACTGTACTCTCCAGTGTGCCACCATACCTAGCTATAACTTTAATTGGTAAGCAAGTAGTCTGTTCTCTCTCTCAGTCCCCAAGGGACCATTGAGAAACAAAGTCAGTGGCAGGGTCAGGAAAGCTTAGAGTTTTAGAGAGGGTGACACCATGTAGCCCAGTCTCCTGCCCTCTACAGCCCAGGCTGACCTTGATCTCATGTCAGTGTGCCTCTGAGTACTTCGATTAAATGCATCTACTTTCATACCCAGTACAGGCACTTCATCGTACAGAGAGTTGCAAGTAGTGGAGCAATGCCCAACCCTTCCTAAATGCCTTAAAGTGATATTTATCATTGTTATTAAGATTTCTCTTTTAAACAAATAGGTTGCTACCACTCTAACCAAGGCCACTTTGGAGAACCAGAATTGGAAAGCCACCACTCTTCCGACAGATTTCCATTATGAAACTGATAATCTGTTCCGGCTTCACCTCAAACCAGGCATAAGGGTAAGATGGTGCCTCCCTTCCTTTAAGCTGCTGTGGCTGCCAGACCTGTTGATGGCCTATGTGAATCAGGTGGCTTGTCCTGTGGCTGTTGGGCAGCACAGGAAAGGAGGGCATCCAGGAGGGATCACAGAGAGCAGATGGTGAGGCAGAGCTGAGGACAGAGACTGCAGAGCCCTCACTCGGAGAGCTCCGCCTGGGTTACAGCCCGTCGCAGGGAGCACTCAGCCTGGGTTACAGCCCATCGCAGGGAGCACTCAGCCTGGGTTACAGCCCA
>JANHMN010000002.1:190415204-190469840 GCA_030674055.1 Rhabdomys pumilio | reverse complement strand
GAGGGGGAGAGGGGGAGGGAGAGGGAGAGGGAGAGGGAGAGGGGGAGGGAAGGGAGTTGGGTAGATTTGGTGAGAGGAGCTGGGAGAAGTTAGGGGAAAAACATGATCAAAATACACTGCACAAATTTTTTCTAAGAAAAAAGAATTTTAAAAGTAGAAGTGCTGTCTGTATGTACACCTACATGCCAGAAGAGGGCACAAGATTTCTTTATAGATAGTCTTAAGTCACCACGTGACTCTGGAAGAGCAGCCAGTGCTCTTAACCACTGAGCTATTCCCTTCAGCTTGAAAAAAATGTTTTAAAAATGTTTTAGATTTCTATTTCTATTTTTTTTTTTTTTTTGGTTTTTCGAGACAGGGAGACAGCGTTTCTCTGTGTAGCCTGTACTCACTCTGTAGACCAGGCTGGCCTCAAACTCAGAAATCCACCTGCCTCTGCCTCCCAAGTGCTGGGATTAAAGACGTGCACCACCACTGCCCGGCTAGATTTCTATTTCTAATATACCAAATCCAAGTATGTATGCATATGAAAATAAATATTAATATATATATACATAATTATATTTTCTTTTTTTAAAAAATATTTACTGATATTATTGGAGTATACTGTTACTCTCTTCAGAACTACCAGAAGACAGCATTGGATCCCATTACAGATGGTTGTGAACCACCATGTGGTTGCTGGGAATTGAACTCAGGACCTCTGGAAGAGCAGTCAGTGCTCCCAATCGCTGACCTATCAAGCCCTTACATTTTCAGTAAGTGATTTAAAGACATCTATCTGGTAAATGGAAGAACTATGATGTTTTAGCCTTTGAGACTCAGATTCTTGTAAGTCTTTCCTGTGTAGACGGCAGGAAGAGGATGTCACCATGACAACCAGAAGTGTAAAGAAAACATGAACGAGTTTAGTCTAATTCCATAGCAAGAACGTTGGTCTTATGTAAAATGTTTTCAAGAAAGCACAGTCCACATGGGAATCTGCAGGATAATTCTGTGTGGTTATCACACCACTTGCCTCTCCCCTCCCCATCTTAAACAGACCCTGTGACACTGTAACCAAACCCATCTTCTGCCTTTGGCATTCACACTTAAAATGCTGAGCATGTTCTAAAAGCAATGGCCAGTTCAGTAGACCACAGGGAACTAAGTGTCCATGGGCCCCTTCTTCGTTGGCCTACATGTACCACACAATGAAAGTCCAGCCTGGCTCTGCCCCAAGTGGGTGATCTTTGTCCAACTACTTGCCTTTCTGGGGTGGTGACTTTACTCATAACACAAGGATAATGACAACAAGGGTGTCAAAGGCAAAAAGGTCTCCTTTTAAGACAGCACATGTCACCTTCTCAAAGTTTCTAGCTCAAGTTAATAGTTATACCATTATATATAACTCTCACATCATTTTCAAGACAGAAGATACTCTTACCACTTAGTAATGCCCTTCCACACAGAAGGGTCTCCTGTAATAAAAGCCCTGGTGTAGGAAGGTACACTTGAATGGGGACCAGAGAGGAATCAATCCAAGGTGACCCTACAATCTAGATATCTACCTACAGTTAATACATAAAGAATAACCGACATAAAATCCAGATTACACATGAGGAATGAGTGTAATCTGTGGCAGGAGAGAGTAAATGTTCTGTTCATTCTACATAAGCTGTGTGAAAACATTCTCCTCTCCAGACAGCCACTTCCCAGTCCTTTCTGAAAAGTTTTCACCTATAGTATTCTATAGAAAAATTATCTCCAACTAAGTTGCTTCATCTCATCTCTGCAGTGGTAAGGATGGAGCCCAGAGCCTGCCTCTGTGATAAGCCAGCCCTCTAACCTGAATGCCCTTCCAGCCCTAGTTCAAATATCATCAAGAAAAACTGTGCCTGAAAGATCAGGATGGAAACATCCTTGAGATTTCTGATTCACTTTTTTTTTAAGCTTGGAATTTTTAAATTACATTTTTTTGTTGATTTACATTCCAAATGTTGTACCCCTTCCCAGTCCCCTCTCTCTAAGGTCTTCACTCCATCCCCTCTCCCCTCTGCTTCTGAAAGGGTCACCGTTTAAGTCAGGTTATAGCAAATGATTTAATCTCATTAAGGAAAGATAAAAGCAGAGTAATGGTTAATCTTCCCTGTCAGTCTGGTTAGATTTGGGATTACCTAGTCACACTTTTGGGCGAGTCTTTAAGGGAGTTAAGAGAGTTTTTACCTGAGGAAGAACCATCATGAATGTGGTTCAGCCAACAATGGGCTGGAGTCCTGAACTGAATAAAAAGTGGAAAAGAGAAAAGTGAGCTAAGTACCAGCACTCTGGTCACTTGGCTTCTTGACCGAGGAGACAATGTAAGCATCCCGCCATAGGGTCAGCTCCATCAGTGGTGGACTGTATTATCCCCCTCCACAGCGCTAAATGAACACTGCCTGAAGCTTATGACAGGTGTTTTGTCCTAACTAGAAAAGTTATTCATATAGATGTTTTTATTGTTCTTGTATGAAATTCTATAAATTAAAAAATAACACTTATTAAAAATAAGTGCCTTCTTCTAAGATCTTAAATCTAATCTCTTTTTAAAAATTTTTCCTTCACTTTTATTTTATGCATATGGGTGTTTTGCCTGCAGGTATGTCTGTGCACCACATAAAGATAGTGTCTAGCTGGGCAGTGGTGGCGCACGCCTTTGATCCCAATCCCAGCACTTGGGAGGCAGAGGCAGGCGGATTTCTGAGTTCGAGGCCTGCCTGGTCTACTGGAGTGAGTTCCAGGACAGCCAGGGCTACACAGAGAAACCCTGTCTCGAAAAACCAAAAAAAAAAAAAAAAAAAAAAGATAGTGTCAGATCACCTGGGACTGGAATTCTACGCAGTTGTAATCCACTATGTGGATTCTGGGAATCAAACATGAGCTAGGGAGTGGTGCCCTTAACTTCTGAGCCATCTCTCCAGACCCTTTAATGTAGTCTTTTGGTGGCATAAACTGCATGTAGTTATGCTGAGGCACTTCAGTCTCTGTGCCTTTCCTAATCTGCACGACTCTCTTCAACAGCTTCTTGTTTTTTCCCTTCAATAGCTTATTGACTTTTCCCATTTTGAAAACCTGAAATGATAGACAGAAGCAGTCTGAGGTCAAGAACCCAGCTCACCTCCGCCCACTAAGACTGCTCAGGTAGCAACTCTAATCTGGATGGTTTCTGCTGCCAGGGATCTTAGTAGAGAAGATGGTAGTCCAGGGGCCTCCCCTGTGGCAGCAGCCCTGCCTCATACTGACCCGTGAAGCGAAGAGATCCTTTCAGCAGCTCTTTTCCTGCCACTTCTCTTCTCAGGAATGCGAATTCTTCTATCAAGAGTTCAATGTGCTCCTCATGCAGGACTCTCCCTGTTGTGACAACGGAGAATAAAAGGTGGCCATTACCCAGTGTACAGCTGGCTCTGTGCTCAGATGTTATGCTATTCTCCCTCTGGAACAAGATGCGGTATACCCACAAATAGTATCCGGAGCACAGAGTGGATGACTCCACTCTACCTCACATGCCACGCCTAACATTAATGTGCATAGCTTCCTAACATCTCTAAATCCTTGTGAATACTTATTTTTCCAGTTAATAGTGGATATCTGTGGGATGAATAGAGGTTCTTGTGCTCATAGATAAGGGGAACTAGGAATGTTATCTGCCCAGAATGCTGGAAGCACACATGGTTAACAGCCTGGTGACCTTGTGCCCAGACCCTTATCATGAGTTTGTCAATCTATAGCATCTATCTTTATGGAAAGTGTCACATGTAGTCAATCTGTAGACCTATCTTTATGGAAAGTGTCACATGTACTTTTATAAAGAGTTTTGATATAGTTTCATTCTAAGCCTTATTGTACACATGGGATTGAGTTAATTATCACCAGGAAAAATTTTACCAAATTGAACTGTGTTTAAATGTGTCTAAAATCATCTACTCGCTCAAGGTCAGATTCCTCAAGTTTAAACCAAAACCGGCTATTCAGTTATGTTGGGCTGAGCCACCTTCTCTCCTTCCGTGAATTATTACACCACTGGCCATAGTGGTCACAGAGACCCCTGCAGATATCGTAGTGAATGTGGTATCTTCTGGAGTTTTATTAGTATTTCTTTAGGAACTGGTGACGTTTTATTTGTTTGCCACTTTGGAAAATGAGAATTTCCACAAAGTGCCCTTTTCTGAGTCAAGTTATTTGGTTTATTTTTCAGTGGTAGAATCCTATAAATATTCTGAATGTTAAATTTTTCTCAACAATGTCATTTGCCTTCCAAGGCAAAGGCTGCCCTTTTAACAATATTCAATCTTTGCTCTGAAGTATCAAAAGTCTTTGACATCTGCCCTTTTACTTTTTCTCCTTTTACTCTTCTTGTGCCTTTAATATCCATAAAAATGCTGCCATATGAAATTTCTTTCAATAAATGATACTTGGAAAAATAGATAATCACATGCAAAATACTATATTGGACACTTATCAAAGTCGACTCAGAATATATTATTAAATACCTAATTATAAGCTCGAAAATTAGGAAACAATACATGAAAACATGGTAAATGCTTAAGAACACTGGTTCTGTTGCTGTGAGAAAATACAATCACCAAAAATAACTTAGGAAGAGTTTAAGATTCCATCACAGTAGGAGGCATGACAGCAGGCAGCAGGCATAGCAGCAGGCACAGCAGCAGGCACAGCAGCAGGCACAGAAGCAGGCACAGCAGCAGGCACAGCAGCAGGCACAGAAGCAGGCACAGAAGCAGGCACAGCAGCAGGCACAGCAGCAGGCACAGAAGCAGGCACAGCAGTAGGCACCAAACATGGAAGCTGAGCAAGCATATTTTAAAAAAATAATATTTATTTCATTTATATGAGTACATTGTCACTGTCTTCAGACACACCAGAAGAGGGCATTGGATCCTATTACAAATGGTTGTGAGCTACATGTGATTGCTGGGAATTGAACTCAGGACCCCTGGAAGAGCAGTCAGTGCTCTTAACCTCTGAGTCATCTCTCCAGCCTGCAAGCACATTTTTAACCAAAACCATGAAGTAGAAAGGGGGTCATGGCCAGGCAGTGGTGGCGCACGCCTTTAACCCCAGCACTTGGGAGGCAGAGGCAGGCGGATTTCTGAGTTCGAGGCCAGCCTGGTCTACAGAGTGAGTTCCAGGACAGCCAGGGCTACACAGAGAAACCCTGTCTCGAAGAAAAAAAAAAAAAAACCTCAAAAAAATGTTTTAAAGAAAGGAGGTCATGGAGAACTGGAAAAGGACAAGAAGAAGGCTATATAATCTCAAACTTCCAGACTTATCTCTTAAATCTCTCCAAACAGTGCCACTAACTGGAAACCAAGTATTCAAATTGGAGCCTATTTCTTATTCAAGTCACTATAACTGGAGTAGACAAAGATTTCTTAGGTAAGGCACAAAAATACAGACTACAAAAGCCAAGCAACACACATGACATGATAGCAAACTAACACGTATAACAATTAACAGAATAAAATACCACCTATGAAATGAATTAAAATACTTGTAAAATACAAATTCAGTATGGCATACTATCATATATATATATGATACATACACACACACACACACACACACACACACACACACACATTATTGTTATCAACAGGAAAAGTGGTAATAATAATAAAAACTTAAATATCACCTTATTCCATTTCAAATGGCTATCATAAAAATAAAGCCAAAAGGATGCTGGCAAGGATGTGAGCTGAAGGAAAAGTGACCCCTGCACATTGTTAGCACGGCTTCTAACTTACTGCCATTGTGGAAAACATCGTGCAAGTTCCTCACAGGGTTCAGAAAAGATCTAACACGACCTACCAATTCCATTACTACTTGTATAAACCACAGAAAATGGGTTGTCAAAGAGACACCTGCACCACCCTGTTCATCTCAGCACTGTCTCAAAGGGTCAATATACAGACTCAGAACAAATAAACTGCAGAGCCTGCCTACAACAGAACATGTTCTTCCATAGTGAAGCTGAGGTTCTGCAATTCCCACCAGTGTGAGAAGCCTAGAGAGAATTATGTTAAGTGAAGCTGAAATGAGCTGGGTGCAGAAAGAAAAATGGCGGTGCCATTCACCATGTGGAATGTGAGAAGCCAATCTTCTAGAAGGTGGGGAGGTATTCAGGAGAAGCCAGTCACTGAAGAGATTTAAAAGAAGAAGGGATATCCTGTGCAATAGTCTAATCTGATGAGTTCCTTGAACTGAGCCATTCCCAGCTTCCAGGCTTAGCCTCAGTCCCATGTCCTGTCCACCAGTCCAGTCTGGCTAGTTCAATAGTCCCTCTCCTATCCGTGCCATATCCAACTTGGCCGAGCCTAGGTCACACATTTTGTGCTCTGATCTGGAAAGTTCCCTGGATCCTAGCCTGCCTGCCTGCTCTTTCCATAATCCCCAGTTCTAAACCAGGTCACACAACTGTGCACCAACTCAGCCTAGTGAGTCCTTGGAACCTAACCTGCCTGCACCATATCCAGCCTGCAGGCCTAGCTTTGGTGGCACACACTATCTGCCAGCCTCGCTACCCTGTTTAGTGGTCAAGATCCTGGCCTTTCCATGCTCTCCTCAGTCCCAGGCATAGCTTACACACCAGGACAAACACATCTAGCCAATATGTACTATTCGATTGCTTTCTTATCACTTGCTTTCTTGCCAACACTTTCTTGCTTACCACTGAATTGAAATCATCCCATTCCTCCCAGTCAAAACCAACACTGAATCTGAAGGATTAACCAACTCCTCATACCTGATATAAAACCAACTAGACTTGGGTAATAACAAAAACAAAAACAAAAATATACTTTCATTCAATAGAGGTAGCCTTGAATCTCATACTAGACACAGTCAAGGGAAGTCCACATGTCTGGGTCTCACTGGAAAACCCAGAATATGAAAGGCTAAGACAGTATGTCCTCCCCTGAAAAGCCAGCAGTTCTACAGAAGTTCTCTGGTGAGAATAACTTAAATGAATCCCAGGACACTGAGTTAAAATTTTTTTACCTTTATTTTTACTTTCTCTGTATGAGTGTTTTGAGCGCATGTATGTTATGTCTGTGTACCACATGTGTGGAGGTCATAAGAGGATATCAAACACCCTGCGACTGGATTTACAGATGGTTATACAGGTGCTGGGAATCAAACCTGAGTCCTATGGAAGAGCAACTATGTCTCCTGACTGCTGAGGATCTCTCCAGTCACAGGACACGGATTAAAAAGAACAATCAAGCCGGGCAGTGGTGGCGCACGCCTTTAATCCCAGCACTTGGGAGGCAGAGACTGGCGGATTTCTGAGTTCAAGGCCGGCCTGGTCTACTGAGTGAGTTCCAGGACAGCCAGGGCTACACGGAGAAACCCTGTCTTGAAAAACCAAAAAATAAAAAATAAAAATAAAAAAAAAAGAAAGAAAGAAAGAAAAAAAGAAAGACCAATAGTAGGTATCTGAGGTACAGCTAAAGAATCAACATCACGCCACTATGACACGTGGAAACCAATCCACCGTTTCATTAGAACAAAGCCAAGAGTCCACAGACTCCTCTGCATTATTCTCATTCGGATACCTCCTTATGTGTCTGGATGACACAGCCTGGGGCAGGAGGGAGATGAGAACTCAGTACCAAAGCAGATGCACATAAGGCAACTTACTGGAAAGGCAAAGTGATGGCACCCTAGAAACTTAGGAGGCAGAGATGTGGCACAAGGACTGTGTTCCAGAGTCAGAGAGTACATCACCTTTCTGTGCAGCCAGTTCCCACAGCTCCTGAGCCGCTGCAAATGACAGTGTCATGGGGTATTCCACGAGAACATGCTTGCCAGCCTGAAGAAACTGCCTTTGAAAGCAAAAGCACAGGGAAAGGACACTTCAAATAAACACTCAAACGTCCTGTAGGGACACAAGTCTGCAAATGCACAAGAACCGCATGAGAATGTAACAAACAGCCAAGAGCCAGTGCCTTTGCAAAATAAAGAAATACATGATCTACACCAAGCTTGCCCAGTTATAAGATCACTTCACTATTCATCAATATGCAGACTCTAGTTTGATTTCTATTACTGGGATAAATGCTATGATCAAAAGCAACTTTGGGAGGAAAGCGCTTATTTCAGAGTCTCACTGTGAAGCTCTGGCTGTCTTGGAATTCACTAGATAGACCAGGCTGGCCTGGAACTCACAGCTCTGCTTGCTTCTGCCTTCTGAGTGCTGGGATTAAGGGCGTGCATAACCACATCTGGCTCCTGACAGTAATTTTTTTTAAGTAGAGTATAGTTCCTGACAGTAATTTTTTGTGAGTACACTGTTGACATCTTCAGACACACCAGAAGAGGGCATCAGATCCCATTACAGATGGTTTTGAGCTACATGTGATTGCTGGGAATTGAACTCAGGACCTCTGGAAGAGAAGTCAGTGCTTTTAACACCTGCGCCATCTCTCTAGCCCTCCTGACAGTAAGTTTTAAAGGTCACAGGACAACCAGAATTTTCTGTGTTGACCACTAAGCCCCATTTACATAGTTTTAGCTTGCTTAGTCCTCTTCCCACAGGCAAGGCAAAGCCTATCTGCATTAAGAAACCTACCTTATATAGTCTTCGTGGCTGGAATTCTCACTGCAAATATAGGCGACATCAATCTCCTGGCTGCAGAGAGCATCTTCCAAAGAAATCTGCTGTACTTCATCAAGGCTCCCAAGTTCTCGTCTGTTTCAAAGCAGGCAAAGTCAAGGCTTATATTAAATGAACAGCACTCTCTCCTCCTCTCCCAACAATGCCTAAGGATGAGCTTTTGGAAAGTAAGAAATTAATTTTCTCCTTTTTATTTCCTGGGTATTTTCCAGAGGAAGGAAAGCAATCAACATTAGGCTGAATCCAGGAGACCTGGAATAGAAGCTAACATGGCCACCAATGCTCTGTGAAAACCAGAAGTCTTCCAAGTTACTTCTCTAAATAAAAAGAACCAGATCCTTGTATTTCACACAAAAGGATCTCTGTGGTCATTTCTTACTAAGCTCCTGAGGAAATACTGTGACTACCACTCCAAGCCAAATCTCACACTCATACCACCCCAGTATAAACTACCACATATTCCAAGCTCCTTCATGTACTTCAAGGATTGTGACCATCAGGAGAAAAGCAAGCATCCTTGCCTCTATTACAACTAACCCAGAGAGGCCGTAACTGTCACAACTGGGCAGTGGGGCCAGGATGGAAACCTAGAGGACTATCACTATGACAGAGAACAGGGTAGTAAAAGAGCCAGAGCCAGGCCATTCTGAGCCCCTGTGCAAAAGCTGTAAGGAGTGAGTGGTCCTGGAAGGATGCAGTCTTGGACCAACACGGGACAACCAATAGCAACTTCAACCAAGCGGGGATCTGCAAGCTACCCAATGCACACTGCTAGATTTGACCAACACTTATTGTTTGCCTACTGTGTGCTGCATTGTGGTAGAAAACACGAAAAATGAGCTCACGTTCTGACAGAGGCATGGAGACACACACATATATATGCAGCACAACCATCAACAACAAAAAGACTAAGTGGGAATTATGCAGGAACACAGACAGCAGACTGGGGAAGCACAGGAACACATCTAGTCTAGGGTTTCAAGACAGGCTTTCTAGGGAAGAAAGAACCCAGCAAGGAAGTCACAGACAAGAGTATAATAACAGCAGGAGGCAGGAAGGTGGGGCTGCCAGTGGGCTGTCCTCCCATGGGATCCAGGGGGTTGAGGAGATCTCAAGGCATGCACTGTGGAAGCTGACTGAGTCTTAAGGGAAAAGATACTCCCACTTCAATCTTGAGGGCACATTATATTTGATTCCATCTTCAGGTAAGTGTCCACTGAGGTGTGTTGGCTAATAACAATCATGATTTCCCCACTGCATGCAGCCCCAACCTTTCTACCTTGAATCTGACAGGGAAGAAAGGACTAAGAAAAGATTCTAGCACATACGGTTTTCTCTGATGCCTGGAAACAGGGCCAACTCAAGTCAGTCAGACTGGAAGAACGTGGTCCTGTTTACTAAATATGAACCACCACAGTGGTTTTTTATGATTTGTGAAAATATTTATCTGTCTGGGCACGGTGGCACATGCCTTTAATCCCAGCACTTGGGAGGAAGAGGCAGGTGGACTCTGTGAGTTCAAGGCCAAACTGGCCTACATAGTGAGTTCCAGGAGAGCCAGGACTACATAAAGAGATGCTGTCTCAAAATTAGTTATTTGATGTCCTTCTGGAGCAACTGGAAGTAGAGATCTGCCTGAGCTGTCACTGTCACCCATCACACTCCCCCAGTACCTGTGTCTACTTCATAATTAATCTGGCATTGCAGATGCTTAGCTGGGGAGTAGGGTAGGAGCAGACCTGACCATGAAGCAAGAAAGGAGGAAGAGGATTAAATTTAGTTTCCATTGAGTTACAGTGAAAAAAAATCCATACAGAAAAGTGCCATAAAAGCCAAAAGGGACTTGGAGCAGGGGTGCAGGGAGATGGGAAGTTGAGGGGAAATAGCAAGTAAAACAAAATTTGCTTAAAAAAAAAATCATAGGAGACCTAACAATTTGCATATTAACTTTACGTTTTGTTTTGTTTTGTTTTGTTTTTCGAGACAGGGTTTCTCTGTGTAGCCCTGGCTGTCCTGGAACTCAACTTGGTAGACCAGGCTGGCCTCAAACTCGGAAATCCTTCTGCCTCTGCCTCCCAAGTGCTGGGATTAAAGGCGTGAGCCACTACCACCCGGCTTAACTTTACATTTTTTAATTAAAAAAAGAAAAGTTCAGGTCAATCACCGACCTGGAAAGAACACATAGTGTTAGACTCAAACACTCATTTTTAAATGTAATTCTTGGGTTTTCCAGTTGTTAAGATTACTGAATCTTTCTATGTCTCTGTTTTCTTATCTTGAAGTGGTGTTGGTATAGTGCTGAGAATAGTATATGGAATATAAGGTCCAAAGCCCCAGGATGACTGTTTTGAATGACAAAATGGCTGAATGACACACCTAGACTTTCTTCAGGCCAAACATACCGTTCACTCACTGTGTGCATTCTGTAGTAAACACCATGCTCATTTAAAGCTCCGATGGAGGTCTGCACTGGGCACCACTCCCTGAACATGCAGCAATAGGCCCCTGACTTGAGTTCCCAGTCCTCTCCAAACTAGAGAGTTCTTGGGACCACTCTGCGTGATTCTCTGGAGATGCTGACTTTCCCTTACTCTGAGTCTAGAAAATGTCCATGCCCTGTGGTGTCACCACTCACTGTGATTCCCATCAATCACAGAGCACAAATCAAGTGGGCCTTACCTGGACACAAATCCAATCAGGTTTAGGAATGCTGAAGAGTGTGGGTCCTTCAGGTCCCTTATCCTCACAGAGCCAGCTCTGCCGACACCAACCACTACCACACCAAATTTCCTCTTTAGCTGAAATATCAAAGACCAATGTGGATTTGAAAACAGTCCAGCTATGTAATAGAGTGCATCAAAATAGAGGACCAGGTGGGATCTGGCAAGCAAGGAAAGCTGGTAACCTCAGACAGAGTTGGGGTAAGGCTACCCTAGAAGCCAGGTCCTCAGACATATACTGGTCCCAGAACCAGACCCAAAGCACACTGAGAAAGGGCTCTGCTCATCTCTCTGTGTTGAAGACCTTCCACCCATTTGGGTCTATCTACAACAACTTTTCCATAGACTTTGGAAAATTTCTGTTATAAGGCACACCCAGCCTGATGTGGTACCTCCACCCTACCCCAGGATCTAGAAACAAGGACTCTAATCAGCTGGGTGTCCTAGAAGGCTGACAGAGCAGGACACACAGGAAGACGTCTCTTTATTGAGACTCGAGACCCAGGTTGCTTTAAGTCCTTACCATGGCTGAGTTCCTCTCTTCTGATACCTTAGACAGTATCTTTAAATATACTGCTAGAGGAGAGATGCTAATAAATTATAGTGGAAAAAGTTCATTTAAAAGCTATATAACCACAACACATTATAACCCAAATACAAAAGTTACTGCCTCGTTTAGTAAACCCAGTTCTATTTATGTGCATATATATGTAACGACTGTAATTAATGAAAAAGAGACCATGAATTTGAGAGGCAGTGACAAAGGGATGTGGGAGAGGTTGTAGGAGGAAACAATGCAATTATATTTTAATTAAAAAAATTAATTTAAAAAAAATAAAAATAAAAATAATTTGGATAAGAAAAAAACTGACTTTACTGTTACAGCCACAAGCCAAGTCTGGAACCTCATTAGTTATGCGGTGTAAGTCTTAATAACTATGTTAAGGAAGTAGATGGATTTCCAGCATGTAAGCCCATCTTAGGCTGCAATGAGTTTGGAGCCCAAATAGGACCTTCCAACTAGGGTAAGCCACTGAATAATTACTGCATGGTCTGCACTGGAGAAGAAAGACCTGCTCAGACTGATCCACCTAATCACCACAGCTGTGGGGGAGATGAGCTCCTGGCTGGTGGTTAGAGTGGGTGCCCCAGGAAGTCACAGGAAAACATCCAAGAAATGACAGGAGCAGAACGCCTACCGTGGAGAAATTTCCAGAAGAATATGCCCGACAGTAATTTAGCTTTTTGTGATTACAGAGAACATTTGAAATAATCAACATATACGAACCCTGCCCATTTCAGTCCATGCTGCTTGGACTAACTTAAGAGAGGTGGACATAGATAAGAGCCCAGGAGGTCCTAATACCTCCGCAATCTCCCAGAGCCGTGTGCACAACAGTGACCTAGAGGAAAAAAGTTTACTTGTTTGGGCTAATGTTTCTAAACTCTGTGGGGTGTTGAGGGTGGGGGTGAAGGGCAGAGGCTATCTTAAGTGGGTGAAATCACTAATTAGTTAACCTTGTTTCGTGGGCCTGGAGGGCAAGACCACCATGCCAGGAGCACACAGCAGAGGAAGACCCCTCACTTTGTGGCTAGGAACTGAAAGGGAGAGGGAGAGGCAGCATAGTGACCCATAGCAGGCGCAGATAAAACTCAAGGGAGATAATTTTTCCTCTATCACCCACAGCCATGAGCAAGTGGGTAGCTTAGGGGAAAGGTTTTTGAAAAATCTTGAGAAGGAAACTGCAGCAAAGGTATCCCTTAAAGCCCTGCAGGAAACTCACCTCAGTATCCATCTTGTCTCTTCAGTCAGTGCCTGTGAAGATAGACAGAGGTTCAGGGTCTTGGGACATAAACTCTCTGTGGATACTGTTTTCACACTTGGCTTTAGATGTCAACACAGCAAGAGGGAACTAGGAAGAGGGAACTGTTGTGTGATAGGCAGATAAGTGTAACACACAGACATCTACTCACCCCAAAAGGGAGTCCCGAGCACACCAAAGTACAACTGTACCAAAATCCAATTCAGCAACCCAGCAAGAATTTAACTGGGTCGCTTAAAACTCACTAACAGGAGTATGAGTGAGGTGTTAATTACAAGGAGCAGAGGTAATCAACAACATAGTGCGGCCTCCAGACACACACAGCTTGCAGTGGACCATGAGTCCAGCTAAGAATTTCTTTTTGCAGCATGGCTGATCACAAACTATTTTCTCCTTTTTTTTTTTTTCCACTGCTTGGTAGGGGCCCTCAAGAATATTTCAAAGTTCCTGTTTTTCTCCCACATTGTTAACATTTTGTTTGCCTTGTGACCCTTTTTCTTCCCTCTTGGAGGAAATGTTGCAATTTGAAGAACATGCCTTAAAACAGGAACATCAACTGAGGTCCCTAGATCAGATTGTCTTGGCCATGTTGTCGGGCATTTTCTTCATTGCTAATTGCTATTGACAGCCCACTGTGGGCAGTGCCATCCCTACCCAGGTAGGAATAGGCTGTCTAAGAAAGGTAATTGCTAGACCATGTGGTGTATGCCTTTAACCCCAGCACTTGGGAGGCAGAGGCAGGCGATCTCTGAGTTCTAGGCTAGCCTGGTCTATAGAGAAGCCAAAGCTATATACAGAGACCCTGTTTTGAAAAAGCAAAACAAAAAAGAAAGAAAGGGGGCGGGAAGAAAAAGAAAAGCAACTGAGTAAGCCAAAGGAAGCAAGCCAGAGGAAGCAAGCCAGGAAACTGCCTTCCTTGAGTCTCTGCTACAGTTCTTGGCTCCAGGCTTCTTCTGCCTCTGTGTTACTGACCTTACTTCTTTTGAGAGACTGTGAATGGACTCTAGCTAGCCCATGTACAGCAAACATGGCTCTGACAAAACTTGCCCTTCTACCCCATTCCCTCTGCCTTGCTAAAACCATTAGATTACATTCCTGAAGCTAGCCCACAAAGTCTCTTTATATGGTTACTTCCTCCTCTGAGACTGATTACCAAGGTCCAGCAATCAAAGTATTGAAGTCCGGCAATCAAAAGCCCCCTTTGGCTCACCTAATTAACATGCCCAATTAAAATGAAACACCTTCATCTGATGGTGCCAGCACAATGCCTTTAATCCCAGGACTTGGGAAGCAGAGGCAGGCAGGTATTTGTGAGTTTGAGACCAGCCTGGTCTACAGAGTTACAGCACAGCCAATCAAACAAAAACAACAACAAAAATTAAACACCTCATCCTAACACAGGGTTTCCCCCTTTACCTTTATAAACCACCATTTTCCTAGGAGTCACATCTGTCTCTATCCCCTTCCCTTCTCCCTGTTCTCTTCCTCTTCTTGTCCTCTACCTCCTGTCTTTGTCTCTTATTCCCTGCCCTCTCTCTGGGGCAAATGAAGCTCCTGTGTGCTGAGAACTCGGTCTTGGAGGTCCTGAGCTGTTACCAATCCTTACAGACTGTAACATGTAAGGCAAATAAATCCTTTCCTTCTCCAAGCTGCTCTTGGTTAGTTTTATTACAAAAGAAAAGCAGACTAGGAGTTATCATCAGTCTCTGTCCCCTAAGTGCCACCACCACTTTTACCCTCCAGGAATGGCACAGAGGCTAATTGGTATCTTCTCTACAGGTGCTGGTGGGCATCTTCTTGGGATACCATCCCACCTATGCATCTTAGAGATGAACATTTCTAAATCTGCACGGTCCATGTACTGTCCTGGATAAGCAGACATGCCTCTATGGAAATGATGCAGTTCTACAACTTCTAGCTTGGAGACCATGGCTTCTATCTAGCTTTCTTTTACAGAGGTAAGCAAAGCAAAAAATTTGTCCCTCATAGCTGACTTCCTACGGGACCTGAATTTTCTATATAAAAGAACTGTTAAGCAGCCTTTCTGGATATTCCACATTAAAGCAAAAGGAAGAACCAGACAAGCAGAGGAAGGAAAGGTAAGAGAAATGGAAACAAAAGGAAGGCGATGGAACAGGAGCACCAAACTTCAACAGACTCTTTGGCCAGCTTGCTAAGTGTGTATCCTGGGTTTCAGGTGTTGACACAGAACTCCTAAGCAGAGGGGAGCGATGGGCTGATATCTTCCACCAGGCATCTTAGACTGGGCACCAACGATTGGGAGCCAGCCTTAGGGAAACACTAGGATTGTGAGAAGAATCCTGTAAAGATGAACTGGTTTTGTCCACTATTTAGACCTCAGAGGTACATTACTTTAACTATACCAGGACAGGTGGGTAACCACAGGTGATGAGAATGAGAATAAAGGCACCTCTGTCTTCTGCCTCTGTGTATCCAAGAGGCTGAGATGGAGGAAAGGATGTCCTGTGGCACTCTACCATTACCCTGGCCCCGGGATCTCATCCTCTTGGAGTAAGTGTAGAATTATAAGTAACACTGCAATAATAAATTCCATAAAAACAGAGACTCTGGGGCAGGAGAAGTGCCTCAGCAGTTAAGAGCACTGACTGCATTCCCAGTGCCCACATGTGGCTAACAACTGCTATAACTCCAGTTCCGAGAGGACCGATGCCCTCTTCTGGCAACCTATGGTTCACAGACAAACATGAGACAAAATACCCCTTCATACAAAATAAAAGTAAATGAATAAATCTTAAAAACAAAAACCCTTTATTTGGGGCAGTCCTAAGAGTGCCTGGGAAGACCACATGGGCATCTGGGCCGGTACTAAGACACATGTTTGTTTCTAGCAACTTCTTCCCATCTCCTCAGGACACATGTAGTCTACCCTTTGTGGTCTGAAGCAGGCTTTTCCTATGTCCTAACATGGGGGGCAATAGGAACCATGCCACAGACAGAAGAACTGGTATGGTCGAGTAGATTTTAAAAACCCCAGTAAATTTCATAATTGAGAATGGTGGGTGTTTAAATCAGCTCCCAACCAGGTTCCTGTTCCACAGCATGGTGACCACATCTCACTAAGGGGACCATGACAATTGTTCATGGAGCATAGAAACTCAGAGTCCTCCAAGTTAATGAGGTATCTAGGTAGGCCCCGAGTATCTAGTCCCTTGTCCACTGTTCCCTTCCTGGGCATCCCTTCCTATAAAAGATATTTAATCTCTGGTTCACAATGAGTAAGTTGTATGTATCCTCATCCACCACGAATAAACAGTTTGGACAAGCAAGGACTGTTTCCTACATCAAGGACCAATGTGGGACGTAGGCCACTGTCATACAGAGCTGTGTTTAAGTCCCTCATAGAAGGCCTCTCCAGTCTTGGCACCCACCTTGAGCTAAGCTGAATCTTCCCCCTCACCCTACCCCCATCACAGGCACAGGCCTGAAGCCCCAGGCCCCATTCCCAACTCACTCCTCATGGTCCTCAGTAGGATCTAGGTACACAGGAGGATGGGAGCCCCCATTCTCAACTCTTCCCAGTTCCCAGCAGCATCTGGGAGCACAGGAGTTTGAGAATCACAGTCTCTGTCCCAGTCCCCATCATTTCTCACCCGGAGAAACACAGGCTGACACCCTTCTTAGTCTGTGTCTTGCTTCCCCTGAGGGGCATGTAGGCATTAGCCCAGTGCCCCTGCATTTCACCTCCCTAAGCAGCGTTCAGGCACCCCAGTGACAAAGGGAAACAGACTCACAAAAACATGGTGAAAAAGGGATGGTAAAGCAAAGCCTTAAAAGACAAGGTATAGCCAGGCAGTGGTGGCGCACGCCTTTAATCTCAGCACTTGGGAGGCAGAGGCAGGCGGATTTCTGAGTTCGAGGCCAGCCTGGTCTACTGAGTGAGTTCCAGGACAGCCAGGGCTACACAGAGAAACCCTGTCTCGAAAAACAAAAATAAATAAATAAATAAATAAAAAAGAAACCCTATCTTGAAAAACCAAAAAGAAAAAAAAAATTGTTCAGTTAATTTTGTCTTGGGATCAGGACAGAATTCCCAATGTACCTTTGCAAACTGGTACTCTCAGCATAGATGATTATAAAATCAAAATACCTAGCAACTCTAAAAAGCACTGAAGATGTCCTCTGTATCAAATCTCAGCAAAGTATGAAAAAATGTCAAATTAAACAAGCACATCCACCTCATTAGTAATAAGTAACAGGGTTAATAAGGTAAAATTAAATGTATATCAAAGAATTATTCGTGGTTTTTGTGATTTGAGACAGTTTCTCTGTGTAACCCTAGCTATCATCCTGTAACTCAGAGGTCTGCCTGCCTCTGAGCTGGGATTAAAGGTGTACACTACCACTGCCCAGCTGAAATAATTCTTTAAAAATCCACTTTTTGATACTTTTTAGTGAATGATTTGTCGTTACATCTATTTTATATACCTATTATATCTATTTATATTTATTTATATTTATATTATTATATCTATTTTATATACCTGTAACATGGAGCAATGCAGAACTGTCTCATGACAGTGAAAAGGGCCGCTGTTTGATTTTACCAATGAAGGTTGGGGAGCCAGATGCTGGGGTAAGAGCTTGCTAGCTCAGAGAGGCAGAGAAAGCACCCAGTTTCTGACCTTCCTCCTCAGCCCAGAAGCAATGCCCCTTCCTCACGCCTTCTCAAAAACCCCCTTCAAACTGAATGTTCCTCCCGTTTACTTCCTGTGTCACTCTAGCAATCCTACTGACTCCCTCTTACTCACTGGTTTTCTTTTCTTAATAATTCTATGTTCACTTCCTGTCAACTGGTTGCTTGTTCCTCCTCTTGACCTAGGTTGATTTTATTTAATCTTGTTTACAATATTTATGCAGAAAGCTCTTGGATTAAAAGTGTGTGTTAAGGCTGAGCCACACAAGTAGAAACAGGTTTTTGCAGTTAGTAACACAATCTCTCAGGGTTCGAAGTGTGATCAAATATCCTGAAACAGGCCAGCCACTTAGCTTAGATGGCTCCTCTAGTGCTAACATGCTGTTTTGCAATTCTCCTGACTCAGCTGCAAGTGTTTGGCTTGGTCTGGTTAACTGAGAGTTCTCACCATCTCTTCTGATCCTAGGGGGACAGATAGGTACAAGTAAACTAGGCTCAATTAGCCAAAGCCAAGAAGCTACTGACCTCTGGGGCCTAAGTGTAAAAATACAAAACGGGCATAATGCCTTCACTCTTACCTCAGCCATCCAACTCCCCAGCAACAGCTACCCCTTCCCGGTCCTCCCTTCCAGCCCCTCTCATCTGAGTCAGGGCTCATTTGTTCTTTCCATCTTCATTTCAAAGGGTCTACCTTCTACAGTGGAGTTGAAGGATGGAATCCTGTCATTTCCAGGTAAGTGGATGGAAAAGAAGGTCCTCATGTTAAGACTTACATCTTTTCTATTCTATGTGTACTCTAGATTTATCTATACATACATCTATTGTATGAGGTAATATGCAGCAAGTTACCCTGTGTAGAGCTCTTGGTGCTGCTTCTGGGAATTTGGCAAGAATTTGAAATTGGGCTAGAACAAGGAAGTAGGCTCAGGAAAGAATCTGACTTTGGGCTAGGACAAGGAATAGGCACAAGATCTTGATCATCTTGGTAAGTCCCTGAATGCCACAGGACTTTGTTTATTGCCTCGTTTGTTCCTTGACTATTTTGAACTGATCTTATTCTTTGCATGTATTTAGAATGGTATAAAAGCAGACAAGGAAAAAAAATAAACCCGCTTCAGCCTCAGCACTGGCTGAAGTCATGTTATAATGTTGTCTGTCTTTTTGTTTTTAATCCTCACTCCCACCCTGAAGAACCCATTGACTGACTGAGCTGGCTTGGTCATTACCTTTACCAAGTAAATGGATATCTCAATATATATTTAAAATATATTGGGGGCTGGAGAGATGGCTCATCAGTTAAGAGCACTGACTGCTCTTCCAGAGGTCCTAAGTTCAATTCTCAGAAACCACATGGTGGTTCACAACCATCTGTAATGGGATCTGATGCCCTCTACTGATGTGTCTGAATACAGAGACTGTGTACTCATATGCATAAAAATAAATAAATATTTTAAAAAGATATTTACTGTAGCTTAAAATAGAAGAGCATATCCATATCCAAGAGAGCTAGTAACTGAAATAATTTTTTTTAACATGCAACTCAATTCTAAAGCTGATTTGAATGATCCAGACATTCTGGGGTCCCATCCATGTTCCTATTCTTTTATTTGTTTTGTGAGATAGGATTTCTCTGTGTAGCTCTACCTGTCCTGGAACTCAGTTTGTATTTCAGGCTGGCCTTGAACCACAGAGATCAGCCTGCTTCTCTCTCTCTCTCTCTCTCTCTCTCTCTCTCTCTCTCTCTCACACACACACACACACACACACACACACACACACACGCTGGGATTAAAGGTGTGCTCCACCGTGCCTGGCTCCCTATCCATGATCTTAGGCTCGTTCCAGGTCATGATCGCACTTGCCTATGCTATAACTACTTGTTCTGGTAGTACAGGAAACCATGAGCCACTTGAACCAATCAGAACCTGCTGACCATACCAAACGATATTTCAAAAACAAGAGACCAAAAGAATTTAAACTTCTAAACAAGCAAAATACCTGTGGGTCTAACTTTGGTTTCTAACATTAAAAGTTATAATAATTAAATTTTTTAGAGATCTCCAGTTAAGAACTGGGGAGATTGCTCATCAGTTAAAGGATATGCTAACATCCCAGCTAAACTCCCAAAACTCCAACATCTACAAGTAAAACATATTTTCTTTAATAACAGCAGCAACACAAGCAGTGGTACTGGACAAGTGGCTCAGCAGTTAAGAGCACTTGCTGTTCTCGCATAGGATCAGAATTCAGTTCCCAGCGCCCATTTTAGGTGAATCGCAGATGTCTGTAACTCCAACTGCAGAGGATTTGTCACCTTATTTTGTTATTCTCAGGCATGTACATATATAAACACACACACACACACACACACACACACACACACACACACACGCGCGCGCGCACACACGCGCACGCACACACAAATAATGTTTTTTTAAAAATTTATTTACATTGGTATTATGCCTCCAGGTATATCTGTGTAAGGGTGTCATGTCCCCTGGAACTGGAATTATAGACAGTTGTAAACTGCTATGTGAGTGCTGAGATTTGAACCTGGGTCCTTTGGAAGAGCAGCCAGTTCTCTTATCTGCTGAGCTATCTCTCCGGTCTAATATTATACTCTTTAAAAAACAAACAGATACCACATGTTTGGCCTATCTTTGAGAATCTCTATACTGCAGAGGCACAGAGACAATGGCTTCTTTGGCAATGGTGTTTGGCCAATAAAGAGTCACTGAACAATGGTGAAGAAAGGAAGACAGGCTGGGTTCTGTATGCCTCACCTGCACAGCTCTCCTAATGGCTCATCAACACAGCTGCATTTGGCCACAGTTGCTACAGCCCTGAAGGAGGCATGGGAGGACTCAGACTACCTCTGCTATACCCCAGCCTTGGTCTGAGTGCCCCATATGCCTTCAGAGCATCGTGGAAACGGTAGTCCACTGATGCTCACCCTTGGCTGCCACCCTTCTACTCACCGATTTCCTCAACTCTGCCCATTTTTCTACAATGAACGCCAACAACAATTCTTTTCGTTCCATTGTTTTTGAGGTAGGATTTCACTTTGTAGCCCAGGGTGGCATGAAACATACTCTGTGTCCTAGGCTGACCTCAACACTCTCAGCAACTCTCCTGCCTCAACCTTGATTTATAACAAGATCTATGGAGTAAAATATAAAAGCTATACAGATGTATGTAATTTATATACATCAAAATAGTAACAATAATTATGTTTCTGAGTCACGTAAGTTTAAGAAAAATTTGTTTCTTAGTTCTAAAAGTTCAAGTATAGTTAGCCACACATATTTCTTAGTCTTCTAGCTATCAGAAGCTCCTTGATAATACTTTGCCTACCATTTTGACTTCAATATGTGCTATTCTGGAATGCAGAATGGAAGAAAGGGATCTGTATATTTATTAATATAATCTATTACAATACAAATGAATTCTAGTATTCTAGTTCAATAAGAACTTAAATTGTGCTGGGCAGTGGTGGCACATGCCTTTAATCCCAGCACTTGGGAGGCAGAGGCAGGAGGATTTCTGAGTTTGAGGCCAGCCTGGTCTACAGAGTAAGTTCCAGGACAGGGCTACACAGAGAGACCCTGTTTCAAAAAACAACACACACACAAAAAAAAAAAAACCCAACCAAACAAACAAACAAAAAAGAACAAATTGTTCAATAAGAACAATTTTAAAAATTCTTGGAAGTAATATAGAAATTTCATTAATTATGGGGGGGGTTCTTTCCAGTACAGTATTGTTTTGTGTATGGTGAGTGCTAATATTTATAAAATCTTAGGTTGAACATTCTGTGGCCTTACATAGCTATCCTACAAGCAAGCATAATCTTTACCCCCTCTTGTACAAATAAGAACACTGAGACAAGAGGTTAGTTAGCTAATAGACCCCAAATTCAATAACAGTTGTAAGATGGAAAACTGGTATTATATAATGTTAAGTAGAAAAATATCTAGATCCAAAACTGCACAAGCATAATTGGTTTCTCTATGTAGCCCTGACTGTCCTGGAACTCACTCTGTATTTTAGGCTGGCCTTAACTTAGAGACCTGCCTGCCTCTGCTTCCCAAGTACTAGGATTAAAAACCACCGCTGGGCTTTTTTTTTTTTTTTTTTAAGTAGGACCTAAACTCAGCCTTATTTCTGAGTTCTTCAGATAAACACGCAATTTACAATTCAACACTCACACTGTTTTGCAACATTCTTTTTCTTTCAGTTTTCGAAGAATAAAGTACAGCTAGGAGAGGTTAGAAATGAAACTCCTGGAGCAAACCCTCTACCGTCAGAGCCAAAGTCCTCATTCTGGATAGGGCACTGTCAAATCGGGGGCTCAGCCCACCAATCGGTGCACAATACCCCTACTAGCCTCATCTACATAAGGCCCGAAACCAGGAGCACTTTAATGAGATGGAGATTTAATTTCTTCAGTCTTTACTCAGGAATGCCCGCTTCCTGAGATGAGTCTCTGGCTCGCTGCTGCCGGGCCTGCTGGGCAGAGAAAAGCTGGAGGCCAGGGCGCTCCCGGGTCCAGATAGGGCGGCACGGGGCCCGGTCGGCCTTGGCCTCCCGCCTCGGGACGTCTGGACCGCGCGCCCAGCCCACGCCCCTCCCGGTCGGAGCTCACCTCACAGTCCACCGGCGCCCACTCCAGCTCTCCCACAGTGCAGCAACCCCGCCGCTCTGCGTAGGCCAAGCGCTGCTGGGATTCGATTGGCTGTCCAGCTGGTGGGCGGGGCTTTGGCCGAGCAGGTCTGTGTGTGCAGCTGCTTACACTGCAGAATGGGGAAAACTACTAGCTGCCATAGTTTTGCACTGTTTGGTGTGCTGTCTCTACTTTGTCAGCTCCCTTCGAGCCATATGTAACTGGAGCTTTTTTTCTGGTGGTGGGTATATTCGGGACCTGTTTTAGTTTCGCGGCTCAAACATAATAGATCTAACACAAAAGCTTGTTTCTGTAAGGAGCAAAGATTCCAAAAAACCTGTATTTGTGAAAATGCTAGTAAACAGCATTTTCCCAGGAACAGCCTGGTCTCTCCCTGGGAATGATGAAGGAATAGATGCACTAAGGGAGAATCAGAGTGCTCTGCGGGGGAAAATGTACCGAGGGTAAGGGAGAAAAGAAAGAGAAGTATCTGAAGGACTCTTTGATCTCTATGGCTAGTCTAGTTTTGTTTTGTTTTTTTAAATCCCTTGACACGACTGATGAAGTAAGTAGGGTTGGCGGCGATGAAAAATCATGTTTGTTTCTCATGAGATAAATATCCTCACTCCAGAGAGGGCACGGAGCACAATTACAAACCTAACTTGGAGTCTGACCAGTTTTTTGTTTTGTTTTTATATTTATTTATTTATTATTTGAGACAGGGTTTCTTTGTGTAGCCCTGGCTGTCCTGGAACTCACTCTGTAGACCAGGCTGGCCTTGACCTCGAACTCAGAAATTCACCTGCCTCTGCCTCCCAAGTGCTGGGATTAAAGGCATGTGCCACCACTGCCCGGCATTCTGACTAGTTCTTACCTCGTTTCCATCATCTACCATCTGAGAAGTCAGAATTGGCACCTGATAACCCTGTAACCTTTCACCCATACAGTAGAGAGAGTGACCTTAAACATAATAGTAACTAGTTGGGTATGGTAGTGCAGACCTGTCGTGAGCCAAAGAAGATCAAGGCTCGCCTGTGCTGCCTAAAATCCTGTCTCAAAATAAAGGCTAGGCATGAGGAAGAAGGATGAGTAGATCCCCGTGGGCTAGGCAGTTCACATGAGTGAGTTCTGGGTTCAGTGAGTGACCGGGTGCAGGAGAGATAGCTTGGTGAGTAAGAGCTCTTGTTGTACCTGCAGAGCACCTGGTTCAACTGCCTGCACTCACGTGGCAGTTCACAACCCTTCGTTCTTTAACTCCAGTTCCAGGGAACCGATGCCTCTTCTGACCTCTGCTGGCACCAAGCACATGTGTATAAATAGGCCATATTTTTTAAAAATCATTGTTTTTAAAAAAAAGATTTATTTCATTTATATGAGTGCACTGTAGCTGTCTTCAGACACACCAGAAGAGGGCATCAGATCCCATTACAGATGGTTGTGAGCCACCATGTGGTTGCTGGGAATTGAACTCAGGACCTTTGGAAGAGAAGTCAGTGCTCTTAACTGCTGACCCATCTCTCCAGCCCTGAAGCCATATTTTTAAGAGTTAAAAATTAATAAAATAGGGAGGAAGAAACCAGATGTTGATCTCTGGCCTCTGAAACATGAACATTTACATGATTATACATACACAGCCACACAAACATGTACATATAACACATGGAAAAAACATACATACAAGTAACATACAGAGCAACTTGTATTTATATATTTAGAAACCTATCTATATACTAATTAAATAATTTTCATCTATTTAAATTATAAAGAACATACAGACCCCAAAAAAGCACAGTTGTTTTTATTATACATTCAATTAAAAATTTTCAATTTACACAGTTCAACACCAAAACAAAGTAAAAAATGCATCATTTATTAAGTTGCCATTCACTTGCATTGTTCTCTCCTAAAATTCTGACACAGGAAAACAGCTTAAAGACACATGGATAGGTTCAGTGCACTTCTCATGGCTTACCAGGCGACAAAGATCATGTTTATCCATAGAAAATAAAAGCAGCTACAGTAAAATGAAAACAAAATACTGTACTTTTACACAATCAGTTTGGAAGGGCCTAGAAGAATGTTAGCTAATACTCACCTGCAGAGCAAACGCTGTGCTTGGCAAACTTGGCACATTAGCTCTCAGACCCTGCTCAGCTCAGCAACTCCAGTGTCTCCAGTGCGACTAAGACAGGCTCCTCTCACACCCTGAGTGAGAGCAGCTCTTCTGCTGACCTCCTGGGGATGAATGTTGGGGAGCCTGGCCATCTCCTTTCCGCTGCTCTCATGCTCTTCCTGTCTTCCTTTATTTGTCCCCAGCCTGCTCTGCTGCCATCCATCTTGGTAAAGGTGTCTGGCACAGAGCACGCAGCCATTCTTCCCCCAAGTGTTACGCTCATTGGCTGATTATAAAGTACAGAGACTAGACCTAAAATTCTCTCTATTTTGTGATCAAAAAGGTCGACAACGCCTGATTCAGAATATAATTCTATGAGTTTAGATAGAATACATACTGGTCCAAACTTTTAAAATATCTACTCTTTTCTATTATTATTAGAATATTAAAATCATAAGCGTTGTAAACATTCTATCAAACATTTCTGCAGAAACCTTGTTACTCTACATTTTATTTAGTGAGTTCAGAAAGAACAAAAGTGACACTATGTTCTCTTTGGCAGATCTAAAGTCATGCCTCAACCCCAAACCTACTGTTCACACACGCAGTTAGACAAAGCAGTGGGACAATTAAGTCCCACGACAAGTACTGCTGCTCTCATGAACATCCCTTGTAACAAAGCAGCAGAAAAGCAAACACCCATGATCCTCGGGACAGTTGTCACTGTGACTTTACATACCTCATTTCCCCTGCTGCACAACTGACCAACCTCAGTAACCACAGAACTGCCTGGAGAAACACACACAAAGGAGCCCCTCCAATACCACATGCCACACTGCTTGATAAAGTGTGAGCAAGGCTGGGTGAGGCACAGAGAAGGCTGCGATGGCAACAATCAAGAGGGAGCTGCTTCAGAACCTCTATCATGACAGTGCTGAGGCTGATGATGCATCTAGTCTCTTCTGAAGGGAGAAACCCAATGGGCAGGAAATTCCAGTCACCTACTGCTCTTTTAGCAAGGCTCAACTGCATGTATTTAAGTGAGAAGTTAACAAAGTGCTACATTTACAAATGAATAACCTAAAAGTTATTTCCAAACATACCACTTTTTGTCTTGTTCTAACAATGGATGACAGCTCTGTAGAGTCTTGTTAGCATCTTTTTTTCCCCCTTCTGGTTTTTCAAAACAGGGTTTCTCTGTGTAGCCCTGGCTGTCCTCAAACTCAAGAGATCCACCTGCCTCTGCCTAGTGCTAGGACTAAAGGCGTGTGCCACCACCACCACTGGCCTTCTCCTCAGCATCTTCACGGCAAGTATTGGTGAGATAACATAAAACCAAAGTGCCTGACCCTGGTGATAACCAGTCCTATGAACTAGAATGATTCACATAATAACTTAAGTTGTATTACCTGAATAGTTTCAATGGTGAAGTACCAAAAAGGGTAAAATAAATATTTCCCACAGCACCATTAGTTTTTATAAAATACTATTTCAGTTAATATACGATTTCAAGATTTTGGCCCATCACACATACAAGGCATATTTTTTTTCTTTTACTAATAGAGGGCCTATAAGCATAAATATAACATGAAAATGATATATTTTGCCAAAGTATTTGTAGTATATATTTACATAGTCACTACTTAGTAACATTCACTTAATATTAGTAGATTTAAGGACCAGAAAAAAATTAATTGGCCATTTATTCTATGGTCACAAATTTTAACTGCAAAAAGGATCTAATAGGAAACAGATATACTTTATGGTCAAATTACTTAAAATTAAGTATAACAAGTTAAAAAGTAAAAAATACAGATTGTGTTTGCCCAATACCCAGCATGCTCATGGTCTTATACAATGGTTAGCATGTGCTAGGCCACTTCAGCTTAACACTGACTTGGGCAAAACAGAACCAAAACCGCGGACTTTTCTTACAACAAATTCTGTACCCCAAAGCCAAGTGTGATTCAGATGATGATCAATCTCTGTGCTCCTGCATCAAAGCAGAGAGCCGAGCCTCAGCCTTGTTAGAGATCAGTTAATGCTAGAATAAACCTGCTATAAAACATTTATAACAAAATAAATATTTTCAGTTCCTCCACATTAAGTGACATAAAGTCATTAACATTTTATAACATTAGCTTAGGTTTTTTTTTTTTTTTTTTTTTTTTGGGGGGGGGGGGGGCCAAAAAAAATCTTTAAATCTTTGGGAAAAAAAATTTTTTTTTTTTTTTTTTTTTTTTTCGAGTCAGGGTTTCTCTGTGTAGCCCTGGCTGTCCTGGAACTCACTCTGTAGACCAGGCTGGCCTCGAACTCAGAAATCCGCCTGCCTCTGCCTCCCAAGTGCTGGGATTAAAGGCGTGAGCCACCACCGCCCGGCTCTGAGTAAAAAAATTAATGACACAATTTCTTGGGGATCATTCTTAGCAGGAATCAAGAAGAAAACACATAAACCAAACTCAAAAATCCCCATTTCCATCAGAAGTACCGTGAGTGCTTTTTACTTTGGTAAGGTTATAAATGTAAACCATTTATGTGGAAAAAGTAAAATTTAACAGAACTTTGCTAGGATGTCTGCATCACTTTTTGACAGTGACATGATAAATAGTCCGAAAGAACGGAGCTGGAGGATCGGAACCACAGGGCTACCATGTCAGCATGCACTCGGCAGTGCAGGACACAGGGGGTGGATGGGAGCAGCTTACAGGCCAACAGACCTTCATTGCCTGAAACAGAAGAAACAGAGAAATTATGTTTAAAAATGCATGTCAACAGACACACCTCCATGGACATCTATAAACAGGCCAAAAGCACGTGAAAAGATGTTTGTCATCAATTACCAGGGGAAGTGCCAAACAAGCACTTTAGAGAGAGCACTTCACACTTGTTTGGAAAACTATTTTATATATTAAAACTTGAAAAGGTGCTGGAGTGGTGGTAAATGCCTTTAATTTCAGAGGAGAGCAAGAATATCAACAGCTATTTCAACACTCACGCACACAACAGCACTGTTCATATCAGACAAAAAGGAGAAGTGCCCCAAGTACTTAGTAACATGCTAACAGTATACTACAGAAATAATATACACAATATATACAGTATACTACAGAAATAATATAATATATAATAATAGTTATATAGTAGTATACTATAGTATATACAGGGTAACATACACTAGTAGCATAATAACTGGTCAGAAATGATAGGGTCACTTTATATTCACTAAGGGAACAACTCATCAAGAGGACATCGCAATTCTAAACATATATTCACCAAACACAGGTGCATCCCATTTCATAAAAGAACTACTAAATCTAAAACCATAGATTAGCCCCAACAAAGTGACTTCAGTGCCCCACTCTCATCAACAGCATGCCATACAAACAAACATACCCATACAATAGAATTTCAGACCCAGAAATAAGCCCATTCTCCTACTGTTCCCTGACTTTTGATAAATGTTTAATGCATTAAAAATAAAAGCAAAGGCTAAATGATAGTTAATTATATACTGTGAATTTTTCAATCAAATATTCCTTAATACAGTCTGGAAAACACACTGATTTCTAAAGATACTTGTGATAAGGAGCTCTAAGAAATATGACACTCAGAAGAAAAATCCATATTCACGTGGGGCTGCCTTTTCCTAATTCTACACACCTATGACGTCAATCACACGAAGTCTCAGCTTCTGCTGCAGCTCTGTTAGGACAGAAGCCAGGGCAAGTGGAGGCTCTGATATTTTTATAGTTTGCTTCACATCATTTGCAAAGGACAACCAGAGTTTGCCAAAGTCTTCAGTTGAGATCTTAAATGGTCTGAAAAGGTTTTAACAATTAGTCTATGTTGTTAAGAGTACAATGATGCTGAACAAACACATTTCACATGACTCATGGAAATGAATATATACTATACATATAATACATATATATTATACATTGTAAACCTGGGTCCCAAGAGATTTATGCTTTTAAATCAGATATGATTAGAATGGCAAGTGTTATCTTCCAACCTGATAATCTTACTGACAACAAAAGATTTAAACTACATTTTCCCTTTTAATAACCTGTCCAATTTTGTCTTTTTTTTAAAAAAGATATTCATTGTTCCAATAAGATTTTAGCAGATAACTGCATAAATTCTCAAATATAAACAATTCTATCATGTGTACTTTGGATTTGGGGAATAATAAAATTTCTGTTAAAGCAATATACAGGAGAATGAACATAAAGAACTTTAAATTAACTAAAGAACTTAAGACTCTGTTGACAGGGGCTGGAGAGATGGCTCAGTGGTTAAAAGCACTGACTGCTCTTCCAGAGGTCCTGAGTTCAATTCCCAGCAACCACATACATGGTGGCTCACAACCATCTGCAGTGGGGTCTGATATCCTTTCGGTGTGTCTAAAGAGAGCAATGGTGAATACATAAAATAAATAAACCTTAAAAAAAGAAAAACAACAAAAAAGACTTTGTTGACAGCGCGCGCGCGCACACACACACACACACACACACACACACACACACACACTGAAATAGTTATGTTATATAATATCAAGTGGATTATAGGCAACATTCATAGTCTAGTTATATTTTCATAACATTTGAATTTCTGATACGTATACATTGACTGTATAGTTTTAAAAAAAAAACCTTATATTTAAAGATACCGAAGAATTGATACTATGTATAAAACTATGTTGCATATATATTATGCATCTTCAAATTATAAAATAAGAATGGGAGAGAGTTAAGATTTACATTGTAGCAAAGGCTGACCTAGAACTCATTTTGTAGCCTACTAATGTTTGAACAGATGGCAATCCTCCTGTCTCAGCCTCCTGACTACTGGGATTATAAGCATGAGCTACCATGCCTGGCTTGTAAGAATACAAGGTTTTAAAAAATACTTATTCATGGGGGATGTAGAGATGGCTCAGTGGTTAAGAGCACTGACTATTCTTCCATAAGTCCTGAGTTCAATTCCCAGCAACCACATAGTGGCTCACAACCATCTGTAATGGGATCTGATGCCCTCTTCTGGTGTGTCTGAAGACATCGACAGTGTATTCACGTAATATAAAATAAATAAATCTTTTTTAAAAAAAAAAAAAAACTTATTCATGTATATGTAGTGTGTGTTTGTGTGTGACTATGTACATGTGCATACAAGTATCCCATAGAGGCCGGAGTGGTGCTGGGTCCTCTAGAGCTGGAGTTCCAAGCAGTTGTGAGCCACCAGATATGTGTGTTAGGAACCTAACTCCAGTCCTCTGAAAGCCTTCTTAGCCAATGAGTCATCTCTCCAGCCCAAGACTGTCAAACATGTAATTCCTATACTCCCTAATAGCCAGCATGGCATCTCCAGCTAGAAAAAAAGGGAGGAGCATAATGGATGAATAACAAATTAATTAAATTAAATATCTATTATCTTTATTTTAAGATTATTAAATTCTAATCTGGCAATTCTAATTTTTATTAGAAAATATTTACCTGATAAAATCTAATAATGATAGGTTTATGGAAAACTCCAGTTGAACAGAATGTGTATCCACCATTTGATACTTTATAAAACCAGAGAGAGTCCCCTCCACACAAGGGCTTTCCATCTGCACACCATACTGAAAGCATTTGGTGCTTTCTGTTTCCATTACAGGTGAAGAACATCTGGGTTGCTCAATGATCTGTAAATGAAAGTCATAAAAATACTGAAGAAAGCATCAATAAACTGCTCCTTCTATTTAAGAGATAAAATACTAAAGCTCATGAATGTGGGAAGTTAACAAACTTCATTATGAAAACCACTAACAAAAATTTACTAAAACATAAATAATACCTTATAGGTCAAAATCATCTAACAGATTAGTAGTATAGCTAAAACTGGTCTGTCTGTCTGTCTGTCTGTCTGTCTGTCTATCTATCTATCTTTATTTATTTATCTTAAGATTATTAAGTCCTAATCTGGCACAGAACTCTTTCACTCACAGTGCTGGAGAACTGAAGCCAGGGTCTGTGTGCGTTAGGCAAGCACTCTTCCGAGCTGCTAGCACCTGACTCTTAAGCTAGATTTCAAACAATCCTACTCTGCCTCCATTCTCACTCTCTGTCCCTACTCAACTCTACAGGTAGAATGGTGGTGACAGGTTCCTTGTTTGGTTGGTTTTTAAAGTTCTTGCAAGTAAACCTGCTACACTTATGCATTCAAGAGTTCCTGCCCTGGTCAATGGCCCATATAATACCCCATTCAACTCACTGTAGCCCACAGAAGAAAATGGCTAGTTTTCTGACATATGCCTGTCAAATGTCACAACTGTGCCAAGAACTCTTATAACACTGCAGACAAATGAACTTTTGGAAGTTGCCATAGCACCTTCCAGAGCTGTGGAAGAGAATGATGCCTGAGTACTGAGTACAGGATACAAATTCAGGGAAAGAAAGAAAGAAGAGCTGCGTGCTTATCCTTAATATTCTTTTTTTTTTTTTTTTTTTTTTTTTTTTAGTTTTTTATTTATATGAGTACACTGCAGCTGTCTTCAGACACATACTAGAAGAATGCATTGAATCACATTACAGATGGTTGTGAGCCACCATGTGGTTGCTGGGAATTGAACTCAGGACGTCTGGCAGAGCAGTCAGTGCTCTTAACCTCTGAGCCATCTCTCCAGCCCATTTTTTTTTTCTTAATGCTCTATTGGCTCTGTTAAATAACCTGAAATGTTTTCAGTGAATATGACAGGAACGAATGCAGTACTCGGAGAGAGCATGGAGAGAGATGACCGCTAAAACCAGAAAACACCAAGTGCATGGGATGTGCACTTAATGCTACAAGCATTCTGCAGAATCAGCTAGTTAACTCCTTACAGAAGCACAATACTAACACAGAAACAATAGAAACACAATACTAACAACCTTGTTTTCAACAGGAGGAAACAGGCAAAAGCAGCTAAGGAATCTAACTGTGCAACACCTAAGTAGGGCACAGAAGTAAGATTTACAGTGTATTCAATGCACTATGTATCCTATAGAACTCACAGAGATCCTGCTGCCTCTTCTTCTAAATATGGGTTTAAAGGAGTGCCTGTGTGCCATCTGCAACCTTTATTATGCACTATAGACACTCTATAAAATATCTATGGCCTTTGCAAACACAGTATTATTGGGCTTCCTTTGATTCTTTAGAGGAATGTATCCTGAGTTCTTTTTTTTTTTTTTTTTTTTTTTTATGGAAGAAAGGGAGATATGGCACAAATTCATAAGACACTGGAGCCAAAATAGAAACACTAAGTAAGCATTATTTACTTAAGAAATGTTATCTTAGCTGGGCGGTGGTGGCGCACACCTTTAATCCCAGCACTTGGGAGGCAGAGGCAGGCGGATTTCTGAGTTTGAGGCCAGCCTGGTCTACAGAGTGAGTTCTAGGACAGCCAGAGCTACATAGAGAAACCCTGTCTCGAAAAAAACCAAACCAAACCAAACCAAACCAAACCAAACCAAACCAAACCAAACCAAACCAAACCAAACCAAAACAAACCAAACCAAAACAAAACAAAACAAAAATGTTATTTTATATGTTGTCTTACCTTGAAATTTTCCACAGGAAAAATTTCTAACTGTGCATCTGTGAACTCTGAGTCAGTCTTACTAGTGACTGACCAGATCACCAGTAAATAATCATCCTTCCAGACTTTGTAAGAAGACACAGACACGGTTTCATTACTGCAGATTTCCATGAGACCTGAATGCCTGCACTCAGGAGTTTGTTCCAACAAAGAGGCTAAACTGATTTCCTTGACAGTTGAAGTCACAGAGGATGAAGGGGGATGGTAGACTTCCATGTTGTTGTCGGCAAACAAAGAAGGTGCAGGCAAGCTGACACTTGAGAGGTTTTCGACTGAGGGCAGCTCTGACAGAGACTCGGAACCCAAAAGCTCTGAACTGAGTTCCCCGTGTCCACTATCCACAGCATCCAGACCGTCCTCATCTCTACCAGCCACATCTGATACGGAGCTAAGGGCGGAGGAGGGAGCCGTATGAGCACTGGGTGTCTTGTCACTTTGGGCTACCTTGAGTTTTGATTTCCTTCTGAACTTGTGAGACACAACGTCTGCTTTTCCCAACTGCAAAAACAAAATATAATACTAATTTTAAATGAACAATATATTAACACTAGGAATCTGCAAAGCAAAGATTAGTAAATCTCAGATGAAAATGTGTAACTCTACAATTCTGACAACCATGTAACTTAAAGCTATCAGCTAAATCTTACTTTTGATTTAAAAACATAAGAAAAAGAAGTAAGGTCAAAACTCAGTTGTAATAGTTCTAAAAAATGTTTGGCTTCTAAATAGTACTTCACAGGACTAGACAACCCACCTATGTTTTTGTTTCCAGAGCTGTATTTTATAGAATTCTAAGTTACTTCTGACTTCAAAGAGGTATTAATCATCTAATAATTATGATTTCATGGTCTATGCTAGTAAGCAGAGAATAAAAACTGGTTTAACTTCAAAAATTAAATTAATGTGAGAGGCGGATCAGAAAATACGGTGGGAAGAATTCCATAGCTGGTGATGCTTATCAAATTTGCCACCACTTACCTCACTAAAGAACAGTCTGGGAAACAAAGCACACAGATAAGACACTATTACTGACAATCTTCAATCAAGCCTCTTACCCTCAGAGAACTCTCCCATCTACTCTGGTCATTCTTGTTAATTTATGTGGGTCCTAGGCCTTCCGCTAGCAGGCTGGACTTTAGAGAAAGCCTTACTCAAGGGGAATGGGCATGACCCTGAGGGCACGTTACTATGTTAGTGGTGGCCTGCAGCTGGAGGATGATGCTGTGAGAGCATCGGAGACACTGCCCACCATTCGTAGGTGAGACCCAGGGCTTGGGACCAGCAGAGGGCATAGGGATTCTTATGGAAATGTAATAGATAACTTACCAAACTTATTGTATTTTCTGGTCCTAGCCCAACAAATAGGGATGATGCCAACAATTGCTTTTCTTTCTCCTCTGTAGAAGGGGTATGGCCTTGAGCTTGGTCCTTTTTGGTCTTGGCTTGGTCTACATTCTCCATTGTCGCACCCTCTGCAGGAGCATGCGGGGTTTCTGGTTTATCACCAATTCCACTCTCCTTCTTGGGAAGATAGCCCTCTTTACCCCATAATTTCTTTATACCTTCCATCTTCAAGCTACTTGTCCTAAGGAGATTAAGAAAGCAAGCCAGTTTAAACAATGCTGAATAGTTAGATCCTTGATGCATTATTTTTTCTTCAAGACACATTGTGCCTTTCAAAAAACAGCTTTCATGCTGGGCCGTAGTAGTGCACACTTTTGATCCCAGCGCTCTGAGTTCAAGGCCAGCCTGGTCTACAGAGTGAGTTCCAGTACAGCCAGGGCTACACAGAGAAACCTTGTCTCAAAAAACAAAACCAATCAAACAAAAAGATCCGCTTTCATATTCATTCTATAGGCCAGAAGGAAACCTAGATTTATAAAATTTATGTTCATTAGAGCCAACTTCTTCTTTCCCCTGGTCAAATAAAGCACCAGAACTCCATATTTGGTTAAAATTTTCAGATCATTTAATTACTTGAGTAAAAGACAAGAATGGCTCTAGACTATGACTTCTTCTGACTCGCGAGGCACCAGTGACTACTTACACCAAAAGATTTCTTTCATCTAAAAAAATATACTCAAATTTAGGATTCAATTTTAGTTTGGGATATTTTATTCTTTAAAGGTAAGCATGTATTAGGCTGCCCCATTTAGACCAAGGTGTTGGAAACTTTAGCTAGGCAAAGCTCATCTCAGAATTCACCAAAGATCAAGCTCCTCCCAGTGCAGCCCATTCAGTGACTGAGAATCAAAAGCCTGGGCTGGGGAGATGGCTCAGTGGATGGTGTTTGCAGGAGGTGCTCTGATACCAGCACTAAGGAGGGCAGAGACAGAGAAACCCTGGATAGAGAAGGCTATGGAACCTGGCCAACTGAACGTACGTAAATATAGAAAAAGGCAATCAAGGAAGACACCCGAAGTCAGGCTCAGGCTTCCACAGTGCACCTGCACACATGTGAACCCACAGACATGCACAAATATACTCACACATACCATACATGTACACACACAGTGTAAAATCCTGGCCCAGTTTAGATAACTCTCAAGGTCACTCTAACAGAGCAGAAGCCATCACTGACTTGACTTTATCTCTTCTTCATTTTCCCATATGTGCTCTTTGACATTTCTTTCCACAGGTACGGTTGCAAAGGGTACTCCTAAAAATTCTGCATACTCTGTGGTATTGTAGAATGTATTTCACAGGCAAATGGGAAGAGGCCACAGGAGTCTACAGATTTTTTTCTCAATTATTTAATTTAATTACACACCTATTATCAATGTAAGTTTGTCATGTTTCAGTCAACAGCCTAAAAGTGGCAAAGCACACGAGAACAACATGGTCACTTCATACACATGCTTTCTATATAAGTAAGTCATCTTTGCCTGGATTTGGAAGGCATTATATAATCCATAGTTTTTTAAATTGTGCTTTTGTATTATTGTAAATCAGACGAAGAAGACACACATGTAAATTCTAGGCAAGAAATCTTCAAGAGACTAATGGTGTACTGGTAATGTTCAACAATGAGCTTGTAAGGAAGACATTCTAAATTGGGCTTGACTCTCTTGTCATCTTACCTAGGCTTACCAGGGCCTGTAGAAGAGAAGCAACAGTCTCATCGGAAAGCTTTCACTGTAAAATCATTCCGGTCCATTTGCAGTTCTTTATGTACTCAGCACTAAGTGACAGGTCACAGGAGGGCTAGAACTCTCTCTCCTCTAGCTAGCAGTCTCAAGCTCCAAACTAGTCACTGGATTAGGCTTAGTGCCCTAAAACAATGGAGCACTCGGGACGGGGGCAAATTCCAGCCTATATACAATTTATAAGGTCAGCCCCTCACATCACCCTGAACACTGCTCACTTTGCAGACTTTTCCCTGAGTCTGGAGGGTCTTTGTCTACACTTGTTATTTGTTCTGTGTGAGACCCTTAATGGTCATCACCTCTACTATCACAAACCCACCAACCACACCTGGAAGGCCAAAATTAAATGTCTAGGAAAGAAATTAAGGATGTTAGACCAAGGAGGAAATGGATTAAAAAAACAGAACTCCTGTCACTTAATACACCATAAAATTCTTCATTCATCATATCTATACGATTCCTGGGAAATTTTATAGCTACCTCATTGAAAGATTAACAAATTATAAGTATGAAAATAAAGTGAGGTGGCTGACTTAGTACAAGAACTCAATTCCAATGTCCCTTAAGGCTGTCATCCTTGAGTTTTCATTACATTTATACTTAAACATTTTGAACTCTTAAAAAAAATTGTTTTTAGCTGGGTGGTGGTGGCATACACCTTTGATTCCAGCACTCAGGAGGCAAAGTGGATTTCTACAGAGTGAGTTCCAGGACAGCCAGGGCTAGACAGGGCCTGCCCCCTTGTCCCTGCAATGTGACAGCTGATGGTATCAAAGAATCATGGGTTTGGCTCAACTGTCTTATGCATGATGTGGCATGGGTATTTCTTTTGTTGCTGTTGCTGGTTTCACAAGACAGGATTTTGCTTTGTAGCCCTGGTTATCCTGGAACTCACTCTGTGTGTTCCAGGCTAGCCTCAAAATCACAGAGATATACTAGCCTCTGCTTCCCAAATGCTGGGATTAAAGGCATGTGTCGCCACCCCACCCCCACCCCAGTTAAAAATTAAAGTATATTTAACAGGATAAAAATTGATCTGAAATAAATATGCAAGTATGTAAGCAATTTTCAATGTGGCCAAAGAATCCCTGAAAACATTTGGTAAGGGTGTGCACATCAGTCTGCAGGAGTCTGCTCTCACCCACATGCACCTGGACGTAGAGGACAGAGGACAAAGTCGAACCTTCCTCTATCACTTTAACTTTATTCCCTTAGCCGGGCGGTGGTGGCGCACGCCTTTAATGGAGATTGGCTCTTTTAAAGAGATTGAAATTTTAATGTATTTGAATTTGTAAAGACTGTGGGACTTTTTTTTTTTTTTTAATTATTTATTTTATGTATATGAGTACACTGTAGCTGTCTTCAGACACACCAGAAGAGGGCATTGTATCCCATTACAGATGGTTGTGAACCACCATGTGTTAGCTGGAAATTGAACACAGGGCCTCTGAAAGAGCAGTCAGTGCTCTTAACCACTGAGCCATCTCTCCAGCCCCCGACTGTGGGACCTTTAAAGACTTAGATCTTGGGGATGAATAAAAAAGTAAAGTTTATGGCTTAATAGTGATGTGTTTGTGTTTCAAGTTGACAAATGGTCAGTTGTACTGGCTGGTTTTGTATGTCAACTTGCTACAAACTAGCCTCATCAGAGAGGAAGGTGCCTCAGTTGAGGACATGCCTCTATGAGATCCAGCTATGAGGCATTTTTTCAATTAGTGATCAATGGGGAAAGACCTAACTCATGGTAGGTGGTGCTATCCGTGGGTTGGTGGTCCTGGGTTCTTTAAGAAAGCCAGTAGGCAGCACCCCTCCATGACCGATGCTCATCAGCTCCCACCTCCAGGTTTTAGCCCTGTGTGAGTTCCTGTCCTGATTTCCTTTGGTGATGAACAACAATGTGGAAGTGTAAGCCACATAAACCCTGTCTCCTCAACTTGCTTGGGTCATGGTCTTTCATCAAAGCAATAAGAAACCCTAATTAAGACAGCTGGCTAACTAGCAAGCTCCTACCCAATACTGGGGTTACAGGCATGCACAGCCATTTCAGTTTCTCATATGGGTGCTAGAATTTGAACCCAGGTTCTCACACTTGCACAGCAAGTGCTAAGTTCTCTCCCCAGAGCCTCTCAAAGTATTCTGAGCAAAGAACAGAGCTTCCTTAGACAAAGTCAGTCACCTTATTTCATGTTCATCTCTGTATCTGTCACAATTCTACTAAGATGATTAAAAGTATTTGCCAGAAGAATGACATAAATAATAAGGAATGACGAATATACTAATACTTATCTGGTAAAGAAAAAAGTTCCAGCTGGGCCGTGATGGCGCACGCCTTTAATCCCAGCACTTGGGAGGCAGAGGCAGAGGCAGGCGAATTTCTGAGTTCGAGGCCAGCCTGGTCTATAGAGTGAGTTCCAGGACAGCCAAGGCTATACAGAGAAACCCTGTCTTGAAAAACCAAAAAAAAAAAAAGTTCCAATATGCTTCTTAAAATTTTATCATATGTGTCAATAATATGCATTATGTGCAAATCTGCTTATTTTTTTTTTTAAATTAATGTGTATGCATGCCTATGTGTATGAGCACATGCATGTGGGTGCCTACTGAGGCCAGAAGAGGGCATCTGATGTCCTAGAGATGGAGTTATAGGCAGCTATGAGCTGCCTGATGTGGATGCAGGGAGCTTATCCTCTGCAAGACTAATGCAGGTTCTTAGCTGCTGGGGCATCTCTCCAGACCTCACGTGCAAATCCTACCCATGGCTTATTTTGTCTTGGAAGGCAGATAAGGTCTTGCCGTTTAAGGACTTATTATATAGTATCAGAAACTTGAAACCAATCAATGGGAGCAAGTGAAAAGAATGTCAAATAGAATATAACTATTAGGAACCTCTCACTGATATTAAGCACACTGTCACAAATATGCTTACCTTTTGCATTATTTGAAAATGAAAACTTCTCAGAGGACATCCTAAAAGGGGCAAACAATAATCACGAGGACACACACAGAGGCAGAGAGCAGGCAGGAGGCTGGAGGGAGGTAAGCATGCCAAATTCTCAACTTTACAAAGAAACTTACTCTTTCAGCCCCGTCTCAGCACTGTTTCCAGATATGTCTGAGCCCAGAGAAATGCCAGCAGGAGACTGTCGTCCAGTGAAGCCAGATGAAGAAAATGATAGTCCATAAGGTTCAAAGTTGAGAACTACAATTTTAAAACAGAAACAGAGGTTTATAATAAAACAAAGCATAAGAATAAAATTTGTGAGATTCCATTCACTATTGAAATAATTAAAAAGCTGACAGTTTTCCAGAATAGAGCTTTATGTATAATCTAACCAGTCGTGTACAGTACGAGCAGAGCAAAGCAGTTACTACTGACTTAAGTCTGCACAGAGTAGGGTAATCAGAGACAAACTATCCTTCACTTTTATCCTTTTTATCTCCCCTAAAAAGCTAAAGAAATCAGTTAGAAAGGCAAGCTATAAAAGTAAGCCAGGCCCACAGAGAGGTTGCGGCTGTTACAAAAATAGAGGCAATGGGTTAACATGGAGTGGTGGCCATGCTCTGCTAATGGAAAGATTCCTGGGCAAAGCTTTACCTCAGATGAGTGGGTAGCATTCTCAATGGGAATCTTCCTTACTTACAAAAACAGTGTTTACTCATTCACATGCTAATTCTTTTGAATATGTACATAACCTAAATCAATTCACTCAGAGCCACCATGAAATTCCTATTATTACTGTGCAGAGCAGATACCAAACATCCGTTCCTCTTCCTTTAAGAAGCAGATTCCTCCAGTCTTAGGTAGGTATACAGGCAGCCAGGGGAGACAGTTCCAGATTCTGTTGCCATATGGCTTACATATTCTGGGGAATTAAATTCTTCACACGTTTGGAGTGTAACATCTGGGAGAAGTACCCGCAAAGAAATTCTTTCCTCCCATTTCCTTTGCCTACTGGTTACACTGCAAGTTGGTTGCTGAAGTGCAAGCAGCTATCTGACTCACGAAGTGAAACAGCAAAGATGTTGGAACACAAAGAGAGATGGAATCTGGAGTTCTCATAACTACACAGTTAACACCAAACTACTTGATTGTCTAGATGGGAAAGAACAATATTGTATGTTTTTCATAAGACCTCATTAAAAAAAAAAAACTAGCTAAACCTAACTCTAACTGGCAAATCTATCTTTTCAGACATAGGGCAAGGCATCAAATGTCACTCAGAGTATGCAAAGCTGTGACTATCAGTAAACTAAAACCAATAACAGAGTGAGAAAGGGTGGAAGGGTTACAAATGGAAGGCTCATCATCCGAACAGATGTGTGAGAAGGGGCTGGAGAGTTGGCTCAGGGGTTAAGAGCATTTGCTGCAGCTGGGAGGTGGTGCTGCTGGGAGGTGGTGCAGCTGGGAGGTGGTGCTGCTGGGAGGTAGTGCTGCTGAGAGGTGGTGCTGCTGAGAGGTGGTGCTGCTGGGAGGTGGTGCTGCTGGGAGGTAGTGCTGCTGGGAGGTGGTGCTGCTGGGAGGTGGTGCTGCTGAGAGGTGGTGCTGCTGAGAGGTGGTGCTGCTGGGAGGTGGTGCTGCTGGGAGGTGGTGCAGCTGGGAGGTGGTGCAGCTGGGAGGTGGTGCAGCTGGGAGGTGGTGCAGCTGGGAGGTGGTGCTGCACACCTTCAATTCCAGTACTCGAGGCAGAGAGGCAGAGGTAGGTGGAGTTCTTAGCCAGCAAAAGTTACAGAGAAACTCTGCCTTGAAAAAAACAAATGAAAGAAAATAGAAACGAAAGAATGGGAGAAAGAAAGGAAGGAAGGAAAGAAACAAACAAACAAAAAAAGAAACAAAAGAAGCATTTGTTGCTCTTGGGTTCAATTCCCAGCATGGTGGCTCACAACTGTCTGTAACTCCAATTCCAGGAAATCCAATGCCCTCTTTTGTCCTCTAAAGGTACTAAACACACATAATTCACATATATATATATATATACACACACACAAATAAAATAAATAGAATAAATCTTTTTAAAATTAAAAAAATTAAGATGGCTATATTACCAAAAGCAAACAAACAAAACCCCAAGCAAAGAAAAAACTAGAGAGATTCAACTCAACTGCCATCAAAATTTCAATGACCTTCTTGACTAAACTAGAACAATCCAAAAAGTCATATAGAAGCACAAAAGCCATGAATATAAATATACTAAGCAATCTCATGCAGAAAGAACACCACTGGAGTTATTATCACAGCTGAATCAAATTTTACTAGGAAGACACAGTGACAATGGCAGCAGGGCCCTGAGACAAAGATACACTTACGCAGACCAGTGGACAGAACAGAGACTCGGAGACAAAACCACACATACACTCATGGAATTTCTGACAAAGGTATTATGGTGCTGGCAAAATTGGGTACCACTTGCAGATACCTATAGAGAATATGCTTAGAGATAAGAATTTTCTGAACAAGACCCAAATAGCACAAGAAGTAGCACCAAGAATTTACAAGGGATTATATAAAATTAACAAGTTTCTTCATAGCAAACAAAACTATCAGCTTAGTGAACAGACAGCCTTCAAGAGGGAAGAAAATATTTGGAAGCTATACTGCAGATGGAGTTAAAATCTCGAATATATAGAGCTGGAAAAATTAAACAAAACACCAGCCACACAAAAAACCCTGCCAATCAATAAATGGGCTAATTAAATGAGCAGTAGATAGTTCTCAGAAGAAGAAAACAAAAATGTCCAGGATGTATTTCTTTAAAGTGTCCAACATCCTGTCTGGACATGGTGGCCCATACTTTTAATCCCAGCACGCAGGAAACAGAGAGGTAAGCTTATATCCAAACTCAAGACCAGCCTGGTCTACACAGGAATTCCATAGAGAGATATGTAGAAAGTTTATGTCTCAAAAAAGTGTTCAATATCCCTAGCCTTTAAGGAAATGTAAATTAAAAACACCTCAAGCCTCCATCTCACTCTGGTCAGAACACTAGACAGAGGATGGTGAGGATGAGGATGGGGAAGATGAGGATGGTGAGGATGAGGTGAGAGAAGAGGCCTGATCCCTACAGGTGGGATAGAGACCATGTACCACTATGGAAGCCAGGGTAGCAGTCTCCCAAAAGGTCAAACATACAACTACCAGATGACCTAGCTGGACATATACTCAAAGGACTTATATTCTACTATAGAGACACGCGTACATCCACACTTCTTGCTGCTCTATTCACAATTCCAAGAATCAGCCTGAATGTCCGTCAACAGACCAACAGATAATAAAAATGTAGTGCAGATATACAACGGAATTTTACTCAGCTATGAAGCAGGTGAAATTAGAACATCTGCAGAAAAATGGGTAGATATTTAAAGTACATAAAGTGATCCAGACTCAGAGAGGCAGATGTTGCATGTTCCTCACACACGGTCTTCAGTGTTGTGCATACGCACATGAGAATGTCTGAGTCTAGGCTTTGCAACTAGACCGGGGACCATGGGAGGGAAAAGTGCTGAGGAAGAGGCCACGGCAGAACACAGGAAACCAGAAAGGAAGCTACTGGGGGTAAAAGGGAGAGAGAAGGTATGTGGGGATGGTGGTGGTTGGAGAATCAACAAAACTTAATACTTCGTATACTACTTTTAATTGAAAATCACTTTAAATAAATTTAGTAAAAATTTTAATCAAAAGCTCTGTAAAAGGTAACAATGTGCCTAGCAACTCCTTGATCCCACCATGTGTAACAGAACGGCCTGGCGCCCAGCATAAGAAATGTGCACTCAGCAAAGACAGTAACAACAAATCCCTGAAATCTCTCAGCCTGGAACTGTCAGTAGTGCCGACATCCTGGAATCATAAGCCACAGTCCACACTTCTCTCCATTTCACAGGAGCAACTTCCAGGCACCATGCAAACGACTCAGGGATCTCCTCTCCACCAAAGTCACCCTCACAGGCTGTGCTTTTCAATGTAGAAAGCTCTTGCTCTTGTGAGTTCCTTGTGACATAACTGAGTAGATACTTTGTTAGAGAATCTAATATATAGACTGTTCACAGTGATAATGAGTCACTAGCCCACAACGACCAGGGCTGCTTCTGGAGCATTTCTAGGCATGCTCACACTAGTCAGTGTCAGCCCTCCCCAGGTGTGGTGGCACATGACCTTAATTCCAGCACTCTGGAGGCAGAGACAGGTGAATTCTTTATCTCAAATTCTCAACCAGCCTGCACTACACAGTGAGCACACTTTGTCTCAGTAACAACAAAAACTAAAACCAATCAAACCATTTATGATAGAGAGATAGAAATACACCTTTTTCCTGAGACAGCTGTTCCTCTTGGCGCTGGTGATGGGGCTTATACGGTGCTGCTCCCTGACTGAGTCCTTCAGCCACAAAACCATCCAGAAAAGATAAAGAAGCATCCACCTGCATTAAAGTTAAGCAAAAGTCAGGAATTAACACTCAAACATGTATTTAGAAGACTAGATTGTACATTCATATAACTGTGGCACAATTATCTTTTAAACTTTTTAAAGAGAGACCCTCTCCAGGGTCTAGTGGGTTAAGTCAGTCTGATTATACCCTCCATAATCCCTCAGATCTAGTGTAAATCCCACACCCAGTGCCAGGCCTAGTTTGGCCACCCCTCCCTGTGCCACTAGTAGGCTCTACACATCTGCCAAGACCTGCCCTACCTATTCACACCCGTCAGCCCCCCAGCTCCCACGCCACATCCAAACTCTCCACCCAGCCATAGCCTGCACATCCTTTTCCAGTGTCTAGCCAGGTGGGTCCAGCTGATCAACCCTTTGTCACACTCACCTGGTCCCCAGATCTACCCCCAAAGTTCCAGGCTTGGTCCAGGACCCACATCGTGCACACCAACCCAGAATCCTGTGGCTACCTGACCTCATCTCATCTAAGTTGTACTCAACGTCTAGGCATAGCCAGACCTGTACATCGGTGTTCTGCCTCAACCTGACTATATCAGACACAACTAAAGAAGTTTGTGTATACACACACATACACATACACAGTTTAAGTGAGGTTCTCTCATCTGGGCTGACACTGTTACCCAAAGAGCCATAGACTATCTGACCAAAAATTTAACACTAAACATGAGGAGCCCTCTTTTGAGTTGTTGGTTAGGGCTGTCCAAAAAACTCCCAAAACACACAAGCTATTGCTATTGTCCTTGGTGTTTCTCAGAGGTAGATGGTAAGTAGAAGACACCATGTGTTTTGGGCACAGGATCCAGAGAATCCAAGTTGTATCTGACCTTGTGTTGTATAGTTTTATGTCAACTTGACACAAGGTAATGCCATTTGAGAAGAAGGAGCCTCATTAAGAAAATGCTTCCATTAGATAGGGCTGTAGGCAAGCCTGTAAGGAATTTTTCTTAAATAGTCACTGATGAAAGGGACTGGTCCACTGTGGGTGATGCCATCCCTGGGCTGGTGGTCCTGGGTTCTATAGGAAAGCAGGCTGAGCAAGCCATGGGGAATAAGCCAGTAAGCACCAGCCCTCCATTGCCTCTGTATCAGCTCCTGACTCCAGGTTCAAGCTTCATTTTCGTTCCTGTCCTGACTTTTTCAATGATGAACAGTGATTTGAAAATGTAAGCCAAATAAACCCTTTCCTCCCCAAGTTGCTTTGGTCATGGCGTTTCACCACAACAAATAATAACCCTAGCAGAGACAGACCCAAAAGTTGACTCTCTGAGGATTAGATTTTATTATGTCAGACAGTGCCATGCAAGCTTCCAAAGGAGGCTACTCAGTAATGACCCCTATGAACCACAACAAACAACCAGCAATACACAATAACCTTAAGGGTGTGGAAGTGGCATGTATATTTGGAGATAGCAACTCTACAATCAAGAAATCGTGTCTGGTACTAGAAAGCTAGTCAATTATCCAGAACTAGTGAACTCGTGGATCTTGTAGTAAGACCTACAACCATCACTTTACTAAGCCAGCACACAATCTCTAACTACACTCTATATGTTTGTCCTTAAACACAGAGAAGTGTCGTTCTCACTTCTCATCAAGGAAACTTCTCTTTGCAACCAATGGGAATCACTACAGAAATCCACAGCCAATCAAAACACAAAATTGTAGAGCCTGTTCCTAATGGATACATCTACAAAACACTCTCACACCTAATGCTCAAGGAATACTGGGGAAGAGAAGCCAGAAAGACTGTAAAAGTCAGAGAATCAGGGTGTTTGCTGTAAGAATGTGTCTCTTCAAAATGTCAGAGACGCTATACTGACAAACAGAAGATTCCTGTTTGCGTTTTATCTTTCTTCTTCTTTTACAACTATATAAAGGCTACCTGAGTTTGATTAAAAACAGAACTCCATGCTTCAAACCAGTAAAGTCTTACTAACATTTTTGTTTGTTTGTTTGTTTGTTTGTTTTTTTTCGAGACAGGGTTTCTCTGTGTAGCCCTGGCTGTCCTGGAACTCACTCGTAGACCAGGCTGGCCTCGAACTCAGAAATCCGCCTGCCTCTGCCTCCCAAGTGCTTGCTGGGATTAAAGGTGTGCGCCACCACCGCCCGGCAAGTCTTACTAACATTGACAAGACCCAAGACAATGGCCCCCAGTGGCATCCCGTTTCTTAGGACCTGTGCTTGCTATACAGAAGCTTTGTCTGCTTTTTTCTCCTCCTAAAATTCTCTTAAACCTATGATCCCATAATAAAACTTCTTCCTGAATCTTACTCTTCTAAGGTCTGTGACTTTCACTGTTCAAATTTCAAAGACAAACCCTAGCTCGGTGGAGATGTGTGACTCTGACCTTCCTAACCGCAACGTCTATGTTAAGCCCACACAAGGCTAGAGAGCCTGTTACACTCAAAGGACACCATCCCCACCCCATATAGCCTTCCCCAGCCTTTTCCGAATCTCAAGACCATCAGAAGCTAGAACATCTACACTACAGTTCTTAGGAAGAGACACTCTCCTGCGCCTACTTAGAGCCAGTAGTAAATAGAACCTCTCCAATTCTTTCCCTACCATCATGAGAAAAACTAAAAAGTTCATCATACATGCAACAGAAACTATATTTTGATATATATTCCTATATATCATATATGCAAGAATTGCTGTTTAGGCAACAGGATTTTGACAAAATGAAGCACAGGAGTCTTACCAAGATGTCTTCACAGTTCTGAGCACCCTGAAGCAAGCTCTTCATAAGCTCTACATTTTCATGCAGGTGTTTCAATTCAAATGCATGTTGTCTCAGACAAGTATTCAAGGATACAGTGAATTCTTGGATTAATTTCTCAACTATGTGAGAAGAATGAGCTTGAGGTGTCAACTTGGTTACTGCGGCAAACAACCAGGCTTTTGTTTCTGAAGAAATGGAGTCACTCATAAGTAACTTGTAGAGCCTGGTTATAACCTCCTCTGGACTTTCTCTATCCAAGAGGTAGGAATACTCTCCTAATACCTAGAGTAAAACAAAATTGGTGTATATGTAAATACCAAGTCAGACAGTATGCTGATTGAGACCTACAGCTAGAATGAACTTCCATCTGGATTAGACATATTTTTATGATGAATATTATTAAAGAAACACTATAAATTATACCAAGACTGTACCCTCAACACAAAAGAACTGGAACTCATCAGTAACAATATATAAAGTAAAATACCTTTATACATTATCATTCTCCTGAACTTCCAGATAGTTGCTATTTTATTTCCAGTAAAAATTTAAACAGGTAGGCCTCCAATGTTAGTAAGAGTAAGATTTTACAAAATGAAAATTTCTAGCCTGCCTGCCTGCTTGCCTTTCTTGAAACAGGGTTTCTCTGTGTAGCCCTGGCTGTCCTGGAACTACCTCTGTAGACCAGACTGGCCTCAAAAACGAGATCCTCCTACCTCTACTTCCCAAGTGTTGGGATTAAAAGCATGCACCACCATGGCCTAGTGGTCTCTCATAAAACACAGATTTCTAGTTTCTCTCATCAGAAAGTGTAATATAGTGTGACTGTTGAGTGGAACCAAAGTACACATCTGGACAAGCATCAGCTGACACAGATGAAGACAGTCCACAGGACTGACGTCACGAAGGCTGATCATGCTACAGATCTTTTTTTCACATCTAACTTACTCAAGGGACATACCATTGACTGGCTTAACAATCATTTTATAAATGTTAAAATTAACATCATATAAATATAATTCAAGGAATATAAGATATTTTCTAAATGGCATTTACTGTATATCTTCTTGTCTTTAGCACAACAGTAGTACCAGAAAAACTAACAAACAAACAAACAAACAAACAAACAAAAAACCCCCAAAGAAACAAAAACAGAGCTCAGGAGGCAGAGGCAGGTGAATCTCTATGAGTTCAAGGCCAGCATACCCTACAGAGCAAGTTCCAGGACAGCCAGGGCTACACAGAGAAACCCTGTTTCAACCAAAAGAAGAAATAGGATGAGGAGAAGGGAATCATGTGTTGTGCCTATAATCCTAGCACCTGGGAGGCTGGGACAGCAGGCTGCCATGAGTTCCAAGCTAGCTAGTGCTACATAGTGAGTGTCAGGCTTGCCTGGGCTACAGTGATAACATGTCTTTAAAAGCCAAAAAGAAGAGAATCTAAACAACATAGTGAGACACCAATTTAAAAACAAACAAAACTTCCGGATATGATAATGCAGGTCTGCAGTTCTACCACTTGGAGGGCTGAAGTCCAAGAGTCGTGAATTCAAGGCCAGCCTAGGCTGCAAAGTGAGATCCTGCTCCTCTCAAAACAAACTAACAAAATAGTGAGTTTAAAGGAAGCTTTAATAAATAAAAGACAGAAACTTCCAGAAGAGCAGGTAACTTGAATTCCATCTCAGAAATTATTTTTTTAATGGACTTCTGTTTGTGAGATCAATTATTTCCTTCTATTATTCCCATTAAGTACATTCAAATGGCACCGGCATTATGTGTAAGAACATACACAAAAGGTCTGGGAATGCAGCTCACTATGTGCCTAGAATACATGAAGGCCTGGGTTTGATGCCCAGCAAGCGTAAAACCAAGCATGGTTGTGTATGCCCACCTAGGAATAGGAAGTAAATCCTGTTCTTAATCCTAGGAGGTAGAGGCCAAAGAGTTGGAAGTTCAAGGCTTTCCATGGCTACATAGCAAGTTTGAGTCTAGTCTGGGATACAGAAGACTCTCAAAAAAACAAAAACAAAAAACAAAAACAAAACCCCAAAAAACCAAATAACAAAAAAAAACCCAACCTTACTAAAACCAGACCAGTGAGACCATACAAAGAAAAGGCAGTGGCTATAGAATAAAAGTAAACATTGGGGAAGAAAGCTGACGACAAGAGGAGCTGAATGATATCTGCAGGGAATATGTTGTTATAATAATTTGTATACAATACACTTTGCTCACCCAGCTCATAACTTGAAGAAATCTCTGTGGATAGAAAGCATTTTCCATATCTAATAAAGTAAGATAAGACTGAACTGCATAGAGTCTTAACTGTTGATCTTCTGTTTCATCATCAAAACCTACAAAGAAATTGCAATATCAGTTTAGTTTCCACTCACTTGCCAATGACTGTAATAAAAAATAACTGTAATTTCTTTACCAACCTTCTGCTAGCAGTCTCAGGAAGTTACTGAGAATATCCGGGTGCATTACATCTCCTCCCACTGAAAACACAGCATTCATTGTCTGAATAAACCACACGTTGTCAGGAGCATATGTGTCCAGTGTTAAGAACAAATCACTTCTTCATGTCATGCACTGAAATTATGCTCTCCACAACACAATTCATGCCAGAGTGGCAGCTTAGCTCTAACTACCAAGAATGCTCTACAGCCCAGTCCTACATAAAATGTGTGCTCACTAGGCTTACACATAGTAAGTAGTCAATAAAACATGAATAATTTGAAGAACTGAACAGGCCATCTTGGACCAACAAATACTGGAAGACTCCTACATATTTCAGAGGGGCTAAAGCTGTGGTGTGTCCACTCGCGCAAACTTTTTAACCTCTTTGTAATATCTTTGTATCAGTGTATTTGATCATCCTGCTAGCTCAAAGCCATAGCACTGCCGATGGCAGAGTACATTAAACCAAGACCCAAGTTCTAAGAGACATCTTAAAAAAAAAAAAAAAAAAAAGCCAACTCCCAAGAAGTCTACTTAAGCTCTGAGACTTATGAATCAGGAATTACTTAATTGCTAGGTCTCTAAACTCAAGTGGCTGCATCTGTACCATCATTTTCAAGTCAGTCAAGTCACAACTGAAGCAAAGGATATTTCTCAGCCAACTCGGCTATCTTGCCAACTAAATTGATGATGATATACTCTTCTTTGCTCTGATGTAAATATTCAAGCATTTTTTGTACAATAACTACTACATTCTGTGCATTTGTAATCCTGTAGAGAAGTTCCAGAGTCTATTAAGAGAAATAAAAACAGTATTACAAAACCATATGTGCGAACAGCAATAAATCTAATGAATGTGTTTATAAGTTAACTGCTCTGCTTTTGTATATAGATTTTCAGGACGCTCAGCTAACAGGTGATAAGGAAACGTGGATTTTGCTGAGCATTTGCTTGCCTGGAAAATGAGAGGTGCTAGGTCCTATTCTCCAATGCCAAAAAATAAAAGAAGGAAACAGTCTGGGAGGCAAGGGGGTACTTGCAAGACATAAGTGATATGAAGGGGAAATGAGGAAACTGGGGAGGGGACTGCGCCCCCCGCCCCAGGCTGGTGAAAGACAGCTTTGTTTCTACAGCTGAGAAGGGAGGGATGCATAAAATGGAGGTGCCCTTAGCATCGACACTGTGACCAAAGGGCACGGGGAAGAGGCTGCTGTCTATAGAAAGACTGATGTGTGGGCCACATAGAAGAGATGTGGCACAAGTGTGTTTTATTAAAAAGAAACCTAAAGTTAAAAAGGAAAAAAAATAAGCAATGTAAGAAATTAATAAAGGTAAGGAAACTATGTATTCAGCTAACTCTGTAACAAACAAATGCACATTGTGTGTCTGATCAAACAGATGAGTTATATAATTTTTTTTTACTACCCTTGGAGTCTTTTTAATTTTTAAGCTGTTTTAAAATATTAAATACATGTGTATATGTAAATTCAAATCATGTATTTTTAAAATACTTTTTAAGAAGTAGGGCTTATTTATTTTTGTTTTACATGTATGTGTTTGCCTGCATGTATGTCTGTGCACCATGTGTGCCCAGTGCCAGAGCCATAAAAGGGCATTGGATGCCCTGAAACTGGAGTTAATATATGAACTGCCATGTGGGTACTGGGAACCAAACCTGGGACCTCTGTCAGAGGAGCAGATGCTCTTAACTAAGACATCACTCAGCTCTACATTCTCTCTTCAGACTCCTCATTATAAATGCTGGGAATGGTAGCCCATGCCTTTAATCCCAGCACTCAGCAGACAGAGGCAGGCCTCTGTGAGTTTGAGGCCAGCCTGGTCTACAAAGCAAGTTTCAGGACACTCAGGGCTATTATACACACACACACACACACACACACACACACACACACAACCTATCTCAAGCAAAACAAATCCTCATTATGTTTAAATCTGAAATAAACTTCTCACATTTCTGAAACAGGCCCCATATACCACTTAAAATAAAGATACAGTGATTTCTCTACAAAAGACTGAACAGAACTCTTTATGCAGATTCCCAAGTGGACACTGGATCAATTTAATAAAAGAAGCCAGAACAGTATTAGGCACATGAGCACAACTTCTCTTCCAAGAAGATCAAATTATCTTATAGTTCTACAGAGTTCTATCAGTTTTCCTATTTAACAGTGAGTTCATTTAATAGCCAACATAAGTTATGTATTATATATAACTGGAGTATTTTTATTTTATACTAATACAAGAACCCAGGACTAGAAAGTAGTTCCCATTATAGTACTTACATTAATAAAAGAAATAATAAATCCATGACTTCATATACATAACTGGATCTAAACTTTCCAGTTCATAAGTTAAGAACATTCCTGTGAGCTGGCTATAGAGACACACCTATAATCCTAGCATTTAGGGGCAGAGGCACGGGCAGGGGCAGGGGCATCACAAGTTTGAGTCTAGCCTGTGTAAGATCCTGTCTTATAAAACAAAAATCCCAGGTTAGCAGTACTTTTTTAGAAAACAAATAACCTTCCATGAGGGACTACCTGACAGTTTACAGGGACTGAAGAAGGGGCATCAGCTTTCTTCAATGATTAGCTACCCATGTTCATGCAAGCAATTCTATCTAATTAAACTCACACACATAGACATGGTGGGAAGGAGAAATGGGGATAAGAGAGGGTAACAGGAGGCGAAAATGACTAACATTCATCATATACACCAGTCAAAAAATAAAAATGAGATTTTAAAAGTAGTAAGAACTAAATAGATGCAAATGTTAAAATATGCTTGCATACATACACATCCACTGGCTATCATTTGACTCTCAAGAATATCAAAAAAAGTTTTTAAAACTTACCACTTTACATACACTATTCAAAATATTTTACCTCTCTCTCTCTCTTTTTTTTTTTTTTTAAAAAGAGAGATTTGATTTTTATTTATGTGGATCTGTATCTGTGTGAATATATGCCACATGCGTGCAGGTGCCTGGAAGCCAGGAGCAGGCAGGGCACTGGCCCCCTGCAGTTGGTGGGATTGGAAACTCAGCTCAGGTCCTCTAGAAAGGCAGCAAGCACTCTGAACTGCTGAGTCATCAGCCCTAATTTACCTCTCTTTTAATAATGGGATCAGGGTGGTCTAGGCATTCAATTATGGTTATCTGGTGTTGAAGAGCCAGAGAAGGATCCTGCTGGATAACATAGGTAAGAGCCTTCAGTCCTAGAAATAAAGATCACATTATAGTTCAACGACCTGAAACACGTGCCCAACAAATTTCAAAAGCTCTCTCTCCAATTTCCATCATAAGAACCTTACCTAGATATTTGAGGTTTATTTTAGGTGACAGAACAAATTTTCCAATGCACTTGGCAGCCTTCTCAAGTAATTCTGATTTAGGATAAATAGAATAGATTGTGTGTACACATTCAAACAGAATAGCTAAAGAAAGAAAATTAAAAAATGACAGATATATTTAAGTATAATAGAAGAACAATTTTGTGTAGAATTTATAATAAACTTAACTGAAGATACATTTTAGTCTAAAATCTTATTTATAAAATACTTATAAAGGAAAATCTTTATTTTCATGCCTATATAGTTATTTGGGTTAAATTAACAAAGTACAACTTAAAGAAAATCTTATCACCAGCAAAACCAGAATTATGTATTCACTCTACAAGTATGTACTGAACACCTGCGTGCCAGAAATGGTGTTGGCACTAGGGATACGACAGTGAGTAAAACAGATAACCCTGCCCTAAGAAGCCCATAATCAAATGTACACATTAAAATACATCATTACTTCTGTATAAACAGGTCTTCCCAACACTCCCTGAATACTTTAAAATGATGTATGTTCAACCACTTACACAGCAATCATTCTAGTGTGCACAGCCATTTATTTCAAGGGTACAGGGGTCACTAAGAATCTTCTGGCTACTTCTTTAAATATAATCTTTAATATATAGAGCAGGCTACTGTATGTCTTGAAAATGTTCAAATTTAAGTTTCTGATAAAATCAAAACAATAACTGCAAAGAGAATACAACTCCCTTCAAATTCACTTAAAGAACATGAGCTGATGTGGTTTGCCATGTAAGAAAGATCACTGAGGCTGATATGGTGGCTCAGTGACAAAGGGCTTGCTGGGTTCAAACCCCCTCCCCCCATGCCCACATGGTCATGAAGATCTGTAACTCCAGGAAAGAGGTGGAGACATAAGAGGCTCATTGACCAGCCACTCTAACCAAGATGTGAGTTCCAGGTTCAGTTTAGAGACTTGGTCTCAAAACTGAAGATAAAGAAAGGGGCTGCAAAGATGGCTTAGAGGTTAAGAATGCTTGCTACTCCTGCAGAGGACCAGAGTTCAGTTCCCAGCATCAGGGTAATTTGATGCTCAATTCTGGCCTCTAAGGGGAGCTGCACTCACATACACACACACCCCAACATATATATATGGTATGGTAGGGGCTGGAGAGATGGCTCAGGGGTTAAGAGCACTGGCTGTTCTTCCTAAGGACCCAGATTCAATTCCCAACGCCCATATGGCAGCTCGCAACTGTCTGTAACTCCAGCTCCAAGAGATTCAACATCCTGCCCCAGATAAATGAAGGAAAACACCAATTAGTATAAAAATAAAAATAGGCAAACAAGCAAACAAATAAAAATAAGTAAAAATCAGGTGAAGAGTGACAAGATGACATGAAAAGTCAACCTGAGACCTCCACATCTGCACACAAGAAAGAACACACATAGGTGCACATGCACGCATGCTCACACAAGAACTATTAAGACATCAGTAAGTAGTATAAGGCCTTGCAATAACAGCATCTGAAAGGAGACATAAAGTCAGAATGTGGTGGTTGTGCATGCCCGAAATACCAGCATCCCAGATTGAACACATAGGGAGCTCAGGCCAACCAGAAAGACACAGTAAAACTCTACTATAAAACAAAAATAAATGAAGAAAAGACAAGGGAAAATTTGAGACACTGAACGGCACAGAATAAGTAAAGTGCATCAAGTGGCAACAGAATCCCTTCATCCCCTGCAGCCACCAAACATTTGCATTATGCATGCTTGTAAGACGCTCAACACCCAACCAGCAGAATGTCACACTAGACGCCAACATCAATTAATGCACAGATATTCTGCAGGAAAGAGTTCATATAACATCTTCCATAACTGAGTAAACTCAATCAGAATTTGAACTGCTATTCAAGAAGGGAGCTGATTAACACTAAATACTATACAGTAAGAGAACCTAAAGACACTGACTGTATATATATAGATGACATACTTTGTATCAATTCACTGAAACGAGGAACTACCACAACCCATACCCAGACTACTTTTGAAGCCTATGAACTAAAAATGATTTTTATAATTTACAAAGGTTTAAAACAAAAAGGGAGAGGAAGGGGGCAAGAAGGGTCAGTGGGTGAAGCACTTGCCACACAAGCTTAGTGACCTGAATTTGGTTTCCAGGGCCCACATGGTAGGAGAAGAGAGCAAACTCTAAGTTGTTCTCTGACTTCCACAGGCGAGATATGGATTGTAAGCATTTTATGGGTATACACACGTAGACAACAGGAAGAAACTAAGAATTTTTTAAGGAGACTATGTAATGTGACCTATGTAAAAACCATGGTAGTGCATGCTTATAACCCCAGCATTGAAAAGGGAGCTAGGAACAGCAAGAGTTCAAGGTCACTTTCAGCTATGTAGGGATATGAGGATAGCATAGGCTCTGTGAGATTCTGTTTTGGAAGGAAGGAAGGAGGGAGGGAGGAAAGGAGGGAGGGAGGGAGGGAAGGGAAGAAGGGAAGAAGGAAAGAAGGGAAGAAGGAAAGAAGGGAGGAAGGGAGGGAGGGAGGAAGGAAGGAAAAAAAATCTATGTGATTTGACAAATCTAAAATATTTAATATTATAGTCACTATTTGAAAAAAAAAACTTGCTGAACCCTGAACTATTACAACAATCCTAAGATTTAAAATGATATTGTTTTTCTATTATAACTATTTTTTCTTGCCATTCTGAACTCTCCCAGTATCAAATTTGTTTTACAAACAAAAAACTTGTTGTCCATACAAACTATAAATTTTATTCTTAGACACTCATGAGATAACTGGGATATCAGTATAGAAAATATTAATTCTTTGACATCTGTACTTAGGCATAATTAAGTTGGAAATTATTTTGACAGATTTTCTTTCTTTTCTTTTTGGGGGGTATGGCACAGGGTCTCATATACCCCAGGCTGACCTTGAACCCACTATATAGTAAAGGATTACCTTGAACCTCAAGGGTCCTCTTGTCAACTCCCACGCCCTACTGCCCACATTTTACACCCAGAATTTCATGCATGCTAGGCAGAGACTCTAGCAACTTTAAATTTTTATTTTCCCACCTAGAACTCTCTAATACTACACAAGTCTAAATATACACACCTAACTGAAGGAACACCCATTATACAATACTACCCTTCCCTTCTCTGCTGGGGTAAAAACAAAAAGTGCTTCTGCCAGTTTCTAAAATTAAAAATGTACCAGTACCAAAGAGATGACTAGTGGGTGAAGGCGCCTG
>JANHMN010000002.1:190402729-190415194 GCA_030674055.1 Rhabdomys pumilio | reverse complement strand
CACAAATCCTGCTAGTGGGTGAAGGCGCCTGCCACAAATCCTGCTAGTGGGTGAAGGCGCCTGCCACAAATCCTGGCAGCTTGAGTTCGATTACTGAAACAAGCATGTAGATGGAGAGAACCACACCACAAAGTTGTGTCCAATTCTATACGTAAAGTTACACATAGAATCATACATACAAATGCCTGAACAATAACAAAGCATTATAAGTTGTTTACTCAATAACAATCTAAGGCCTAATCCAAATACCAAGTATAAATTATTAAATTAAGAATTGTAACATTCTAACATCCATGACACTAGTTTTAACTTTGATATTTTAGGTTGAATTATGCTCAAGCAAAATTCAGAGCTCTTTAGATGAGATTTTACTTTCATCTTATCTCTAACAGATCAAAGAAATTTAATAAGCATTTGGCAACTGGTTAACTGGTTTAAGAACTTGAAATATTTTTACAAAATATGTCACAGACTTAATGAATTATCCTTAAAATTAGATGTTTTGGTAAGTGTTTTCAACAAAGACAATTATAATAAGGAATTTAAATACATATTTAGAAGATTTCACAATTTCACTGCTAGAAATATAGCTCAGTTGGTAAAGTGCCTGTCAAACAAGCATAAGGAACAAACATGAGGTCCTCTGTTAGTTTCCTAGAACCCATAGAAAAAGCCAGACACAGTGGCACATGCTTGCAGTTCCAGAGCAGGAGCGGGGTGTGTGTGTGTGTGTGTGTGTGTGTGTGTGTGTGTGTGTGTGAGGTGGGCAGTCAAAGACAGAAGGATGCCTAGCACACACTGGTCAGCCAGCCTCATCTAATCTGCGAGCCCTGGTCCCAGTGACAGACCTGTCTCAGAGAGTGAATGTACACATGCATGGGTACCTACTTGCGTATCTATATTCACACACACAAAGCCATTATTTCAAATTACTACTATTTTCAGTGCTTACATTAACCCAATGATTCATCTTAAAATTAAAGCACAAAAATGTCTTTGGAATGTATGGTATTCTAACACATACTTAGCTCCAACACTGAAAAGCACTATTAGTCATTAAGAAAACATAGTCATCTTTTACCTACCATAAGTGATATTGTGATTTAACTCGGCTCTTCGTAAGGATTCATCAAGAACATCATACATTAATTCACTTGTCCTGTTTAAGAGATATTTTATTTGCGGGAGAATTATAGTATTCTAACCCAACAAAACAGTTTTTCAAACTTCTCTCTCTTTAAAACTGAGGATCTACAGAAGACAAGTGAAAAAAATTCATTTTACAGTAAAGTTATACAAATTTTAACATCAAAAGAACTCATCTGGTCTTTTCATGAGACAAACTTCCTACTTTACCAATAGGGACTAATTCAGCCAATGAGGAGGCACAAAGGTCAATAAACACTGCCCGGCCTGGTCCTAGTTTAAAAGCCAGATTGTTATTGTTGCCCATGCTCTCTTATAATTGTATTTACAGCAAAGTATTTCTGTTTTAAGTTACAAAATTAATATTTCACATGTCTAGATCATTTCAGGTAGTATATTAATTTATCAACTAGCTTGTTATAAAAATATTCCAATTCTAGTCTTTTCCTGAAGAGCAACTAGGTTCTTTACTAAGAAAAATTTAATTTCCACTTATATTAAAAATAAACCAATTACTCATGTTTTATGGTCACTGATTATAGTGACAGTTAATTGGGTAGACACAGATACTTTTAAAAATTAAAAAACCAAAGCCCAGTGGTGATGATGGTGCAGTTTTAATCCCAGCACTCAAGAAACAGAAGCAGGCAGTCTCTGTGAGTTCAAGGCCAACTTGGTCTACAGAGCAAGTTCCAGAACAGCCAGGGCTACAGAGAGAAACTCTGTCTCAAAAAAATCAAATTTTTTAAAGAAAAAAAAATGTTAATTTGAAGTAGGTGTACTTTGATTTTCTCTAGACAGAAGTGTAAATATATAATGATAAGCCAGGATAACACTCTAAATTTGTCATTTTATTGAGTATGTCTTCTACTACAGCAGAACAATCAATCCTTCTACAAAATTCAATAACACCACACCTAGATTATAGTGTGGTTTTCCAACTTTACAAACAGGAAGAAACCTCATGAAATATGGAAACATTTATAGACATGGCTGAGATAAATATTAATAACTTAAGATGCAAAGTGCTAGAAAACACAAGACAACATTCAAATAAATATAAAACATTTTCCTAAGATTTTTAAATTACTTTATAATCATGTTAAAAAGTAAACATTTTTACTTTGCCACATTAAGCTCTTAATAGTGTTATATGAATTATAAATAGTATATATTTTAAAATACTTCTGAAATCATTTTAAATTTATGTGTACAGATGTTTTCTTCTCTTGTATGTCTGTGTACCACATGTATTCCTGGTGCCTAGAGGCAAGAAGAGGGTTTTGGAGTTACAGACAGCTGTGAACTGCCACAAGGGTGCTGAGAACCAAATTTGGGACTTCTGTAAGAGCAACAAGTGCTCTTAAGCTTTGAGCAATCTCTCCAGTTCCATGATTTATTAACATAGAATAAAGATTTATTAACATTGAACGTCACAGTTGGTTTAGCAAAGGAGAAAACATTCTAATCGTCTATACTCTAAGAGTTTGACTCTACATATCTGTTCAATTTCTTCTAGTTACCATTTGACTGAGTCACCTGAGGGTGAATAGTATCTTCCTCATCTTTGTATCTTTGGATATATTCTCTAAGTTATCCACGAAAGGAAAATCAACAAAATTAGTAAAAAAAAAAAAAAAAAGCCAACCTTACTAAATGCCCTTGAAATTATTTCCCGAGAACACGTAATAGACCTTTTATAGAGCAAGGAAGTATAATACAGTAACACAAAATTACTCATTTTCAGGGAGAATTCCAATAACCTTGCAGCAGAGCTCCATGGTATAATAGGCTGGGACTAAATACGCTCAGTTAAAAGTAGTGAGGACTCAGACAGGAGGATGCTGACACAAAGCTGATGAGGCACCTTGAAAAGCAACACCCTGAAAGCTGGTCCCTCTGGAAGGCTAAGTAAAGCACTGATGTACCCACTGCATTACATAAATGCCAGGACACCAACAAATATTTTCTTAGGACAAAAAGATCCTTGCTCTCAAACAAACTATTAATTAGACTTGCCCTCAACAACTTCAGAAAACACTTTAAAAACAAAAACAGTAGTGAGCTGGGCACGGAAGTTACAGGTTGGTAGTCCAGGAATTCAGGGTGGAGGTGGGATGACCAGAAGTTCAAGATTCTCCTTAGCTACATAGTGAGTTTGAGAATAGCCTGGAATCCATGAGACTATCTTTTGAAAGAGCATAAACAGCAAGAATTATAAGGCATATGTAAATAAATGATGTTGGAACAGAAACATCTGGTGTTGGACTACGGTGGTTTGAATGAGAATGACTATGAAGGGCTCATACACTTGAATCCTTCATCTCCAATATGTAGAATGTTTGGAAAGACTATGAGGTGTCACCTTTTTGGAGGAGGTGTCTCTGGAGTGGGCCTCTGAGTTTTCAAAAGCCCATGCTATTCCCAGTTAGCGCTCTTCTCTTCCTCATGCTTGTAAATCAGGTCTAAGCTCTCAGCTACTTCTCCAGTGCCTGCCTGCCTGCCTGCCTGCCTGCTGCCTGCTGCCTTGATTCCTGCCATGATGATCACGGACTCTACTTCCCTCTGGAGCCCCCCAAATTAAATGCCTTTACTAAGTTGCCTTGGTCATGGTACTTTTCAGTGGTACCAGGGCATGCATTATTGCTGTGACAAGTCTGATCATGCTGGTTTGTTTTGTTTTGTTGTCTATTTTTGTTTTTTGAGAAGTGGAAAACTTTGGGACTCTGGACTAAGAAAGCTGCTGAACATATAAGCAGGGCTCAATGGGCTGTGCTACTAAAGCTTGGAAGACACTGGTGCTGAGGGCAATGTGGATGGTGAGACCCATCTCAGAGGTTTCAGATGGGGGCAACATCAGCAACTGTGTGAGAGACCATGCCGGCAAGAATCAGGCAAAAAAAGGATCTTAAGGATCTATCTGAGGCTAAACTGAAGAGTTTTGGACTAATATTGTCAGTAAAGGAGATTTCAAGACAGCCTAGTATTGACTGTCACATGGGTATTAGTGATCACTCTTATGCAGATCTACAACAACAAGGAGCAAGCCAGGAAGCACTACTACCCCATGACCTCTCTATCAGCTCCTGCCTCCCAGTTTGAGTTCCTGCCCTAACTGCTATAAACCCTTTCCTCCCCAGGTTGCTTTCAGTCACAGTGCTTTGTCACAGTAAGAGAATCCCTATGACATATATGATTCTTAGAATTGAAAAAGTCTGTTATTTTGAAAAGTGTGACACAAATTGTACACACACAAGCACACCCACACCCCTATCTCCAAGTGGAGCACTAGCTAGGACAGCTACAGGCCTGATGCAGCCAAAAGGCTGTTTTTAGTTTGATGGTTTTATTTTCAGTATTAAGACCTAGCATTTGGGGGCTGGAGAGATGGCTCAGCAGTTAATAGTACTGGCTGCTCTTCCAGAGGATCTGAGTTCAATTCCCAGCATCCACATAGCAGCTAACAACTCGGCAACTCCTGTTCCAGGGGATCCCTCATACAAATATATATGCAGGCATAACACCAATGTACATTAAAAATAAGGAAATTATTGGGCTGGAGAGCTGGCTCAGCGGTTAAGAGCATGACTGCTCTTCCAGAGGTCCTGAGTTCTATTCCTAGCAACTACACGGCGGCTCACAGCCATCTGTAATGGGATCTAATGCCCTCTTCTGGTGTGTCTGAAGACAACAACAATGTACTTATATACATTAAAAAAATCTTCATAATATATAAATAAATAAATAAATCTTTAAAAAAATAAGAAAATTATTTTTTAAAAAAAGAACGAAATGAAATGAAACTAGCATTTGGGATAAGAGAGCTGGCTCAGGGATTATTAGGGTCAGACAACTGAGGGTTCAGTTCCCTGCACCCACATGGCTGCTCACTTCCTCCTGTGACTCCAATTCTAGGGGAATCTGGTTCCTTTTATAGCTTCTGTGGACATCAGGCCCACAATTGCTGCTCAGACGTGTACGCAGGCAAAACACCAACACACATAAGAAGTTTTAAAAATTAAAAAAAGAAATTACCATTTAATTGAAGTCTTAACAGGACAAGAAAATTAGTGTAAGGACATACAGGATGAGTAAGGTGTGAAAAACTTCAACTCCTACAGCATCTGCTCCATTATCCCAACTGCAGTCCCCACAAGTCCACTGACCTCTCTAACAAAACTGGGTGGCATCAGGAATTGAATGAGGGTGGATTTTCTTCTAACTCTTTTTACTACCTGTATGTTTTATTCCTTTTGTACTGAAAAATGCATTCTATTTGCTGTTTACATTAACTTTATTTTAAATTCTTACTATGGAAAAATGTAAAGCTATACAAAATGTTAAAGCTATAGGAAGAGCCGTGTAGGTCCATGCCCTCACTGCCTCACTTCCACAGCTGAGTCAGGTGTGAGTCATAGAAGACAACTGTGTCTACTACCTACGTGTAAAGGTTATTTTGAAGTAAATTCTAGAATAACGTATCCTTAGGCATAAATATTCATAAATATTTCAAAATCAAATACATTTATACAAGTCAAGGATATTTTAGACAGATACAAATGTTCACAGTTCATTTGTAATATATATATATATATATATATATATATATACATATATATATATACATATGTATATGTGTGTGTGTGTGCATATACATACAGTTAAAATTCTTTAATGTCCAATTTGTTTTCAAATTATCAATTAACATCATAGATTTTCCTTGAAGAGGATCCAAATAAGACTCATTCTTTTTTTTACATTTATTTGACTCTTTTGTGTGTACATGTACACATGTGTATATATGTGTGTGGACACACAGACTGTCATGCATGTGGAGGTGGGGGAACAACTTAAAGAGCTAGTTCTGTCCTACCATCATGTGAGTTCCAGAGACTGAACTCAGGTCATCAGGTTTGATGGACAGCACCTTTACCTCCTCAGGAGCCATCTTGCCAGCCCAGGACCCAAACATTTTAGTTGGTTGTTAACTCTTTTAAATTTCTTTAATCTGTATATTTTCACTTTTCTTTCCTTTTTTAAAAAAATTGAATTAAACAGCTACTGGCCATTTCTCCTCTTCTTCCTTTTCTTTTTTTGTTGTTGTTATTGTTTTTTTTTTTTTTTTTTTTTATTTTGTTTTCAAGGCAGGGTTTCTCTGTATAACCCTTGGATATTCTAGAACTCACTCTGTAGACTAGGCTAGCCTAGAATTCAGAAATTTGCCTGCCTCTGCTTCCCAAGTACTGAGATAAAAGGCATTTATCTTTTTTTATTTTTATTTTATGTGCATTGGTGTTTTGCCTTCACATATGTCTGTGTGAGGATGTTGGATCCCCTGGAACTGGAGCTACAGACAGTTGTGATTTGCCAGGTGGGTACTGGGAATTGAACCCTGGTCCTTTGGAAGAGCAGCCAGTGCTCTTTACACTGAGCCATCTCTCCAGTCTTATTCTCAAGTCTTCAGTTCTCTCTTTCATCTAATTGTTGGTGAAGGTCATTTGCCTGCTGTTTCTCCCCAGCTGTATGATGGAGCTAACATCCCTAATAATCCTCTTTGTGCTTCCTGTCAAGTGATAACTAGCTCTAAAAGTCCGCTGGACTTTAGTTAAGTTTCAGCACAGCTTCCAAAAGACAATCACTGTCTTTGATATGTTGTTTGTTAATATAGATCATGAACATTATATTTTCTGTTTTTCTTTTTGTGACTTTTGTTTTCTATTAATAATAATGGGCTTCATATTAACACTTTGCTAATATACATAATGTATTTTGGTCACATTTACCCCTCTTTATGACTACAAATGGTCAATAGTTTCTACATATTGAAAAAAATAATAATATCTAATGAAATGTGCAGATCATCTGAAACTCAGGCTTTAATGTTTATAAAACTTCTTTTTTCTGGAACACAGCTATCTTCATTAAATTTTGTGCTCCCAATGATTGCTTTCAAACTGTAACAACAGAGCTCAACAGCTACAGCAGACAGCTTGTGACCATGCCAGGTGAAACGTTTATTTCTGACAAGGGGAGACTATGGATGAGCTGGGAATGCCCAGTCACCTGTGTTTTTACACTGGCTTGTTTACGACCAGTAAGGCAGTAAGTGCTGGAAACTTCTGGGTGACCAAGCAAAGTGATGGCATGGTGTGTCACTCTGTATCGCTCTGTGACCTGGGAGGATTTACCTTTCATCACCTTTTCCCAGCAGTCCCAGGATTCTCAAGAGCTGAATCTGTAGCCATGGTGCCGGCACACTATGGTAACTGAACTCCACTGGGAGCTTTCCTCCCACTACTTGCTTTAAAATTGTTACAAAACTCCCAGTCAAGTCTTTATATCCAGAAGAGTTTTCCTGCATAAAAAAAAAAAAAAAAAAAAAATCTGTTAATAATAATGTCTTTTCTTTCCTTTCTTTTCCTTTTCTCTTTTTTTCTTTTTGAGACAAAGTCTCACATAACCCAGGGCTGACCTCAGATTTGCTATGTAACCAAGTTATTCTTTCTTTTATATCCATCCATATATACATATAACTTTTTAAAAAAACTTCATACATAAGTACTACACTTCCCTTATTTTCATCTCTCCCTGTTGCCCTACCAACTCCTCCCATGTCCCTCTCCTCCACTCTCCCAAAATTATGACTTCTTTTTATTTATTATTATCATAAATGTACACACATACAAACATACATACATGTAAAAATCTGCTGAGTCCATTTAGAGTTGCTCACATGTATACATGCTTAAGCTGGCCACCTGTCTTATTAGATAGCTTATCAGGGGCTCATCCCTGGAGAAGCCTGATTCTCCCTCTCTCAGCAACCATTAATTGCCTGTGGCTCTTCATGGGGGAGAAGGGGCTTGTGAGATTTCTCCTGTCCATAATGGGATGTCACCTGGTATCACTGTTCAGGGTTTTAGGTGACCACATTGTTGAGCTTTCATGAGTGCAGCTCCCTGTCACACTACAGGAGAGACTATCTCATAGCAGATGTCCCAGTTTTCTGGCTCATTATCTTCCCAGCCCTCTTCAGCATGTTCCCAGAGCCTGAGGTGTAGGAGGTGTGTTGTAGATGTAGCTACTATGGTCAGACACCCCACAATCAATTGTCCTCTAAATTTTGACCAGTTGAACTCCTGATCTGTCTTCCATACAACTCGTATTATCAACAACTTATAAAAGTTACATTTAGAAGTAAATAACAGCATAAAATATATTTATGTGTGTGTGAGTTTAGTAAATATGTGTGTGCATGAGTGTGTACCTGTGCACATGCAGAGTCCAGAGGAGGATTCTGGTATCCTTTTCTATCACCCTGCTCTATTCCCTTGAGACAGGGTTTCTTGCTGGACCTAGAACAAGACTGTCAGCCAAGAAGGCCTAGACCCTTTGTCTCTGCCTCCCTCAGCACTAGGGTATAGGCATACATGGATGGCCACACCCAGCTTTTTACATGAATGCTGGGATTTGATCTCAGGTCTTCCTGCTTGTGTACCAAGCATTCTCACCCACTGGGCCATCTCTCTAGCCTAATAATGGTATAAAATATTAATCATTTTATTAAAATATCTGAGTTTTCTTCTAATTCCATAGGGATATTGTTACAATGGTAACTACTAAGCACATGCTGAAATTGCCAACTTACCTTAATCATCCTAAGGTATATATGCAAAGAGGCAGCCATGACCCCAACATCTCTGTCACAGAGTGCTTTCCGAAATTTAGTATGGATATGCTGTACTTGATTAGGGGCAATGAGGTAAAATTTGTATAATGCCAGAACTGCTTTTCTTCGTATAATCTCCCTAAGGATAAAAAATGAAATTTAAACAAGGCAACCTAGGCCATCAAGTATCTATTACTAATTATTTTATTCTAATACAACAAAGTATAAAAAAGATAAAAATCTTATTTCTGGCTAAGAAGTATGAATTCAAGAAACTGTCTTCTGTAGCGGGGGAGGTTGCTGTATACAAATCCATGTTTGTGTATGTGGAGGCCATGCACAGATGCATGTTTATGCATGTGGAGGCTAGGATGCTATCAGTATCTTCCTCTATCACTTTCTACTTTCTTTTCTGAGACAGGGTCACATACTTAATCTGGAGCTTACTGGTTCAATTTACTAGACTGGCTGTCCAGAAAGCCTCGGGGCCTCCCCTCCCCATCTCAGCACTGGTATTACGGGTGCATGCTGACACAGCTGGCTTTTATGAAGGTTCTAGGGATCCAAACTCACATCCAAACTTCACAATCACACCCCAAGCACACCAGTGACTGAACCATCTCTTCAGTCCCTTTTAAGTATTGTTGTTTTATAAGACAGGGTCTCACTATATAGCCCAGGCTGGTCTTCAACTCATGATCTTCCTGCCTCAGGCTACAAAATACTGCAAATACAGGTGTGGACCACTATGCCCAAAAAAACCTTAACTGCTTATCAGTTATAAATTTCTCTAATTATAGGACTTTAAGTGACATGCACAGATTACTTTTGTAATCAAATAAAATAAGATAAATTTTGTAATTCTTTGATTCCACTCTTGTCTCTTTATTAGGATGAAAATGGCTTTCTATAAAAGGTAAATATCCTCCAAATATTGCTGGGATACAGAAGCACAGGGGACATGTGGGTAGAAAGATGCTACTCTTCTTCCTGGGATTTGTTTTTAAAGCCTTGTGGTAATAAACAGCTAAAGTGTAATCCAGTCTCACATCTGTAGATGTCTCATTTGTAGCAGATTATGTCTGGCCGACATGCAGCAAAAATGAAAAAAATGAAACTATACATCCTAGTTTTTATTTCTTTGGTCGTGTTTTGTTGTTGTGCTTCAGTGCTGGGGAAATACCTTAGAGAATCACACATACCAGACAAACAAAAGACCCAAGTTCAAACCCCAGCACCCAAGGTTGGTAGCTCACAACCACCTGTAACTCTAGCTCCAGGGGCGTCTAATGGACACCTGCACTCATGTGCTCAAACCCACATAGACACATATAAACACACAAGATTTTATATTAAAAAAGAAGGGGAAAAACATAAATATGTACTGACACCTTAACAACATTCCCAGTTAGTAAAACAACAGTAAGTTCTCCCATACGGACCATGGCCTCCTGAGGCAGGAGCTTTTGACCAGGTTTATAGTTCCAGGCAGGAATTCCCTATTCAAGACTATTCAAGGAGGCCCCTTTTCAAGACTATGGAAACCTACAACTTTGTAAACTAATTAAAATATATGGTTTAAAAGAGAGGGTTTGAACTGAGTTACCCTGCAGCAGTGGGCAACACTTTTCCCAGAAAACATGGGTTATTCGATGTGTTATTAGTTAAGAAGGTTCTAAAGGCTTCCAAAACAACGCAGGTCACTGCCATTGCTCCTGGTTGTCCACCATAGCTACATGATAATACCCTGCTGATGGAGACACCACACATTTTGGTTACAGGAATTTGTGTTTGCTTCTGTGTCCAGCTTTTTACCTGAGTGTCGGGGTCTGAGTTCAGGCCCACAGGCCTGCACAGCATGCTGCCCACTCAGCTGCCAGCCCTAGCCGTGCTTGAGAAATCATATTTTTACATACAAGATTATTCGAGAATTGAGGTTTGTTTTCTTTTCTTATACATTGTTTATTTCTTGTTTTAGAAAGTATACTAACATTCTAAATAATAACGCACTGTGTTGTAGTATATACAAACAGTAAACCATTAAAAAATATGGAAATGACCCGGGAACGTTCCCCCTGATGGCCACCTTCCATTGTTGTTACAGTCGTCTTTGATATCCACTTGCCACACATCCTGATTACCACAGTAAGGAGCTGCATCTGAACAAGTGTCCTGATAGCCTTGACTGTTGTGGGAAGGACCCACCTAACTCTGGGCTAACTTCTGGGAGCCCAGATCAAAAGAGTGCAGCCAAAGGACAATCAGCCTGCCTTTTGCTGAAGAGTTGATATGCCCTGTCGCCGCCCCTGCTGCTACTGCTGCTGCTGCTTCACTTGCTGACAGCAGAACCAGCATTTTTGAACTTTCATAGTAACTAAGGACCAGAGGTAATCTAGGAACTTTCTGGGCTTCCAGCACCAGACTGGGACTGCTGAGGCACTTTGCCTTTTGACACAAGAGAATACAGGTTACATTTTCACTATTGTGTCCTATCTCTATCCTTTCCTATGACAGAGCCAATGTGGAGACTATTCTGACTGATGAAATGCCCAGCCTCAAGGACTGAGTAATTATGGGGTTCTCAACTCTCGGGTGTGATTCTGTTATTGTTACTATTTTAAAGCTGAGTTATTAAATTCTTTAATAATAATAATTTTCTAATTATGTACATTGTATAGATATATGTGGATGTATATATGTGTGTGTATATATACATATATACATACACACATATGTGTTTATATGTGTGTGTATATATATGTGTGTGTATACATACATACATACATACATACATACATACATACATACGGCTGGAGAGATGCCTCAGTAGTTAAGAGCATGTGCTGTTCTTAACCTCTTCCGGGGACTCAAGTTCAATTCCCAGCACCCAGGTCAGGCAGTTCCTAACTGCCTATGATTCTAGCTCCAGCACATCTAAGGCCTTTGGCCTCTATGAGCATCTGTACTCATGTGCAGACACACCCATACAGATACATATAATAAAAATAATAAAAAAAATTTAAAATACAGGCACACATATATACCTCCTTGGAGACAGACCTTTTATTAAACAAAACTGACCTGTCAATCAAGATGTGCCAGTACAATGGTGACGTGACTATTATAGGGGTGACCAACCACTGTCTAACTGGATGGGTCTGCTCCACAGGAGGGAGTTTATGCCTGGGACTGGAAACCTGGTCAGAAGTCTATGTTTGGGGGTCATGGGCCCTACTACTATTATTTTGCTAAATAGACACAGTCCCAAGCTATCTTCTAAATACTTACGTTTATATCCATAAATTAGTGCTTTCTCAACCAGAGAAATATCTGTCAGAAGCCATCTAGGAAAGACTATTGCAAGCAAGTGAGTTTTCCGGAGATGGCCTACCATTTTGCATGGCTGCGATGGGTGCACTGTGAGATGCAAGGTCCTCAGACTTCATTCCAGGATTGCTTCTTACTGCTGATGTGCCTTTCCTGCCATGATTACATAACCTAATGATTCCTGGGCATCAGCCTACACTATGGGGCAAATTTCCTGCAGACCAACAGGAAGATGAACTTTCATGAATTAATGCTAGATGAATTAATTATAGATTCCTGATTTGGCCGGGCAGTGGTAGCGCACGCCTTTAATCCCAGCACTT
>JANHMN010000002.1:190355176-190377259 GCA_030674055.1 Rhabdomys pumilio | reverse complement strand
AAACAAACAAACAAACAAAACCCTAGAGCATTCTATGCTCTTTGAGCATTTTCCTACGAGTTTTACCAGTCCAGCACCCAGAATACCTTTGTAAGGACTTTTCCTAACAGTCTACAAGATCCAGGATAAGGAAAAGAAATAAGTTCCAGTTAGAATAAATAAAGGTCTTCACAGAAGAAAGGGGTGGGAACGAAGCATTCAAGCAGGTGGTACAGAAAGTGGCCAGGAGATCAGACAGGAATTAAGCCAAGGCGGGTGAAGTAACATTCCAAGAGAGGAAACCACGCAGCTGCCACTGGAGGCTGTACTGACTAATGAGAATCAGGCCTTGACAAACTGCTCGGCCTTGGGCTGTTGAGATGGCTCAGTGGGTTAAAGACACTCCCCAAAACTGACACAGCAGAAGGTGAGGACTCCCAAAGTTGTCCTCAGACTCCCACATGGGCAAGAAGGCACACACACACACACACACACACACACACACACACACACACACACTTAGCCTTGATACAAATTTAAAAATCAGTAACTCACAAATTATTCCACCAGGAAAGAAAATTGCTACACTCCTCAGAAAAGAGGGGTGGAGCAGCTCTTCCAGAAAAGAATGCAGAGGCAACTGCAAGGGCCTGAGAGGCAAGAAGCAGTGAGTAGTGAGGGAAGTGCTGGAGAAGGGAGAGAAACTTCCAGGTTGTCCCATGTCTTGTCATCCAGCAGATCTGTGATGAGTACAGACACTCTAGTCTTCCATGTGACCTCATGAAGCTCCAAGGAACTCCTCCTTTCCTCTGCTCTCAGTAACTGATTCTGGATGACCATCCAGCTTCTCCTTCCCTGAAAAGCCCTGAATTTGTGGAGATAAAATTACACATTATTGAACGATAAATGGGCCAGAGAAATGAAAATGAAAATATAACACAATGAACCCCCTGGGACACATTAAAGGGAGTCTTAAGGAAGGAGTTTATAGCTCTAAGTACCTACATTAAAAAATCAGAAAGAAGGCAGACATTGTAGTGTATGCCTTTAACCCTAACACTCAGGAGGCAGAGGCAGGCAGATCTTTGTGAGTTTGAGGCCAGCCTGGTCTACATAATGAGTTCCAGGACAGCCAGAGCTATATAGCAAGACCCTGCCTGAAAAAAAAAATCAGAAAGAAGGAAAGAAGCCAAGTATTAAGGAGCAGGCCTTTAATCCCAGCATTTGGGAGGCAGATGCAGAGGCAGGTGCATCTTTTTGGGTTCAAGGTCAGCCTGGTCTACCCAGTGTGTTCCAGTATAGCAAGGACTATGTATGGAGATTCTGTCTCAAAAATAACTACACACACACACACACACATATGCACATACCACACACTCACACTCAGACTCACACTCAGAAAGAACACAGATTAGTGACTCAATGATTGCTCTAGCCAGACTTCTGTTGCTGTGATGAGACACCATGACTAAAAGCAACTTGGTAGGAAAGGGTTTATGTCAGTTTACACTTTGAAGTAACAGTCCCTCACTGAGGGAAGTCAGGACAGGAATTCAAGGCAGGAACCTAGAGGCAGGACCTGGAGCAGAGACAATGAAGGAGTGCTGCCTGTTGGCTTGCTCCTCGTGGTCATCCTCAGCCTGCTTTCTTATACAACCAGGACGTCTTCCACAGTTGGCACTGCCCACAGTGAGCTGGGCCCTCCCACATCAATCACTAATCGGGAAAATGTCCCGTAGGCTTGTCTATGGGCCTATCTGATGAGGGCATTTCCTCAATTGAGATCCTGCCTCCTAAACGACACTGGCATGTGTCAAGTTGACAAAAAATTACAGCACAGTGACATGACTGAAAGAATTTGGAAAAAACAGGAATAAACCACAATCAAATCCAGAAACAACAAAACATAAATAGTAAAAATGGAAATAACAATCAAAGCAGATAATGAACTATAAGCAAAGAAAATTATACAAATAATCAATGAATCTTAGAGCTGATTCTTTGCAAAGATAGACAATATTGACAGATCCTTAGTGTTAGTATTCTGTCTAAACTCCACCTCCACAGTTACCTGGCAACAGCCAGGTAGGCCTGGTCCACTATAAAAGGGACTGCTTGACCCCTCCTCTCTCTCTTGATCTCTTGATTTCTTGCTCTCTCTTGCCTCTTGCTTCTCCCTGTCCCCTCCCCCCACTCTCTCCATGTGCTCTCCGGCCTCTACTCCTCTACTTCTCTTCTCTTCTCTTCTCTTTCTCTCTCTGTCTGTCCTCTCTTCTCTCTCTCTCTCTTTCTCCTCTCTTTCTTTCTCCTCTCTCTTTTTCTCTCTGCCTCTCTCTGCCTCTACTACCCTCTTGGCTCCCCTCCCCATGCCCTGAATAACCTCTATTCTATACTATACCGGTGTGTGGCTGGTCCCTCAGGGGGAAGAGATGCCTGGTCATGAGCCCACTGAGACATACCCTTCCCTCATACCTCTGCACACACCCACAGAACTTATTCTCTTTATCTCTTTATCTTTTTATAAACACATCACTTGGCACAGTTAAAATCGGGAGAGGACACAAAGGAACAAAATTAGAGATCAACAGGGAAACAAAAGACATGAAGGAAATGCAGAACACTGTAGGGAATACTTTAAAGCCTATACTCCATTAAATTAGAAAACCTAAGAGAAATGGATTAATTCCTAGCTTTATCTGGGCCATCAAGGCTAAACCAAGAGGAAGTTCACAACCCAAACAGATCTACAACCAAGAGCTTGAAGCATTAATAAAAACCCTTCTGGCTTCCCCAGATGACCTCATGCAGAATCCTACCAGACCTTCAAAGACAAACTAAAACAAATGCTTCTTAAAGTATCTTTATTTGTTGGTTTGTTGGGGGTTTTTTGGTTTTGGTTTTTGATTTATTTGTTTGTTTGAGACAGGGTTTCTCTGTGTATCCCTGGCTGTCCTAGAACTCTGTAGACCAGTCTGGCCTCAGAGATCCACATGTGTCTGCCTCCCAAGTGCTGGGACTAAAGACCTGCACCACCACCACCCAGCTAAATTATTCTTAAAAGGAAAGAAATGGAAGGAGCACATTCCAACTCCTTCTGTAAAGCCATGATGACTTTAATGCCCAAACCACATAAAGACACACGGTAAAAAGAAAAGCACAGGTCAGTATTTGATGAATAGATGCACTTTTTTTTTCTATAAAATACTTACAAACCAAATATAGACATATATCGAAAAGATCACCAACCACAATCAAGTGGGTTTTTATCCTACATGCAGGAGTGTACAATGTATATAAGTAAATAAATATAATAAAGTATATAAAAGGACTTAAAGACAAAAATATTATACAATCATCTTAGTAGATACCGAAAAGTCTCTTGGCAAAATCCAATGTGTCTGCAAGATAAATGTCCTGGAGGGAGTATACACCAGTAAAGGCTATACATGTCAAACCCACAGCCAACATCATCATAAATGGAGAAAGACTCAAAATAATCTCATTAAAATCAAGAATGACCCCACCTGGCAATGGGCAAAAAGACCTTGTCAGTGATGGTGTTCTTATATCAGTCAGGGGCAGAGTGGATGACAGTCCTTTGTTCATCCTGGCTTGGTGGCCAAAGCTGTCTCATGCTTAGGACTCATAAAAATCAAATCAAATCAAATCAAATTCAGGCAGCTGCAGCCTGGGAGAAGGAAGATGGACATGCCACCCACAGACCTGTCTCCAGTCCACTGCATAGGTGGACCACGGACACACGATTGCTGCCACTCCACGCAGCATAGATGGAAAATGTCACCCAGGGGCCCATGCCATGTGGTCAGCAGATGAGCTGGCCCTGTTCATCACCAGCACTCAGGAGAGTGGGTCCTGCATCTTCTCAGGGCAAGCACAGTAGAGCTGGCCGTAGTGGAGGGAGCACAGTAGAGCTGGCCCCAAGAGAGAGAGCAGGAGAAGAGCTGGCCTGCCACTCCTCTGCTGTGAGGTGGGTTGAGGATGGGGGGTGGGGGAAGAGATGACTGGAGGTTGGGGGGCTGGGTAGAGGACTGATTCCCACCCCAACCCCTCACCCATCACCACTTAAAGAGAGAGCTGACCCAGAGGTCGTGAAAGCAGGTGAGCTGGTCCTGTCTCTCCCCAGCTGTAACACTCAGGTGGCAGGGGGTGGGGGGCTTGCACCTCACTGGGGCAGCACAATAGGGCTGGCCTTGGTCAAGTGGCCTTGGGTAAGCCAGCCCCTCCTCCCAGGTTGAGAGCATAGGAGAACTGGCTCTGTCAGTGGTCTGCCATGAAGTGACAACAGATGTGGAGATGGTGCCTACCCTACCCCACAACACACACACCTATGACAGTCAGGAGAACTGTCCCTGGGGTCTTGAGACCAGGTGAGCTGGTCTTGTCTCTCACCAGCTGCAACACTAGGGAGAGTGGGCCCTGCATCTCATCAGGGAGAGATAGTAGAGCTGGCCCTGATGGAAGGGCGAGCCCCTGAGGGGAGAGCAGGGATAATGCCCTTCCCCTCCCCCTCTGCAACACCTGCAGCAGCTGGGAAAGCTAGCCCTGCCTCCATTACAGACCCTGGCTGTAGTATTTAGGAGTGTGGGCCCTGCACCTGGTCAACACAGTGGGTGTGGCCCTGATGGCAAAGGTACAGTGAGCCAGCCCCGAGGGTGTAAGAGCAGGAGAGTTGGCCCAGCCCCTCACAGGTTGCAGCACTTGGGAGAGTGGGCCCCATACATTGACTGGGCCGCACAGTGGAGCTGGCTCTGGAGGTATGGGTGCGGGTGGGTGAGCCATCCAGAGGGCAGGAGAGCAGGAGAGCTGACCTTGCCTCCTTCCAATGGCAGCAGTGGGTGGCCTAGCCAGAGCAGTGCTGGAGAACTTGCCCTGGTGGTGTGGATAAGGGAGTCTGTGGGCTGAATAGCTCAGCTACCACCCAGGCCCAGAGCCAGGGCTCTGAATTGGCCACTGCAAGAGCTATATCATCTGTTAACAGTTGAGATTGTAAGAGGGCCAGTGCTGCTGTTCCAAAGCTGCAGGATGTCCACGGCACAGAGCAACAACAGGACAACCTGGAGGAGGCCCAATGAAGAGCCAGTAACTGACGGTGTCACAGAAGCCAGGTCTCAAACCAGACCAGTGATGACTCGTTACAATGGACATTTGCAAGTGAAGATGTGTGGACAGAGAGCTACACTGTGGGACACACTGGGACACACTACAGCTCCATGATAAGATATTTTCTATGCTTTGTTTTTGTTGTTTGTGTGTTTTTTACTGGTGGGGGGGAGGTTGTAGGGGCAAAGAAGATATGAGGTGACAGGGAGATGAGCAGTGCTGGGTACGTGATGTGAAACCCACAAAGAATAGATACAAAGGTAAAATTAAAGTCATTGTTCCCTAAGACCTCCTGCCATTTAAAACAGTTTTACATTTTAATTTAAAACTTTAAATTACATTTTAATTTTACATTCAAATACATTTAGATACAGTGTCACAGTTTTGTTATGCCAGCTATACATTCAATTTCTTGAGTGGGTAGCATGAAATAACTTCATCAAATCTGTAGTTTTGAGGGTTTTTTTTTTTAATTTTTAAGAAAAAGAAGTAGGAATGAGTCAGGGATGCTCATTATTCTCACTCATTTTCTTTTTTCTTTCTTTCTCTTTCTCTTTCTTTTTTCTTTCTTTCTTTTTTTTTTTTTTTTTTTTTTTTTTTTTTTTTTTTTTGGTTTTTCAACACAGGGTTTCTCTGTGTAGCCCTGGCTGTCCTGGAACTCACTCTGTAGACCAGGCTGGTCTCGAACTCAGAAATCCACCTGCCTCTGCCTCCCGAGTGCTGGGATTAAAGGCATACACCACTGCTGCCTGGCTCTCACTCATTTTCTATATAGTCTTTGCCTTGAAGAACTAGTTAGAGCAATAAGGCAAGAGAAGGGAATAAAAGGGACACAAACAACAAAAGAAAAAGTCAAAATATCCCTATGATGGCTATTACTGGTTGTCAACTTGACTATATCTGAAATGAACTACAATCCAGAATTGGAGGGCCCACCTGTGATCCAGATCTTGAGGCTGGAAGACACAGGTTTCTGACCTGGATCTTGGCATGGAGATCTTGAGGCACTGTGGCCATGAAAAGCTTAATAGCCAAGGTAGTACATGTCTTTAATCCAAGGAGACTGAGGCAAGCAGATCTCTGAGGTCAAGGACTGGCTAGGACAAAGCAAGTCCCAGATCTAGGCATGGTAGCACACACCTTTAATCTGGGCCACACCTTCTGCTGGAGGCCTACATAAGGGCATTGAAAGAAAGAAGATTCAATCTTTGCCTGCTTGCACTTACTTGCCAGCATATCTATTGGAATCTACTTCTACAGAAGACCAGCTGAAACTGGCCTCATGGACCAAGTAACTACTAGATTCTTGGACTTCCCATCCACAGCTGCCCATTGTTGGGTTAGTTAGACTATAGACTGTTAAGTCATCACAATAGATTCCCTCAATATAGAGAGACAGTCTATAAATTCTGTGACTCTAGAAAACCCTGACTAGTGCAATCCTTATTTGTATATATGAAGCATGAGAAACAAAACTTCCCTTAGAAAACTAGAAATGATCAACACTTTCAGCAAAGTAGTGGGATTAAAATCAGCTTACCAAAGTTAGTCGCCTTCCTCCATAACAAGCACGCTGAGAAAGAGACCGTAGGGACACTCCCATTCACAATCCCTTCAAATAAAATAAAATATCGATGAGCACACCTAACCCAGGAAGTGAAAGACCTTTACAATAAAGACTTTACATCCCTGAAGAAAGAGATTGGGGAAGACATAATAGAGAATGGAAAGACCTGCCGTGCTCATGGACTGGCAGAACTAATATTGTGAAAATGACCATTTTACCAAGAGCCATATACAGCTTCAATACAATCCCAGTCAAAATCCCTAAGGCATTCATCACAGAAATAGAAAAAAAATTATCCTAAAAGTCATATGGAAGCATCAAAGACTCCAGATAACCAAACTGATCCTGAGCAAAACGAACAATCCTGGAGGGTGACCATTCCAATTTTTAAGACATATGGAGTCATAGAAACAGAAAAGCCCGGTAACAATTCAAAAGCAGGGGTGCAGATCAGTGGAATAAATCAGAAGACTCAAATATGAGTGTTTGAAGTCCAACTGTCTCACACTTGGCAAAGATGCCAAAAGTACACACTGGAAGAAAAAAAGCACCTTTGACCAATGGGGCTAGAAACAGTGGATGTCCACACACAGGAGAATGAACTTAGAGCCATATTGATCAACCTGCCCAAAATCAACTCCAGACGGATCAAAATCTCAACATGAAACCTGAAATACGCTGGGCGGTGGTGGCGCACGCCTTTAATCCCAGCACTTGGGAGGCAGAGGCAGGTGGATTTCTGAGTTCGAGGCCCAGCCTGGTCTACAGAGTGAGTTCCAGGACAGCCAGGGCTACACAGAGAAACCCTGTCTCGAAAAAAACAAAACAAAATAAATAAATAAATAAATAAAATAAAATAAAATAAAAGTTGAGGTGTCCTGTGTTTCTTGTTAAATACACAATTTAACATTCCGAGCATGTATAAATGCTCACTAAAGTTTGATTCAGCTTTATGAAGGTGTGCTATAATGTGCTCTGATGTGAGCAATAATACATTTCACCACATTTATTTAAATGGAGTTACTGTACTATGATGATGCTCCCCACAAAAGGCTCAGTACCAGGCATGGGAAACCTCCCCTTGAGTTAACTGTCAGAAAAACACAAGCCTCACCCCCCCCCCCAAAAAAAAAACCAATATGGGCTATTGCCCTTGATCGAATTCCACAACTTGAAGGCGAGACCTTATTGCTGAAGACACCACACACTTCAGACACAAGACTTGGAGACAGTGAGCTGGAACTGAGGTGGGAGCCTCCTCCAGAGGGCTAGCGCAAACACATGTGAAGGTGCTATACCAGCTGCCAAGGAGTGGAACAAGCTATAGTCCTGCCCAGCTGTAAAATCCAAGAACTACAGGCATAACCAAGGACAATAGACCAGTGGTCAGTAGTCACTTTTATCTTGGAACCACGGCTGTGTAGGTAGACTTAAGGTCCACTCAATGGGCAGAAATCCATTTCTGGTACTGTAATCCCAGCCAATAGGTTACCCATAGCTAGAGAGCTCAGACTCGAGTAGAAATCCTACTCCTGCCTTTTTCCTAAGCCAATATAATTTCTAACTTTATCCTAAATTCTTCCTTGTACCTACAGATAAGAGTCGCTCTCACACCTCATCAAAGAAGCTTCCTTATGTAACAGGTGGAGACTGTTACACAGACCCACAACTGGTCAAAACGCGCAGATTAAGGATCTGTGGGGTGCCCAACCCCAACTGAGACATATTTAAAACAACTCCAACACCCAAGACTCAAGAAAAATCATAGAAGGGACAGAAAGACTGTAAGAGTCAGTGGCCTAGGACACTTGTTACTAAATAGTATCTTCTCTGCATGACAGTGAAAAAATGCACCCACTAATGATTGTGTGAACGAGACTGGCATAAAGACAACATCATTTGACATGTCAACGTGGACAGAGGACATTCCATATGAACCCACCCCTAGGTGAAGAGCTACGATCATCAATGGAGGCTGAAAGAGAGAATCACTTTCCTCCAGGAACCAGCCCCTGTGTAGGATGTGCAATCCCAAGTGGTTAGCTCGGGATACTTGAACGTATAAGCAATGCTGAATGCTCTCGGAGGATCCATATACATTTATGCATATATGCATATACATTTATATGTATATGTAAAAATAATAAAGAAGAGGCCATTCGTTGGGAGGGGTAGACACTACAGCAGTTTGAGGGATGAAGGAAGGCAAGGAGTGGATAGAGACTCAATGCTCATGTGCAAAGTTCTCAAAAAGTTATAAAAAGAATTTAAAATAATGCAAAAAAAGAGGCGGTCTCTGTTGGAGGCTATGCACAAGAAGATGACATTCCAAATCTAGCTTTTGAGGAAGTATCAGTGATCCACAAGGAGGCAGTGTTACCAAGCATGTTGTTAAGTTGCTCTCTGTAAAACTGTAAGAGACAATCTTATAAGTCGGGCTCTTAAGATATTCTCTCGGGGGAGAGGGACACAAAGAGACGATCTTACAAAGATGGCCCGTTAAGGCGGTCTGTGGTGGTGGAGAGTATAGGAGGCCGGCTTACAGATGGCAGTGTTAAGGTGGTCTCTGTTGCGGTGGATGATGCCAGCCTTAATGCCTTTTGCAGATCCAAAATGACAGGTGAGGGGACAAGCTTCCTCCAGAGCTGGAGGGTAGCTGCAGTTCCCTCTGCTGCCACTAGATGACTGTGTAAGTCTGTCTAGAGGAGAAAGTGGAGCAAACCGACTGGATCCCAGAGCCAGGATCTTTCCAAAGAGGAAGTAAACCAAATCAGACCGTTTATAAGTGCTGTAGTCAATGAGAAACAGTTGGAAGGCCTTGGGTTTGTTTGTTTTTTTTTTTTTCCAGAATATGTGGGGCTCGCCTTCTAAGACTCTGTCTCTGGATAAGTTACACTAATGACTATTTTCTTCTATCCTCTATTTTGTGGCTTTTTTCTTTATTTTATTTTGGCGTTTGTTGTTTGTTCTTGTTTTGTTTGAATCAGGGTCTCACTCTGTAATCCTGGCTTTCCTAGAACTCACAATGTAGACCAGGCTGGATTCAAATCTATGGCTATATCCTCCTTCCTCTACCTCCTCTTAAGTGCTGGAACTAGAGTTCAGGTACCCCAATCCCTGGATATGACTTGTTGATCCTAATCTCTCTTGTTTCCTTCTGTCTCCTAGACTGTAATTCATAGGAGAGGCACAAAGCAAATTTTTGATAAGTCCGTGCTTGAAATACCTTTGGCAACTCTCCAGATAGAATTTCTTATGCTCTCACACATACTTCCATAGCATTTGGAAACATCTAGATGAGATCAGACCAAGACCCACAGCTACAGATCCTCTTGGTAACCTATGCTGACTCTCTAGTATTGGTACATTGGTACATTGGTAGTATATATGTCTGTGGATATATGAGTGAATGAGAATTTTTAAATGACCTTTAAAACATTACTGATTAAAGGATGCCATCGCAGTATAACCCCCACCCCGCATCTGCTCTTTCTTTGCATGTCCATGAGTTTTGGTAAAGTCTCCTTAGGGCTATTTCCAAATCTGTAATGTTATCGGTCTATTATACAGAGATTCTCACTTCATGTGGAAATAAATCAAAAGCTGCAGGAAGAACGGCTTGTGAGGAATTACCAAAAGTTCAGAGTTGACTTTCTGTGGGAAGTGTGTGGGCATACCATTTTTTGCTTTTTATCTGTGTATAAGTATGCCATGCTCATAGATGTTCTTATGAGGGAATGCATGCATTTGCATGCCATTGCGTGTGAGGAGGTCACGGGGCAACCACAAGAATCATTCCTTACTTTCTACTATGTGTGTTACTGTGTCTTTTCATCTTTGGTTTTTGTCTTTTCTTGCTTTATATGATGCCCGGCTGGCCCAGCAGCTTCCAAGGATTCTGTCTCTGCCTCTCAACTCCTTGTAAGAGTGCTGGGATTTCAGACACATATTACAACCATGTCTGGCTCACACAGGCTCTGAGGACTGAACTCTGGTCCTCACAACTGAGTGATGGGCACTTTACCCACTGAGGCATTTTTCTAGCCTTAGCATGATTTATTACACTGGTGAAAGAGTCTCTATGGTTTACTTACAAGTTCTGTTGCTACTGTAATGACTCTTCACACATTAGTAACAAGTAATGAGAGAAAGAATTTTTATAGTGACCCAGAGGTTCTGGAAGCTATCGAGGCATTAAATCAAATTAGTGTAAATTCTTTTTTTTTTTTTTTGGTGAATTCTCGAAAGCAACTGGAGTGGCAAAAAAAAAGAAAAAGAAAAGAAAAAGAAAAAAGAAAAAAGAAAAAAACCCAACCCGCAGCCTGTGATGTGGCTTTTCAATTACCTTAGCTATAAAGTCTGGCTATTAACGGAGTACTTAATTGGCTCCTCCTGAAATGGAACCATAAAAGCATTTGGTCCCACAGGCTAAAGAACATGTTGTACCTGTTGAAAACTGTTAAAAGGCACCTTTAAAAGTCTGGTCATAACTGAGCAATGACTAAATGTAACCTTATTAGGCCAGACATTGTAGAAATGGTGACTACCTACACAGAATTGTGCCCAGACAGCAAGTCTGAAGCCTACCTCTGCCGTTCACAGTCTGTACAACTGTAATTACATATTTTACATCCACGAGCCTTTGTATCTTCACCCCTCTAATGAGTGCAACAGTAACCATCCTTCTTACCTGTAGAATCTGAACAATTAAGTTAGATCACACACAGAAAAGAACTTTGAAGACATGGCACAACACAAATATTAGTTACAGCTCGTAAGTCAGGCAGTCGTACAGACAGGGAAGCTGACTGACTTGGCTAAGGACCAGTTGTAGCTGAGTTAGGATGAGGACAGATCTCCACAGGATTCTTTTCAGAACATCAATCCGTGCTTCTCTGACATGTAATATAAACTAAGTCTCCGCCCATGTCTCATTTACATACAATTTATTACCCAGCCATAAAAAGTCATTAAAATTTAACTTTAAGTCTGTTAGAAGCTGGATTTAATTACCATGTATGTGTATCTATATTACTGACCTTCCAACTGCCCCTGAGGGAAAACAGGTTTTTGTTTTGTTTTTTTATTGTGTATGTCAATGCTTGGCTAAGACTTCTGGTTTTATGGGAGTCACATGAGATAATTTGAATCCTAAATCCAGTTACTGGGAGGAATCTACAAAAACAAATCAGACTTGTATAAAAGCTAAAACCTTCAACATACTTTCAGGATTCTTTAAATAATTCTTTACCTTCATTCTAACCTTTCACTTTGCTAGTAACAAAGGAAGCACTATTTGTGGCTTCCAAAAAAGTCCTGTTACTTCTTTCCTTTTTAACGTGTATTTGTGTGTGCCTACTTGCCCATATGTGCAGCACATGCATGCTGGTGCCCACAGAGGTCAGAAGAAGGCATTAGATCCCCTAGTGCTGGACTTACAGGCAGCTGTGGGTGCTGGGAACCAAATTCTAGGCCTCTGCAAGGACAGAAAGTTTATTTAACTGCAGAGTCATCCTCCAGGCCCTCAAATGATCTCAGCTCTGGGGAGGCAGAGGAAGCAGATCTTTGTGAGTCCAAGGCCAGCCTGGTCTACATAGTGAGTTTCAGTAGCCAGAGCTGCATAGTGAGGTTTCAACTCAAATAAATGGATGGGTGGATGGATGGATGGATGGATGGATGGTAGGTAGATACTCATCCTAATGCTTTCTTTGCTTTAATAGTCACTTATCAATGCCCCTATAGTTACAGCATCCGAAGAATATTTTTATTGTAAAGAAAGCTATTTTCCTTATAATTTACGGTAGGTTAGTGCTATTTAAAATTTGCTTCTGGGAGCTGGATAAATGGTTCAGAGGTTGGGAGAATTGGCTGCTCTTCCAAAGGATCCGAGTTCAATTCCCAGCACTCAAATGGCAGCTCCTAACTGTCTGTGATTCCAATTCCAGGGGATCTGACACCCTCACACAGACATGCAGGCAGGCAAAATACCAATGCACATGAAATAAAAATAAAATAATAAAAAAGTCAAATTTTCTACTCACTCAAGTTCTAAGAACTAGGATTCAGAGTCTATGGGAGGAAGGATATGAGGTCTGACAGGTGTGTCCATTTGTGTTATTTTCCAGCTGCTGGAAGATTTAAGGCCAGTTTCTTTCTCATAGAAAGAAAAACCCACAGTAGCTTGTCTAACACCGAGGCCTTATTAAGTATTTCAAAGTCTTTGTGCATTTATAGTAGTTTAATTTTCAGTGTTGCATTGAAGAAGGCATAAAATAACTTGTGAAGGTTTAGCCCTTGTCCTACCTAATGAGAGGCTTCTTTAAGCCACTGTTCTGACCTTTTAAATGTGGTTGGTTCAGCAAGAGCCTGCAGGCAGAACGCCAGGATTAAAGAAGCAAGCTGAGGTAGGTTTATTAGAACCTTCTTGTCAGAAAGCTACAGTTTCCCAGCCTAGAAAGAGGTAAAAACTTCCTATTGTCGTCAGCCTTCATTCTGAGGCAATGATCTGACTTGAGTTACTTACGGAAAACTGAGCCACACAGCCTGTGAGCGTCATAAGGAGTGCATTAAGAAACCTGTGTACAGATACATCTGCAGTGGAGAAGCCCGCGGGTAATCTTGATGACAGAGTAGTATGAGTTCCTACCTCACCACTGTCTGCTTTACCTATTTTGAGGTAGAGGCAATGTCTCTTCTCTCTTTACTGATTGGAGGAGACTGGGTTGCCCCCATTGCTTGGGCTTAGGGGTGTGCATTCTTGTTGGCAAAGGTGGTATTCAGAAATGGATGCTGAGGCCCAGGAGAAGGCAAATATACAGATCTTGACCTTAGGAAAGGAAGACAGCCTGGTCCCAGCTGGGGCTGCTCGCCCTGCTCACACATGGTGCTTCAAGGATGCACAAGCTTCAGGTCCTTGTTTTTTCTTCATAAGTTTCAATGCAAAGAGAAAAGAAGAAAGGTAAAGTTTGCTTACAGCCAGAACTTATTTATGCCAATAATTCTTCCACTGTGAATTAGATGAGAATTTGAATATATTTCAACATCAATAAAGCTCATATTTGCCTTCCAGCCTTAATAGGAGGGGAGGCATCTAGTCTTTTTGCAACTTAGTATGCCATGCTTGGTTGATATCCATGGAAATCTTGCCCTTTTCTGAAGAGATATACAGAGTAGGAGTGGATGGACAGACAGATAGATGATGGGACAGGGGACTGAGAGGAGAGGAGAGAAGGGAAACTGTGGTTGAGATGTAATATATGAGAGAAAAATAAATTAAAAAAAAATTGAAACAAAGAAACAAACTCCTCTATGAACTAATGGGGAAGAGCCATATTTACATACTTAAATCACACCAAGCATTCTATTTCAATGTATTTCAATCTAATTTATTTTTTCTTTTCTTCATTCTAGATAATGTGTTGAAAGAAGAGAATAAATATTTTAGTGTAGGAGAGTGAATATTCAACGGATGTTATCAGCTACTGGTCTTGATTGGGTTCATTTTCTCCACCAATTAAAGAATTTAAAGGCAGGGAAAAAAAATCTCAGACACAGCAGGCAGCAACAAATAACAAACTTCTAAACGTGTGAGCACACACACACACAGAGGAAGATTTCCAAAAGAGCATAAAGGAGACTCAGACATTGAAGTCCATTTTTCCTCTGAGGGATTGGAGGGGCTAAGTGTTTTTTGGTGGTTTGAGATGAAGCCTCTTTCTTTAGTTTCCGGTTGGTCAACTAAGGAGGATCACAGCTTCGGGTAAACACACTGAAAACAGCCCTTGCACCTACCTTACCTGTATGAACCATTCTTCTGACAGGACTAAAAACCTACTAGGCCTTTCTCTCAGGTCTCTTCTATTCTTGTCTGTTTGTCTAGGATTTGTCCAGTTCCTGTCACTCAGAATTAGAGTCTTTCCAGAAAGGAGTGAAGAGAGAGGAGAGAGGTGCTATCGCACACTCTGGGTCAGAATTTGGTTGGGGGTTGCCTAATTCTGTTTTAGCCATCTCCATTTGGGTTACAAGGAGAAGTTCTCATGGAATCTGCTGGACTCTTGATTTCCTTCTTATTCTAGATCAAGCTGCTGTAAAGATACCATTAACCAGGCGTAGTAAACAATAAACATTCCTTTCCTAAATGTGCTGTTTTTGTGTCTGTTGCAGCACTCCAGGATGAACCTGGAGCTTTGGAAACACTAAACAGTGCTCTACCGCAAAGATACACCTCCAGCCCCGCAAACATTTGTTGGTGATAACTTTGGAGACTAGAAAATTCAAGAGCAAGGTTCTGGAAGCTTTCACATATCTGGTAGGTGCCCTGGTTTGTGGTTATCTTCTCTGCTATCTTTTCGTGATAGGAAGAAAGCTGGAAAACTCTAAACTCCTTTTGTGCATGCTTGGTTTTGTTCTCTGAGACAGATCTCGTGTAGCTCAGGCCAGCCTCAAACTTGCAGCAATCCTCCTGCCTTTGTCTCCTGTGTGGTGGAATTAAAGTATGAACTATCATACCCAGCCTTTGCTTGGGATTTTTGTCTTGTGTTTTGTTCAGATGGAGACATAATTGGGAACAGTTATAAGAAGAGTGCCGACTTTGAAGTGAGCACCTTGGCTTTATACACAGTTCTTGTCTTTTACTAGCAGCCAGCCTCCCGCATATTACAGAATCCAAGACGTAAGTTTTCCCACCTATAAAGTGAGGATAGCAACTTCACACTGAAACGCAGTCATGAGAACTAAGTGAGCTAATACTCATTTACATAAAGTTTTATATAGACACCTGGCACATAAACAGCACCTATTATTTATATGCCGATATATTTCTCCTAAGATCTACCATGTCCTCTTTCACCATAAACCTACAGAGTGGGTGTCAAAAAAAGCAGGGCCACGTTCACTGGCAGTTCCACACAGGTGCTGGCTTGTGTGGTCCCACCATACCCCTGGGGCATGCACCTGCAAACCTTGGGCAGGGCTCTATGTGGTTGCAGAACAGATTAACAGATGTGAAAACCAAAAGCAGTCTGTATACACAGCATTCTGTTAGGCTGGCCCAGTGAGGATTACGGAAATCCAGAGGTGAGGGCTGGAGAAAGCAGACCTGAGGTGAGATTTGGATTCACTTTTGAAGTTTCAAACAAAAGCACCAGAACCACACAGTTACAGAGGAGAGCACCTCCAAGGAGCATGCCCAGGGCAGTACTGCCTTGTTTCACTGCTAAGACAAAACAACAGAAACACAACCCTGTAATCCAATTCTTTCTCTCTTTTTAAAACAGTACAAGGGCCTTTCCTCCTTGCCTTCCTTACCCATACTTAGCATTCTGTAGTAAGTTCATTAAGCAGAATGTCAAGACCTGCTTTGCTGCTGTGAGATGTAGGGGAAGGATGTTGGGGGTATGGGGGAAAGGTTACAGGGGGGGTGGTGAACATGGCAGGTGGGGTGCTGAGAGACATCTGCTAATGAAAACGAAATGGTGTTATATAGCTCACCTTGGTTTTGAACTAGCAATCCTCCTGCTTCAGCCTCATGGATGCTGTTACAGGTATATGGCATCAGTGTTATCTGGCTGTCCTCTGGTCGACCAGTTGCTTCTGATAAACAGGACAAGTACAACAGGATTATAATGGCAGTGGGTGTCACTTCTACTGCCTTAAGTGCTGTGAACACTGTAGTTCTCGCAGAGGGGAAGCATCTAGGATCGTTTGTTTGTCGGGTTCTCATGTGTTCTACGCTGACCTCAAACTCACTGTGTAGCTAAGGATGATCTGAGCTTCTGATCCTCCTGCTTCTATCTGAGATTACCAGCACGTGGTTGTTAGCTCACTCAGTTGTCTTAATTCAAAAGTATAATGGGGCCCTAACTCACAGATTTTCTTATATCCGTTAACTGTCCACGAAGATGAAGCATAGCTAAGGAGACCGAGTAGTCTCAGTTGCCTGAGACCTAAAGCTTTTTAGACAAGTGACCTTTAATGCTAGGATCAGGTCAGTCCTAAGAAAACATAGATTGTGATTACCCTGGCCATAATATCTCTTAATATAAAGTTAAGAATCCCTGAGTACAATCACATCCTTTATTAAACTATTTGTTAATTATTTCCTATCTATTCATCTTCATTTCATCTCAAGAACTTTGGATTCTGTCAGATTTTCCCACTTGCTTGTATTCGGTGACTGTTTCTAGATGCTTTGAGACAGCCTATGTTGGTGGGATCTTTTATCCAGTGTGGGAAGAAATCACATACCATACAGTACCTATATGGAGATTAAAAACTGCATCCCAGTCTTAAGATGTCTGCTTAGTTTATGGAAACAAATTTGAAAACTGGATGTAGTGACACATGCCTAGAGACCCAGCTCCTTGAGAGGCTGAGATAGCTCAGGTCAAGCCTGGGAAACATAATGAGACCACTTCTTTAAAAAGAGACAGAGAGCCGGGCAGTGGTGGCGCACCCCTTTAATCTCAGTACTTGGGAGGCAGAGGCAGTCAGATTTCTGAGTTGGAGGCCAGCCTGGTCTACCGAGTGAGTTCCAGGACAGCCAAGGCTATATAGAGAAACCCTGTCTCGAAAAACCAAAATAATAATAATAATAATAATAATAATAATAATAATAATAATAAAATAAATAAATAAATACAAATAAAAAAATAAAAAATAAAAAGAGACAGAGAAAAACTAGGTTACTTTCTTACAACTGTTATTCTTGAAGTTTGAGTAACCTTTTCTCTAGAGTTATTGGGGTTTAAAAAAACTCAATTATCTCTGATAGAGATAAAAAGAACATAAAACTTGAAGGGATCTAGCAGGCCTGAGCATGGCAAACATGGCAGCAGCAGGCCTTGCCTTTCCCCTACCCTCTCCGATGTAACCATTAAATTACATTCCTAAAGCTAGCCACCAAGGTCTATTCCTTTATTTGGCCATTCCTCTTCCTGAAGATGATTACCAAGATCCAGCTATCAAAGTATTGAAGTAAAGCAATCAAAAGACCCCATTTTGGCTACATAATTATCATGCCACCAGGCAGTGGTGGCATACGCCTTTAATCCCAGCACTTGGGAGGCAGAGGCAGGCAGATTTTTGAGTTCAAGGCCAGCCTGGTCTACAGAGTGAGTTCCAGGACAGCCCCGGCTATACAGAGAAACCATGTCTCAAAAAAAAAAAAAAAATATCATGCCAATCAAAACAAACCAACTCTTAACAAGGGGTTTCCCCTTTCCCTTTATAAACTGCCATTTACCTATGAGCCACATCTGTCTCCTGTCTATCTAGAGGTAGTCCTTTGTCCTCTGAGACAAATAAATCTTTGTGCTGAGAACTTGGTCTTGGTGTGTCCTGTCCTTTCAAAACTTGTTTTGAGAGCTATTATAAGAGATGACTTCGGCCCAACCATCATGTACCCTCCATGGTGCTGGCTCTGTTTAAAATTAGATAATACTACATAAGTAGATATTATGTGTTCCAGGAGAGCTTCTGCAGTTTAGAGTATGGTTTGGATCTTAGAACCTAAAACTCCAATGCCACAGCCAAAGCTAGGCTAAAACAAATCAGTCCGATTTAGTCCTAAAAGGTGTCTCAGGCTGAAGAGACTTAATAGTGTCCTCGGGTGACAAGTGTCTCCTTACTTAGGGAGATGAGACAACTGTGTCCCTGACTCTGTCTGATACCAAGGGCTGCTGCCTGCTCAGGAGATTGTCTATTGGATTTTATTTTCTCCTCTAAGGAATTTCCTTGTAATCATTTCCCTTAATCTCAAACAGAGGCTTTTTGTTTCCAGTCTGTTCCTTGTTTGCCAACTGCTGAACCTTCTACTCCGCCATGACAGCTGCTGCGTAAATATCTATGTGTGGTACTGTGCAAGGTATAAGAATGTCTAAATGTTCAAGGAGCCAGGGACTATTGTGATGGGCCGGTCTTGTGGGTAAGAGGGGAAACATTTCTTCCTGGAAACTTATAAAAGGTTGATTCCACTCAAAATTCGGGTTGTGTTCTCACTCTGCTCTTAACTCTGGCTGCTTATTAGAGTCATGCAAGAACTTTCCACTCCTGGATTTGAGGATCCAGGGTGGTTATTTTTTAAAGCTCTTGAAGTGATTCTAATGACCATACTGGGTTAAGAACGCCTGCCTCACATTTAAGGATACACTGCATCTGCATATTATGACTGACTCCACTGTGTAAGCAGAAATCACTCATGTACCTGAAGACGCACAAGCCGACTTGAAGCCATCAGTGGAGCCAGGGGCGATAAGGCAAAAAAATTAGGTTTATGTAAGAAAGAACTTCTTGATCATGGTTGTCTAAGAATGGAATTGGGAAGGTAGGGTATTGGTCTATCAAATGCTCCTGTGAATACAAAAGTTAATTAATACTAACAGGGTAATTAATCACAGCCACTGAGCACTAACATTGCAAAGATTGTGTTAGATAATGTAAGACATAAAGTTTGTTTTCATCCTAAATATAAGCCCTGGACAGAACCTTGGGGAACCAGGGAACACATACAGATGCATGAAAGAGAGAAGCAAGATTGATGTGGCGTTTCTCAGAACAGGAAGTGACTGTGATGGCCCTGGTTTGGATAAAGGAAACAAACCTGAGGCCAGATTATTATGGGGGAACTTGGAAGTAGGAAGGGAACTTATACTTTGTGCAACGAAGTTAGAAACAGTGGCCTTGGGAAGCTGGAAGCTCACAAAGCATCAGGAGCTACCCCCGACAAACTTCAACAGAAGAAATTATAGGAAAAATATGAGGAGCTTCCAGAGCCAACAGGAAGGCTAAAGAACCAGGCCCAGAAAGGGCTAAAAAGAGGGACTATGGTAGTGGTGTCAGGCAAGGTGAGAAGTATCCAGCTGTGTTTGGTCTCCTTAACAGGTCTCTAAGGAATTAAAAGCAGAAAACATTGAGTCGCATGCTCACGTTTCTAGACTGTATCAAATGGGAAAGGAGAGTTCTCTGAAAGAGACTAGAAATAGGAAAGGAAGTAACAAGTGTTCACAGACAGCATCACTGAAGATGTTTTCCAGGTAGCGGTGGAACTCAGGACCCTTCCCCTTAGTCCTCAGAGCGCTGGACCTCCATGTGAACACCGCTTCTGTCCCACGGGAGGTTTTGAACAAGGAAACAATGCGAACAATGTTTCAGAAAGGTCTGTCCCTTGGTGAATGTGCTGAAGGAATGAGAATTCTAAGGCAGATGGCTCAGAGGGGGCGGGGGCTGGGGGCGCGGGCCGGGGCGGGTGGGGGGTGGGGGGAGGGAACCGGATATTGATGATATTCAGTGTACAATAGACTTATAACTACCACAAAGTGAAGAGAATTAAGAAGAGTCAGAGACAACTGAAAATACTTTTCATAGAGACTAAAGGAAAGGCGGTGGCAAAGTGAGCCAGGACAGACAGCAGTGTCAGTTAGAGGGGAAGGCAGTGCTGGCAGTGCCCAGTTGGTAGTGAGTCTGCAGTAGAGCTACAGACTTAGGAGAGTCTGGAGCAACAGCAACAGGGATGTACGGGGGGGGGGCGGGGGGGGGAAGTGATGGATAGAAAAGGTTGAAAACTCTGCTCCAAATGAGGGGAGGAAGGCAGGGATGGATGGATGGATGGATGGATGGATAGATGGATGGATGGAGACAAAAAGGAGTCGTAAAGAAGGTCTGGGGGTTTGAGGTAAGAACTTCTGTACTGTGAAAGCAGGATTTCATTTCCATTTCCCCCTTAATCCCCTTTCTCCCCCAGATACCACTCTAATTATATATCCTTAACTATAAAATGCAGATGTGCGTGTGCATTCATATATGTGTGATCGTGTGCATGTAAGCATGCATATTAATTATGCTAAATTAAAGTATTTTTAAACTAATTTTACTCTGTGTCAGTATGGGTGTAGGCGTGGGTGTGTGGGTGTGGGTGTACCTCCTCTGAGTGTCCTGCCCCATCACTCTCTGATTTATTCTCTTGAGATAGGTTCTCTCATTGAATTGGCAGTCAGCAAACCCCAGCAATCCTCCTGTCTCCACCTGTTCCATGTGTGGTGCTAGGGTTAGAGGCTTGCAGAGCTACACTTGGTTTGTTTTTTGAATCTGAGTTCTGGAAGGTAGACTTCACTCACATTTTAAAAATAATCGCAAAAGACAAAAACATGATTTTGTGCTGTGAAGCTAAGAAAAGAGAGTGGCTTGTAATTTTTTTTTTTTTTAAAGAATAAAAAGAAAAAAGAAAAGCAGATTTTTAGCCAAAAGGATGATGAGGGGCAAAATCATCTTGTTTTATGAACTTCAATAGCTGTGCTTCCTTATAGTTGTGTTTTAGATAGGTAAGCGTTAAAGTATTTATTTTATGTGTATGGCCCTTCTGTCTGCATGTGTCTATCCACCATGTGTATGCAGTACCCACAGGGGTCAGAGGAGGGCGCTGGATGTCCTGGAACTGGAGTTACAGCCGACTGTGAGTACCTTCCATGTAGGTACAGGGACTACAACCCAGGTCTTTGAATGAGCAGCCAGTCCTCCTAACCATTGGGCTGTCTCTCTAGTCCCTGAAAAGAATAATAACCTTGATGTGGATGATCAAGAGCCAGCAGACACAGAAAGGTTTTATTATAGTTCCACCTGTATTTGGTTAATCACTGCCTTACTGTGAAAAGAGAATGGATCTCCATTCCTTACCAGCTCCAAGCTAAACTACCCAATTCAGTCCCATCTAGTTTCCCACGTCTCATAATCTCCACGAGCTGTATGTGCTCCATAGAAAGGCACCCTTGTTTACAGTTACACCTTCTTTTCAACGTTTTGGGCGGTCTCTTGGTTAAAACAGCAGCCTCAGGCAAACCGTAAAGTTTCTTAAGTAACGGTTCCTAATGTTGAATAGCTATTCTCTACGTCCATAGCCTGACATGGCTAAAATTCAAGTGAGTGTCCGTGTTTACCTTGCAATAACTCACCTGACTTCATACAAATAAAAAAAAAAAAAAACACCAATGGCTGGAGCAAATATAAAATAACACATTCAAAATGAGATAGCAAATGATACAGTGTTTAGAAGCTGAGGTCAGCCCCAGGCCCGCTAATACGCCCATTACAACCACAGAAGTATAGGCTTGCCTCAGTAAGTATTACAATCTTCTCCAAACCCTTTAATTCAAGAAAGCAGTTGAGAGGTTACAGAGAGTCAAAGGTGATGAGACCAGCTCACCTCAGGCTTAAGCTCAGGATGCTTCCAGCCTGATGTCATTTATTCCAGATTCATACTGGGAATTCCTTTTCACTTTAAGCATTAACAGTTACTGGAATTTCAAACAGCTAATTATAAATTAAGACTGACCCTTTCCACTTGGCTCCCAACTTTAGGTTTAATTATGGCCGTGTAGATGTATAATTTTCATTTTTTTTTCTTTTAGAGTTTATGAGGCTTTGGG
>JANHMN010000002.1:190337676-190352676 GCA_030674055.1 Rhabdomys pumilio | reverse complement strand
ACAGTCTTCAAGCTGTGATTTTGCAACTCCATGAAGGCTCAAGGTCTGGGGCAGCAGCCTCAGCTCCCAGCCTAAAAAAAGTCAGATCGGTTCCTGTATGAGCAGCAAAGCTTTGATTTCTCCTTGCTCTGATTTATTTAGATCTGTTTTTCTTGCTCTGTGCATTTTTTTTAATACTTTAGCCCAAAAGATCTACCTATGGAACAGGACAAAAGGCTTCTGCTCAGATCACCATCTCGACAAGAGGCTTTGGTGTTATGTTGGTAAAGAGATCTGAAAACAAAAAGAAAAACAGAAAACACAACAGAGCCAGAAAGATGGTTCAGAGTGTAGAGGTTCTGCTGTCAAGCCTGATAACCCGAGCTTGGTCCCCAGATCCTGTGGGACAGAAGGAGAGAAATAATTCCCTCAAGTTGTCCTCTGACCTTTTCAAATGCTTCTTGGCGTGTACATGCGGATATACTCACACCCCCCCCCACACACCATAAATAAATGCATGCTAGAAGCAGAAGGGGGAGGAGAAGCAGAGAGGAGATCCAAGAAAAAGTTGTTACTTGGAGCTTATTGTCTGTTTGACTGTTTTGGAGAGTTAAAAAAGAGAAAAAGTAAACATTAATGATTTTAGATAAATACATAGCTATAGTTATATTGTGAGAAGACTTTTCTACCTATGGAGTAGAAAAGATTGAGATAATTAAAACTGAGAAGGTTGGACAGAGAACTCCCCAAAAATTGACTGACTAATAGAAGGCAATGCTGTGGCTGGAGAGACAGCTCTCTGGCTAAGAGTACTTGTTGTTCTTGCAGAAGACCCAGGTTTGGTTTCTAGCACCCACATAGCCACTCACCACCATCTATAGCTACAATTTCAGAGAATCTAGTGCTTTCTTCTGGCTTCTGAGAGCACTGCACACACATATATATACATTAAGAATAAATATATATATATATATATATATATATATATATATATATATATTTTTAAGGCAGTGCTTAGCTAGTACTAAATTCTTACAGCCTGCTCCAGGAAGGGACTGTGTGAGACCCAGAACACCAAAAAGGGCATATAAGTAGGTGGAGTGCTTGGGACCTGTGATTACAGCACTTGGAAGAGCTGTTTGGAGTTCAAGGCTCACCTGGGCTACATAGTGAATTCCAGACCCTATCAGAAAAGGAAAAAAAAGAAAGATCAGAACAGCTTCAGTCTTTGAGTAGGTGGTGAAACTGTTTCCTGAAGTGTTAAACAAGCTGTCTCTGGTTGTAGTGACTTACAGCTGACAGTACTGACACACAATCAAGTCAACTTTGCCAGTGTAAAGAAGCTTGGGTACCAGTGCTAGTAAGCAAGAAACACATAGGAAAGAGGAAGTCCCTTAATCTATCCTGAACCTGACTGAAAGCAATGGACAAAGCAGAAAGATAATTTCCGCAGAGCCCATTTGACATCATCAAACCAGAATATGGAAGGATGGGTGGGTATGGAGCCAAGAGATGATATTTAGTAGTTGACATAAAGGCCAAACCATATCATTACAGAATTGATGTACTTGAAACAGGAAAAAAACATATCTACAAAGAGAGGCAAGGCTTATTTTATTTAGTACTGGATATACAGTGCCTACTAGAGTGTCTGGGACATAATAGGCATCCAGTAAATATAGGAAGAAGAGGATCGAGGAGAGAGGGAGGATTGGGGTTAAGGTTGGGTGACTACCACACAAATGACCATATAGTCTTTGTTATGGCACAACTGGTTCTGATGTTAAGTCGCTTGAAGTTCTTTCTAACTTTCAACAGTAGGTCTCCTGTCATGCTGTGGATATAACAGCCTGTAGAATAGTCATCAGTTATAACCTGGCCCTGAATGAACAAACCATTTATAATCATTTTGCACATTAATGGAAACAATAATAAAGTACAGGCTTCAATGAGAACCACAAAGAGCTCACCACTCTCCCAAGTGTCACATCCAACCCGAGCTCATCAATGTCCCAAACATCACATCCAACCCATGAGTCTGTTTCAGAGCTCACCAAACTCCCAAATGTCACATCCAACCCATGAGTGTGTTTCAAGATCGTGAAATATTCTTTGTTGTCATGCTGACAGAAAATACTTTGGTTTTCTTCCCTACCCAATGAGTCCTATCATTCATGACTATCTAAATAACATCCAATCCTCTGTGCAACATTAGTGTCTTCAGACGAGATGATGAGCAGCTGAGGTTATCTCTCAGAGAGTCTTTGTATACACTGTTAAGCCTTCAGAGTTCCTGCCATCGTCCCCTGTGCTCAAGTTAAATCAAGTTTTGAGTACATAAACCATCGTGACTAAGGAAGTGTCTCATTGTTCAGCTAGAGTCTTTCCAGTGCAAAGTTAGTGAGGGTAAAATTTGATTTCTTATCTGTTTAAAAAAATAAGTAAAAAGCAGTTTTCCATGTTTGATTGTTTTCTAACCAATAAAACCTGAATGTTTTCTTCCATAATTCATATTCTCTAGGCACTTGAGAGAAACAAAAGAAAATCAGTCTCACTAACATATTTACTTCTATTTAAAGTCCTTCTAGACCAGCGTTATATGGGTATTTTGTTTAGCTGTTTATTTTTTCTCTTTCTTCTGTCCTCTGAGGGCACCTACATGTATGTGCCATGCATGTTAGTCTTAAGCACCCAAACAGATACTCTACTACTAAGCAACTCCAGTTAAATATTTTCTAAGAGTATACACAGGAGGCTCGATGGTCCAGTCCATAGGGTAACCAAACTAAGATGCCAGTAAACTAACATTTCTGTCTTAGAATTCTACCTCTTACCTCAGATTACTCAAGGATTATCCAATCTTGTCTAAATTCAGGTAACCCAAAATTGTCTGTGAACGTAAACGGTTGTGTCAAATGTGAGTTAAGTAATGGCTTCTGATAAATAATTCAGAGTCTGCAGACTTCTGGGCCAGACTTCATTACTACTGGATCAAAACTCTGGCCTGCACACGGAGGATGGTAACTGAATATCCTAACACAAATGAGGGGTTTGGAAGAAGCGGATTCTTTAATTGTGTGCCTTATCTACTCTGTGGCTTCTTAAATATAACCCACTAACTATAGAGTTCTTAGTCTACTTAAACATGCAATTTAAAATCCATTATCCAGCAGTATAATTCGCAGACTGTATAAAGAGTAGTTATGCAATGGTAGAATCAGGAAGACAGGCATGGCCTCAGACAGGACACTTGGTCTCCTTTGCAGTCTGTATGACAATATTTAGCTTTCTGAACCCTCCCTAGAAAGAAATGTGGCTGATAAATGCTGAACAAAATGGAGTCTCTTGATCTTTATTATTTTTTTTTTCTCCTTGCAAAACACCAGGTCTTATTGAATCACTTACTGGCACAGCTGATGAACTTGGGCTCCCAGGGAGCTAGTCACACCTGCGTCCCAGGATCACGGCCTTACTCAGCAGTTATGTGACCCCAGGCAAATCGCTTACTGTCTGTAAATTTTAGTTTACTCATCAGTAAAGTGAAACCTTTACTCAATGGATTAAGAAAGGATTAAATTAGGTAATGGGTGAGAAACAATTACCCCAGAGCCAGATCCACACGGGGTAAATGATTAAGTATTAGCCACTGTTTCAAATGCACTACCAGCCTCCGATTGCATTTTTTGTTCTTGTTCAAGTTGGAAGCAGTTGAGAGAAACCAACGACCTTCTGATTATTCATCCATTTTTCTCTCTTCTTAGGAAGCACAGAGACTAAAACTGAGTCCTCTAGCAAGGGAGAAAAGTGGTAATCTCCTTTCTGTAATCTAAAAGCCAACGGAATCTCCCTCATTTCCATTCCAGTCAGCAGCTCTAAAAGGAACTTTGGTATTGATCTCTCAGTGTCTTACAATTGAGGATGTTGCTCTGCTTGGCTGGCAGTTTTGCCGGCAGCGCTGGTTTTGCCGGGCTGGAGATCAAACCGGGCGCCTTCTGAAAGCCACACAGGCGCTCAACAACTGAGCTAGATTTCCCCAAATGGTTTTTTTTGTTTTTTCTTCTTTTTTCTTTTCTTTTTTCTCGTTCTTTCTTTCTTTCTTCCTTCCTTCTTTCTTTTTTTCTCATTCTTTCTTTCTCCCTTCCTTCCTTCTTTCTTTTTTTCTTTCTTTCTTTCTTTTGTTTTTTCAAGACAGAGTTTCTCTGTGTTGTCCTGGAACTCACTCTGTCGACCAGGATGGCCTCGAACTCAGAAATTCACCTGCCTCTGCCTCCCAAGTGCTGAGATTAAAGGTGTGCGCCACCACTTCTTCTTTTTCTTAATAAAGTATAAAATGTGAATGGCATAAATGCTATTTCACAGAAGAGTCTGTGAAATGTTAGTCTCCCTGTCTCCCTGTCTCACTCGAGTCTATGAAATATATAGGTGTTGAACTTTACACTGAAAATTTCCACAGAGCCGAAAAAACTCCCCCAATGCCTTCTGTACTACCATGATTGCTACCGTGATCTGTCCTCGGCTTTTAGCCCTAATGTGCTTGTCTCTGGCACAGACAATTCTGGTTTTTGTTTGTTTGTTTTTTATGACTTCCATGCATGGGCTTGATCTGACCTTATTCATTATCCATTGTAAGTCTCTGAAAAAAGTGTAACCAAAGGGTGCCGTTTCTCTTCTCATAATTCGATAGTCTAATTACACAGTTTCTGGAGTTGAGCAAACTTGTTTCACGTATGTGAATCTCAGAGGATAAGCTGCTTACGATAAAAACCACCTTAATCTGATCAGTGTTTGCCTTCCCCACAATGCTGGTGTCGAGGCATATGTTTAGATTGTCTAAACGTGTTTTTAGACTGTGTAGGAGGGCATATTCTTGCCAGCCAGACTCTTCTGGGATCTGGGAATTCCTAAAGATACTCTAAGAGTTCAAACCCTCAAGAGTCCTCCTCCACATTCACTGGCTGCTTTCTGTCACAGACCAGAATTAGATCCATAGAAGCACAGAGTAGAGAGTAGGTGCCCGCAGCACGGCTGCAGTTTTGTCTGAGTGTAACTGAGCCCTCTGGAATCTTTTTTCTAAGTTCCAAGTTCTAATTTCCAATTAAGCTTCTGCCATAGAACTTCCAGAGACCCAGAATCATGTCCAAAACCATACCTTTGACCCAGCCAGTGACTAAGCATACAAGCCCAGCTCTTCTAGCCCCAGGCTAGATAAGCCCGGGGGTAGACACCATCACTACCAGCCATAGCGTCATGCTGAGGCCAGACCTCCTTTGGAAACTGTCTTTCTTTGGCTTATGTCCTCATTTTCCAAGTCCCTAGTGGAAGAATTAAAGATCCGGACTTAATGGTGTTTGTATTTTAGCATTAAAATTGGGGAAATGTTTTGTGTTCCATAATTTAAAATTTTACAATATAGTAAACTCTGTTAATTCATCCTAGGTCTGTGAAACTCATCGTGAGAATTATTAAACCTTAAGCAAATCCAGATCAAGGATTCTGCTCCCTTTTTCAAGAAGGCATGCTTGTTCTGCTGGGAGCAGGATGACAGGAAAAAAAAAACAATAACAAAACAGACAGACAGACAGACAGACAGACAAGAGAACACCCAAACCCGAAGAGCCAACCAAACATTTTGCAGTCAGGTCTAATTTATTTACCTGTGATATTTCTCTGTTTCGTCTGTGTCTGGCTTTTTTTATGAGCCCTTTGTAACTTTTTAGAACCAAGACAAGAAGATAAGCAAGTTGAATCATCTCTGGACACTGTCAAGCCATTTGATATATGACCGTTTGATAAATGATTACAATACAGAATAGCATCTTTGAACAGGCTCCAATTTCTTGCTACATCCCTTGGAATTGTCTAGAATCTCAAAAACAATGAATAGCACAGCTGAACAACTTACCTTGGGTCACTGGTTTCATCAATTGGGTTTTTACTTTCCTTAAAGCTCTTAAGTGTGGTCAATAAAAGGAGCTCCAGCTTTCAACTGAGGCAACGTAGGAATGAGTTCTCCATTGTCTTCTCTTCTTCTATGGTTTTAAACAAGTCATTTAGTCTTTCTAGACTTTGGTTTTATTCTCTCAAAATGATTACTGTAAAGAAATAACCAAGTTAATATGTGTGTGGAGGGGCAACTGTTTAAGATGTGTGCCATGTTTGGACTACAGTAAAAATTTTTGCCTCACCTATCTATTCGATTAAAGGAGTCAGATCTGCTCTGGGAACTTGATGATGGCATAATGGGCCAAAGTGAAAAGTTACAGTTCAATTGTAGAGATTGAGTTTAGCTTGAGTAAGGCCCTAGAACTGATATCCAATGCCAAAAAAAAAAAAAAATGGGAGAGGAAAAGAGGGAGGGGAGAGAGAGGGAGAGAGATTAAACACAAGAACAAGTCCCCAACTCCCTCACAGCTGTTGGATCAATGCTCTGATGTTGATAACAGGCTTAATAGATAGACAAAGGGGTGGACTAGAGAGACGGCTCAGTGGTTAAGAGTACTTATTGATCTGGTGGAGAATCGGGAGTTCCATTCCCAGCACCCATATGGCAGCTCACAACTGTCTGTATGCTCAGCTCCAGGTAGTCCAACACCTTTCTGGCTTCCATGGGCACCAGACACACACATGTTATACAGACATGCACGCAGGCAAATACTTATACACATAAAATAATAATAATTAAATCTCCAAAAATAAAATATACAAAAATGATTGACTACTAAACTTCCATTTATCTGTGTGAATTCCATGGCTCAATATTTGCCCAAAAATAGAGGATCTTCCCACCACAGGGTGGTGTGGCCTGTAGAAACAGTCTATTTGTAGACACAGGAGAGACAACGTCTCAGAGAGCCCTGCTCTTGTCCTTTATGGACCATACTCTTCTTTGAAATATCTCCCGTGGGCCTACAGGCATGTTACTAGTTCCTATTTCGCATAACCAAGACCCCCAGATAACCTGCCCAAATGTCCCAGAGCTGCTTCTGATCTTGAACCAGCCTCTCTGCCTGAAGGCAGCCATACCCAAGGCTGTCACTGGACCAAACCCTGACATAACAAGTAGCCTCTTGTTTTCTCAACTATGTAGCTCCCTTACAAAAATTAAAGGCTGGATGCTGATAAGCATGTGTTCCCAGCTACTGACCATCTAATTTTCCCATACTACCAGTTGCTGTGAGTGATGGGGTGGGGTGGTATCTTCTAGACCATCTGGCATCTGGTCTGAATGCCGTACTGACACTACAGAGGGCCCCTAAGGTCATGATATCCTCACCATTAAGATACAAAGACACCCAGAATGACAACTCCATGTCCAAATTAGAGATGACAAGAGGTGGCAACCTGGTTCTTATAACTCTATCCCCTTCTTTGTGAAAAGCTGTGGTGACAGTGTATACCCTGCCCCCTCTCATAGTCAAGTCTATTGAAAGCAGATCCAGATCCCAGATCCCACTTTCTCTCATAATTGAATTCTAATGGAAACCAGTCCACAGACCACAGATCCTCTTCTAGCTGAATCCCAGTGAAAGCCAGCCCCCTACCCTGCATGGCTGCCTGTGTCTCCTTGCTATGCCTGGCTATTATACAAATGAAACTACAAGTAGACTTTTGGGGTCTTTTACGTAGGCCCTCCAGAAGATACCCCAACTGCCACATCCAACCGCCAGTCAGCCATTGACCCAATTCCATAACAACACTAGGATTACCTCTTTGGAAGACGGGCAGACATACAAATTAATTAAAACTGGCTAAGCAAAGCTAGGTGGTAGCGGCTGCTGTGACACACACTTTGAATCCCAGCAGAGGCAGGCAGACCTCTGAGTTCAAGGCCAGCCCGGTCTACAGATCAAGTTCCAAGACAGCCAAGGCTACACAGAGAAACCCTGACTCAGCAACAACAAAATATTGGCTTGGCAGTTTACGGTAAGAAAAACTCCTACCAAACGTAACCAGTTTCTCTGTCAGCTAAATGCCAAAACTGTAGTTGGGTCCATTGGCAGTTTCATCCTTGGTGAAGGCCAGAGATATCAAAAATAGTTTAAGGGCTCTGCTCTCTAACTGTGCTCCTGACTGAATCTTTGGTTGCCTATACAGTGTGGGGGATGCTGGAGAGGCAGTAAAGGCCTGTTAAGAGAAACTTCTGGTTAAAAGAAACAGATCCTTTGGCTGAGGTGGAAACCTAACATTCCAGCTGGGTCAATCTGCTTGGCCCAAGGCCACCACCCCTAGGAAGCTGGGATCAGCTTGAGACATACTAGAGATATACGAAATAATTAGCTCCTAGGTTAAGGGTCTCCTCCCAAGGCTCATCGAGACTGCTTTAATCAAACAATCTCCAGTCATTTATCATAACAATAATTTACTGTTACTAGAAACCCCAGAAAGTCAGACTTTGCTGTCAGAGTTTGAAAAAATGAAAATATATAACGAAGAGGAGGGAATGTGAGAAATGGATTTGTTTTCTCCTATCAAAGGTGGCTATCCAGTAAATCTCCAACACCCCATGACACTGTTGTGTACCTGTCTGTTTGCCCAACCCCTGGGCATTCTTGAGACCTGACCTTCTAGCATATTCATCCCTTTTCTACTAATTATGAATCAGCCAATTGCATCAGATAGTGAGGTTGAATTCCCACCAATGGAATGTGACACAGTCACCATTGCGTTAGTTCAACTAAGTGAACTTCCTGGCCTGTGTGTATATTCAGCTGGATTGGGTCATACACACACCTTTTCAAAAAACAAAACAAAACAAAACAAACAAAAACCTTTTTGTAACTCAAGTAACCTTGACTGGTTACTTAGCTATGCTCATGTTTCTTTCTGAGATACCAAGAATATTCTTTTCTTTTCCAACACTGGACAGTCAGTCTAACTGAAAGAGCAAATAAATGACCCATGTCAGCGAAAAATTCTCTCTCTCTCTCTCTCTCTCTCTCTCTCTCTGTGTGTGTGTGTGTGTGTGTGTGTGTGTGTGTGTGTGTGTGTGTGTATTTTCTGCCCCCATCTGCTCTTCTCCATTGTAGACCTGCATAAGGGAAATCAGTAGTAACCATGCCACAGACTCAGTATCACTAAGGAAATAGACACATAGCCTGAAACAGGGAGGATACATCTCCCTCTTGTATCCTCCAAAACCAGCCCTGCCTGTGCACCACCAAGGTCAGCTATCACCTTGGGGGTGGGCCTGGCCTCCTTAGACTTCTTTAGCAGCAGCTTTGTGAGCAGCTGCTTTCTAGGAGCAGAGAACTCCTTGGACCTCTCTCTGCTGGGAGGGCTCTAGCCCTGAGGACATCCTCCCATTTGTCCCAGTTCACAGGTCTCTCACCTAACCTCATTTCCTTAACAATTGCAGCCTATCTTCCAGCACACACCCTGACTGTAGCATTAGGCTTCCAGGTGCTTTTTTTTTTTTTTTTTCCAGTGTAGACAACATAAAAAGAATCGGTAGTAACTATGTTTCCGATTGTTAAGTTTCAAACCCGGGACAAGCAGCTGAGGTGCTTATATAACAAATTAAAGAGGACCTAGCCTCCGGGTTCTCCCAACATATCTCTAGTCCCTACCGGTTGCAGGGTATGGTTGGCATACCCCACCCTCTACCCTGAACTCTCCAGCCCAGGAGCTGGGCTGTCCTTCCCCCAGAGGCCCTTATTTAACCCAGACATTTTGGCTACCTGTCTCCCTTTTGTTCCCTTTATACCTTAGGCCTCCTGGCTGCTGTACTGGGTTTCCCCTCCTACTCTCCCCATGGTTCAGACATGACCACTCTGGATTCTCCCAGATGTGTCTGCCTCTGGTTATGTTCTCCCACCTATCTATAATAAAGTTTCTCCTACACCACACTTAAAAGTCATCATGTTCTTTCTTTTCCTTTTAATTTCATTTTTACATTCAAGTATCACTAGTAAACTTTCCTCCAGTAAAGAAACTAGTCCATTACCTTTTAGTTTAGCCCCAGACAAGTTCTTAGCACAAGAGCAAAAAAATGCCAGATTTTTTTTTTTTGTCATCATATCACAGAAATGGCCTCTAACTCATTCTGTTAATGTTTTTCTTCCCTTTGAAACCTTATGAAGTGGGTCTCTACCTTCCACATTTCTCTCAACACTACTGTCTTCAAGGCTCCTATTTCAGCTTAACCTACATCATTCAACTTTTTCTAGTTCAAAGTTCCAAAGTCTTCTACATTCCTCAAAACAAGTCAACAAACCAATAGATGAAAACACACAAAAAACCCTTTGTGGTGATTCTTTAGTAATACCTACTACAGCAACTCAAGGGTAGAGAGTTTGTTGTCATTCACAGTTTAAGAACATAGTACACCATGACAGGAAAGTCAAAATGGGATCACTTGAGGCCTGGTCTATATAGTGAGTTCCAGGACAGCCAGAACCACACAGTAAGAACCTATCTCAAAAAACAGCAGAGAAATTGATGGACTAGCCAGCAAGAGTAAAGGCAAGACAGCAAATGCCAAGTTTTCTTTTGCATATCCTTTTATCTGAGCTGCAGCAGAAGGTAGTGTCACATTTGGAAGTCTTCCCACCTCAAATAATCTAGTCGAGGAAGCCCCTCACAGGCCTGCCCAGAGGCTTGCATCCACTTGATTCCAGATGCTGTCCAATTAACAACCAAGATTAGCTGCCACATTCTCACCTCTCCATTTAACCACAAAGGATACAAACAAGCAGCCCGATGGGAAGTTATGTAAGCCAGGCTTTGGGGGTTGGCACAGTTTCCATGTATTCTCTGAAGCACCACCTCCAGGAACTCTCATATGTTCAGCTCTCAGAAGCTCTTCTGTGAAGGCTGCATTCCACAGGCATGATTGAACCCTTGGCCATTGGTGATTAACTCACAAAAGGTTTCTAAGTAGGGGTTCAAGTCCCAGCCAACCCTCTAGTAGTGCCTTGGTTCTTCTGGTGACTAGTACCATCCTGATACTATTTAGAAATCTACCAGCCAGGCTAATAGCATAAAAAGACACTATAGCTTGGGATATTCCAAAGGTTTTAAGGGTCTTACACTAGAAAACAGGATGAATATCAAATATACAAATATAAATTCTAAGAAATCATTCATAATGCCACAATTTGTCGAATAAAATTCATTACATACTCAGAAAGTTGTTCTCAAAACCTTTTATTTATTGAATAAAGTAATTAATAAATCAATGAACGAGTATATTGATTATAGCTTGTCTTTCCCATAATTAAGCTAAATTGTAAAAAGTGAAACTCTTAACGTAGTGCCTACAACTCCATCTCATTCTTCCCGCTGTCAGTATTTTCTTCTCACAGATTTGTTGACCTCTGTTGTCCCGCAGATTTTTAGTTGTGAGCCTAGTCTTTAACAGAGGAGCCGTCTCTCCAGCCTGACCTTTGTACTCTCCTTCTTAGCAAACCTATGGGAAACATCTGCTTCCCTTCATCCAGGAAGGGCCTCTTGACTAGTTCCCACCAAAGGAACAAAGGAAGAGATGACAAAGCTATCTCCAGGTCTAGCCATAAATGACTTAAGATCTGCTCTCACACACTCCCATCTTATTGCTGTGTTACAATAGCCAAGATATGGAATCAGCGGGATCTCTACCAGCAGATGAAAGGAGAAAGGAAACATGGTGCACACATAGTGAAATTTTATATAGCCACAAAGATAACATCATACTTACATGATACCGGAACCATCAGGTAGAAGACACTTGGCAGCTGGGTCCCTGAATGGCGGTGCATAGTAAATCCCCACCCACTTCATCAATCAATCAATGCTGTTGCTAAAAGTTCTGCCTAAAGGTAGACTAAGAATCATCTGCCTCATCAATTAATATCCCAATGACAAACCAAGGCACAATTCTGCCTTAAGCTCACCCAGGGCTATCAATTAATTTATTGGCCTTCTTTATAAAGCCTAGGTGATGTCTACTTACAGAATGTAGTTAAGCTTCCCCCAGTCGGCAGCAACTGAAAAGCCTTACCCCACAGGTTGTGGGGGCTTCCCTGGAGCTTTGCAGATGGAACTCCCCAACCCTGTCTTTCCCAGCCTCTACAAACTCTAGCCCCTTCCTTAGGCAACATGCAGACTTGCTAAGTGGTAAGCAGCAGCAAGATACTCAGGCAAGAATCTCATGCCTTACTTTACCCTCTATATCAGGGGTGAGGAGAGGGGTGCAGTGGGTGTCTTAGGCATTTATTGATGTGAAAAGAAACCACAAACAAGACAACTCTTATATGAAAACATTTCATTGGGGCTAGCTTACAGTTTCAGAGGTTTAATACATTAGCATCATGGTGAGAAGCATGGCAGAATCCAGGTAGATGTGGTCCTGGAGAAGGAGCTGAGAGTTCCGTATCTCGATCTGAAGACAGCAGAAGGGGACAGTGTGCCACACTGGGTGTAACTTGAACATGGGAGACCTTAAAGCCTTCCCCAACAGTGTCACACTTCCTCCAACAAGGACACATCTCCTAATAGTGCCATTTTCTATGGGCCAAGCATTCAAACACAAGTCTATAGGGCCATTTTATTCAAACCACCATGATGAGGATATAAACCATCAACAAGCCCCCCTGAGATGATCTTTTGAAAGGGGGACATCCCTGAATGTCTCAAATTGCTTGGCTCAGTGAATAGTCCCTCACAGCAAATGCATATTGGATTATATGAATAAGAGTTAATTATTGTCAGGCATGGTGATACATGCTTGTAATCTTAGCCAGAAATGCCTTGGGGAGCTGAGATAGGAGGGCCATGAGTTCAAAGCCTATCTGAGTTACAAAGCAAAACTCTTTCAAAAGAGAAAGGGAATGGAAGGGAAGAGACAGGGAGGGAAGGGGAAGGGAGAATAGAATAGGGTAGAGGAGGGGAGGGGAGGGAAAGGAAAGAGGGGAGGATACCCCAGTCATTACCTCTAATCTATAAGGGCTAATCTATAAGGAGCAGGTCCTTGGATGTGTGCTGACCATTGGACTCCTGCAGTTCACATTTCCTCCTGACATTGACTCAACCTGGGGCTTGCTCAGTGTTATCCATGAGAATATTATGGAATCAAAACTTCTTATGCCCTTGAGGTGTCTTGTTCTAGTAAGTGGCACTTTTTCCCAAGCCTGAGTTTCATTTCCATGTGCCCAGATTAATCCTGATTTTATGGAGTTTAGCTGATCGTGACTACAATTCCTAGGAGTAAGAATTTGCTTTGCTTTTCCACATAGGTCAATGGTTTTCAGATCTTGTGTTTTATCAGATATGTCTGTATAGACTACTGCGTTTGGTTTGCATGTGCACATTATCCTATTGGACTAAATCAAGACTTCAATACCTTAAAGTTCTGATGACTCAGTGTTCACATTTTCAAAGACCCCCAGCTTTCCCCTAGTATAAAAAAGGTGCTCAGTTAGCATTTCTTCTAGGCTCTGCCCAACAGTTACCGAGCAATAGACAGGTATGAGCCTGACTCATATTCTCTCTCTCTCTCTCTCTCTCTCCCTCTCTCTCTTCTTTCTCTCTCTTTCTTTGTGTGTGTTATTGTCTCTGTATCTCTCCCTCCATCTTTCCTGTCTCTCTCTCCCCTACTACTCTCTCTTTCCTCCCTATGTGTCCCTGGCTGGCCTCTTTTCTTCTTTCTCTTGTCCTCTTTTTTTCTCTCTTTCTGTCCTTTTCTGTCCTCCTCCTTCCTCTGCCTCTATCCCTTCTTCAGGTCTCAAATAAACTTCCTTTTATATTAGGCCTGTCACATGGCTTGATTGTCCAGGAAGACACCCTGGCAGGGCCTACCAGGGCACCCTCTCATGCAGCAGTTTTATAAAACACAATAATCTCTGTGATCAAGTTTTAAATGTTTTCTTCAGTGGGGCATGTTGGTACATGCTTTTTTATCACAGTACTTGGGAAGCAGAGGCAGGAGGATCTCTGTGAGCTTGAGGCCAGCTTGGTCTACAAAATGAGTTTCAGGACAGCCAGAGCTATGTGAAGAGACCTTTTTTCAAGCAAGCAAGCAAGCAAGCAAACAAACAAACAAACAAACAAACAAATGTATTGAGTTTAAGGAAGTTAGGAACTAGAATCAAACTAAGGGTGCCAGCAACTGTCCAGCAGAGCTAGTAAACACAGCAAAGTATTCAGTACATGCCAGGCATTAAATTGTGGTGTATGCATTTTATATACTTAAGCGTTAAAGCTTCTCTCTCTCTTGCAGAGTAGGGAACTGAGACTTATATACGTTTAAGAATCTGGCCAATGACAGTATTAATTAAGATGGATCCAATTACAAGAAATGAAAACTGACAGTGAATGGCTGAGGCTAAAGACTCTAAAAAGTTAATGGAAAAAAGCAAAAGCAAACAAACTATTGGACTCACAGATTCTAATTTACCAGGGAAGAGGGGAAAGGTTCTGCATTATAAGCAACTAAAACACAATGTCCGTGTGTGTCTGCAGACCATCCTTTGAGAAGCAACTGCCTAAGCCACAGGAATGCTCACTGAGATCCTAATGACAGGCTTGAAGGCAGGTGGTTCCAGGGTTGATTCCACAGCTCCAGAATGTCCTCCAGATGATGTTTTTCACCTTTCTTTTCTCTTCTTCTTCTTCTTTTTTTTTTTTTTTTTTTTTGGTTTTTCGAGACAGGGTTTCTCTGTGTAGCCCTGGCTGTCCTGGAACTCACTCTGTAGACCAGGCTGGCCTCAGAACTCAGAAATCCGCCTGCCTCTGCCTCCCAAGTGCTGGGATTAAAGGCGTGCGCCACCACCGCCCCCGCTTCCATGTGTTAACAACAGCCAAGGTGGCTTAACATAATCTTAACAGATGATCATTCCCAACACTCTCTGTGACTTGCTCTATCCCAGCTTGAAAGATGAATGAACCATAAAAAAGGAAACAGGTCTGTTTGAAATCTAGACACAAAGATCCACATAAGTATTGTCTATTACAATAATTCTTCAGCAGAGAGCCATTCTTTGTATTTATTCATTTAGTATGTGTATATGTGAGTGTGTGTATATGTGGGTGTGTGTATACATGGGT